>CM057466.1:66271523-66885315 GCA_030035585.1 Dugong dugon
GTAACGTTCTTTTCCAAGTACTTCAGTTTAGTTCAGTTCAGTTGCTTCAACTGCTCCTTTCTCTCTCTCTTTTTTTTTAGCAGTTTCTATAGCTGCTTATAGAAACTTCATTGGAATTACAAATCTATTTGGGTGAGGACTTTAACGTGCTTGACCTGTTTTCCTTCCTACACATTTCCACACGAAAGCCTAACATTCATCAATAATGTTAGGAATAATGATACAGTTGAGAATATTAATAAAAAAGAATTGTCCCCTCAAATCACCAGAGTTGCATGGAACTCTGAGGTGTACATTTTTGATTTACTGCTTAAGGCTGAAAAATATATAAAGACAGCACTGGACAAGTATTAATTGTCTTCCTTGGTTCGCTTTAAATATGAGTAACATTTATTCTTTAATGACAACCACTTTAAAAATATTTCACAGGATAATTCTAAAAATCAATACTTACAATGTATATTTGTTGGACATAAATTTGTGTTATACATATTAAGATATTGAAATACAATATTCCCATCTTACTTTTGTTTGACACTTTTCTGTTACCAGGAAGAAAATCAATCATCATTTTGGAGACTGTTGTTCTTGTTCCTCACCATCATTTATAAATATATAAAAACAGCAACTGTTTCTTCAGAAATGCATACACACACACCAGTTATTGAATATTAAAAGAAAGCTGTCACAGGTACTAGTTTTAAAAAATAAAAAATAATAAAATCATCATCTATGGCTGAGAAATATCACTTAAGAAGACTAACGCTTCTTAGTAACGGCTTTGTGGTTGATTACAGGGTAGCATTTCCATTTAAAGATGATTATTATACTGTCCTGCTGTTCTGTGTAGATTTTATAGTAGAAGCCTAAAATTTTTATCTTACAACTGTCTGGAATAAGATATTTTCTTTTGCAAGTACTATACAACTGTGTTCTTAGAATGACCAGAGATAAAAAGTGTTTTTAACTCACAATAATTATAATACACATTATAACATTTTTCCTTAGCCAGTCTACAAAATAGAGTCAATCTGTTTCATATAGATATTATTCTTTCTTCCTCTGTACTCAAATACCATTTTGTACTTCCATGATAACATTTACCATTCTATTTCTTGTATTAGGGTGTTTGTGCATTTATCTGCCTTTTTAAGTATATTTTGAGAATTTTGAGGTAACTGATAAGTTTGTTTTCATCTTAGAATATGCTACAGCACTACTAGGCTATTTTTTTGACATCATTGATGTTAACGCTTATTTATTAAGTACTTGAAAAAATTAAAATATTTAGAATTGAAAAAATAAATCTAGCCTGTGGATTTAAGAGTGAAGTTTGAATTTATTTTGTAAAAAAGTGGTTTTATTTCCATATGCCAGTTGTAGCAGTGCAGTGCACTGCTTTTCAAATATAAAATAGACGATGTAATTCTCTATGGAAAATACCTTCATCGTTATATGCTTAAACTCATATATAGTATGTATTATATATTAAAATACATAACTTTTCTTACTCTTTAAGAATTGTTTAGTAAACTACTTCCAACCCCTCCCTATTTAAGGTTTGTAACACTAAAACAATCATTTCAAGTTTCATAGGTCAAAGCTACCATTTAGAGAAACAGGCATTTAGCTTACAGCAAAAGTCTGCGTCTCTCCTGACGAGAAGTACTTAGATACAAACTGTGAAATGAAAAGAAAACTACACTCTTTTCCTTTTGCTTGTAATACGAGAGTTCATACAGAAAGAAGCACTTTTCACCAAGAAAAAACTGTGAAATGCGTCGGAGTTTGTTGGAGGCTGTGCCAGCAGATTTGAAGGGGCAGGTCACAAAACCTCACAACTAATAATGGTTATTTTAAAGGTGATCTAAATCAATAGTGACTAAATGGCGTTAGCATGACATCAACAGAAGGAAATGCTAATGGCTATCCTGCATTTTTCTGCAGGGAATGATTATTTGCTTAAAGAAGTAAACTATATAAAAGTCCTGAATAGAAATTGTTGCTCTAGAAATAATGTAAGTTAAGAGAGAAGACTTTTTTTTTTTTTTTTTTTTTTTGGTGTTGCTGCTGTTTTCCCTACTAACAGTATTGCAACAAATTACAAGATCGTCAGTTCAAAAGACAACCTTGCGATCATTCTATTCAATACAGATACTAGAAACCGAGGTGAAGTAGTGGTTGCAACTTGCTCAAACTCAGTCTAGAATAGAAAACTGAAAGCCACGGGGTATATAGATTATATTTGACTCAGTTATCGAAACTGAAAAACAAAAAGTTGATCAGCTCAGATTTCTTAATATATCATCCATTCAAACCAATAATCAGAAGAGTAGCAGTAATCTGTAAGTTGGTAGCCACAGATATCAGTTAAAACATTTGAATTTTCCATTTTTATGCTTAGAAACTGGTTACTTATATATAATTCCATACTGTTCACCCTAAGTACATGGAACTTTCCAGAATTTCAGTGGCTGTCATTTAAGCAAGTGTGAAGAAAAATATCCCATTATTAAGTATATTGCTATATGATAATGGTATTCACAAAACAAACCACAAATAAATGCAAAAACGAACAAATAATATTTCTAGATCTCTTCAATGATGAAAGTATATTATATTTAAAACTGAATAAAATAACCATAACTCTTGTCAGTAATAATGGCAAATATGGCTGCCACTAATTAAATCAGTTACTATTTAATTCAATATGGTGATTGCAAAAATGATATTATTTTCTCCTCCCTAAAATCTAGGTCATTTTATTTACTTACAGAAGATCGTAAGTTAATTTTTCAACACCTTACCCTAAATGTCAAATTATTTCTCAACATCAGCAAATCTTTCAATTACAAGTTTTTACTACTTGAACATTATTCAGAACCTTGCATTTTTTTTAATACTTTTCTTCCTTCTTTAAATCATCGTTTATGCAACCTAATACATTTCATTAGTAAATCCAGGAAAGAAAGAAAGAACAGATTTAAAAAAAAAAAATAGTTGACTCTTTTGGTATTTAGGAGACTTTAAAACATTTGAGTAATTTATTCAGTAAGTAATAATTGACTACTTAATATATGACCAGGCTATTGGAGGTGCTGAGAACAGAGGAGAGAAAGGCAGCTCAAGACCCTTGGTCTCCATGGATCACACATGGTTAAAAGAGATTTGAAATTTTCCATTGGTTACATTTATAAAAAAAATCCCTAACCTCCTTATTAAGGAGGTAAATTTAAAGTCTATAAAAATTAATCATTCATTTTACCTATAGACAATTCCCTTAGCTTATTTCACAAATGGAAATCAGAGGATATGCCTGCATAAGACAAAATGATTGGGGTTGGTTTAAAGTATGTCATTGATAAAACTTGATAAACACTTGCAAATTGAGCTTGTTCTCTTGGATTATATTCACCATGTAAAGTAACCCAAGATACATGAAGAGGGCATGTGTAGAGAGATAGGTCCCAACCTCCTAAAAAAAAAAAACAAAACAAACCAAACATGTTGTCAATGAGTGCATTCCAACTCATGGTGACCCTATAGGACAGAAGAGAACTGCTCCTAGGGCCAGGCCTTTTGATATTTTCTGCTGTATCTCAGCCCTAAATCTTAATGCAGCCCACTGAGCCCAGTAACCGCTACATGGAGCAGAACTGCCCAGCTGAGCTCAGTCAACCCCAAAATCATGAGAAATAATAAATTTTGTTGTTATAACCCATTGAATTCCAGGTTGTTTGTTACACAGCAGTATAGAATCAAAACACCGAGCATCTCGTTGACCAATTTTGTAAGGGATCTTACTTCAGTGGATGGACGGGGAAGATTTATATGAAGATACTGCAATCTCATCTGACCCTACATCTATTCTATACACATATTTAATAGGGACGAGAACAAAGCATCATCAAGGTCCTTTGTAATTATAAGCTACTTTTGGTGATAGAGATCCCATTCATTATATATTTTACTGTCAGATTTTTTGATGCTACAATTAAGGAAACTATAGTTTCTTTCCAAATATCTTCCCTATGTAATTGGAATAATCAGGCATACTATATCCACTTTTGCCTCAATATAAACCTCTGTCAGAGTCATGAACATAAAAATAGAGGTTTTATGAAAGCCAGTAAAATTTACATAGGTCATGTTGTTGTTAGGTGCCATGGAGGTGGTTCCAACTTGCAGTGATCCTATGTGCAACAGAATGAAACTCTGCTTGGTCCTGCGTCATCCTCACAATTGTTGTTATGCTTGACCCCATTGTTGCAGCCACTGTGTCAATCCTTCTCATTGAGGGTCTTCTTCTGTTTTGTTGACCCTCTACTTTACCAAGCATGATGTCCCTCTCCAGGGCTTGTCCCTCCTGATAACATGTCCAAAGTACATGAGACGAAGTCTTGTCATCCTTGATTGTAAGGAGCACTCTGACTGTACTTCCTCCAAGATAAATTTCTTCATTTTTCTGCCAGTCTTTGTCCTTCACCTACACTAATATTCAAAGGCATTAATTCTTCTTTGGTCTTCCATACTCATTGTACAGCTTTCGCATGCATATGAGGCGATTGAAAATATGATGGCTTGGGTCTGGCCCAGCTTAGTCCTCATAGTGACATCTTTGCTTTTCAACACTTTAAAGAGGTCTTATTCAGCAGATTTTCCCAAGGCAACATCTCTTTTGATTCCTGACCACTGTTTCCATGGATGTTGATTGTGGATCCAAGTAAAATGAAATCCTTGACAACTTCAATCTTTTCTCCATTTATCATCATGTTGTTTACTGGTCCAGTCGTGAGGATTTTTGTTTACTTTATGTTGAGGTGCAACCCATACTGAAGGCTGTAGTCTTTGATCTTCATCAGTAAGTTCTTCAATTCCTCTTGACTTTCAGAAAGCTAGCTTATGTCATCTAAACATCACAGGTTGTTCATGAGTCTTCCTCTAATTCTGATGCTGTGTTCTTCTTCATATAGTCCAGCTTTTCAGATTATTTGCTCAGCATACAGATTGAATAAGTTTGGTGAAAAGATACAGCCCTGAAGCACATCCTTTCTGACTTTAAACCATACAGTAGCCCCTTGATCTGTTCAAACCACTGCTTCTTGGTCCATGTAGAGGTTCCTCATGAGCACTATTAAGTGTTCTGGAATTCCCATTCTTCAAAATGTTACCCATAATTTGTTATGGTCCACACAGTTGAATGCCTTTGCATAGTCAATAAAACACAGATAACATCTTTCCAGTGTTCTCCGCTTTCAGCCAGGATCCATCTGACATCAGCAATAATATCACTAGTTCTGGCAGTTCCCTGTTGATGTACTGCTGCAACTGCCAGAGATTCTGAAAAAAACCAGTGAAATATAAACAATAGCAATTTGCCTGGGAAGCTTGTTTTCTTGCTCTACCTCTCTCAATATTTTCTGTAGATCTAAAGCTATCAAATATATAAATAATTTTCTTTCTACTTAACATACTCTGGTACAGGCATACCTTGGATATACTGTGGATTCATTTCCAGACCACCACAATATAGCAAATATTGCAATAAAGCTAGTCACATAAATTTTTTGTTACCCAGTGCATATGTTATTTTTACACTATACTGTAGTTAATATTAAGTGTGCAATAGCATTATGTCTATAAAAAATGTGCATACCTTGATTAAAAAATACTCTATAACAAAAAAATGCTAACAGTCATCTGAGCCTTCAATGAGTCATAATTGTTTAGCTTGTGGAGGGTCTTGCCTCGATGTTGATGGCTGCTGACTGATCAGGGTTGTGATTGCCGAAGGCTGGGGTGGCTGTGGCTATTTTTAAAATAACACAACAATGAAGTTTGCTGCATTGATTGACTCTTCCTTTAATGAAAGATTTCTCTGTAGCATGGAGTGCCGTTCAATAGCATTTTACCCACAGTAGAACGTCTTTCAAAATTGGAGACAGTCCTCTCAAACCCTGCCACTGCTATATCAACTAAGTTTATTTGATATTCTAAATCCTTTGTTGTCATTTCAACAATGTTCACAACATTTTCACCAGGAGTAGACTCCATCTCAAGAAACCATTTTCTTTGCTCATCCATAAGAAGCAGCTCTTCATCCGTTAAACTTTTATACTGAGATTGCAGCCCTTCTTCAGGTTCCACTTCTAATTCTAGTTCTTTTAGTATTTCTACCACATCTGCAGTTACTTCCTCCACTGAAGTCTTGAACTCCTCAATGTCATCCATAAGGGTTGGGATCAACTTCTTCCAAACTCCTGTTAATGTTGATATTTTTACCTCCTCCCATGGTCTTAATAGCATATAAAGTGGTGAATCCTTTCCAGAAGTTTTTCAATTTAATTTCCCCAGATCAATCAAAGGAATCACTATCTATGGCAGCTATAGCCTTATGAAACGTATTTCTTAAATAATAAGATTTGAAAGTTGAAATAACTCCTTGATCCATGGACTACAAAATAGATATTGTGTTAGCAGACATGAGAAAAACATTAATCTCCTCATAAATCTCCATCACAGCACTTGGGTGACCTGGTGCATTGCCAATGAGCAATAATATTTTGAAAGAAATATATATATATTTTTCTGAGCAGTAGGTCTCAACAGTGGGCTTACAATATTCAGTAAACCAGGTTATAAACAGATGTGCTATCACCAGTCTTTGTTGTCCATTTATAGATTTAGAATAATTTTTAAGGGCTGTAGGATTTTCAGAATGCTGATGATTGACATAATGGTAGCAAAAATGGGCTAAAGTGTAACAACTATTTTGAGGATGGTGAAAGACTTGGCAGTGTTTCATTCTGTTGTACATGGGGTTGCTATGAGTCTGAACTGACTCTATGGCACCTAACCAGAGCATTGGCTTCAACTTAAAGTCACCAGCTGCATTAGCTGCTAACAAGAGAGTCAGTCTGTTGTTTGAAGCTTTGAAGCCAGGAACTGACTTTCCATCTCTAGCTATGGAAGTCCTAGGTGGCATCATCTTCCAATAAAAGTCTGTTTCATCTACATTGAAGATCTACTGTTTAGTGTAGCTACTTTCATCAATTATCTTAGCTAGATCTTCTGGATAACTTGCTGCAGCTTCTACATCACGACTTGCTGTTCCCCTTGTACTTTCATGTTATGCAGATGACTTTTTTCCTTAAACTTCATGAACTAACCTCAGCTAGCTTCAAACTTTTCTTTTGCAGCTTCCTCACCTCTCTCAGCCTTCATAGAGTTGGAGAGAGGTCCTTGCTATGGAATAAGTTTTGGCTTAAGGAAACATTGTGGCTGTTCTGAATCTTCCATTCAGTCCACTAAAGCTTTGTCCATATCAGCAATAAGACTGTTTCACTTTTTTGTGCATTCACTTGAGTAGCACCTTTAATTTTCTTCAACAACTTTTCCTTTGCACTCACAACCTGGCTAACTTTTGATGCAAGAGGCCTTACTTTCATTCTACCTTGGCTTTTGACATGCCTACCTCTCTTAGTTTAATCATTTCTAGCTTTGGATTTAAAATGAGAGATATGACACTCTTCCTTTCTCTTGAACAGTTAGAGACCACTGTAAGGTTATTAACTGGCCTAATTTCAATATTATAGTGTCTCAGGGAACAGGGTGCCCAAGGAGAGGAAGACAGATGGGGGAACGGCTGGTTGGTTGAGCAGTAAGAACACACACATCATTTATCGATTAAGTTCACCATCTTATATGGGTGTGGTTCATGGCACTCCAAAACAATTACAAGAGTAACATCAAAGATAACTTATCACAACAACAGATATAATAACAATGAAAAAGTTTGAAATATTGTGAGTTACCAAAACGTGACATGGAGACATGAAGTGAGCACTTGTTGTTGGAAAAAATGGTGTGGATAGACTTGAATGAAAATGGATTAAATGCACCAATAAAGAGATGGAGAGTGGCTGAAAGAATTTAAAAAAACATGATCTGTCTATATGGGGCCAACAAGAGACACACTTTAGACTCAAAGACACAAAAAAACTAAAACACAAAGGATGGAAAAAAAAATGTATCAAACAAACAAAAATCAAAAAAGAGCAAGAGTGGCAATATTAATCTCTGGCAAAATAGACTTCAAAGCAAAATCCACCAGAAAGGATAAGGAAGGACACTATATAATGATTAAAGGGTCAATACACCTGGAGGATATAACCATAATAAATATATACGCACTCAACGACAGGGCTCCAAAATACATAAAACAAACTCAAGTAGTGTTGAAAAGAAAAATAGACAGCTCCATAATAGTAGTAGGAGTCGTCAACACATCACTTTCGGAGAAGGATAGAACATCCAGAAAGAAGCTCAATAAAGACATGGAAGATCTAAAAGCCACAATCAACCAACTTGATCTCATAGACATAAACAGAACACTCCACCCAACAATAGCCAAGTATACATTCATTTCCAAAGCATATGGAACATTCTCTGGAATAGACCACATATTAGGCCATAAAGCAAGCCTTAACAGAATCCAAAACATCACAATATTACAAAGCATCTTTTCTGACCATAAAGCCATAAAAGTAGAAATCAATAACAGAAAAAGCAAGGAAAAAAAAATCAAATACATGGAAACTGAACAATATCTTGCTCAAAAACTACTGGGTTATAGAAGAAATCAAGGATGGACTAAAAAATTCATAGAATCAAATGAGAATGAAAACACATCCTACCAGAACCTTTGGCACACAGCAAAAGCAGTGCTCAAAGATCAATTTATAGACATAAATGCACATTTACAAAAAGAAGAAAGGCCCAAAATCAAAACATTAACCTACAACTCAAACAAATAGAAAGAGAGCAGGAAGCCCTTGGGCACCAGAAGAAAGCAAATAATAAAAAGTAGAACAGAAGTAAATGAAATAGAGGATAGAAAAATAATTGAAAGAGTCAACAAGACCAAAAGCTGGTTCTTTGAAAAGATAAACAAAACCCATAAACCACTGGCCAAACTGACCAAAAAAAAAAAAAAAAAAAAAAAGAAGAAGAGGAAAGCAAATAACCAGAATAAGAAATGAGATGGGTGATAGGATAAACAACACAACTGAAATTAAAAGAATCATAACAGAATACTACGAAAAATTTTATTCCAAAAAATTTAAATACCTAGAGGAAATGGACAAATTTCTAGAAACACACGACCTACCCAAATTAATACAAACTGAGGTAGATAAACTAAATAAACCTATAACAAAAGAAGCAATTGAACAGGTAATTAAAAAACTCCCCCCAAAAAAGCCCTGGTCCTGACAGCTTCACTGGAGAATCCTACCAAGCTTTCAAAGAAGATTTAACACCAGTACTTCTAAAGGTATTTTTACAGCATAGAAAAGGAGGAACTACTCCCAAACTCATTCTATGAAGCCAGCATAACCCTGATACCAAAACCAGGTAAATACATCACAAAAATAGAAAATTACAGACCAATATCCCTCGTGAATATTGATGCAAAACTCCTCAACAAAATTCTAGCCAACAGAATTCAACAACATATCAAAAAAAGAAATAATAATTCACCATGACCAAGTTAGATTCATACAAGCTATGCAGGGATGGTTCAACATTATAAAAACCATGTAATCCATCATATAAATAAAACAAAAGACAAGAACCACATGATCTTATCAATCGATGCAGAAAAGGCATTTGACAAACTCCAACACTCATTCATGATAAAAACTCTCAGCAAGATAGGAATAGAAGGGAAATCCCTCAACATAATGAAGGGCATTTATAGAAAGAAAGCCAACAGCCAACGTCATCATAAATGCAGAGACTCTGAAAGCATTCCCCTTGAGAATGGAAACCAGACAAGGATGCCCTTTATTACCACTCTTACTCAGCATTGTGTTGGAGGTGCTAGCAGAACAATTAGGCTAGAAAAAGAAATAAAGGGCATCTATATTGGTCAGGAAAAAGTAAAAGTACCCCTATTTGCAGATGATAAGATCTTGTACACTGAAAACCTCAAAGAATCCACAAGAAAACTACTGAAACTAATAGAAGATCTCAGGAAAGTATCCGGATACAAGATAAACATAAAAATCAGTTAGATTCCTCTACACTAACAAGAACTTCAAAAATGAAATATCCAAATCAATACCACTTACAATAGCCCCCAAGAAGATAAAACACCTAGGAATAAATCTAACCAGAGACGTAAAAGACCTATACAAAGAAAACCACAAGACACTACTGCAAGAAATGAAAAGAGACCTACATAAGTGGAAAAACATACTATTCTTATGGACAGGAAGAGTCAACATTATAAAAATGTCAATTCTACCCAAAGTGATCTACCGATACAATGCAATCCTGATCCAAACTCCAATGACATTTTTTAACAAGGTGGAGAAACAAATCACCAACTTCATATGGAAAGAGAAGAGTCCTGGATAAGTAAAGCATTACTCAAGAAGAAGAACAAAGTGGGAGGCCTCACACTACCTGATTTTAGAAACTATTATACCACCATGGTAGTCAAAACAGCCTGGTACTTGTACAACAACAGATACATAGACCATTGGAACAGAATTGAGAATCCACACATAAATTCATGCACCTATGAGCAGCTGATATTTGACAAAGACCCAAAGTCCATTAGTTGGGGAAAAGACAGTCTCTTTAACAAATGGTGCTGGCATAACTGGATATCCATCTGCAAAAAACTGAAACAAGACCCATAACTCACACCATGCACAAAAACTAACTCAAAATGGATCAAAGATCTAAATATAAAATCTAAAACGATAAAGATCATGGAAGAAAAAATAGGGACAAAGCTAGGAGCCCTAATACATGGCATAAACAGAATACAAATCATAAGTAACCATGCACAAACACCAGAAGAGAAACTAGATAACTGGGAGCTCCTAAAAAATCAAACACTTATGCTCATCAAAAGACTTCACCAAAAGAGTAAAGAGACAAACTACAGACTGGGAAAAAAGTTTTGTCTACAGCAAATCCGATCAGCGTCTAATCTCTAAAGTCTACAAGATTCTGCAAAACCTTGACAACAAAAAGATCGATAACCCAATTAAAAAAATGGGCAAAGGATATGAACAGACACTTCATCAAAGAAGACATTCAGGTAGTTAAGAGATACATGAGAAAATGTTCCCTATCATTAGCCTTTAGAGAAGTGCAAATCAAAACTACGATGAGATACCATATCACCCCAAGAAGGCTGGCACTAATCCGAAAAACACAAAATAGTAAATGTTGGAGAGGTTGTGGAGAGACTGGAACACTTATACACTACTGGTGGGAATGTAATATGGTATCACCACTTTGGAAATCAATTTGGTGCCTCCTTAAAAAGCTAGAAATAGAAGTACCATGCCATCCAACAATCCCGCTCCTTGGAACATAGCTTAGAGAAATAAGAGCAGTCACACAAATAGATATATGCATACCTATGTTCCTTGCAGCACTGTTCACAACAGCAAAAAGATAGAAAAAACCTAGGTGCCCATCAACGGATGAATGAATAAACAAATTATGGTACAAACACAATGGAATACTACAAAAAGTTAAAAAACAATGATGAATTCACAAAGCATTTCACAATATGGATTAATCTAGAGGGCATTGTACTGAATGAAATCAGTCAGTCACAAAAAGACAAATATTTTATGAGACCACTGTTATAAAATAAGCCAAGAAAAGGTTTAAACTCACAAGAAAACATTATTTGATGATTATGAGGGTGGAGAGGGAGTAAGATGGGAATTCATTAACTCAATAGTAGACAAGAATCATCTTTGGTGAAGGGAAGCACAACACACAATACAGAGGAAATCAGCACAACTGGACTAAATCAAAAGCTAAGAAGTTCCCTGAACACTACCAAATACTTTGAGGGACAGAGTAGCTGGGGCTGGGGTCTGGAGACCATGGTTTCGGGAGACATCTAGGTCGATTGGTGTAACAAATTTTTTATTTAGAAAATGTTCTGCATTGGTGAGAGGAATCTGGGGTCTTAAAAGCTGGAGAGTGGCCATCTAAGATGCATCAATTTGTCCCATCCCACTTGGAGCAAAGAAAAATGAAGAACACCAAAGACACAATGAAAATATTAGCCCAAGAGACAAAAGGGCCACATAAACCAGAGACTTCATCAGCCTGAAACCAGAAGAACTAAATGGTGTCTGACTACCACCAATGACCGTCCTGACAGAGAACACAACACAGAGTCCCTGACAGAGCAGGAGAAAAGTGAGGAGCAGAACTCAAATTCACGTAAAAAGACCAGATTTAATGGTCTGACAGAGACTGGAGGAACCCCCGAAGCCATGGCCCCCAGACACACTGTTAACCCAGAACTAAAACCATTTCTGAAACCCACTCTTCAGACAAAGATTAGACTGGACTATTTTGTTTTTGTTGTTAGGTGCCATCAAGTCAGTTCCAACTCATAGAGACCCTACTTAGAATAGAATGAAACACTGCTAGGTCCTGTGCCATCCTCACAATTGTTGTTATGCTTAAGGCCATTGTTGCAGCCACTGTGTCAATCCATCTCATTGAGGGTCTTCCTCTTTTTCACTGACCCTCTGCTTTACCAAGAATGATGTCCTCCAGGGACTGATCCCTCCTGACAACATGTCCAAAGTATATGAGACATAGTCTCGCCATCCTTGCCTCTAAGGAGCATTCTGGTTGTACTTCTTTCAAAACAGATTTGGACTGGAGTATAAAACATAAGGTAATACTTATGAAGTGTGTACTTCTTAGTTTAGGCAGATACACAAGACCAAATAGGTGGCTCTTGTCTGGAGGCAGGATGAGAAGGCAGGAAGGGACAGGAGCTGGTTGGATGGACATGGGAAACCTGTAGTAGAAAGGGGGAGCATGCTGTCACATTATCAGGATTGCAACTACTGTGACATAACAGTATGTGTATAAATTTTTGTATGAGAAATTAACTTGAGCTGTAAACTTTCACCTAAATCACTATATATATATATATATATAAATTCCATTTATATCAATACATTGAGCAAATTTTCCCGCTTCCCTTATAGTACTCTGAGGTATCCAGACATAGGAAGTCTGTGTAATAGATAATAACAGTCTCAGGGAATTTGGGGAGAAGCAGGAAAGGGATTTTAAATTCTTTCTTTTTTCTTATTGTCTCTCTGTTGTGTTTGTACATCCTCCACTCTAAGCCACAGTCATCAAACTCTATACATACCAGGTTATAAA
The DNA here is from genome assembly GCA_030035585.1 of Dugong dugon. Classification (NCBI taxonomy): domain Eukaryota; kingdom Metazoa; phylum Chordata; class Mammalia; order Sirenia; family Dugongidae; genus Dugong; species Dugong dugon. The sequence goes on from CM057466.1 coordinate 66,284,757, forward strand.
CACCTGAAGAAGTCCCAGAGGTTTCTCACTTTGTAGTTTTTATATTTTTAAATATATGTATTTGGTATATTTTTGTCATAAAATTATGATGTTTTTCAAATTATTGATATGTATATACAAAGCCAAGATGACAGCAGGCAGGGAAGGAGTAATTTCCCTTCATTGTTCAGCAAATGGTTACCCCTTATGGAGAACTAATAATCAGTAATTCTAGTGTCTGAAGAAACAGATGTTGTCATGGGGATACAGATAGCTTCTCAACAGTAGTTCATCCTAGCAGGAAAATTATAGTGAATTAAAATAGTCTAATTCAGTCTTGGGGGCATCTTCTTTTTACTGTCTGTATTAATTTTTCCAGATGAATTGTTTTTATTTGGACCATCAGGGACAATTGTATCACTAGTATATCTCGCCAAAAGCAACTTGGAAAATTTCTACATAGAAGAATTTCAACTACTTATTTTTCAATAAAGAGGGCCCATAATATATTTAGTAGGTATTCACTGATAAAAGATGAGATATTAACAATCAGAGAAAACATGTAATGTCCACATTTTGATAGAGAAGATTAAAAATATTTTATGTTGGAGGGATATATTTCAAACTCTTGGTTTTTTTAGAACATTCTTGATGAATACAAACTACAGCTAAGTGACTTCTTTGAGAAATGGTGCATAAACTAAACAATAAGGCTTTTTCATGGTATTTAAGTTGTCTTTTTGATATCTCACATCACGTTCTACATATAATGCAATGTCATGTGGAGTGATCTGACATCAAAAATCCCCCAACCTACAGTAGGTGAACATTTTCCTTTCATGCCTAGGAAAAATTGAGTTCGTGTTGAGTTCTCATAGACAAAAAAGAAATGGCAGTGCTTTATTCAGTTTAGTTTGTTCTAATTCCCAGTGACTAAAAGCTTAGTTCTAAAAAACTATATTTCCATTCCACTAACACTCTAGGGCCTTACTGCCCAACTCCTGAATGTAATATTAACATCACTGAGTCTGTTTTCTTAGGTGTCACTGAAACAATGATTGATTTTAATAATATATCTCCTTCTTTACCTTAATGTCATATTTAGCTTAAATAATATTCTTATTTGAATACCTCATATAAATTGATAAAATCACATGATGATTTAATATAGAACTTCACATACATTTAAGAAATTTTTGTGCTGGAGTTAAATTGATAAGGAGAAATGGACATTTCATATTTGATACAATACTGATGCAATGTAACTATACTTCACCCAAGTGTCCTTTTCTCTTGCTGTCCCACATAAACATGCCATTAGTTTAAAAAAAAAAAACTGATTACTTCTATTTCACGTTCTGTCATGTAATAAGGCAATAAATTTATGAATGTTAGCTTTATTGGGGAAACGAGAAGAATGAAAGAAAACCATTGTTCAGATTCTACCGTGGTAGAGCGGTGGCTCCTTCAGAGCTGGATTTCAGGGGGTCAGTGTGCAGAAAAATCACCTGTGGAGCTTACTAACATGTTGAGTTCCAGTTGTATCCCAAGAGGATCTGGTTCAGAAGGTCTGACCTGAGAACCAGTGATGGTTCTGGTGCAGATTGTATGTACATTATTCTTTGTGAAATTTGGCTAAAGAAGAGTGGTACATTTTCTGTATTCCGCCACTAAATGAGAATATCATGGTTATTCATGACGACGACCTGTCACATTAAATTTAAAATAAAAAATAAATAGAAGGACATGGCATATGTGGTTCTGATTCCTTAAGATATACACAAAGAACACAGATAAGCTGTACTATCTCATCTATTTCCTTAATCAAAATTATCAAATTCTGTCCATTCATATCTGTACTAATTTTTGATTCTATAAACAAAATATCTGGAAAGATTTTCTTCAGACTGTCCCTGGGGAATTCACATTCTTAATCCTTAATTGTGAAAATCTTCTCTAATCTCAATTTATTTGTGGATCCTTTGACTAAAAAAAATTTGAATGTGATCAATGCTATAAAAGTTTCCTGTTATACTTGTGTCTATTGATCTCTGCAACCTTTTCAATAGTCTTTCTTTATAATCATTAATAGTGGTTGCCATTTAATGAGCACCAGTTATGTGATATACCCTTCTCATATGATACCTCATTTAATTTACACGAAAACTCTGGATATTGCTATTTTCAGCAATTTACAGCGAGCTTGGTAACATCCTAAAGCCACGCATCTAGAGGGCATGAAAAAGGAACATGACTCCCGATCTTTCTTAGCCATTTTTCCCCCTAGCAATGTGATATGACAAAAATGTGATAGGTGGTTTTCCACCAACCTATGCAAAATTATCCAGATTTCTCTAGTAACACCAGTTTGGGCAAATAATAATATGAAAAATGATGTGTGGGACAATAAGATCTAGTGCCCCTTTAAAGTGACCAGAGCAGTAAATGGTTTTGAGGTGGAGGCATTTTTCTTTGTTTTTGTTTTGTTTGGGGTTAGGGAAAGATGAATAATAGGCTCTGATTTTCTTTTGGTGAGTCTTATCATTGTCATTCATGCGCTAGTGCCTCAAGGAAGTATTTCGTTTGTTATGAAGTTTGATATGCCAGTGGTATGTTAATAACCTTCATATTTTGTACATAAATGAATTATAAAGTTTGCATGAGTGTGCTGCCTTATTTTTAGAGGCTTTAGCTCTTATAGCTAAACGTCACTTTGACGTTAGAAAATAATCCAGAAATAGCATTTTTCCAACGAATAGATAAACAAACACATGGGATGAGAGAATTCAAGAGTAGGAAAACATTAAATGGCATGGTTTGGCACAAAATACATATAATATGGATATTTTTAATATTTATGGTTAGCCAGGCATGAACATGTAACTTTTTACGTGAAAAGCGTACACACAGATTTTAATCAGAGTTAAAAGGTATAGGGTAAGAATGCTCTATTATATTCTAAAAAATTGAAATAAAGCTTTATTAGGGAAAGAACTATGAATGGATTTTAAATTATTTCTTAGGAATTAGAATCTATAAAAAAAAATGAGTAAGCTTAAAACACAAATGACAGAATTTTACAAAAGTAGTAAAACACTGAGCAGATTTTGAAGAAGAAAATAAATAAACCATTAAAGATAGAACTCTTCCAGGTATACTATCTGTTGGCAAAGTCTTTCCAAGAGGCATTTTGCCTCACACTCAGAGAACAGTCACTCAAGGATAGACTACAATCCATTTTTATCAGCTTGCCTTATTTTATCTCATCAGTTAATAGCCCAGGTTGAAAGAGAAAAGACAGTTTATATATTTCCATACTGAAACAGGAATTATCTATCAAGATTTTACAGACTTGTCTACACTAATGTACATTGCCAATTCAAATGGTATATTTATATATTTTGTTGTATTATTTGTCTTTCTTTTTTCAAGGTAAAATGAAATTGACCAGCATTGACTTTTGGCTTTAATGCAGAATAATGTGCAGATGCAACTAATCTTGTAAGCATCTATTCTCTAGAAATAGGTTTAGTTATAACATAACTATACATAAAAAAGGCAATAATCATCAAGCATTCAACACCAACATACCGAAGTAGACCTGATACACCCATTTATTACAAAACATCACTCAAACAAGTCATGTGTTAAAGAGTGACTATACTTTTGAGGCATGAAATACCTTATTTAAATATGGTACCTTCGTCATATAAATGTTTTCCTATGTAAAAAAGTATACTAATGCTAGTTTTAATAAGATTGTGCCAACCAATTTCTTAACATTTTGTAAAAGGAAATCCCACACAGAATTTTTAATGTTTAAATTTATGTTGCTTTCCAATGTTATTTTATTAAGCAGTAAAATAAAATAAGACAAAAAAGAGCACACTAATGCCGGGCTAATTGTTAGATAAAATATAAATGACAAGTTTATGCACCTCCCTTATAGTGTGTGTTAAGGTCTGCTAAGGCTATCACATGGCAGTTTCTTATTACTCTCCTCTCACTCATCCATCTCCATTAGACTGGTCACATCTTCACTAATTTTAATCTTTCTACAACATTGTAACTTTAAAAGCCCCTGGGGACATAGAATCAATGGAAGTTAAAAAAGGAAATGGAGCCTAGCACATGGTTTCGAATGCGGTGAGTACCATCAGGAGGTCCACAAGAAAGATTTTCTGTTCTTTTTCAGAAATCTGTTTCAGGATTTCCCTGATTTTTTTTGCTTGATAATATCCTAGATACTCAGTCTATAGAAACTTCAGAGTGTATTGTCTCAATTTGTTAATTTTTGTGTAAGGGGAAGGGAGTATTTACACACGCACTAATTTCCCAAAGTATTTTCCATTTTGGGAGATACTAATCCTATGCATTGGAGAAGATCTAGATTTTTGAGGAATCTGAGACTGATTTTAATATTTAAAGTACCTAGTTCACTGTCTATACTACTTACATAATAGAGGAAGAAAAACAGGTACTTGCTCTTCTGTGTTGAAAAAAAAAAAAGAAGGGGAAAAAAAAAAGCTGAGAATTCAGAGGGTTAAAATGTTGTGGGGTTGTTAACCAAAGTCATAAAACAGCATGTGTACTACTGTTACATGAGAAACTGTTTGTTCTGTAAGCCTTCACCTGAAGTACAATAAAATATCTAATTTAAAAAAAAAAAAAAAAGGAGGGGAAGGATTGGCATTTAAGTTAAGAGAGTTTCAACTTTCAACTTTGTCTTTAGAAAAATTGCAAATGCTAGCATTTGTAAATTTGAGTGTCATTTCTTAAAATTTATGTCTATGGCAATAAGCAAACAAAAACAAACAAACAAAAATGCCCACCAAGCTGATTCTGACTCATAACAACCCCAAGCATATCAGAGTAGAATTGTACTCCATAGGGTTACTAATGACTGATTTTTCAGAAGTGGATTTTTTTTTTTTTTCAGGCTTTTCTTCTTAAGTGTCTCTGGGTAGATTCAAACCGCCAACATTTTGGTTAGTAACGAATCGTGTAACTATTTGCACCAGCCAGGAATAGCCTAAATGACAATAGTTGTCTGTTAAACATGAGTGGTTTGCCACTTTGAAAAAGAAAACTAAAATGCCAAAAAGTTAAAATTCTAGAAATTGGTTACATAGATAATGTTACATGATTATTATTTTTTCTTTTCATTTATAGGAAATATTTCAGAATGAAATTTTGAAATTATAGTAGCCTTAATATTACAAAAATAAAGGCGTAAGTCAGATCCACAAACATATCATACAAAAAGAAAAACAAGTAGAAAATATTCTGTCAATTACAATCTTACAAGATCAATGTATATCTACAGTCTATGGTAAAGACAAAATTAGCAACTGCCCATAATTCGTTTTTCCTGCTCTGATCCAGTTTTTCTTAAACCCAGGTGCACAGTAGAATCACTTTGGGAACTTACAAAAATACTGCAGCTTGGATCCTACCACCAGACCAATTAAATTAGAATATCTAGGGGTGAACCTTGGGTGACAGTAATGGTTTAAAGCTACTTAGATGATTCTAATGTGCGCTATGTCACAAAAAATAAAAACGGTAGAGGTAAAGGTATGAAGGAGGGGGAGCATCTTGTACTATATGAATTCCTCCTGAAAATAGATTTTATAGCACATAATTCCATTTTTCTCTTAGCTCCAGCAAGGGCTTTTATTCATGAAGTCAACATTTGATGTCTTAATATTTACTATATGCACAAACTTTATATTGAGCCACTACAAAGAATTAAATGAGTAATTTTGTAAAGTTGCCAGAATAAAAAATATACATATTCCCCAAAGGAAAAAAAAATACAATTCAGGGAATATACAACTTTTCATTAACAGTCTACTGAATATATTTTATAGGGATCCTTAATCTTAAATATATTACAATTTTATTTCAGATGAAGAGCTAAGAATAAACTATTTCCATTTTTGGTAAGTTTACCAAACTAATATGTATCTCAATATGTAGACGTTCAGGCACAGCTATACTAGATGGCATTCAGAAATAGTTAGATGTGTACCTTCACCATAAATTTGACAGATGGGTTGTATTGGTGACTCAAAAAAAAAAAAAAAAAAAAAAGAGAATGACCTTGTTACCAGAGTTTATTCTCCAAAATGAACTACAAATTCTTGCTAAAATCCCCATCAAAACAAATTTCAATCTTCCTCCAATTTACCAGATGATCACACACCTAAAAAATTCAGTGTATTATAACCATGCAGGAACTGCTAGTTTGTCAGTTTGTTTTTTGTTATTTTATTACTTATAATTCTATCTTTTTATATCCAAAATATTTGGTTGTTTTTCAGAAGACAATGAAAGTAAAATTCAAAGTAAAAGTTTCATATATAGAGAAAAAAAATCAGGTGTTCTTTGGACGAAATTTCCAAAGTACCCATTTATAAGATTTATAGGAGGGAGGAGGAGCTGGAAGGAAGAAGTAAACACAGCGTTTTAAAAATCAGATAGAATAGGTGAATAAAGGGCCTTAATATCTGAGAGTCAACCAAAGATATAAGCAGACATGGAGCTGGCCTACAGTTTTAAGTGAATCACATATATAAGGCTATGTTTCATTTGTGTGGCATTCAACTATGGAGGCTTCTAGGCCCATATTTTAGCATTTGGAGAATTTTGTGACCCCTGTTTGAGAAAGGTTACAAAGAAGGATTCTAGATCCAGATCTGGTGAAATCAGGAGCAGAGGTCAGTTACAGTCCCATGAGGAATTTCTTAAAAGAACACTTCAAAGCCTAGCTTGTCTCAGGACAAGTCTAAGATCATCTACTTTCTCTAAACTATAACATGATAGACACTTGGTGTTTTACTCTTTGAAAGCATTATATCTGCTGTAACCGACCAACCAACCAGCTGCCATCGAATCAATTCTGACTCATAGCAACCCTGTAGGACAGAACAGAACTGCCCCATAGGGTTTCCAAGGAGCACCTGGTGGATTTGAACTGCTGACCTTTTGGTTAGCAGCTGTAGCTCTTGACCACTGTGTCACCAGGTTTCCCATATCTACTAATGTAAGGCTTAAAGAAAAGCTGAGAATGCCTGACCTTTGCTCACAATTGAAGAATAACCCTGGCAGTCTTAGCACGGGAAGGAAGTGTAGCATTTTCTAAGTAATCTCTAATATCCATAAGACTTTAGGTAAAAAGAATATTTAACTATCCTGAAATCTCCATGATTTATCTGAATAAATTGGCATCACTTATTTTCTTGTTCATTCAGAAAACCATCACCTACATGTAATGTTGATAGGAGGAGCTAAATTCTACTCACTGTTTTTTGTTACTGGGGTGAATTTTAGAAATTTTGCTAAGGCTAACGTTTTCTCTCCCTAATTAAAACTTCTAGGTTCTTCGTGTGATGAGGAGGTCAAAGTAATATGCCAGATTGTTCATTTTTCTCCTATTCTTTCTAACCTAACAGATAAGTCTAAATGCATGTCTTCAGGGTTTCCAAGGCTGTAAATCTTTATAAGAGAAGACTGCCAAATCTTTCTCCCATGGAGCTGCTGCTGAGTTCAAACCTTTCAGTTAACAGCTGAGCATTTAACCACCATGCCTCCAGGGCTCCTATGTATTCTGGGAGAAGGGTAATATTCCTTTTATTAAGTTCCTATTTGGTTGCTTTGAATGTGTATAAGTACATATCTATTCAATACAGATTTATAATTCTATAACCATAATAAATTATAGTTACTTAAGATAAATTATATTATGGCTGTAGACATTTTAATTTTAAAAATTAATTTTTATGATTTCTGTCTAGTGTTCTTTTGAAAAGAACTTGCTTGTTTTATTTGTATTTGGCTTTGTTTACAAATTTGTGCATTACTGGAGAGAAGACTTGGGAAAACTGAATATTGTGAGTGTCATGGATTGAGTTGTGTCCCCCCAAAATATCTGTCAGCTTGTCTGGGTCATGATTCCCAGTGTTGTATGATTGTGTAATCTGATGTGATTTCCTTATGTGTTGTAAACTCTGTCACTATGATAAGATTATATGTGATCTCCTTATGTGTTGTAAATTCTGTCACTGTGATGAGGTTATACTGATGAGGCTGACAAGATTAGATAGTGTCTCAATGCAATCTCTTTTGAGATATAAAAGAGAGAAGCCAGCAGAGACACATGGGAACCTCATACCACCAAGAAAGCAGTGCTGGGAACAGAGCGCATCCTTTGGACCTGAGGTTGCAGCGCAGAGAAGCTCCCAGACCAAAGGAAGACTGATGAATCACAAGGAACTTCCTCCAGAGCCGACAGAGAGAGAAAGCCTTCTCCTGGAGCTGATTCCCTGAATTTGGACTTGTAGCCTACTGGACTGTGGGAGAATAAACTTCTCTTTGTTAAAGCCATCCACTCGTGGTATTTCTGTTAGAGCAGCACTAGATGACTAAGATAGGATGAGTACAGCTGAAAATAAATTGTTCAACACTCAGAATATAAGACTTTCAGAAAGAGAGCAATGCATGACAGTTACAAAAATACCAAGGAAATAGTGGGATAAATGAAAAAGAAAACATATGAGTCATGTAAATCGACTGTGTCATTCCTACTGAAGGAGTTCTATGTGTATATAACACAAACTAAAGGGGGAAAAAAAGAAACAAAGAAAGAAAGAATGGAAAATAACCAATAATTGAGAATTCAACTTACAAAGATGACACATGATATAAAAGGAAAAATGTTAGAACTGTAGAAGTGAATCAGAAGTAAAAGATCAGTGAAATATACTGCAAAACTTTGGAGGGCTAGTTTAAGAATTTAGTAAAATACAAGAAAGCTATTATTTCTATTTTTTCACAGTGGCATAAAGGAAATCAAGAAAAATATACTGGAAAGAAGAAAAATTATCTAGGAATAAATTGTTGAAGTCAGTGCTAAGGATAGTAACAATGAAAAGATTAAAGGCTGAATAAAAATCACCAATTGTCCTCAATTTTGTGAGCATGAACACTCATTTCTAAAGATAGCATGCAATACTACTACTACTACTAATTCTGTTACTACTAGTAATACTACTACTACTACTACTAGTAGCTATATTAGAATATTCCCAGCAAGACAATATTTGACTAACATGAACATAAGCAATAAGCCTTAGCAGAGCAGCGTAAGAGCAGAAAATCTGAGCCTTGTTACATAGTTCATTGAAGTTCTCCAATACCAAAGCCTTTTCCAGATTTAGGCAATGGCTCCCCAAATGGTAACAAGAGGGCTGCAGCAGTGCCTGACATTAAATTTTCATATAGTCATATCTAAAAGCAGGAAGAATACGGCAGCCATTTTTGTTCTTATGTTCTTATTTCTCTTTTGGTTAAGTGGGACAATGTTTCTTAGAATTCCAAACAGAATTACCGTATGTTTCAATGGCCAACCTAGGTCATATGCACAACTTTAGGTGAATTTATGGCAAAAATAATGGAACTCTATGAGTGCCTAAGATCAGTTCTTAATCAGCCTCCTAAATGTTTGGTTAGCATTGAGAGGGAATAATGTGGATGAGGTGGAAACGGCTGCTGGAAAGGCAATCACAATGTCTACTACAGCAGTAAACGTTGATTGAAAGTGTTCTATGTGTCAAGCTTGTTGTAAATATTTTATCTTACTATAATCTTACTATGTAGTTCACTCAATTATTATCTTTATTAAACATATGAGCAAATAAAGCTGTGAAACTCAAGTAACTTGTCTAATATAACAAAATTACAAATATGATGCAGGATTTACACCTGTTGCTGTTGTTGTTAGATGCCATTGAGCCGGTTCCAATTTATAGTGACCCTATGTACAACAGAACAAAACACTGCATGGTCCTGTGCCATCCTCACAATCATTGTTATGCTTGAGCCCATTGTTGCAGCCACTGTGTCGATCCATCTCATTGAGGGTCTTCCCCTTTTTCACTGACCTTCTGCTTTACCAGGCATAATGTCTTTCTCCAGGGACTGATCCCACCTGATAACATGTCCAAAGTATGTGAGACATAGTCTCCTTATTTTTACTTCTAAGGGGCATTCTGGTTATATTTCTTCCAAGACAGATTTGTTCGTATACTCAATATTCTTTGCCAACACCGTATTCAAAGCCGTCAGTTCTTCTTCAGTCTTCCTTATTCTTTGCCCTATTTTGGCATGCATATGAGGCGATTGAAAACACCATCGCTTGGGTAAGGCACAACTTAGTCCTCAAGGTGACATCTTTGCTTTTTAACACTTTGAAGGAGCCTTTTGCAGCAGATTTGCCCAATGCAATGCCTCCTTTGATTTCTTGACCGCTGCTTGAATGGGCGTTGATTGTGGATCCAAGTAAAATGAAATTCTTGGCAACCTCATCCGTCTCTCTGTTTATCATGATGTTGTTTATTGGTCCACTTGTAAGGATTTTTGTTTTCTTTATGTTGAGGTGTAATCCATACTGAAGGCTGTCTTTGATTTTCATCAGTAAGCACTTCAAGTCCTCTTTACTTTCAGAAAGCAAGGTTGTGTCATCTGCATAATGTAGGTTGTTAATGAGTCTTCCTCCAATTTTGATTCCCCGTTCTTCTTCATATAGTCCAGGTTCTTGGATTATTTGCTCTGAATACAGATTGAATAATTATGGTGAAAGAATACAATGCTGACGCACACCTTCCTGATTTTAAATCAGGCAGTATCCTCTTGATCTTTTCCAACGATGCCTCTTCATCTATGTACAGGGTCCTTGTGAGCACAATTTAGTGTTCTGGAATTCCAACTCTTCCCAATGTTATCTATAATTTGTTATGATCCACCCAGTCGAATGTCTTTGCATAGTCGATAAAACACAGGTAAACATCTTTCTGGTATTCTCTGATTTCATGCAGGATTCTCTGACATCAGCAATGATATCCTTGGTTCCATGTCCTCTTCTGAATCCAGCTTGAATTTCTGGCAGTTCCCTGTCAATGTATTGCTGCAGCCACTTTTTAACATATTATGAAAATATTTTACATGATAGTACATTAAACTTTTGAAGCTTTATCACAAGGTTATACAGTTAAAAAGTATGATATAAAAAGAGAAGTTTAATTCATTTTATAGATATAACACTTATCAATTCCCTAGCCTAGTGGAAACTTGGGAACCAAGGTTCAAGGGAAATTTGTATGTGTGTGTGCGTGTGTGTGTGTGTGCTTGTATATCTCCATATTGTTTTCAAAGATAGAGAAAACTTCACCTTTTATATAATGAGGAAAAAAAGCATAATAATGTTAGTATTAAATAAAACGGAAAAAAAGTATATAGATTGAGTAAAGAGGTACCGAGGTAGATGCCAAAGAGAGGTAATGGGTTTAATGTTCACCCTTGGGCACAGTAAGGTTTTGATGATTTTCTTCCTGTGTGTGTCAGAGAGGGTAGTGAGGGAATTAAGAATGTTCTGCTCAGTTCCATCTATTTCATTAAGGTATAAACCTGGGCAGAAGTAAAGGCCTGTAATCATCATCCTGTGTTTTGTGGGAAAAAGAAAGTAAAGGCTCCTATTCTCCTAATGAATTAAAAGTCATCAACAATAACTCAAGTTAAATGAAGAGTTACACTATGGTATAGACATTAGAAGAATTCGTTTCTCAAAAACAGCAGATTCCTTTCCTCCTCAGATAGTTCACAAATGATGTTCCAAGTGAGGAAAGGACTCATTGATAAGTCTAATTTCCTAAGGTGTCAAGAGGGATGAGCTCCAAACACAATTAGTCTTTGGAAAGAGGAAATACACTTTTCTATGAAAATTCAAAGAAGAAGGCCTGTGTGTGAATTGTAGATGTGTTTAGTAAGTGGGACAATAACTGACAGAGTATCTATTATGGCTGCACTTATTGCTGATTTTTCACAGAAGAAAGTGTATCTTCAGAAAGAGAGTTGGAAGGGCTTGAGAAGGATGATAAAGATTTAGAGATTTAGAGTAACTTGGCTCTGGAAAATGAGATGGGACCTAATTACAAGTATTTAGAAGGCTGCTCAACTGATAATGGAAAAACTAGATTTATTATAGCTCAATCAATACATTTTGTATTGTATGTTTTTCCTCTCCTCTCTTCTCATTTCTTCCTTCTGTCCTTCTTTCCTTCCTTCCTCTCTTCTTTCCTTCTTTCCTCTCTCTCTCTCTTTCTCTTTCTTCTCCTGCATTGGTGGAAGATAAAAAGATGGAAGTTTCTGCTGATGCAGTGTTGGGCATTTTTATGAAAGGTGAAATGAAAAGCAGAGGGAGTCAAGGTGTTGAGAGTGGTGGCCAAAGATCTATAGGTAGGACCCATAGGATATAGGCTATAGAAAAAAGTAAGGAAACATAGTATAAAAGATTAGAGCAAAGAAAAAAGATTTCAGAGCAATGCTATCCAGTAGAACTTTCTGTTTATTATGGAAGTGTGTGTCTAATATAGTATCCACTAGCTACATGGCCTACTGAGCACTTGAAATGCAGCTACTGTTGTTGAGAAATTGAGTTTTAATTGTATTTACTTTTAGTTAATTTAAATTTAATCATCTACGTATAGCTACTGTCCTAACATTTGGACAGTACAGTTCCAGAGAATGGAGACGTGAAAACACCTAGGACTTGCCGACAGATGTGAGATTTTTAAGATTTTAAAAACATTCATTTATAGAATGCACTTTCAAAAGTAAGATGGCTTAGTGTTTTGAGGATGTGAGGAATATAGAGATCATTTCACAAAGCTCAATTGGCTTAAATTGGGTTTAGAGGATTATAAAGATGTAATATAACAATGGCCCATTCACAATTATACCAGGAGTGTTTTGTCAATGGCAGACTACTATGAGCTGTAACATCAGGTTGAGTTTTCTCCTATGTTTTCTCATTGCAATTGAGTTGATTCTGACTCGTAGTGACCCTATAGGACAGAATAGAACTGCCCCATAGGGTTTCCAAGGAGCAGCTGGTAGATTTGAACTGCCAGTATTTTGGTTAGCAGCCGAGCTCTTAACCACCGCACTACCAGGGCTCCTTCTATGCTTTAGAAGGCAGTAAATCAATCCTGATAAAGTTGAGAAATGATAACTTATCACCATTTTTTATTTAACATGGAAATCTATCTGTAGTTGTAGAGTCCAATAAACTACAAGGTGTTAAAAGAAAAATTTCCCACTGTTTTATGCTGGGAAAAAAAAAAAAGGTGAGGCAAAAGGAAGAAATGAGGAGTAAGCCATAGGGGAAACTGAGGCTTGTGTTCCTAACAAAAAGAAGATGCTGTGTAAATAAGATGCTTGCTTATTATCTCTCATAAACTCCTGAAGAATTTCTGGTTAGTAACTTGGTTTTTCAAGTTGATACTGCTTTTTTTTTTTTTTTTTTTTTTTTTAATGGACCAATTTAGTACCCATTCAGTCTGAAAATCAGTATGTTAAATTACAATTTGGATTGTCTGTCTCAAGCTCAACCTGTATTTTTTTGCTTTACATTCACAATGAAGGCAAAATAAGTAAAAGATGGTAGTCAGGTTCTCAATGAATACCAAATAAATTTTGATATATCTTAACTTCTACAGTCTCCATTATGGACATTCACTGCACAGAACGAGACTTAGCAATTTCTCTGATTTGCAAATTTCAAAGCACACTGTCTTCCTATAATCTAACTTAAATCTCCACACCCACAATATAAGCCAATTTTCTTTTGTGCCTTTTAATGAATCGAGTAAGAGAGGCTCTCCTACAAACGAATTATGTTTTGCTTTCTTTTCTATCTAGGTTGCATAAATGAAATATTTTTACCCCATGTTATCTCTATGGTGGCTTAGTAAAAGTTGTTATTTTTAAGGTTAGCTAGATAATTTATTGTTTCAACATATGGTGCTTCTTGGTTGTTGCCTCCTCTGAGGAAGAAGAAAAAAAGTATTTTATTCAAGCTAATCTTTGATATGACTTGCAAATTTTCTAAAGTTGCTGACTACTGACATCATGATTCTCTAAACTAGTGATGACACAGTATTTGGAGGTTTTGACTGTCTGTTATCTCTGGGGTGCCAGTTGTTTGCATTTAGTCAATTTATCTGGATAACCTCACAGATAGTATTGATGTCTATTTTCGTTCTTGTAAAAGAAGAGTATTTCTAGAACAAGGGACACATTTAAGTGGTATTAAGGGCTTACTGTATGTATTTTAAAATCACCCAGGATCAGGAAGTGTTTCTAGATGAAATTTAAGAGGTTGTGTGCACTCTGGTTATCCCCTAATGATTTAAGCATAACAAAGACACATTCTCCTTTATTGATGATCTTTTCCAAGAATCACAGGAAAGATTATATCCTATAAATAGACCAGGGGGTATGTAAATTGTTAATAATTCACATTTTAATGTGTATAAGAACTTTTAGGCCAGTTTAGAATATTAATTATAACATTTCGATAGGGCAGACAAATAAAGCAGAGTCAAAACTACTTGGAAGCAGAAAATTATAAATAAAAACATAAATAAATAAGAAAGTATTAAGCACCTCAAGCTCAACTTCTTTGTTAAAAAGAAGTTGATTTAGGCTTAGAACACAACAAAATCTATACTCTCCCTATGCCTTTCTTTCTCAGGAGAGACTCCTCAAATCATAATAACTCGTTATAATTCACATAGGGATAAAAGCTATTTATTTTCTTAAGGTATTTTTAGTTGATTATTATTTACAGAAGTGGTATATTTTGGAGTTGAAAATTACCCTGACTATTTTGTTGTCATGAGCTCTAGAAAGCTGAGGTCAAATATCTAGAACTAGTCGGATTCCTGATTCCCAGTCTATTGTGATCGTCTACATGTTTTTGTATGTTTATTTTCTCCCTGGAGGAGACCATTCTATTAGTAGTTGAGACCTTGGCTTCACTGCCTTTTTCCAAGTCAGAATAATCAATAGATTGGAATGTAGAAAAGAATGTATCAACTGGTTTATAAATATTTGCGAATCAAAATCATTTTTATTCCTTCAAAATTAAAACAAAGAACAATACTGATGCAGAATGAAAATCAATTATGTTTTAAAATACATATGCATAGAGGGAATTTCCAAACCCTAATAAAGAAAATTTCCTTCACTTGAGGAAACACTGGTGGCGCAGTGGTTAACTGCTTCAACTGCTAACCAAAAGGTCAGCAGCTCAAATCCACCAGGTGCTCCTTAGAAACTCTGTGGGGCAGTTCTACTCTGTGTTATAGGGTCGCTATGAGTCAGAATCGACTTGACAGCAACAGGTTTGGATTTTTGGTTTATAACCACAGAATACAAACCTCTAACGATAAATTCCCAGACCCTCCTTTTCTCTGTAACTCATGATTCTAAGTCCTATGGGTTTTCTTTCTTACTTCTCTCCTCCCTGTGTTGTAATGAAGTCTCCAATTTGCCATAACCTACAAACTTAATTTGTGTGCTCATTTACCTCTTCTGCTAAAAAATTAATGAAGATCTCTGGTAAGAAGAAGCCTGAAACCATTCCATTCCTTACAGCTTAATTTATTGCTATTTACCATACCCCATTTTTAGTCCTTTAGAGTCGCTGGGTGGTGTAAACAGTTAAGCGCTTGACTATTAGCCAAAAGGTTAGTAGTTTGAACATACCCAGAGGCACCTTGGAAGACAGGCCTGGTTATCTGCTTTTGTAAGGTCACAGCCTTGAAAACCCTATGCAGCAGTTCTACTCTGCACACATGGGGTCGCAGTGAGACGGAATTGACTCAACAGAACAAACAACACAACAATTTTTGAGTCCATTAGCCAGTTCTTAACATTTACAATAATGGCGATATATAAGCAAAGTTTATTTTTTACACAAGATGGCAAGAAGCCTATTAATACATCCACATATATATATATTTTTAATCTATATGTTTCTTCTCAAAATTTTTATTTCCCTAAGAACTAAGAAAACTGAAGGCTATTAGATGAAGCTTGAGAGGTTAGTGGATTTTGAGACATTGAGATGCAAATATGGGATATAATAAAAATATGGATGAGTAACTTTGGAGAAATATGACATAAAATAAGAAACCTGTTACAAAATGTGTAAATGAGGTAACTGGAATATATATATATTTTTCCCAGTTCCATTAGCCCATATCAATGTCCCTAACCATTCACACCTCCTTCTTTCATACCTGTTAACTCTTAAGTATGATGCTATAAAACAAAAATTCTGGTTCCAGTTTTGTCTGGATTAAAATCCCACCTCTGCCAGTTACTAGTTGTATAAATTTGGGCAAAATAATTTGTACCTCAGTTTCATCATCTACTAAATGAAAGAGATATTAGATGAGAATATATACTAGGAAAGTTCCTGACCTGTTGAAAACATTCTTTTAAATGTTTGTTATTGTTGCTATTATTGTTTTGTCTTTTCTGATATTGTGGCCTCATTGAATATAAATTATTATTTACTGAGCAAAATAACTCAGCCTAGTACCCTGATCATTGGCAGCTTACTGAGGGCACAGGCATGTTCCCGCTAATGATTTCACTAATTGTCTGTCAAATCTATGGACACATTTTGTCAAGCAGCCAAGCAAGATGAGTAGACTAGGTATTTTTAGCAGATTGAATGTGTATGTTAGTTAGTAGGTTACTGCTCATTTTTCCATTGATTGTTAGTTGTTTGAGCTATCAAATGGCTGCAGGTTGACTTCCAAAAAGTTTATTAGCAATTACATTAGATACTCTATTGTTTGACTAATGCTTGGCTATCATTTCTCTCTTTCTTTTCTTTTTTTAATTCAATAAATTGTTGTCCACATTCTTAGGTAAAACAGCCCTGAGATTTCCTTTAACTCTGGCAAAATTCTCTAACATTAGGAACATTGTTACTTGATTGGAATCCCTCCTAGGATTATTAATAATCTATTATATTTTGCAAATACTTATAGATTCCTCCTTGGTTATAAACAGAAGTGTATTTACACGAAATATTTTGTAATACTACTTCATAGATGAGAAATTTCACCAAAAAGTTGGGTTCTCTAATTTTTTTTAATATTGTCACCTTCCCTGAAGTCTATGAAATGTTTTACTGATTATTTCAATTGCTCTACTTCCTCACTCATCTTAAATTGCAACTCTTTATTTTTATTATGCTTGTTCATTAGTTATTTGCATAATTTCTTCTAGTTTATAAATGGAATAATACAAAGTCAACATGTAATTTAGGATATTGATAGACTACCATCCTTTCCAACTACTCCTTCCCCACTTCACACACACTGTTTCATGTACCTTCTGAGAAGGTTGTTGTATGATGAAAAGTAGGCAACTAGAAGACAATGAACAGAAAAGACTGAAAACTGGAAATGTGGCGCAACTATATTTGACTTCCTTTCTCTTTCTGAATGGTATGTGAACTAAGAATACTTTAACTGTGATTCTCATCTCCCCATTTTTTCCAGTAATTTAAAATATGTTAAAAAAAATGTACAATATTAATATTATTTAACATAGTCTGTTTAGATTTATTCCATGTTAAATATTTCTGATTAATTTCTACAGATTCATACTCCAGTGTAATAATGTTGACTGTAACTGATAAAGTTATCTCATCTACTGTTTATATTCATTCTCAAGTATTTACTCGTTTGATTCTAGTTATTTTTCATAATCTCTCTTTTTTTCTTCCTCTTGTGTTCTTTCAGTACCTTCTTTTACTTTTTTAATCACATTCAAAATGAGCTTAAACATTTTATATTGTGTAATATGATAATTTGGGTATTTGCAATGTTGCGTGTCTGATTCTGTGGTTTGAGGTCTTGGCTGATTGTCACTCATTGTAGCTATTTTTTCTTTTTTAATAATTTCCTTTTCACTGAAAACTCATGTTTTGACAGCATCTATTTGTGTGAATTCTTTTAGATTGAGTTTTAATATGCACTTACAAAGAATGGATTTGCATTTGAATATGCTAGGCACCTGCAGGCCACACCCAATCTAGGAGCGCTTTAAATTATTTAAATTAAAATGCAGTTTGACTTTTACTCTCAAACATGCCTGAGAGTACAAAGATCAGGGATTCTCACAGGGGTTATTCTCTGGTTTTGCCAGGAGCCAAATCAGTGGCAGGCAAGTATGACCACGGTTTCCCTTTGCGAGGAGTGGGGGAGGTAGGGAAAAGGTTTGCCTAGTTCATCAATTAATAAGATTACCGTTACAGTAATTCTGTTCAATTTATGCCAATATTTACAGCTTTTTTGTGAGAAAGTCTCTCTCTATATATAATTACCACTATCTATTCAGTCCTAGGAGCCCTGGTGGCACAGCGGTTAAGAGTTCAGCTGCTAACCAAAGTCAGCAGTTCGAATCCACCAGTCCTTCCCTGGAAACCCTATGGAGCAGTTCTGCTCTGTCCTACAGGAGTGGTATTAGTCGGTATCTATCCGACGGCAACGGGTTTGGGTTTGGGTTTCCCCCCACCCCCCGGCCTCTTGGCTATTCAGTCCTAATTTAACCTTTAAAACTTGTCTTTTATCTAAGTCCCAAGTTTCAATTAAATTTTCTCAGAAAGCCTTAATCATATAGAAATATACAGATATTTTCTCTGCAGCCTCATAACTGGATAAGCTGTTATGAAAATGTGGCAACAGTAAGGAAGAATGAATTGTGTCAGTGGACAATATATGACCAGACAAGATACTAGGACTCCCTGAGATTTGCTGACTTGTGAAAAGGTTTTTCATTCAAGTAGAACTGATTCATATTGAATTCTATTTACATTTGAACAAGTACTTGGTTTGAATACAAGTGTAAGAAGCCCTTTTTAAATTACCTGAAATAAAGTTATTGAAAACCTGGAAATGCATTCTACAAGTATGGTGAACTAAACAATACAATGAAATCAATGACTAGTCAGTTTTGCAAAACAGAAATTTTGTGAAAAAAAATCTATGCTGAAATATTGATATAATTATTTTCCACCAGGAGTGTGGCTAAAGGCTAAACTAGACAGCTTTTTTCTTTAATTTTTTGCACCTTAGAATATATATGCTCAAATAAGGCTATAGTGTATATGTGAGTGAGCATTAAAAAAAACTGTATTAACTCAATTGAAACAAAGCTTCCTAAAATACAGAAACACCAGTAAACTACAGTAAATTCCTATTTAGAGATGAACAGGTAAAAATGTCACAGATTTATGTTTTGAGAAATCATGATTCTATCCATGCCTTAGTTTTTGAAAATGGATACATGAATTTCATTTGTGTGTGTGTTATCATGTTGAATCAGAAAAATTGCTTCTATAGAGATTTCTAAATGACATTCATAAGTGGTGCTCATGAGGGCAACATCAGTTACTCTTTTAGTCCATGACATTTTTATTCTCAAAATAATTCTGGCATGTTCCTTTTGCGGCATTTGATTCTTCTCTCTGGTCGTGTACAAAAGCATTATGGAAAGGGGAAAATTCAAGAGAGATTTTAATAATAGCTAGAGAAGAGCCAGCTTATTTCTGTAATTTTCTCTGTAAAACTGATACAGGAATTGGAAACTGTTAAATATCAATATTAAGAAATAAAACTTTCTGTAGAGCATTGTTATTTATTATTTCTTATTCAACTGCAATTATAAGGAAAACAATCAATCATTATTTTCTCTTATATTTGGATAAGTTTTATATTTATAACTTGCTGCTGAAAGCACAGGCAGTTTGATCTTCTGGAACAAATAATTATGTAGTGGCAATCAACCTATGATTTAATATTTAGTGAGCACTCCGTATACTGGCATGCCATAAAGATTCATATTTGTAATTTCCTTTATTACTGGTTTCAAGAACATGGCTGTCTTAGGCTGGGTTCTCAAGTGAACAAAACTAGTGAAAAGTAAATATATAAATGTACATAGAGAGAGATTTATTTCAAGGTAATGGCTCACACAGTTGTGGAGGCTGGCAAGTGCCAAACCCATGGGTCAGGCATCAGGCTGGAGGCTTCTTCCGACTCACATGTCTCCAGGGACTGAGAACCCAAAATCTGCAGGCCAGGTGACAAGTTGCTGGTTCACATCCCAAGAACCAGAGGTCAGAGGATTATGAGTCAGATGGAGGATCAAGAGAGTGAGCTTTGCCGGAACATCCATATATATTAGATGCAGGCCACACCTCCAAGGAAACTCCCCTTTCAACTGATTAGTTGCTCACATCAAATCACAAAATGGAGGATAATTACGCAATCTGCCAACCACTGAGAATCACGGTCTAGCCAAGTTGACACATTACCTTAACTATTACAATAGCTTATATGTTCTTAGGTCAATTTACAAAGAAAAAAAAAAGCTCTAATATGGAGGTAACGGTTATTCATTCAATGATGAGTTATTGTAGACATTCAAGCAATTTTATCATAACTTTAGTTTCTGACCTGAACTCCAATGAAATAATCAGTACTTTTCCTCTGATGCGCCCATTATAATTGTTAATTCTATTAAATTTAAAAGCAAGGAAAAGCTGCACTTCAGAACCTGGGGGCTTCATTCCAGTGTCTGATTGAACTCTTCAAGTGGAAAAAGTGAGCCTGAGTGTGCAGCTTAAGTTTTGTGCAGTTCAAGTAAATGAAAAGCCCTGGGCCTGACACTAATCTTTGAATTTATAGATTTCTTACTTCACAGCATACACTGCCTGGCTTACTTCCCTCTGATTGTAAAATGAGCTGATTCCTAAATCCTAGCAGGAAACTCTGGCTCATGGAAGGGTCTTACTGCTGAAACAAAAGCCATTGTTTATCTCTAAATTCCATATTAAAATAAAAATTAAAAAAATAAATCATTTGGCCACTAGTTCTATTATGCCATCCTGGTGTGCCTTGCTTTTATCAATAGCATCATTAGTAAATTCTTCAATTACTTACATCCTTAAAGGATGAATGAGACCTCATTTATTTATAGATTCCAGAACCTAGGACTGTGCTTCTGCATAGAAACCCCACGCTTGTTTAATCAATGAATTGAATTTAGCTGCTTATAGATCTGGGGTGATAGCTGAAACTTAAAAATGGCATATGAGCAGAGTTAATAGCAGAGACAATCTGTCAATATTTACATAATTTGATATCTTAATAAGATTATTATTTGTTGTTGTTGTTAGGTGCCATCATGTCAGTTCTGACTCATAGCTACAGTATGTACAAGAGAATGAAAACACTGCCCGGTCCTGCACCAACCTCACAAATATTGTCATGCTGAGCCCATTGTTGCAGCCACTGTGTCAGTCCATCTCATTGAGGGTCTTCCTCTTCTCCACTGACCCTCTACTTTACCAAGCATGATGTCCTTCTCCAGGGACTGATCTCTCCTGGCAACATGTCCGAAGTATATGAGATGTAGTCTCTCTATCATTGCTTCTAAAGAGAATTCTGGCTATACTTTTTCAAAGAGATATTTGTTCATCTTTTGGCAGTCCATGGTATATTCAATATTCTTTGCCAACACCATAATACAAAGACATCAATTCATCTTCAGTCTTCCTTATTCATTGTCCAGCTTTCACATGCATATGAGGCGACTGAAAACTCCATCAGGCACACCTTAGTTTTCAAGGGGTCATCTTTGCTTTTTAACACTTTGAAGATTATTATCCTTTTTTTAAGTTAAAAATATCACAGAAATGATCTAGTAATTCAAACGGGTCACGTTATAAATTAAAAAACTGAGATCTGAACATATCCATGGAATAACATCCTATACATTTAAACCAATAAACCCCAAATTCACAACTTCCATATTTAAAATACAGAATAATTAATTGATAAATTCATGATGCAGCAAGCTGTGGCTGTTCCAGATCAGATCTCTGCCTAAGCTGATAAACTTAGATTCACTGTCAAATAGCAAACAAGTAACGCAAAGATTGTAATAGATAAGATCTACATGTTACTGTTGTTAGTTGCTTTGAGATGACTCCTGGAGACTCCTTGTGTTACAGAGTAAAACTACTCCATAGGGTTTTCCTGGCTGTAATCTTAACAGAATTAGGTTGCCAGGCCTTTCTCCTTCAGCATCACTGAGTGGGTTCAAACCACCAACATTTATTAAGTAGTGCAGCACAAATTGTTTGCACCACCTTGGGATAAGCTCCTTGGATTCTTCCTTCTTTTCCACAGGATAGAGAAGAAGCCAAGTCAAAGGAGTCATGAATTTGTGGCTTAAGACACAGGAAGCACACCACCATTCAGGAGTCTGTCTCTCCATCACTGGAATTACATCAAACCAAACCTAATGCCATCAAGTTGATTCCAACTCATAGCAACCATATGGGACAGAGTAGAACTGCACATAATGTTTCCAAGGCTGTAATCTTTATGGAAGCAGACTGCTCATTTTTCTCCAATGATCTTTTAGTTAGCAGCTGAGTGCTTAACCACTGTGCCACCAGGGCTCCTTTGAAATTATATAAGGACTCTTATATATTATCAGGCTTAAAAGTGGCCTACCCATGGCCAAAGATACCAGCTCATCTGAATATATCTAGAGACATCTAGCTCTCTGCCTGACACAAACTGCTTGTCCCTTTTTTCTTTCACTGTATGGTGTGTGTCTGCCCAACAATGAATCTGTAGCTTAGAGGTGCATGTACTCCAGAAAATCAGTCTTTCCTTTAAATTCCTTTAGTGGCAGGATTAGATTCCAAGGCCCAGCATCTCTTTATGAGTCTCAAGAAATTCATGATAGTGCTACTCTACCATTAGATGAGAGATGTTCCTTGATCTGGGGAATTTTGAATTATTCTCCACTCCTGTCTTCTTTTAATCTTTCAGAAAGTTTTTTTTTTTTTTTTTAAGGTAGAGGAGCTATTAAAAGACATAATGAATATCTGTTTTTATTTTCCTAGTTTCCATAACGTGCTAACAAAAAACTGATATTTTAAGATTTATTCATGATACAAAATTCCACAAAAATGAATCCTTTTGAAATTAATTCAGTTAAGGACTACTTTAAGCAACAGTGGATTCATTACCTATAAACTATTTAATCTCTACCACTTTAAAAACATCTCCCCTACTGAAGGAAGGAGTCCTTGGCTAGTGTAAATGGTTAACAAGCATAGCTGCTAACTGAAAGATTAGAGGTTTGAGTCCGCCCAGAGACACCTTGAAAGAAAAGTCTAGAGATCTACTTTCAAAAAAAAAATTAGCCACTGAAAATCTTACGAAGTAAAGTTCTATTCTGACACACATGGGGTTGCCCTGAGTTGGAATCAATAAAAGGCAACTTTTTTTTTTTTTTTTTTTTTACTGAAGGAAACAAATGAGCTGCATTATCACTTGGGATCACCCTTCTCCACTCAAATCACTCAGCTCTTCCTCTGAAATTCTTGCTGGTCTAACCTCCAATTTCATTTGCTGCCTCAGGCAATGTGTTAATGAACATGCATATCTCTAATTCCCTACTACCCAATTCCAACCATCAGGGGAAATTCCAGTTATTTCTTGTATTTTATCCCTTTCATCCAGGGTTATTGACTTAACAAAGTCAACATAAGGGGATTAAGTAGTAGAGAAAAATGCCCTAAGAGAACATCCCTGCCCTGCAAAGTAGGACCTCACACAAATCAAGATATTATGTCATCATCATCATCATCTTCATCTTCACTATCATCATTATTTCATGAATTTTTCCTTCACCAATCCTGTCTAGACCTGTAATTACTCTTCTAAGGAAAATTTCAGAGGTAAAAATTAGGGTGGTGTCATCATAAATCATAAGTAAGTTGCTTTGAAACAGGTGGGACACTGAACGATATGTCCCTCAAATATTAATTTGGAGTTATCTACTTATTTACCTAAACACAAGAATAGTTTCAGTTGAATTTACTCATTTCACCACCCTCTTTTTTTTTTCCTTTTTTTCTTGCAATTCTCCTCTCCCTCTAATAAGGGAGACAATAAAGGGAGGCTGTGTAAGAGGGAAGGTTATTACTTCATTTTATGCTTGCTGGATTAGTAGTCATGGAGAAGCAACCAAACAGGCATGCTCAGTAAGTATTTGGAGACAAGAAGTTAAAGATCAGGAAGAGGTCAATTAGTGCCGTAGAGCTATTAGTGATTTATATTGCAGTTGAAGACATGACAATTTTTGAAAAATAACACTGTGTTGTCTCTACAGGCTAAATTTACATGTAACCAATCCTAAGAAAGGATGAATTCTGTTAAGTCAAGTTGGAAAAAAAAAAAAAAAAACCAACAACCAAACAACCAATTGCTTTTGAGTTAATTCTGACCCATGCCAACTCTATGTGTGTCAGAGATGAACTGTGCTCCATGGGTTTTTCATGTATGATTTTTTGGAAGTAGATTGCCCAGCCTTTCTTCTGAGTAAACTCTGGGTGAATTCAAACCACCAACTTTTTGTTTAGCAGCTGGGCTGTTAACAGTTTGTACCTCTTAAGAGAGCAGTTAAAAAAAACTGGTATATAAAGATTAACATTGGTGCATAAAAGCTTGCAAGGAAAGAACAAAGAAAAATAGGTTAAAAACATTTTAAAACATTATGAAATACAAAGTAAAATCTTTTTGAGAATATTTTCATAATTGTAGAAGTCTCTTTATATAATACTATTTGTTCTCCTAATTCAAGATTGACGTGAATGATTAGAAAGAAAATAATATATATCTCTCTATTGATAAAAGAAAGAAAAAAATAGAGAAATAATATGAATTAGATTCCACTCCTAAATTTGCCACTAGAAACATATATTTATTAATTTTTTTATTCTTATAATAATAATTTGATGATCACTGTCTTAATTATCTAGTGCTACTATAACAGAAATACCACAAGTGGATGGCTTTAACAAACAGAAATTTTTTGTCTCACAGTTTAGGAGGCTAGAAGTCCAAATTCAGGGCACCAGCTCCAGGGAAAGGCTTTCATTCTTTGTTGGCTCTGAGGGAAGGTCCTTGTCATCAATCTTTGCCTGGGTCTAGGAGTTTCTCAGCTCTGGGACTGTGGGTCTAAAGACTTGCTCCACTCTTGGCTCTTCATCCTTGGTGGTAGGAAGTCTCTCTCCTCTCTGCTCACCTTCCTCTTTTATATCTCAAAAGAGATTAAATGAAGACATTGTAGATTGAGTCCTGCTTCATTAACATAACTGCCTCTAATCCTGCCTCATTAACGTCACAGAGGTTAGGATTTACAACACATAGGATAATCACATCAGATCACAAAATGGTAGACTACCACACAATGCTGGGAATCAGCCTACCCAAGTTGACAAAAATTTTGGGGGGACACAATTCAATCCATAACAATCACGTAAAAAGTATTTTTTAACAAATTATCTAGGCTTATTTCTCATCTGTGAAAAGTTTTTTTTTTTTTTTCGTATGGTAGTTGTGATAAATATATATGACATAAATCATGTAACAGCCACCATCATATTACCTGCCAAATAATAATTTATTTATTCCCTATATTTAATTTATATATTTCTATATATAAATTATACATATGTATTTATATTTAATTTATTCTCTATATTTAAATTAATTTTGGTATAATTGATAGCCTTTATATAACTGATTGTCTTCCATTCTTGAGCCAGATATCTTGTTATTTCTTGTTTTTCTACCTCATATTTGTTAATCAATCAAATACAAAATTCTCAGGTGGTGCTGAGCACATGCAGTCATTGCCAGAGGCTGAGAGGCTATTGATTTGATAGTTGTTTTTGGATCAGTGTGAACCTGGCATTTCTAAGAACCTTTTGCAGCCAACCCATCTTGGCTCACTGGGCAAAGCAAACTCCCAGGCCAATAAGAAAGACCTGCTGAGGAAAATGAATCACTTGAAACAGCACAAAAACAAGAGTTCATTTTCATTTTTTTCTCAGTTCCAAAATGTGTTGGTCTTCTTTCACCAAACATGGACTATATCTCGATACCACAGGTAACAGAAGTATCTTTAAAGGCTACAGTGAAAGAATAAACAACCACCCACCTAACTTAGTTAAGATTATAATGTCAAATAAAGAGAATACAAAAATATAAAAATGGAAAAATAAGGAAGTGCTATCGTATTTAGGTCTAATGATATCCTTTATAACTTATTTCAGATTCTATCTCCCTGAATTTACTAGGTATAAGCATAAACTCTCTCAGATCTTTTCCCTAAAAGCTAATTTTGAATGATACACATTTATAAGCCAGGTTTTTCTCTTATATCTAACTGTAGTATCCCCATTGCTTTAATTCAAAATCATTTCATATTTTTGTCTATTCTAAATGTGTTAGAGATCAAATTTAGAGATTTTTTTTTTTTTTTTTTAAGTTTGCTTAGTTTTAACATGCTGATTGATACTTCACTGAAATTTCACTGGCTTGGCAAAAGTCCATGTTTGTGAAAAGGTAGAAAATCTTTGTTAGAATAATAAGTGTGGTTTATGGAATACTGTATAGGCTTGCCCCTTTCCTAAAAGATCAAAAATTATATCAAAAACACTTAATTGTTTGGAACTAATTCTTGGAATAAATTTATGTTTAGAGCACAGGCTCGTTAAAACTCTGAAGAGTTGAGTTGATGAAGTATTTTTAAATTAGTGAGTAAATTTCCTTTGAATTTTATCCATTTTGCTTATAATTTGCATAATTTTTCCAGTCTTCCACACTGACCAAAAGGGTGTAACACCTGCCAATGTAGTTGTTATTAAAGTAAAAATGTACATCGTTGAGAAGCAGAAACGTCTCCTCAACAATAGTTCTGTGACTTTGTGGAAGTCAACCCCTCTGAATCTCAGTTGTTTCATCTGTGTAATACCAATGATGGTATCTACTCCACCATTCATCAAGATTATTATGATACGCAACTGTGAAAGTGGGAAGTTGGTTGTTATCCTGAATGAGATTTTGAAACACTGGAATTAGCATTGACATAAGATAATGTAATTTAATAAAAAAACTGTTGTAAAACCACCTTTGTACTTCTCTAGAAGTTCACTTTTTCAGCACAGGTATTGTTTTTTCACCTTATACTCATTGTCACTGACCTCCTTTGGAGCATCCCTAGACACGAACATGTCTCTTAAACACTTTGGTACAGAAGTGGACATAATGCTATCTGGACATAGATGGAAAATTTAGAATCTGTTATATAGGAAGAAGATTATTTCTGCCCAATATTCTTAATATTGGTCTGAGTGTTCCTTAATATCATAATTTCTGTTTTATCGAAGTCCTGATTTTAGGATTGTATCCTTTTATTCTTCTGTTACAGTGGTGATTGTGCATTTGTTTTTATTTTGGAGAAAACAACTAAATGCTGATCTTTCAACAAGACGGGATTCAAAACTGCAAAAGTTGTGGAAGACAATTTTTATCAGCAAGTTTGAACAGTAAGTCATAAACTTGGGGGATAGAATCAAAAGCATCAATGAAAGTCTTTGTTGTGATGACCAGCATGTGGGATCCCAATTCAGTACAACTGCAGGAATAGGCCTTATGCTGTGCAGTGGTTTGAAAACACTGTGGTGCATAAACAGCACCCCCATGAAGTTTTTCAAATTTTACTAGAAAGGTGAGGCTCAGGAATGCTATTTTCTAACAACCCAAGTAATTCTAATGCAGGTTGTCTATAGAACACATGTTGAAAAGTACTGTACTGTGGGTTCTCACTTCTGTGCTTTTACATTCATAGATTCAGTCAATTTATGCAGGCAGTTCAGACAATGTTCCTGTCTTCATTGGACTTGAGTTTGATTGAAGGAGATATATTTTAATAAAAAATTCTACTGAGAAGTCAATTGAAATTAAAGCAGAGAATTGATCATTCATTTTGGAAACATGCAGAAGATTGATGTCACAGACCCAAGTGAAAAAGAAGGACAGAAGTTTAATTACAGTTGGTTAAAAAAAGAATATTAAATGTAGAAGTGAAGACAATAACAAAAGACAATTTTTTAAAGATGATTTGTTTTGAAATCTAGCACAAAAATGACACAGTGCTTGAAAGGTAATATGCAATTAAGTAAGGTACTAGAGCATGTTTTTATGCTGACGGGGATGTTTCTGTAATAAAAAGAGGTAGAAGATGCAAAAGAAATAAAAGAGAGGCATAGGAATTAAATTTTTGATAAGTGTATTCAATAATTCTTTAAAATACTTAAGGAAGGAGTATCACATGCAAGTGCTGTGATACGTGTTGGGGATAAAATGATGAGCAAAATTAGAAAGAAAACAAAAACAAGACAGACAAACAAAAAACACTCTGACAAAATTTACAGTCTAATGGGGGCAATAAGCATCAATTAAATGATCACACAAACACATACTAAGTAGAAACTAACAAAACTCCTGAAAGTGATAGAGAACCTAAAACAGAAAGATTTGATTGAGTCCTGGAGGTTAGCCTTCCCTGGGAAAATGATGATTTAATTAATATTTTTTAAAAGTTAAAATATTGGGACTTAATGAATAAATAGAGGTGGTGAAGGAGAAGACGGTGTTCAGGATTACTCCACAGATCATGTGATTCACATAGACAGTTTGTGGTGCCTCTCCATGAGTCAGAAAACACTTGAAGATAACCACTTATCCACCAAAAGTAATAATAGAACTGGACAAAATTGTCAATAACAACTATTTTTGGATTCTGGCTGTTAACCAAAGGCATACATAAAATTGAGAAGTGTTTCTTCAAGAAGAAGTGCCGAATTTCTGAACAGTGTTTTAACTTGGATTGGCTACCACCTCCCACACTGCAGCCCTCATTGTGTGGAGGTTCTTTTAGGACAGGAAGACCATGAGGATATGTAACTTTACTGCAAAAGGAGCTTAATTTGATTTAGAGTGGAACTGGGAAAAACCTTACTGGGAGACATCACTGACTACAAACAATAGAGAAGCAACCCTGGAACAATGGCAAATAATTTAGAAAGTCAACCTCACACCTAGTCTGAGGTTGTAATACAGTCTGAAGCAAGAAAAAGACCAGTCGATAGCCAGAAATTTAACAGGATTTACTGGGGAATCAGATAGGCATGATGTACTTTGATCAGCTTTCACATAACCCTGGTGATCTGGAATGTTGTGCACTTGTGCTAGACTCCAGGCACACTCAAGAAAGACCAGAGAAAGACTTAGATTTCTACTTGCCCCTAGCTGAATATAAGGCCTTGATCATGCAAAATTAAAAAAGCAAAAAACAAACTCTGAATGCATTCCCAAATGTTTTAGTCAAGGGTAAAAGCCTACTGGCTCAAGAAATTTTAAGCACAAATGCTCACCATTCAATTGCTGACCAGTAAATTCTGCTGATCCCACAGCAACCCCTAGGATGTCAGGATTAAAAATAAAAATGACAAAAGCAATAGTAATAACTTTTTTTTTTAATTGAGCATAGATTTGAGTTGGAATCCCCTCGACGACAACAGGTTTTTTTGGTAGATTTCAGTGACCACACATTGTCGGGTAGACATACTTTATTCAATTAGCCCAAACAAACAAACAAACAAATTGGATTGACTAGAATCCAAGATTGCAACAATATATTATCTAAAATGTCAAATTTTTAACAACAAATGAGATACGCAAAGAAACAGGAAAGTGAAAACTATACACTTAGGGGCAAAAACAAAAACAGTCATTAGAAGCTGTTTCTAAGGG
Organism: Dugong dugon; assembly: GCA_030035585.1. NCBI lineage: Eukaryota > Metazoa > Chordata > Mammalia > Sirenia > Dugongidae > Dugong > Dugong dugon. The sequence goes on from CM057466.1 coordinate 66,314,351, forward strand.
TCCTTGATGGTGGATTTAGCAGATAAACAAAGAAACTCTTACAAATATGTTCAAATAACTAAAGGAGGCTATACTTAAAGAATAAAGCAAAGTATGACAAAAATGACTCATCAAATAATGTCAATAAAGAGAACTTATACAAAAGAACAAATGAATATTCTGGTCTTGAAAAGTACAACAACTGGAATAAAATTTTAACTAGCTTATTTTAACAGCAGAAGTGAGCTGTCAGAAGAATGAATTAGTGAATATGAAGATAAAGCAATAGAGATTATCCAAGTTTAAGAACAGAAAGGAAAAAAATAAGGAAATGTAAATAGAGCCTTATAGACTTGTGGTAGACCATCGAGCTTACCAACATATGTACAATGGGAGCTCCTAAAAAGAAGAGAAAGATAAATGACAGAAAAAAAAGAATTTGAAAAAGTAATGAGTGACCACTCCCCATATCTGATGACAAACAATAATCTACACATCCAGGAAGCTCAACAGACTCCAGAAGAATAAACAGAAAGAGATATACAACTAAGCATTTTATTATTAAACTGCTGAACCAAAGACAAAATCTTGAAAACAGTACAAAGTGTTACTTCTACTGCACTTCCTTGAAGCACTCACAATGGTTATTAAGCAGTGGGTATTTTTTTCTGGGTAACTGTTGCGTATGCAAAAGCTTCTAGAAATTGGTTAGGTATCCTAATAGGCAAATTAAGACTCAATAGCATTGCTTGTAAATTATTTTCTGCAGAGTTTAACACTAAGTATGCCCTTTACAAAAAAACACTCAGTTATCTCCCTGACATTTGGTTGACAAGACTATTGCTGGACCTTCTCAGAGGTACTCCTCTTCTCAGTCTGTCACTTTCTATTGGGACATGAAACAACTAACTGTAGGTAGCTGTTAGAATCTGCTAGAATATAGAATTGCGGCACTGGAGTATGACCGGATCTACACAAGAAAACCCTACTGGGCTTTGATGCCTCAGCCAAAGTCAGAAGATGAATCTTACCAGTCAAGCAGTGAGCAGATACATGCCAGGACCCCAAGTGAAGCAAGTTCTTAGAATTCTAGGGTACAGATGCTTAGAACTTTATCAACTTTGGGATCATTAATTGGCATTCAGGAGGATCCAGGGTTTTATATGAAGACTTGAAGTTACAAAAGTGAGTGCTCCAGTAAATAAGTCAGAAGTTACATGGCTTTCTTTGACTTAGAATTAAGAAGTCACATAGTGTCACTTCTACTGTACTCCAATGATTGAAACAGTCAAAAGTCCACCCAGATTCAAGGGGAGAGAACAGAGAAACCTACCCCTCCAAGTGGGAGGAATGTTAAAGAATCAGTGGCTATGTTTTAACACCACCACAGACTACCCTCTGACCTCAATTTATTCACTTTCCTCCCACATGTAAAAGACATACACTCACTCCTAACACCTACTACCCACTTCAGATTATATCCTTTTACAGCATCAGACTTAAGGTGAAGCCCAGGGTCTTACATAAATCAGGCCCAGGTGCGAATGAGTTCCTTGAGTTTGCTTGCTCAAGTATGATTTGTCTCGATCTGAAGAGCTGTGACTTAAAGAGACAAGTCATCCATCCCCCAATACTCTCAACAAACAATGGTGGGACAGACAGAATAACCACAAAGGGAGAAAATAGAGTCACACAGCAGCCACCAGGTCATAGCAATTCTGAAGCCAGCTAGACACACATTGTCAGTTTCCAGATTAGGTCCGATGTTGTTTCCTTAGATTGTGTTATCGATGTCTCTGCTATCTTGCGGAGGAAAGGCTTGGAAAAACTGGAGACCCAAACTAGATATCTTTTTGGTTAGCAACACAACAATTAATTTTTCAATAAAAAAGCTTAATTACATTTGAAACAGACTAGGCTGTTGGAATATGAGATAATGAAATACAGTACAAACATAGCTTAAAATGAAAACTTATTTCTCTCTCACATAATAATCTGGGCAGTGGTGTAAAACTGATATGGTGGCTCAGTAATGTTGAAAACCCAGCCCCTTCCATTTCTTTTAGCTGTCATCCTTAGATTATTTCATGGTAAAAGGTGGGCCAAAAATACTTATGACAATATAGAAAACAAAAACTAATATTATCACAGAATCAGTAGTAAGCTTTTGCTAGAACCAGGGAAGATGATTCACTGATGGTATAAAATTAAAATCACATTTTGAAATAAGGTTTTTAATTGTTATGAGAAGATTCTCAAATTATTAAACTAAATGGAAAAAAGCAGAATTTTAATTTGTATTTAAAACATAATCTGTATTAAACATATGCACATACACTCTACCACAAATACAAAAAAAAAGAAAAGAAAAACTGAACTAAATTCACCAAAATTCAGTTACTATTTGTAGGCTAGGGGATTGCGGGAACATAAAAAAAGTACATATTTTGAAATCAGGAAAATATATTAATTAAAATTATCATGAATGCCTGACTTTCTACCTTTACAGGCCCTTTAAGCACACATGGATATTGAAGAAGCATTATTTACTTTTGCTTAATTGCTACATTACAAATAATATAAATAATAAGAAAATATATTATGTAAATGTGATTTCAATTTAATCCCAAATCATTTCTTCTTATACAGATTCCTAGAATACTTTAATGATGAATGACTGGAAGCAAAATTTCCTTTTTGCTCAAGATCTCTTTTATGTCCATCCTTTCTAGTCCTCTTTCTTTGTGTGCTCACCTCTAGTTTGGTAATAACCTTGAAGGTGGGCAAGCTAAAGGACTTGCTGCTGTGCATGTCTGACTTTATGATTCTGTGGACCAGACAACACCCAGTTCAAGTGTAATTTCTGTTATAGAGAGATATCTGCCTTAATAGTTCTTGTATCTTTTTCCTGTTTTTTCTTTTTTTTTTTATTGTACTTCAGGTGAAGGCTTACAGAACAAATAGTTTCTCATGAAACAGTAGTACACATGCTGTTTTATGACATTGGTTAACAACCCCACAACATTTTAACCCTCTAAATTCTCAACCTTTTTTTTTGGTGAAAATGTACGTAGCCAAAGATACACCGTTTCAAAAATTTCTACATACACAGTTCAGTGACATTGATTACGCTCTTCCAATTGGGCTGTTATTTTCACTTAAGATGAAGGCTTACAGAACAAAATAGTTTCTCATTTAACAGTTACTACAAATGTCGCCCTATGAAAATGTTTAACAATCTCACAACACATCAACAATATCCTTACTCAAACTTGTGTTCCCTATCATTAGCTTCCTTCTCCCCTTCTGCCTTCTGGCCCTTGTCACTGGACTCCTGTATCTCGTTCGTCTCATTTCGTTTAACTGGGCTGTCCACTCCCAGGCTGAACAGTGAACCTCGGAGGTAACTTCACCACTGAGCTAAAAGAGTGTCTGGGGGCCATACTCTTGAGGTTTCTCCAGTCTCCTTTAGGCCAGTAAATCTGGTCTTTTTTTTTTTTTTTTTTTTTTTTTGAGTTAAAGTTATGCTCTACATCCTTCTCCAGCTCTGTCCAGAAACCTCTGTTGTGATCCAGGTCAGAGCAGTCAGTGTTGGTAGCTGGGCACCATCTAGCTGTACTGGACTCAGTCTGGTGGAGGCCTTGGTAACTGTGGACAATTAGTCCTTTGGACTAATCTTTTCCTTGTATCCTGTTCCCTTCATTCTCCCTTGCTCCAGAAGGGATGAGACCAGTGGAGTATCTTAGATGGCCACTGACAGGCTTTTAAGACCCCAGACACTACTCACCAAGGTAGAATGTAGAACATTGTCTTTATAAGTAGTGTCATGCCAGCTGAGCTAGATGTTCCCCGAGACCATGGTCCCCACAGCCTTCTGCCCAGCAATTCAGTCCCTCAGGGAGTTTGGATGTGTCTATGGGGCTTCCATGACCTTTCCTTGTACAGGTTGGGTTAGTTTCCCCTGTATTGTGTACTGTCTCACCTTTCACCCAAGATACCACTTATCGATTGCCTATTTAGTATTGCCCCCCCCACCCCTCCCATCACTGGTAACCAGCAAAGATTGTTACATTTTGCGTGTGAACTTTGTCATGGGTTTTTAAAATAGAGGTCTTATACAATATTTGTCCTTTTGTGATTGACTTATTTCACTCAGCATAATATCCTCCAGTTTCATCCATGTTATGAGATGCTTCACAGATTCATTGTTGTTCTTTCTCGTTGCATAGTACTCCATTGTGTGTAGGTACCATAGTTTATCCATTCGTCTGTTGATGGGCACCTACGCTGTTCCCATTGTTTTGCTATTGTGAACAATGCTGCCATGAACATAGGTGTGCATACGTTTATTCGAGTGACGACTCTTATTTCTCTAGGATATATTCCTAGGAGTGGGATTGCTGGATCGAATGGTATATCTATTTCTAGCTTTCTGAGGAAACGCCATATCATTTTCCAAAATTGTTGTATCATTTTGCATTCCCACCAGCAGTGCATAAGAGTTCCCATCTCCCCGCAGCCCCTGCAACATTTGTTATTTCCAGTGTTTTTGATTCAAGCCAGTAAGGCCGGGGTGAGATGGTATCTCATTGTGGTTTTAATTTGCATTTCTCTAATGGCTAGTGATCGCGAGCATTTCCTCATGTGTCTGTTGACCATTTGAATGTCTTCTTTGATGAAGTGTCTGTTCATTTCCTTTGCCCATTATTTGATAGGATTGTTTGTCGTTTTGTTGTAGAGGTGTTGGATTTTCTTGTAGATTATGGAGATTAGACCTTTGTCTGACTTGTACTGTCCAAAAATTTTTTCCCAGTCTGTACGTTTTCTTTTGACACTTTTGGTGAATTCTTTTGAAGAGCATAAGTGTTTGATTTTTAGAAGATCCCAGTTATCTAGCTTATCTGTTGGGTTTTGTGCATTGATGGCTATGGTTTGTATCCTGTTAATGCCATGTATTTAGGCCTGAAGTGTGGTCCTATTTTTTCATCTATGAACTTTATAGTTTTAGGCTTTATATTCAGGTCTTTGATCCACTTTGAAGTAGTTTTTGTATATGGTGTGAGGTATCTGTCCTGTTTCATTTTTTTGCAAATGGATATCCAGTTTTGCAAGCACCATTTGTTAAAATGACTCTCTTTTCCCCATTTGATGGACTTTGGGCCCTTGTCGAAGATCAGGTGACCGTAGGTGGATGGATTTACATCTGGGTTCTCAATTCTGTTCCATTGATCAATGTATCTGTCGTTGTACTAGTACCAGGCTGTTTTGACTACTGTACCTGTTTAGTAGGTTCTCAAGTGAGATACTGTGAGTCCTCCAACTTTATTCTTCTTCTTCAGTAGTGCTTTACTTATTCAGGGATTCTTCCCTTTCCATATAATGTTAATGATTAGTTTTTCCATCTCTTTGAAGAATGTTGCTGGTATTTGGATCGGGATTGCATTGTATTTGTAAATTGCTTTGGGTAGAATTGCCATTTTCACAATGTTGAGTCTGCCTATCCATGAGCATGGTATGTTTTTCCGTTTATGTAGATCCCTTTGGGTTTCATGCAGTAGTGTTTTGTAGTTTTCTTTGTATAGGTCTTTTACATCCCTGGTCAGATTTATTCCTAAGTATTTTATCTTTTTAGGGGCTATTGAAATGGTATTGATTTCCTGATTTCCTTTTCATCATTCTCCTTACTGGTGTATAGGAATCCAACTGATTCTTGAATGTTTATCTTGTATCCTGCTACTCTGCTGAATCTTTCTATTAGTTCCAGTAGATTTCTCGTGGAGTCTTTAGGGTTTTCTATGTATAGTATCATATCATCTGCAAACAGGGACAGTTTAACTTCTTCATTACCAATTTGGATGCCCTTGATTTCTTTTTCTTGCCTTATTGCTCTAGCTAGAACTTCCAGCACAATGTTAAATAGGAGTGGTGATAAAGGGCATCCTTGTCTTGTTCCTGTTTTCAAGGGGATTGTTTTCAGCCTCTCTCCATTAAGAATGATGTTGGCCATTGGTTTTGCATAGATGCCCTTTATTATGTTGAGAAATTTCCCTTCTATACCTAGTTTATTGACAGCTTTTTTCAGGAATGGGTGTTGGACTTTTCCAAATGCCTTTTCTGTGTCAATTGAGATGATCGTGTGATTCTTTTCTTTCCTTTTATTTATGTGGTGGATTACGTTGATTGATTTTCTAACATTAAACCATCCTTGCATACCTGGTATGAATCCTACTTGGTTGTGTTGTATTATTTTTTTGATATGATGCTGAATTTTATTGGCTAGAATTTTGTTCAGAATTTTTGCATCCATATTCATGAGAGATATTGGTCTGTAATTTTCTTTTATTGTGATGTCTTTGCCTGGTTTTGGTATCAGTGTTATGCTGGCTTCATAGAATGAATTTGGAAGTGTTGCTTCCTCTTCTATGCTCTGAAATAGCTTGAGTAGAACTGGTACAAACTCTTCTGTAAATGTTTTGTAGAATTCTCCAGTGAAGCCATCTGGGCCAGGGCTTTTTTTGGTTGGAAGTTTTTTTTATTACCTTTTCAATCTCTTCTCCTGTTATGGGTCTGTTCAGATTTTCAACATCACTTTGTTGTACTTTGGGTAGGCCATGTGATTCTAGAAATTTATCCATTTCCTCTAGGTTTTCAAATTTGTTGGAGTATAGTTTTTCATGATATTCTGTTATAATCCTTTTTATTTCAGTTGGGTCTGTTGTAATGTCCCCCATTTCATTTCTTATTTGGGTTATTGTGTCCTCTCCTGTTTTTCTTTTGTCAGTCTGGCCAGTGGTTTGTGGATTTTGTTGATTCTTTCAAAGAACCAACTTTTGGTTTTGTTGATTCTTTCTATTGTTTTTCTGTTCTCTATTTCATTTATTTCTGCTCTCATCTTTACGATTGCCTTTCTTCCAGTGGATGTAGGCTTCTTTTGCTGTTCTCTTTCTATTTGTTTGAGTTCTGTAGTTAATGTTTTGATTTTGTCCCTTTCTTCTTTTTTGATATGTGCATCTATTGCTATCAATGGTCCTCTGACAACTGCCTTTGCTGTGTCCCAAAGGTTTTGGTATGATATGTTTTCCTTCTCATTTGATTCTAGGAATTTTTTGATTCCATATCTGATTTCTTCGATTACCCACTGATGTGTAAGCAGAGAATTATTCAGTTTCCATGTAGTTGATTTTTTTTCCTTGTTCTTTATAGTGTTAATTTCTACCTTAATGGCATTGTGGTCAGAGAAGATACTGTGAATTATCTCAACGTTTTGGATCTTGTTGAGGATTGTTCTGTGGCCTAAGATGTGGTCTATTCCGGAGAACTTTCCATGTGCATTGGAAAAGTATGTGTAGTTTGCAGTGGCTGGATGGATTGTTCTATATATGTCTATGAGGTCCAGTTGGCTGATTGTGCCCTTTAGGTCTTTTGTATCTTTGCTGAGTTTCTTCTTAGTTGTTCTGTCCTTTACTGAGAGTGGTGTGTTGAAGTCTCCTACTATGATTGTGGAACTGTCAATTTCTCTTTTCAGTGCTGTTAGAGTTTGCTTTATGTATTTTGGAGCCCTGTCATTGGGTGCGTAGATGTTTTTTATGGTTATGTCTTCATGATGGATCGTCCCCTTAATCACTATATAGTGTCCTTCTTTGTCTTTTATGGTAGATTTTGTTTTAAAGTCTATTTTATCTAAGATTAGAATTGCCACTCCTGCTCTTTTTTGGTAGTTGTTAGCTTGATATATTTTTTTTCCAACCTTTGATTTTTAATAAATTCACATCTTTGTTTCTAAGGTGTGTCTCTCGTAGACAGCATATTGATGGATCCTGTTTTCTTATTCATTCTGCCACTCTCCGTCTCTTTATGGGTGCTGAGTCCATTTACATTCAGTGTAATTATTGATAGATGGAAGTTTGTTGCTGTCATTTTGTAGTGCTTTTTTTTGTGGTGTTGAAGTTTTCTTTGTTATTCTTACTCTCTTTTGCTGAGTTACTTTTGTTTGTGGATTTTTTGTTCATTTCTTTTGTTTTTGTAGGTTTTGTTTTTGCTGAGACTTTATGTTTTTTATCTTTATGAGTTGGTTTGTTAACTTTTTTGTGGTTACCATGAATTTTACCCTTATCTTTCTAAGTTTGAAGCAGTCTACCCTTACTTGGTATCGCCTTGCCTTCCTCTCCATTACAAGGTTCTATACCTATGCCGTTTATTCCCTCTTTCATTGTTTTGATGTTGTTGTCATCCATCGATTGACTGCTCTGATTCCCTGTTGCATTTCTTTTGGTTTTGGATAGTCCTCTAGAGTTCATTTCCTAGATTGGTGTCTGGCTCTTATGATCCTGCATTCTAGCTCCTGCCTGAGGGCTGAAGCTGTTTGTCCTCAGATTGAAGAACTCCTTTTAATAATTCTTGTAAGTTTGGTTTGACTTTTACATATTCCTTTAGTTTCTGTTTATCTGGAAATGACCTAATTTCACCATCAAATTTGAATGAGAGTTTTGTAGAATATATTATTCTTGGCTGATAATTTTTTTTCTTTCAAGATTTTATATATGTCATCCCACTGCCTTCTTGCCTGAATGCTTTCTGCTGAATAATCTGAGCTTAGTCTTATTGTTTCTCCTCTGTATGTGACTTCTTGTTTTTCATGAGCTGTTCTCAGTATTCTTTGTTTGTCTTTGGTTTTGGCGAGTATGAATATGATATGCCTTGGTGATTTTCTTTTGGGGTCTCTTCTATATGGGGTTCGTTGAGCTTCTTGGATGGCCAGCTTTTCAATTTTCATGATATTGGGAAAGTTTTCTGTCAGCAGTTCCTCAATGATCCTTCTGTGTTTTCTGTTTTTTCCCCCTGTTCCTGAATGCCAATCACTTGTAAATTTTTGCTTTTAATTGTGTCCCACATAACTTTCAGGGTCTCTTTTTTTTTTTTTTTTGTTCTTTTTTCTGAGTTTTCCTCAAACAGAGTTTATCCAAGTGTTTGTCTTCAGTTCCACTGATCCTGTCTTCCACGGTTTCAAATCTTCTCAGCCCTTCCATGACATCATCCATTTCTGAAATCTTGTTGTTTATCTTTTGGATTTCTAATTGTTGTTTTTGTATAATTTCTAGTTGTGAATTTACTTGGGCATTTTGTTCCCGCATCATCTTCCTGAGTTCTTCCAATTTTTTGTCTGTATTTTCCATCAATTTGTCTATTTTTTCCTCATGTTTGTCAGCTTTTTGCCTCAGTTCTTGGAACATTCCGAGTATTAGTGATTTGAATTCCCTATCAGGTACTTCTAGTGCATTTTCTTCCACAGGAGAGTTATCTGGTGTTTTAATTTGGACGCCTACTGGAGCCATCCTGCCCTGTTTTTGTAAATGTTTTGATATTGTTTGCTGATTTTGGGGCATTCAGTAGATATTTCTCTCATTTATTGATTGTAGATTTTTTTTGTTTTGTCTCTTTTTAAAAAAAAAATTCGAGTATTTCTAAGCAGGCAGACTGCGTGCCCCTTGTTGTTCGCTTGTCTGTGCGGTCAATACTTTTCACCTCCTTGTCCAACTGGCTGGTTCAGTCACTCATATGTGGTGCAGCAGGTCAGGTCTAGCTGAAGAGGAGCCAATGGGACGGGTTGTTTGTGGCACTCACCGCAGCCACCAGGGCGGTCGGTAATCAGTGCTGGGCAGGTTCCAGTAGGCCGTGCCTGCACTGCTTGGTGGTGTGATGTCAAACACACGGTGCAGGTCGGCAGGATGCAGTGGTGAGATTGTTATGTGTGGAGCTAAGCTAGATATAGGAGAGAGGAGAGAGGAACATGAGCCAAAAAGCATACATAGAAACAAAAAAGAATGCTAGGGGAGCTTGTCATTGGAATGGAGAGATGAGAGATTATGGAATGGAGAAAAACAGAAAGGGGAGGAGAAAGAAAAGAAAAGAATGAACAAATATAAATCAGAAAGGTTAAAGAACTGCAAAGTTCCCAGGGATCCCACCGATGCAGCTATGAGGTCTGGGGAAGTCGCTCGCAGGTTTCGCAGCACAGCCTGGCCAGACGATGCAGAGGCATACAACGCCTGGTATTCAGGGATCAGAAAGAGAGGGAAGAGATAGAGAGATGAGAAATTGCGCAATGAAGAAAGACAAAAGGGAAAAAGAGGGAAAAGAAAACAAAAAAAATAAAAAAATAAAAAACAACGAGAAAAATGCGTTCAGGGATCCCTCTGCACATCTGTGGAAGCTGAAGGGGAGTCTCCCTGGTACGCAGCTCCGCCTGGCCAGAAAGGGCCCCCAACTCAAGAAAAGGAAAAGAAAACAGCAAACAATTCAAAATGAACAAACGAACAAAAGCCCAGGGATCCCACCAGCGCGGTAGCCCAGACCAGGAAGCAGCTCCACACTCGAATGGAGCTCCACAGCCCCTCAGGCAAAAGCTAAGATGGCACACAGAGCCAAGCACTCGAGCAAAAGGAGGGGGAGGCGGTGAGAGGCAAGCAAGAAATCCAAAGAAGCAGAAAGAAAGAAAAAAAAGCACCACCAGCAGCCAACAAACGGCTCCCAGAGAGCCGCCCACCCAGGTGCACGGAATCCAAGCAGCCGGCGCCCCCCGGCCAAGAGACCACGGTGGCTGGAAGCAGAGGAAGAAATGAACAAAAGCCCCGGGATCCCACCAGCGCGGCAGCCCAGATCGAGAAGCAGCCGCACACCCGAATGCAGCCCCGCAGCCCTGCAGGAAGAAGCAAAGATGGTGCTCGGAGCCAGGCACTGGAGCAAAAGGAGGGGGAGGTGGCGAGAGGCAAGCGAGAAATCAAAAGAAGCAGAGAGAAAAAAAAAAGCGACACCAGCAGCCAACAAATGGCACCCAGAGAGCTGCCCGCCCGGGCGCGCAGAATCCAAGCAGCTGGAGCCCCCCAGCCAAGAGACCACGGCCATGGGAAGCAGAGGAGCCCGAGCCAGGGCAAAGAGGAGTGGCGGGTGGGGAAGCGCATACTGCAAATTACCGGCAGTTTTGTCTCCCACTGGATGCTCCATGAGGCTGCTGTCTCATACCCCGTTTGCTGGTCTCCAATAGGAGTCCAGGATGGTGGATCCACGCTGAGTTAGCTGGTAGGGGACTTCTGCATGAATCTCTCCTAGCTCTCCGTTCTCTTTCAGTATTCTCACTCCATTTGGTGCTCGTCTGAGTTCTTTATCTCTTCATTTGATGTTCTAGGGTTTCAGGATTGTTGATTCTCTGTTTGGCTTAGTTTTTTGGATCTTTGCTATGGAGGGACGGCGAGGTGCTTCTGCCTAGAGTGCCATCTTGCCAGACTCCTCGTGTTAATTTTTTAAAGTATCTCTATCCCTTTTCATTTGTCTGTTGACACAGGACACTGCACTGCTTTTTGTTTGTTTCATATGGTACCTTTTATACTGCCTTACTTTTCATTGACATACGGACTAAGATACCACATATCTTTGCATCTGCTTTTTAGACTGTTTTTTTAACCACCTGGAGGTAGTTGCAGGTCTTATATGTCCTTCTCTTTTAAGAAGCCCTATCTTTGATCACACAGCTACATAATCGATTATCTCTTTGATCATCTAATTTTTTGTATTATTGGTAAACCAAAAAATAAAAAACAGATCTGTTGCTGTCGAGTCAATTCTGACTCATAGCACCCTATAGGACAGGGTATAACTGTCCCATAGGGTTTACAAGGCTGTGAATGTTTATGGAAGCACACTGCCACTTCTTTCTCCTGCCAAGTGGCTAGTGGATTTGAACCTGCAATATTAGCAGCCAAGAGCTTAACCACTATGCCACCAGGGCTTCAGTATTATTAGTAGGAAGAGATAATTACACCTCTTGTCCTAGTTAATGGAGACCTGGTTGCACAGTGGTTAAGCATTCGGCTGCTAACCAAAATGCCGGCAGTTGCAATCCACCAGCCGCTTCTTGGAAACCCTATGCAGCACTTCTACTCTGTCCTATAGGGTCACTATGAGTTGGAACTGACTTGTTGGCAGTGGCTTTGGTTTGTTGGTCCTAGTTAATAGAACTCTGTTTCTCTCTCAAAAATACCCTGGCTTTGAAAATTAATTATGTGTTCCCCCTCATTATTGGCCATTTTCTCAACTAGTAGGTAAAATGACAAGATTTATCTCAAATTCATTGTAGCCTAGAATTTATGGGTCCTATTTGTATGGACCTTTTCCATTACACATTGGAGAGGCACCCTAGCAATCTTTACACATGATCGTGTGTGGTTATAAAATTTATTAAAGTAAAATATTTTTGTGTATCTTCTTAAATGGCATCACAAAACTTGGATCTACCATGCTCACTTATGATCAGTACTAAAGTTATCCCGTGCTTATCATGTTTCAAATCTATGACCTAAAAGTCTCAGTGGGCTATCAGATCTTTGCCCTGGGAATGATGGACTATTATATTTTTCCACATAGTTACTTCTGCAAAAGAAAAAGTCCAGGCAGTTTATTCCTGGAATGATTATTTTTTACAGAAATTCAGAATCTTCTACTATGATATTTTAGACTTTTCCATTAAAACAAAACACCTTTTCCCACAGCTGTAGAGAAAATGACAAAACATCTGTGCAAAATATGCAAAACAAATGTACCAGAAAAACATATTTAAGGTATTTCATTCTTTCCTGCTCTACTATCTGTGGGTTATATTACGTTTCTGCAGCTCAGTTCATTGCTTTGGTCAAAATGTTTTTTTATCAAGTGTGCAGTGAATGTGAAGGTTTATTTCTGAAGTAAATCACTACATTATTTTACAGAGAAAGCAACATATTATATTCAAATGGCCATAAGAAGTATATTGATTTTTATAATAGTGCTTTTATAATCCCTTAGAAAAACAGATTTTGAGATAACAAAAATGGAGATTCCTCACAAAAATTAATATAAATGCTGAACAAAAAGAAAATATTTAGTAAAGAGCTTTTTAGTTATAAATTGCTATGCAAACATTAGTTACACACCAGTTAATGGATTTTAGCTTCTAACTCCATCTGTAATATAAATTAGGATGAATTCCTTCTCCCTATCCATGTCCTGTAACTAATCATTAGCAAAGATATAAATTATTCCACACTCTGTACATAATTCATCTCAATGAAGGATGAAACTTAACAAAAATTTTAACTAATAAATCGGGGACAAAGTAGGAAACATGGCACTAACTAAATATCTGAGAGTTCTATAAATTTCTTTTATCTACTTTCTTTTTCATGGGATTGCAGAATTAATCACTAAATTAAATAAATCTCAATTAATTTTGAATGTACAGAATGTAAATAATTACAATCACAACTTGTATGTCAATATTGCATTGCACAAAATTTATGTTTGCTTTCATTTATTTAGTCGTTGGTTCTTAATAGAAAATAACAGTGGGGTATTTGGTGACAAAATAATGTTTCCAACATGCTCTAAAATAGAAAATAAAAACTAATAATTATTCAAATATTACATAAGTCAGGATAACAATTTGGAAATAATAAATATTAATTGATTTTTAAAATAATTTATTTGTGAGGTTCCAGCAAGATGGCACTCTAGGCAGAAGCACCACGCCGTCCCTCCATGGAAAACATCCGAAAAACTAAGCCAAACAGAGAATGTAACAATCCTGAAACCCTAGAACATCAAATGAAGAGATAAAGAACTCAGACGAGCACCAAATGGAGTGAGAATACTGAAAGAGAATGGAGAGCGAGGAGAGATTCATGCAGGGGTCCCCTACCAGCTAACGCAGCGCAGATCCACCATCTTGGACTCCTATCAGATACCAGCAAATGGGGGTATGAGAAAGCAGCCTTACGGAGCATCCAGCGGGAGACAAAACAGCTGGTGATTTGCGGTGTGCACTTTCCCACCCCCTACTCCTCTTTGCCCTGGCACAGGCTCCTCTGTTTCCCACGTCCACAGTTTCTTGACCAGGAGGCGCCGGCTGCTTGGATTCCACACAACCAAGGGGATGGCTCTCTGGGTGCCATTTGTTGGCTGCTGGTGTTGCTTTTTTTTCCTGCTTCTTTTGATTTCTCACTTGCCTCTCACCACCTCCCACTCCTTTCACTCAAGTGCCTGGCTCCGTGCGCCAGCTTTGCTTCTTCCTGAGGGGCTGCAGAGTGCCGGCAATTTGTGATATATGCTTTCTTACTGTCTACACTTCTTCACCCATAGTCGGCTCCCTCCGCTTCCTGCAGACACAGTCTCTTGTCTAGAAACACCAGCCCGCATTAGCTGTCTCTCTGAGTGCCATTTGTTGGTTGCTGGTGTTGCTTATTTTTCCTGCTTCTTTTCATTTCTCACGTGCCTCTCTCCATCTCCCCCTCCTTCCACTCAAGTGCCTGGCTCCATGTGCCAGCTTTGCTTCTCCCTGAGGGGCTGTAGAGTGCCGGCAATTTGTGATATACGCTGATGATAGGAAGCTGATGATAGGGAACACAAGGTTGAGTAAGGATATTGTTGATGTGTTGTGAGATTGTTAACCATTGTCATAGGGTAACATTTGTTGTAACTGTTAAATGAGAAACTATTTTGTTCTGTAAGCCTTCATCTTAAGTGAAAATAACAGCACAATTGGAAGAGCGTAGTCAATGTCACTGAACTGTGTATGTAGAAATTTTTGAAACGGTGTATCTTTGGCTATGTGTATTTTCACCAAAAAAAAAAAAAAAAAGGTTGAGAATTTAGAGGGTTAAAATGTTGTGGGGTTGTTAACCAATGTCATAAAACAGCATGTGTACTACTGTTTCATGAGAAACTATTTGTTCTGTAAGCCTTCACCTGAAGTACAATAAGAAAAAAAAAGAGTTCAGCTGCTAATCAAAAGGTCAACAGTTTGAATCTACCAGGCACTCCTTGGAAATCCTACGGGGCAGTTCTACTGTGTCCTATAAGGTTGCTATGAGTAGGAATCTTCTCAATGGCAATGGGTTTTTTCGGGAACCCAGAGGAAGAGAAATGTAAGAAGTCTGAGGCTCCAGGAGTAGAATATCTATTCAAAATTTTGTAGAAAGAGAAGATGACTATGATGATGATAACCAGGTTAAAGCTGTGCCAGTTGGTTTAGAGAAAAACAATGAAACTGAAGACAGGGAAAAGCTAATTCATTGTAGATGATTATCAGTCATAAGTAAAACCACAGTTATTGGAAACAGAAGTCATGGTAGATATAAAAATATGTGAATCATGTCCAACAACAGTGAAAATTAGCTTTGTTCTTACAGTTTTAAGACTACCTATAAAAATGAGGTAATTCTTGGAGTTATGGCAACTGATACATCTTCTATATTGATCTAGAATAATTGGCTGTATGTATATAGAGTAACAAGGAAAGTTGAATTTGAGGATGTGACAATGTGTATGCTTTGTTTAAATGATATTTTTGTCTAAGTTGTACTCAAAATGTATGTGATTATCTGGAATCATGGTTATACATCAAAATAAGGAGTAAAATAATTTTAAACCACAAATGAATTATTTTAACCAAGAGTTGTTATTTATTTATTGAATTGTACTCTAAAGGAGCAGACTAGGTAAGGTGAATCCCTTTTCAAAACTCATTAAAGCAAATGTAATTATTGTAACTTCTGTTTAGAATATAAAGGAAAATCCCTTAGAATTTCATAGAACCAAAAGTGCACTGTTGGAGTTTATCTTGAAAATGTCAGATGATCTGTTATAAAACAATATGGTTGTCTGCATGAAGAAATATGTTCATTTCAAACCAGCTGGTAGGCAGATCATTAACAAACAGTATAAACAGAGAAGAAAAAAGATGGGTCCCTTAAGAAGATAAAGTATTTATGTTTTTTTGGCTCAGAAACTCACTTGTGTTCAACCCAACAGGTAGCCCAATACAAAGATGCCATCTGCTAAGCAAAGTAAAACAAATCTTGAGATTCAAATAATATAAACCCCAACATGTATGAGAACATGTTCTCTTACTATCTGTTAAGAGATAAA
The DNA here is from genome assembly GCA_030035585.1 of Dugong dugon. Classification (NCBI taxonomy): domain Eukaryota; kingdom Metazoa; phylum Chordata; class Mammalia; order Sirenia; family Dugongidae; genus Dugong; species Dugong dugon. The sequence continues at coordinate 66,330,284 of CM057466.1, forward strand.
CAATATTTTCCTTTGGTAAATTAGTTTTTAAAAATGCGGACTCTTACGAAAAATAGCCTACTCTAACATGTTAGAAGATGGGAACATCAAGGAGATTCCTGAGTAAGAGATTAAATCTGTTTTTCCCCAACTGCCCAGTCCAATTAATTAAGCCACAGCGTGGAGGGTTAAATTAGTCCAACTCCTCAGTTCTTGGCACAATATCATCATATGCACCCACATGGACCCTCTCTTGACTACTAAGTTGATTTTATTCCCATTCTGTTCTCCCATTTATCTCCCATCCCACTGAAAATCATTCTTAATTTGTTTTGGTATGTTCACGTAAAATGTGTTTTTGTAAAATATGTGCTATTGATAGATATTAATGGTATTTTAATGTATCTTTTTGTTTCTTATTTATTTCACTCAGACTTATGATTTTAACTTGCATCTATGTAGCTAAATTTTTGTCCAGTTAATTCCATTTAATTTCATTGTATGCTATGGTGTACCTTCCTCACATTTTTCATTTTATTTTCCCCAGTGATTAACCACCAGATTGCCTTTAAATCTCTATTACAACCAATAAGGCAAGGAACATTCTTGTGCATACCCCTTAATTAAGAAAAAATATATATACATATATATATATATAAAGAATGGAATTGCTTGTTCAAAGAAAATGCTAATATTTCATTTTTAACTTGGCTATTGCCAGGTAGCTTGCTTAAACGATAGAAACCGTTGACATTCTTGATAGGTTAAAAAAAAAAAAGATTGCCGCCAAGTTGATTCTAACTCATGGTGACTTCATGTGTGTCAGAGTAGAACTGGGCTTCCTAGGATTTTCAATGACTGATTTTTTGGAAGGAGATAGCCACGTCTTTCTCCTAAGGTGCCTCTGGGTAGACTCGAAACTCCAGCCTTTCAACTAGCAGCTGAGCGTGTTAACAGTTTGCACCAACCAGGGGCTCCTTTTAATAGGCACATGAGTGATTATATATATTTATATCAGTATTCTCACACGTTCATTTAGCATTATCCAGCTTCCTAATTTTTGTCTAAATAAGTGTAAAATGTGTAAAATGCAAGGGCTCTGTCTGTTTTCTTTTAATTTGCTTTCTTTTCTGATTATTAATAAGTGCGTCTCCTCATATGCCAGGTAACATTGTGTTTTTCCTCTTCAATAAACCATATATTTGCCAAATCTTACATTTAAATTAAGAATGCTTTGGTAATATGAAGCTTTATTGAGAACTCTAAACAAAGATTGAATTTAAGAGTAAATGTCAAAGAGATCATTCAAAACAATGTAGGGTGAAAGGGGATGTAGTGCCCCTTGGTTAAGAATCATACTGCCTGGGTTTGGCTCCCTATTTTGTATCTTATGGCTATATCAGCTTTGAATATTGCTTAATCATTCTATGTCAGAGTTTTCTTATTTAAAAAAAAAAAGCATGTTATTAGTGCACCCCTCCTAGAGTTCTTGTGAGATTAAATGAAATTATACAAGGAAAATGCTAAAAACAAATCCCAACACTAGTAAGCACTCAATAAATAAATGTTTTAAGCACCACTTCCCCCAAATTTTCATTAATATGTTTAGACTTCTCTAATTTTGTACAGATAATTTTACTTAACCACATAATGTTATTAAGTAAATTAAATATTCATGAAGGGATATAAATTGCATTCACATGATCTCTAGATATTCATATCAGCTTCCTTTCACTGTTTTGCCAGGTACATATTCTGTCTCTTTCTTTTGTAGCTCAGCTGAACAAAGCTCATGTCAGGACATGAATCTCAGAAGCCCAAAACCTGGTCACTCAGCATCTTCTTACATCTGCGATGTGTTCTTAAAAATGCTTTAAAAGGTTCCAGGACAACAAAAGCTATCTTAAAAGTTAATGAAATAATATACTCCAGAAAGACAAACCATATGCCATTTCTTTGAAAATACACGCATCTCAAGCCTCCCCCCACTGTGGTCTCATTTATTTTTAGCCATTTTTTAATCTACAAGCAAAATCTTAGTTTCAAAGGTTAATATCTCCCTTGTTCCTAATTAGATGAAATGTGTCACCTCCAGCTATGAATTTCATGCAAATATATGATGTATTAAGACCCTCGTTAATGAATCACGTTCAGAGAAAAACAATAGAGAATTACAGACCACCCTGGAAAAACCTGTTTACATAATTTTATGAACAGCTGTAGATATTCAAAGAAAAAACATTGTGTACCTTTAGTAGTGGCACAGATTTATTTTTTCTCAGCATTAGTAGAAAAGAATGATAATTGAGAACACTTTACCTGAAAATATATTTTAAGGCCAGCAGCTTAGAATGAAGTAAAATATAATCTGTTTTCTCAGTAACAAGGATTTTATTTTAGGGTTTTTGTTTCAATAGAAATATAATTTGTACTTAACATAGTTACTTCTAATCGCATATTAATTCCTATGATTAAAATTGAAGTATTCCGTTCCTTAAAAAATGGGAAGAAAACTAGAAATAAACCTTATTAAAATTAGGTAAACAGAGGCACCGTGACCTTCCAAAAATCAAGATTTAATTGACTAGGACGTATCCTACTGACCATACAAAAGTCCCACTGGATTTCAATATCACAGCAGTTTAGCACTAGCTGAAAAAGTCAAATACCATTATTTTGAAATATAATTCTACAATTTATATTGTATTTGTTATTCTAGATATGAAAGGATATTTTAAATACTCTTTTTTTTAAGTTTGTTTCTCTTTCTTGTTTGTCGATTGCTACTCTCTAAAGTCCTTCTCTCCATTGACTCAGGTTTCTTACTTCCTATTATTGACTGGCATTCTGCTTTGTGCCCATACTATGCAGATATGTAGATAAATAAGCATATGAGTTTGTGCATATATAGGTAAAGAAGTATAATTCAGCAAGATAAATTATTTGAATTAGGTGAAAAATAGAATAAATGGAAACTGAAGGTAGGAAAATAAGAGTGAATATACTAGCAAATGTGTGCAAAGCAGGTAATATAATGGGTAGGAGCACAAGTTTTGAGTCACACTGAATAAGATTTGAATTCCTGCTTGCAAATTTACCAGGCTTTGGACAGGCTATTTTAACTCTGTGCTTCCGTGATCTCAAATATAAATTGATATACTGGTGCTTGCTTCATACATAAAATAGAAAAAAAAAAGTTATAAAATGCCTAAATGCATTTAAACCAGTGCCTGGAATATAGTAAATGTTCAGTGAACACTAACCTCAAGTATGGTGATAATGTTTTATACATATCATAGAGAATTTGGTTTTAAGTTTTCTTATGGCAAACATCTATCTATCTATATACATATATATACACACACATATTATTTTTTGTCTTCATAAAATTAAATACCATCATAACTCCTCTTAGATGAAACACAACTCTTCTTAGAATTAGTATCACTGAAACAATATTTATCATGGTTGGTCATCGAAAGAACAACTCAATAGAATAATCAACATTCTCTAATGCCTTCTCACTAATAAAACCAGTGGCAAGTTTCAGGGGATTTATTAGAATCACATCCCTTGCTATAGGATGATGTTTATAAGACAAATTACAATTTTTTCAAGAAATAATAATAATAATAATAATAAGCTTGAACTTGGAGGAGTGGTTTGAAAGCATAGTTTATCTTCCAAATATTCCAATTTACAGATTTAGCATATCCAAAGTGCCATTATAGTTTATGTGAAAGGATGGATGAACTATTTGCCTCTTTGCAGATACTTAGTAGCTATCAAACATAAGAACAAATACAAAATGGAAAATAAGTTATTCTAATGCCCCTGTTGCAAATAAGGAAGTTGCTCCCCCCCCCCTTTTCCTTCAGAACTCACTTTAAAATAACTTGTAATTATAACTTTTTTTCTCTATCTCTTTGAAAACTATGTAAATCAAGGATGTTTCCTTAAGTACCTGAGAGCCTTCTCTTTACATTACATCTTGATAATGTAATTATCAGGAAAATCCTCCCATACTCCAATTTTCTGGAAGGAGATTAGCATAACTTCAGGTATCTTGCCATGAAGATTAGAAAACTAGTAATTTTATCTTGAAAACAGAAATGTAATGAGTTGTGACCACCCAGCTACATAAAAGGCAAGATTTCTTTCTGTCTTTGCAATCTCTTTAGGGCATTGCTTGTGTTGCTTGAGCTTCTGGTTTAATGTTTATTCAATAATGAAACTTTTCTTTCTCTTCTGTTTTTGAGGAGAGATTTTCTGCATAGGGAGTAAATTTTGTTTTTCTTTTTATTTCCCCAACACAAGTGGCCATATGTTAGAAATTACTATTATCTGATATTCTGACATTGAAACTATGTTAGGATGATTTATAATGCCAAAGTATATACTTTAACCATTAATTAACAGCAAGGTACTCCTAATATTTTCCTCAAGAAATGGAGGGGTATACCAATTAACCTAAATTCAAAAATAAGCTCAAAAACTTACATGAACCCACCTCCCTTTCTACCATCACCAAATACTCATTGATCAGCTACCCTCTTTTCCACTTATCTCTTTGTCCTTTATCTTCTTTTTCTTAGAGAAAAACTTGTGAAAGTATCTTCACAGAGTAATGGGATGTTCTCACAAATACAAGTAAAACCTATTAGACATCCTGATTTTGTGAGTTCTGTGAACCACTAAAACCCATTTAAAGAAAACAAAATGGGATTTGACCTAATGGGTTCTAACAAGGTCCTTTGTGGTGGCTCTGAAATGGCCTAAGTGGTTCACAGTTGTCTACTGTCAGATTAAAGCCATTTTCAGTGTCAGAGAAAAAGTCTTAAGGGCACTGGGAGACTATTAAACTGCTTAGTCTGTTCTGGGAAAGAATAAGGAAATACCAGCATTCTGGAAATCTTCGGGGGGTTATGAAGTATCTTAGAAAAATTTGGAGTAGTTGTTGCAAAATGTTCAGGGCTTATATGAAAACATTTGTGAGGACTAAGGCAGTATTGTGAACATTTCATGGGATTGGTACCCTTTAGTTCCTGTCAATAGGAGAAATGGAATCCAAAGGGGTAGATAAGTGTAATAATAACCAAAGCAGGGGACTTCCTGGCACATGACACTATAGACAGAAGCACCACGCCATCCCTCCACAGCAAAGATCCAAAAAACTAAGCCAAACAGAGAAAACAGCAATCCTGAAACCCTAAGCATCAAATGAAGTGATAAAGAACTCAGCCAAGCACTGAATGTAGTAAGAAACTGACAGAGAACAAAGAGCGAGGAGAGATACATGTAGATGTCCCTTATCAGCTAACACAACACAGATCCGCCATCTTGGACTCCTATCAGAGACCAGCTAACAGGGGTATGAGAAAGCACTTCACGGAGCTTCCAGAAGGAGACAGAACAACAAGTAACCAGCAAGATACACTTTCCTACCCCCCACCCTTCTTCTCCCCCACTCTGCCTCCTCTGCTTCCTGCGGCCCCAGTCTCTTGGCTGGGAAACATCAGCTTCACCCTGGTGTTGCTTGGATTCTACCTGCCCGCACTGGCCAGCTCCCTAAGTGCAATTTGTTGGCTGCTGGTATTGCTTTTCTTCACTCTTTAGATTTCTTCCTTACCTCTCACCACCTCCGCCTCCTTTCTCTCAAATACCTAGTTCCATGTGCCATCTTTGCTTCTTCTTGAAAGGCTGTGAAACACCACTCAAATCTGAGACTGCTTCCCAGCCTATGCTGCCACGCTAGTGGGATCCTGGGACTTTTTTTTTGTTTGTTTTGTTTTGAATTGCTTGTTTGTTTTCTTTTTATTTTCTTGAATTGGGAGCCTGCTCTAGCTGGGCAGTACTGTGTGGCTTGGGACCTACCCCCTCAGTTTGTGCAGATGTGAAGAGGGATCCCTGAGGACATTTCTTTTTTCTTGTTGCTTTTTGGGGTTTTTTTCTGCTTTGAAGAGGTTATTTCTTGTTCTTCCTTTTTTTTAAATTTGTTTGTTTTGTTTTCTTTTCCCTCTTTTTCCCTTTTTGTATTTCTTCATTACTCAGTTTCTCGTCTCTCTATATCTTCCTTCTCTTTCTGTCCCCTGAATACCTGGCACTGAGTGACACTTCTGTGCCTTCTAGCCAGGCTGTACTTCACGGCCTGGGAGCAACTCCCCCAGACCTCGTAGCCACACTGGTGAGATCCCTGGGAGCTTTCCTTTTCTTTTTCCTTTCTGATATTTATTTATTCATTTTTTTCTTTTCTTATCTTTTTTTCTTCTTTTTCTCCTTTTTGTTTTTCCCCATTTCTTAGTTTCTCAACTCTCCACTCCAACGGCAAGCTCCCCTAGCACTCTTTTTTGTTTGTATGTTTTTGGCTCCTGCTCCTTTCTCCTCTCTCTCCTCTCTCCCATACCCATCTTAGCTCCACACATCACAATCTCCCCCATCCCTCTTGCCGACCTGCACTGTGCATTGAACATCACACCGCCAAGAGCTCAGGCATGGCCTACTGGAACCTGCCCTACACTGATTACCAACCCACCCTGGTGGTCATAGTAAGTGCCACAAACAACCCATCCCAGCAACTCCTCTTCAGCTAGACCTCCCCTGCTCTACCATATCAGAGACTGACCCTGCCAATTGGAGAAGGAGGCAAAAAGTATCGTGCCCACAGATAAGCAAACAACAAAGAACACACAGCCCGCCTGCTCAGACATAGCTAAATTTAAAAAAAAAAAAAAAAAAAAAAAACAGACAAAACAAACAAATCTACAATCAATAAATGAGAAAAATACCTACAGAATGCCCGAAAGACAGCAGACCATATCAAAACATTTACAAAAACAGGACAGAATGGTTCCAGTAGGCGTCCAAAATAGAACACCAGATGACTTTCCAGTAGAAAAAAAGGCACTAGAACTACCTGGTAAAGAATGCAAATCTCTAATACTCAGAATTATCCAAGAGTTGAAGCAAAAATCAGACAAAAGTGAGGAAAAAATAGGCAAATTCATGGAAAAGGCAGACAAATTCATGGAAAATATAGACAAAAAATAATCAAAGCATAAGAAATTAAAATATATAGGGGTTTTTCAAGCAGGGACATCTTTCTGTTCATAAAAGAAAATACACAAAGCTCCATGCAGGCCAGTTACAATCAGGTTTTGAGGAAAGAAAACCAAAAAAAAAAAACCCGTTGCCATCGAGTTGATTCCAATTCCATAGTGACCCGATAGGACAGAGTAGAGCTGCCCCATGGAGTTTTCAAGGAGCTCCTGGTGGATTCAAACTGTTGATCTTTTGGTTAGCAGCCGTACCACTTAAGCACTATGCCACCAGGGTTTCCTTGAGAAGAGAACGAGGAAATTAAGTAGAATATTAACCACTGGATAATCTTAATGTAACTGATTGACTCACGTCTCCCTTTTCCAATACTAACTGGCAACAGGTAACTAGGTAGTCTGTTGCCTGACTGGCCCTTCATTCGTTTATACGAATACTTGGGTGTTGTTTGGAGGTTTTAAAATGATAAAGATGACTCAGCTGTTGAGGAAATTCTAATGATTTAGAATTATCTCTCAGGACTCAAGGAAAATTACCTAAAGTTAAATCTTTGCATAAGATAAACTTTAAACAAATTAATGGTTAACAAATGTCTTGGCACAAAAAGATGTTTGTGCAATTTTATTCTTACTGTCTCTCCACTATGTCTTCTTAGGAGTCCCTGACTGGTGGTTCAAATCCACCTAGAGTCACTTCCGAAGACAGGCCTGGTGATCTGTTTCCGAAAGATCACAGCCTTGAAACCCTTCTGGAATGTAGTTCTACTCTGCACACATGGCTTCACCATGAGTTGGAATAGACTTAATTCCAACTAATAGCAACAACCATCCATATCTACTTTGTTTCTGCTTATCTACTCTTGATGCATTCCACATTGGTCAGTGGCCTTTGTGAAATTTCCCATGGCCCGGGGCAATTTGTCAATTTAGGCCTGAATTTACTTTTTAACACAGGAAATATAGATTATTGAGAGTATGAATTCTGGAACTCTACTACCTGCATTTGAATCATGATATCACTGTTTAGTAACTGTGAGGGCTCAGTTCCCTAAACTCTCTCTTCCCCAATTGTTCTTATATGTAGTGTGGGATATATATATATATGTGTGTGTGTGTGTGTGTGTGTGTATGTATATATATATGTATATATGTATGTGTGTGTATATATATGTATATGTATGTGTGTGTGTGTATATATATACACATATATGCACATATATATTATATATATATCGCCTAAAACAGTGCCTGAAATAGAATAAATTATCTGCGTTTTTTTGTTAAATGGATATATGCCAGGCACTGCGATATGTATTTTTGTTCATTATCTTGTCAATTGCTCCAATTTAAAATTGTGGAATTTGAAATTTGGAGAAGTTTAGCAACTTGCCTAAGGTCACCGTAAACTAGAATTTAAACATAGGCTATTTTGATTTCACCACCTTTCTTTCAGTTTGTCTTACTGTGGTTCTCGTGTGTTGCTATGATGTTGAGAACTATGCCACCAATATTTCCAAAACCAAGAGAGTCACCCATGATGGACAAGTTTCAGCAGAGCTTCCAGACTAAGACAGACTAGGGAGAAAGAGTTGACAATCTATTTCCAAAAATTAGCCAATGAAAACTTCTGGGATCCCAAGAGACTATTGCCCAATGTACTGCTGGGAGATGAACCCTCTACATTGGAAGATACTGTAAAATAGCCACAACGATGAACTTAAACGTACTAATGATCATGAAGAGGGCACAGGACTGGGAAATATTTCATTCTGCTATACGTAAGGACACCATGAGTCAGAGCTGATTTGACGGCAACTAACCACAGCAGCATTCTGATTTTTTGCCCCATGCATTTTTTGTTGTTGTTAAATCTGGAAAAGATATTCCATCAGGTCTGAATTTTTTTTAGAAATTCTGGGACAGCTGCCATCTTTCCTCCAGAAATACATGGGCATAAGCTGTTGAACTTGGTGGTTAAGATACTCCCAAATAAATGGGTGTATGGGGACCACAATGGGTCAGAGGTACGCTTCTACATATGTATAGATATCTTAATCTTGCAGATACTTCATATTTCTTGTCTAATACCTGCCTCATGTGATTGTAGCATTAGAAACATGAATCCTGCTTTCAAGTTCTAGCCCATAATGATGCCTTTGGCAGTAGATCTTGAAAAGTCACTTAGTAGTATTATGCTAAAAATCACACTGGTGACAATTTCACAATGGCTTTTTAACATTTAAAATGCTAGCAGTTCATGTTTTTGTAAAAGGAGTTTCTGGAAAAAAAATTACCATGAGCAGAACATCAGAGAAATAATTGTCTTTCATTGCCTCAGGCATGCTCTCACCCATCCAATTTTAAAGTAGAAGCAAAACACAGAGCAGAAGGGTAGTAACAGCCAGGTTTCAGAAGATGGACCAGAAATGTTAGATGATTTGGGGAAAGTCTGTAGACTGAATTTTTTCAGTTGACCCCAAGGGAGGAAAAATATGAAGAAAAAAAATGAGATGAATATAAGCAGATATCATCTAAACAGGCTGAATCCCAGCACCAAAATAAAACGTGTGGCAATAAAAATTTGAAAAGTAAATAAAATAAAAATCCATCTAGGTGGGAACATAGAAGACACATCACTGTATTCATTGCATAACTTCTAGTTTCATACAACACAAGAAATGTTCTTTTCCATTTGGATTCTCAGAATGCTGAAGCTAAAAGAAATATTATCATGTAGGAAGCCTAATTGCCTACTTTTATATGTGAGAGGTTGAACACAGAATTTTTTTAAACATGTATTCCTGCTTTAAAAAAAAAAAAAAAAGTTGCCTTTGAGTCATCTCTGACTCATGGAAACCCCATGTGTCTCAGAGTAGAACTGTGCTCCCTAGGGTCTTCAGTGGCTGATTTTTTGAAAGTAGATAGCCAGGCCTTTCTTCTGAGGTGTCTCTGAGTAAACTCTAACCTCCAACGTTTTGATTATTAGCTGAGTATGTTAATCATTTGTGGACAAGCACAAAGGGCTCAAATACCAATGCAGCTGGAGGCAGTAGTTTTAGCAGACAATCTTAGAAAAAACTGAGCTGTTGTGATGACTAAATGTAATAATGCATGGCATGCACTTTACAAATGGAAAGGAATCGTAAAATAGTGGTGGTCATGGTGGTGCTGGTGGTAATGGTGAGCAGTAGTCATAGCAGCAGTACTCCTATTAGTAATGATAGCAATATAATCAATATGGCTGAAAGAACAAAATACAGAGAAGGGAGGTGAGGAATTGCATCCTTTATGTAAATGGAATTTGCCAAAAAAGAGAGATACTATAACATAAATCAATATAGACCTGGCAAAAGGTACTACATGAGATAAGTTTAATTTACCAATGAATGCACTAAAATGTAGTATTCTCATCTGTATCTGAGCTATGATTGCAAACTTTGAGGACAATGCTTTACCGAGTCAAAAATACTCTTAAAAAACAAATAACGTTACAGGTGGGAAGAAGATCTTAGTAAATCTCATTATTAACGGACTTACTCGATTTTCAATCCAAACTCATTTTCTACTGAGTCAAGCTTTATTAAAATACTTACTTATATTTTTTTGCCATAAAGTATTAGTAAAAAGTCAAAAGGCAAGTGAAGAATATCAATTGCTATGCTAGAGCTTGTAATAAGATATTCAAAGTGAAAATTCAAAGATTATGACTTTTTTATACTTTTTAAGTATAATATTGAAAATTAGGGTTTCTCTTCAGATGCTTTTTATTAAGAAAATTCAGTGTGCATTGAAAGCAATGGCTTCTGAAAATTTTAAGAGTTAATCTATTTAGCTTTTTAAAGTCATATATCAGTAAATAACAGATTTCACTGATTTTTCCCTATGAAGACAGGTGTGAAATTATCTTCTCAAGGAAACTGGTTGTTTTTGGAATCCTATGGCAAACTCTAATGCAAATGTTAGGAAATCACCTAATACTAGCACACAATATTAAAATATATATTAATATTGGACACTTACATAATACATTTTCTATATTAAATGTTTTTGACCCATTTATTTGTTGACAAATCAATTGATACTTTCTTGATAATCAGCTTTACCCCTCTCCATATCACTTGAGAAATTCTATTCAAAGAAGTTTATGATGAGGTGTGAGCATTATCAAGTATGACTCAATTTCTCTTCGGATGTTTTCTACTTAATAAAATGGTAACCGAAAGAATGTCGGTATTAATTTCTATGAGTTAAGTTATAGGTCTTTTACTCTCTGAAGCTGCAAAACAATAAATAGTCTACTGGCAGATAAAAAGTAAAAAAAAACAAACTAAAAATCAACCAGTAAAAAACTAAATGTTTATAGACATACATGCTCTAATTGGCCACTCCCTCCTATGTAAAAACAGTAGCAGGAATGCTGATTGTTACTACCAAAGGTGTTTAAATTTACAAGTGTTGCAGATTAGACAAATGTACCAAATATTTTTTGCCTGGCTAGCCCAGAGTTCAGGTGTGTTTAGAGTCAATGGCACTCCCACTATCTCCATTACTGATATGCATGGAACTTTTTACTGAAGGTTGTTTTATTTGGAAGAGAGGAGTAGAAAGGAATGCTGCTGATTGGAAGGCTGGCTCAGACACAGACAGTGTGCTTTTTAAAAATGTTTTCTCTTCATATCCTGACTATCAGGCTGAGTTTGAACTCTTCCATTTAGAAGTGCAGAGCTAGAAATTAACAGTCTTTTTGTTGTTATTGTTAAGGAGACATGGTGAGTCTGGGAAGGGATAGTGGGAAGGTGTGGTGGGAAAGAGAGATTTTGGGAGGCTGTAAGTCTAAAGAGAGCAAGTTTGGAGCCACATGGAAAAGGATGCTGTAAAGTGGTTGAGAAGACAAATCTATCAATTGCTATATGTTGCTCAAAAATGATCTGATACTTGAAGCACAGAATGTTTTTGTATGGAACTCTAGAAATACCAGTGTCCTCAATTTTCGTAACCGTCAAAAGGGAATAATAATAATAATAATAACATCACTTTATAGTGTTGCTGTATGTGCTAAATGGGAGATTCCAGGTAAAATGCTTAGAAGGATGCCTGGCAAAATGCATCTATTCAGTAAACGTTAGGTATTATTTATTGTATAATAATAATTATTATTACTATAGGCTTGTGATAATGCTGACACTTCACCAAAAAAATTTGTAGTATCTCTTTTCTGTATAAAGAAGTCAATGAAAAAAATATATTACAAAATTCGCAGGCCTGTGGGGGCTATTGTGACTTACTGATGAAGATTTAGAATAATAGGTAGAGAGGAAAGTAGTTATATATTTTCTTATTTACTAATAAGAGCATGTGAATATGCTTTATACTATCTAGAAATATCTCTTCCTGTTCTTTATTTTCAAATGTGCTGTTCCTGGCAATTTCATCTGTCCCTCTCTCAACAAATAAATGGTAGCAATACTGTTATTACAAAAGCATGGGTCTTTGGAACCTGTTTATATTGAAACAGTATAGATTTTCTTGCTTCTATACTTGCCTAATATGATTAATTTAATTCCAGTTAAATTATTTTTCACAATGCTGCATCACACACTAAATCACCAATGGATCCTTGCTTACAATGACTATCAAAAGTCATTGCTGTACTTCTTTGATAATAAACACAAATGCAAGTCTACCAAGATTATGCAAAAAAAGTAAATGGTAATTTGTTTTCTGGTTGTGTTGCACAATTTTGTTTAAGATCATTGCTGTTTAGAAATCACATTTCCTTCTTCCAGCTTCTACTCACCACTCCTACAGAGCTTTCCTCAATAACCAAGTGATAACTTTTTTTCTCTTTCTTGTGAATCCCAATAACATGTTTGTACAACATTTAAGCATTTGTTACCTGCTACTTTGAATATTGTACTTTATCAAGATACTTTTCCTCATTAGGAATTTTGTTTTTTAAGGTATAAACTATATCCTGTGTATTTTCCTCTCACACATTATCTTGCATGTATTAGCCATCAAAAAATGCTCATAGAGTTATAAGTCATAGTTAATTTTTCTCCACTATTAAGCCATTGCCAGAGTTAGCCAAATGCAAATTTAGGGGGAACAGTTCACATATAGGAACAGCTTCACTTCTGACACCAACTACAAATTTGGGAGGTTCCCAAAACCATCACCAGGTTCAATAACTTGCTAAAAAGACTCAAAGAACTCACTAAAAGCTGTTACACTCACAGTTATGGCTTATTACAAGGCAAAGCTACAGATCAGTACAAGGAAGTAGGACATAAGGTAGAGTCCTGGAACATATCAAATATGGAATTTCCAGTTTTACTCTCCTATGGATTCAGGACATGTTACTTTCCTAGATTTGACTGACGTGTGACTGATTCGATGTGTGACAATACACATGGAGTATGGACAAGCAGGGAAGCTCAAATGAGCCTTGGTGTCCAGGATCTTTATTGAGCCACAAGGGCACAGTTGACTACCCATATCACTGATCTTAGTTTCCTGCTCCTTGTGAGGCTGAGGTGCTATCTCATGTCCCAAAGACCCTGTATTATTTTTCTAGAGTTGTTGTAAGAAATTACCACAAACTGGTAATTGGTTTAAACACAAATTTATTCTCTCATAGTTTTGGAGGCTAGAAATTAGAAACCAAGGTGTTGACAGGACCAGGCTCCTTCTGAAGCCTCTAGAGGAAGATCATTCCTTGCCTCTTCCAACTCAGGTGTTCCTTGGCTTGTGGAAGCACAACTCCACTCTCTTCCTCTGTCTTCACGTGACTATCTTCTATCTCTGTGTCTTCACATGGAGTCTGTGTCTCTTTCTTCTTCTTACAAGTACACCAGTCAGATTGGATCAGGGCCCACGCTCTTCTTCATGTTGACTTAACTAACTACATCGTAAAAATTGTATTTCCAAACATGGTCACATTCACAGGGACTGGGAGTGATGATACGAGCATAACTTTTTTGGGGGACACTACTCAACCCATAACAGTCCCCACTCTAAATCACATTGTTACTATCTGGTTTGTTCAAGGCCCACAGGCAAACACAGACACTATTTTCAGGCATGGCATTCAATTACATATTTAGATCCCAAAACCTGGGACAAAGAACGGAGTTCTCTTTGGGTAAGGCTAAATGCTTTACTATACAGTAATGGTGTACAACTATCAAACTATGCCATCTCTTGTTTTGTCATCTTATATTTACTAACTGTTGAAGCAGATTACCAACACCACATTTTATCTGCATTCTCAAGAAAGGCCTGTTATGGATCACCCAGCAGATGCCTTAATACTTTTCCCTGGAACCCTCAATATGCCAGCTACTTCCCCTGAGCAATTTCACTATGGAGCTTTACCCTTTTAGTTTAAGATTTTAATCCATGTTAAATTACAATTAATTTCACTGACATAGCACTTGGAACTCTTATTAACTCTTCAGACATTGACAGTATTAAATTTGGTATCATTTCTGCAAGGAAAGTTTGATAGGAAACGTAAGAAGAAAATATTATGGAACTAGGGCCAAAGGAACGTAGAAAACATTATGTAAAGTGGATACTAAGGGAGGTACGGCTACCTTTTACACGTGGTAGCATTTGTCCTATTTTGGCCCCACTCTTAAAGATCACTATTTCAATCTAGGTTTATAGAAATTCTGTCTTCCTTATACCACCTCTTGATTTCCAGCCCTAAAGATTTATATGAACTTGAACAGTAAAGAAAAAAATAAGCACAGAAACCTGAAAATTTTGTTGTGAAAAATCTCTAAGAATTTTGTTTTCTTTTTCCCCAGTGTTGTATAAATGAGAAAAAAATTCCACACCTTAAATAATGAAGTGTAAAACCGTTGTTGAAATAAGTGGTGAATCACCTCTCTTTAAACATAAGCTTTTTCTCCTTATTTAAAGTGCGTTTGTTTGTCATATATATTAACTTGCTGATTGAGTTTCTTAAAATAATTATATTACAGCTCTGCCAAAATATAATTACATGCCTTACTTGCTTACATATGGCTCCGAGATAAATATATTTACTTTTTTTTCATTTGTCATTTTAGTAGTTGCCTATGAAACTATCCTACGAAAATGAGTCATACTTCTAGTCAGTCGGTAATGTGCTATATCTTTGGGTTTGGGATTATACAGAATCCATGTCACAATCTTAGTCATGTATACCTAACTGTGGGATGTGGTTGTTGTTTTAGCTGCCACTGAGTCAACTCGATCTCATGGTAACCACACTTGTGCAGAGTAGAAACACTCAGCAGAGTTTTCAAGGCTTTGACCTTTTGGAAGCAGATAGCCAGCTCTGTCTTCCATGGTGCCTCTGGGTGGGTTCTAACTGCCAAACTTCTGACTAGTAGTCAAGTGCTTAGTTAGCCATTTGCACCATACAAGGATAAACCTTATAAAATCTGCCCTGGCCCAATATCATTCATGTAGAACTGTTGTTGTCCCAGTCCATGCAGTTTTTTTCAAAAAAAAAGAAAACATATTTATGTCCTCAAGGTTTAAAGTCGTACTATTGGAATCCAGGTCAAAAATGAAAAAAATCTTTCTAACAAAATATAATGATTAACAGATTATATGATTTTGGAGGAACCATTATAAAGATTATAATTTAATACCTTCTTGTCCAAATCTGGTCTCAGTAATATGTTACCTTTTTCAGTTATTGGCATTGCCATCAACCCACTCCTTTCTCATAACCTGAACCTTATTTTTGTTCTCCCATGCAATTACCATGATCTGGTAACGTCCTATTGCTTCAGAATATAATTCTTATCTCTCAGTGAATGAAATCTTTATTGTATAGTCCCCACCCTGAAATTTCCCAAATCAGGTCACCTTTGACCTTTTCTGTCCTGAGATAGAATAATGACCCTCAAAGATGTCTATGTTCTATGACCTGCAAATATGTTACCTTACATGGTAAATAGGATTGGCAGTCATTAAGGTCAACTTTACTTTGAGGAGGCAGCTCTTCCTGACTCATAATCTGAGTGCCTTCCAACATGAGACGTTCATCTTCTGGCAGTGCATCAAATAATGTAACATTGCCATCCATAAGCTTTTCACTCGAAAATTTTTTCAGAAGTAGATCACCAGGCATTTTTTCCTAGTCTGTCTTAGTCTGGAAGATCCATTGAAACCTGTCTAACATGAGTGACTCTGCTGGTATTTGAAATATCAGTGGCATAGCTTCCAGCATCACAGCAACATGCAAACTACCAAGGTGGTGGATGGAGTAAAGTTTTCAGGACCTCATTTGCTGATGTGGCATGACTGAAAATGAGAAGAAATAGCTGCAAAGATCCGTTAGTAATCAGAACCTGGAATTTACAAAGTATGAATCAAGGAAAATTGAAAGTTGTCAAAAATGAAATGGAACGCTTGAAGGTATCCTAGGCATTAGTGAGGTGAAATAGACTGGTATTGGCCATTTTGAATTGGACAATCATATGGTCTACTATGTCAGGAATGACAAATTGAAGAAGAAGGTGTCACATTCATTGTCAAAAAGAACATTTCAAGATCTATCCTGAAGTACAACCTGTCAGCTATAGGATCATATCCATATGCCTACAAGGAAGATCAGTTAATAAGACTATTCAAATTTACACACCAACCACATATACCAAAGATAAAGAAACTGAAGATTTTTACCAACTTCTGCAGTCTGAAATTTATCAAACATGCAAGCAAGATGCATTGATAATTACTGGTGATTGGAATGCAGAAGGTAGAAACAAAGGGGAGGGATCAGTAGGTGCAAAATATGTTCTTGCTGATAGAAAGGATGCCGGAGATCACATGATGTAATTTTTCAAGACCAACTACTTATTCATTGGACATATCTTTTTCAACAACATAAACGGCGATTGTACATGTGGACTTCATCAGATGGAAAATACAGAAATCAAATTGACTACATCTGTGCACACAGATGATGGAGAAGATCAACATTACCAAACAGAAAAAGGCCAGGGGCTGGCTGTGGGACACAGCATCAATTGCTCATATGCAAGTTGAAGTTGAAGTTGAAGAAAATTAGAACAAGTCCATGAGAGCCAAAGTATGACCTTGAGTATATCCCACCTGAATTTAGAGACCATCCCAAAAATAAGTTTGACACACTGAACATTAACAACCAAAGAGAAGACAAATTGTGGGATGACATCAAGGACATCACAGAGGAAGAAAGCAAAGTATGACTAAAAATACAAGAAAGAAAGACAAAAATAAATTTCAGAAGAAATTCTGAAACTTGCTCCTGTACTTAGTGTAGCTGAACAAACGGAAGAAATGATGAAGTAAAAGAGCTGAACAGATGATAACAAAGGGAGGTTTGAGAAGACAACGTAAAGTATTATAATGAAATGTGCAAAGACCGGGAGTTGGAAAACCAAAAGGGAAGAAGATGCTCAGTATTTCTCAAGCTGAAAGGGCTGAAGAAAAAATTCAAGCCTCAAGTTACAATACTGAAAGATTCTATGGGCAGAATGTTGAATGATGCAGAAAGTATTAAAAGAAGATGAAGGAATACATACAGTCACTGTACCAAAAATAATTGCTCAACATTAAACCATTTCAGGAGGTAGCACATGATCAAGTACCAGTGACACTGAAGGAAGAAATTCAAGCTGCACTGAAGGCATTAGCTGGACAAAAGCAAAAAAAACAGACTTCAGTAATTGACAAATGCCAGTTGAGATGTCTCAACAAATGGATGCAACCCTGGAAGCCCTCACTGGTCTGTGCCAACAAATTAGGAAGACAGCTAGCTACGTGGTCAACTGACTAGAAAAGATTTACGTACATTCCTATTCCAAAGAAAGGTGATTCAATGGAATGCAGAAACTATTCGACAGTATCATTAATATCATAGGCAAGAAAAATTTTGCTTAAGATAATTCAAAAATGGTTGTAGCAATAGAGACAGGGAACTGTCAGAAATTCAGGCTAGATTCAGAAGAGGGCCAGGAACAAGCAATATCCTTGTGGATGCCAGAAGGATCTGGGATGAAAACAGAGAATACCAGAAAGATGTTTGTTTGTGTTTTATTGACTATACAAAGACAGTCAACTGTACAGACCATAACAAATTATAGATAACGTTGCAAAGAATGGGAATTCCAGAACACTTGATTGTGCTCATGTGGAACCTGTACATAGACCAAGATACAGTCATTCAGACAGAACAAGGGGTTACTGTGTGTTTTAAACTCAGAAAAGACGTGAGTCAGATTGTATCCTTTCACCCTACTTAGTCTGTATGCTGAGCAAATAATCTGAGAAGCTGGACTATATGAAGAAGAACGGGACATCAGGATTCGAGGAAGACTCATGAACAACCTTTGACATGCAGATGCCAAAACTTGTTTGCTGTAAGTGAAGAGGAACTGATGAATATCAAAGACTACAACCTTCAGTAGGAATCACACCTCAACATTTAAAGAAAAGAAAAATCCTCACAACTGGACCAACAAGCAACATCATGATAAATGAAGAAAATATTGAAGTTGTCAAGAATTTCATTTTACTTGGATCCACAGTCAACATCCACGGAAGCAACAGTCAAGAAATCAAACAACATATGACATTGGACAAATCTGCTGTGAAAGACCTCTTTAAAATGTTAAAAAGCAAAGACATCTCCTTGATTACTAAGGTACACCAGACCCAAGCCATGGTATTTTCATTTATGTCAAATGTATGCGAAAGCTAGGTAATGAATAAGAAAGACCAAAGAAGAATTGATGCCTTTGCATTATGATGTTGGTGAAGAATATTGAACAGACCATGGATTGCCAGAAGAACAAACAAATTTGTCTGGGAAGAAGTCCATCCAGAATGCTCCTTAGAAGCAAGGATAGTGAGACTTTGTCTCAAGTACTTTGGGCATGTTATCAGGAGGGACCATTCCCTGGAGAAGGACATCATGCTTGGTAGAGAGTCCGTGAAAAAGAAGACCCTCAACAAGATGGATTTACACAGTGGCTGAAACAATGGGCTCAAACATAGTAACAATTGTGAGGATGGCGCAGATCCTGGCAGCATTTTGTTCTGTTGTACATAAAGTTGCTATTAGTTGGAACCAACTCGACAGCACCTAACAACAACAGGATTTGCAGATATGATTACATTAAAAAAACTTGAGATGGAGAGATTATCATGGTCTATCCAGTGGGCCCAATCTAACCCATTCCTTAAATCCAGTAACTTTTACCAGCTGTGGTAAGAGAGACAGATGTTACTGTAAAACCAGGACCAGAATGATGTAAGGTTGATGGCTCTGAAGATGGAGAAATGGGTCATGAGTCAAGGATGAGGATGGACTCTAGAAGCTAGAAACAGAAAGGATACTGATTCTCCCGGACTCTCCAGAAAATAGTGCAGCCTTGCGGACACATTGATTTTAGTTCAGTGAGACCTGTGTTAGATTTCTAATCTACAACATTGTGAAATAAAAAGTTTGCATTTATTTAAGCCACTACATTTATGATACTTTATGACAATAGCAATAGGAAACAAATACACTTTCTTCTATCTCCACATCATGTGGCTTGTGATGACTATCTCCTTAATATTTTTTAAATCTATCTTCTTTTTGCATTTACTCCTTCACTACCTTGTTAAGATTCATTACATTTTTGGATTCTGGCAAAAAATTCATAAATATTTCCCCTTTATTTCTAGTTACTTCAGCCTAATTCAGTTTTCCACACTGCAGTCAGAATTGTCATACTAAGAGACAATTCTGACTATAAATGACTGCTAAATCCGTAGTCATTCCTTATTAACCTCAGGATAAAATCCAATCTCCTCATATAAGACACTAAGCCTTTCATATTCTAGTTCCTGATCCCTTTTCATCTATCCTCCAAAGTGTGTGATCCAGATGTACATGAAGTTCCAGTAAAGCACCACATTTTCCCTTGTGTTTGAGTGTATAAGAATTTTGCTTCTACACTACCAGCTCTCTGGTACCTCACCACTTGGAAAAAATATTTATCCTTTACCTATCTATATAAATATCACCTTTTTAAGGAAGTCTTTTCTGAACACATGAGATCAGGTTTCTGTTACTACTACATGCATACTCTCATAGCACCTTTGATAACCTCTATTTACCATTTATCAGTCTAATGAATATTGTGCTTTTTTTTAGGTTTATGTAACCTTCACTAGATTATAGTTTTCTTGGTTATTAGATCAGTTATTTGTATTAAAAAATAATACGTAAATCAATAAATAGTATATTTACCTTTTACCTATATATAGTTATATGTATATGTATATTTGTTTTAGTGCTTACTTTATGAGTATCTTCCTTTTTTCACTTTAAAAAATACAAAACCCTGTATTATTACTATAGAAAAAGCAATACTTACTGAATGATGTGGAAAATGTTCTCAGAGAGCAATGTCCTATAAGTGTAAGTTATTGGTTTTTGACAAGCCCATAACATCAAAAATAATGCATCTTGGGGCTCCTGTTTTAGACATACTGATTAGGAGGAATTAACCAGCTTTTAGAAGCTTACCTTGCAAATCCAAACCTATTAAATGACACAGAGTATCTCAGCATGTTATACAGTAAAGCAATTATCACTGACATTAATTATTACATTTTAAATTGCCCTTTTAATCATGTCTTAAAAGAGGAAATTATGATTACTTTTTGCTCTTTATCATTTATCTCTTCTCAAATCTATTTGAAGAAGCAGTGTCTGGATACAAAAGCTTAGTTACAATAAAGTATAAATATTTTAGTTAATAATACTTCTAAATTTCTCCAGAAAAGCCATACAAATATGGAAAGTGTCTAGGATGTTAGCCACTTCTTGATACTGATGCTAGTTGATTATTTTATCAATTCAAAGGCCATTGTAAAACATTATCTTTATAGGAAAAAGTTAAAAATATTTTACTAATACAATTAGGGAATCCATTGTTTGAACAATTATTTACTTTGGAAAAATAAATATGAATATAAATTCTGATTTTTGCTTCTGAAGAGAAGAATTTAAGCATCAATGACTTACTACATAGTATGATATTCAGATCCAATAGACTAAAAATCCAAATAAATTCATTTAAATTTGGCTTTTTCATATACTATTTATTTGCCCTTGGATATACTTTATTTTGTTAGGAAGATAGCCTGTTAATTTATAAAATTGATTTAATATTTATCCAACATTATGGATATGTATCCATTATACAACTTAATAATATAGTATTGTATGTCATAGAATTAAGAGAGTAAATCAAACAAGATAGAATTGTGTAAAACCCTAAAATTATACAAATTGTATATTATTACTAAAAATTAAAAAATGTTCAGCTAAGACCAGGGTGAACACTTATTAAAGTAAATGAGTAGTATAAGATATTTGAAACTATACAATATTCCAATTTAAACAGCTTTCTTTGAAAGCTACCAAATTAAAAAATTTCATCTCTCAATTAAGCTATTATATACAGTAAGTTGGAGCCCTGGTGGCATAGTGGTTAAGAGTTTAGCTGCTAACCAAAAGGTTGGCCGTTTGAATCCACCAGCCACTCCATGGAAACCCTATAGGGCAGCTCTCTTCTGTCCTATAGGGTCACTATCAGTTGGTATTGACTGGATGGCAACAGGTTTGGGTTTTTTTTTTAATATATAGTAAATTAATTATGTTATTACAAATTGTCACTAAATTTTGTAACATTTTGGAGTACTAGAAGCAGATTGCATTGAGTATGTGTTGGATGATGACAGGAATAAGTATTATGCCTGACACTGCTAATTTTTCTGCACTATTTAAAGAGGAAGTACTTGCATGAAAGACAAAGACTAGGATCTTGACCTCAAAGAGCTTATAGTCAAGAACAAAAATTGACTTTGTCTTAAATTCAAAATATTTGGTTATTCATAAAGTTTAACATGTTACTTCATAAAGCTTTCAGTTAGCAGTCATGTGCTTAACCACTGTACCACCAGGGTTCCCCTTTATATAATATAAAAGACTAGCAAATACAACTCATTATCTCAAGTATGCAGTAGGTATCAAAATACTTTCATGTGTATCATAATTCACTAATGAAATTTAATTGATAGAGATCAGATATATTAAGCAGTGAGTTTGCACACATATATATGTCAACAAAAAAAGATCCACGTTTATAGTACAGTATTTAAATTTGGAGGTGATAGAATCTATACCACAGCTAAAAAGTTATGGACTAGAATTGTGATAACCCATTTGCCTAAAGAAAAAAAGATATGTGTTTGAGTCTGTTTTCTCAAATATTTAGTGTTATGACTTCAGGTGCTTGAGGGAATTTCTCTAGTCTTAGTTTCCGGTGAAATGGAAAATTAACACAACTTCCCTAGTGGCGCAGTAGTTAAGAGCTTGACTGCTAACCAAAAGAATGGCAGTTCGAATCCACCAGCGGCTCCTGGAAACCCTATGATGCAGTTCTACTATGTTCTATTGGGTTGCTGTCAGTCAAAATCGACTCAACGGCAATGCGTTTTTTGGTCGCTGAATTGCAAAGCTTAACTAAAACTTACAATTTAACATATCAATTATGACACACTTATATGTCTGATTCTTAATAATGCAAAAATGCAATAATAAAGGAAAACATTCAGTAAGTGTATGAGAGAGAAAAACGAGGTATCAGAAGTACATAATATTTTATATGGACACCAACATTGAGAAAAAATAAATTAATTAAATAGAATATGGACAGCGTTTTTAAAGAACATTACAAATGTTAAGTACAAGAAAAAAAATTGAGGTTATTTTATTAACATAAGAAATACAATACTTACGGAATTATTGAAACAATTCATACAGATATTGGTAGAAAAACCTTCCAGAGAGTAGGGACAGAAACTTCAAAGTCACAAAGTTGGTTCAAATAGAAGCCTTAGCATGGCTTGGTTGGAGAGAGGGTGAAAACTGTAGGAGAGTAAATCAGAAAATTAGCTTGTAGCCAGATAAAGTAAGACATTGAAAGTCATTGTAAGGATCTAGGCTTTTATTCTTCTTGAGACGGAATGCCACTAGAGGACCTGAATAAAGCAATGACATAGTCTTTTGTAAGTATCTCTTTTCCATCCGAATAGCCAGCAGACTACAGAGTGAAAGAAGCCTTGAGGAATATATTACCATAAGTCACTTGCCAAAGGTCGAAGCAGAACAAGTTAGAAGGCGATTGTAAAAGCTGCAAGAGATAACGTGAGCTTTGACTAAAGTAGTGGCTAATTAGATTGTAAGTAGTGGCCAGATTTTGAATAGATACTGAATTTAGAATCCGTATAATTTGCTTACAGCCAGAAAATAACAGATGTAAAATAAGACTCAAAAATTACTACAGGTCTTTTTTCGCCTACACAATTGATAGAAAGAAGTAGCCTTCACTCAGATGAAGAAGACTGTAGGAGCAGTAAATTTTGGGATCATTAGGAAGCTGAAGCTCAGTTTCGAAAGTTAGTTTTAAGATGACTATTAGACATGTCAAGTGAAAGTGCCAAGTAGGCAGTTTGGTATATGTCTGTTGTTCAGAAGATATGCCTGGCCTAGGCTGGATATTTAAATTTGAGATTGTTAGCTTATAGATAATATTTAACTTGGAAGTGAGTATAGATTTTAACGAGTATAGGTTCCAAGACAGAAAGCTGGATTACTGGGCATTTTAGAGGTCAAAAACAAGGAGAAGAGGAGGCACCAGCAATGAAAACCAAAAAAGCATCTGTGATAAGGTAGAATGTGAACTGAGAGAGTGGTGTCCCTGAAGCCAATTTCTTGCCACTATGCAAACAACCACAACAACAACAAGAGACAATAAGTGATAATTATGCATTAAACTATTAATAAAATGTATGTACAAATTAATAATCTGAGTGAACCGTTCACTCTATTTCTAAACTGAGAACACTTATTCAAGCCCTTCTATCGTTCAGGTATATTTGGATCAAAAGGTACACAAATTGAATTTGAACTCTTTTAGAAAAACAGAATATTCCAAAGAAAAATTGATAAAATGATCAAAGCATGACAAAAAGAGAGGTATTTCTAAACTAAAAAAAAAGGAAGAAAGAAACAAACAAAAAACAATGAAAAAGCACACTGGAGCTAGGGACTTGAATGTAAACAGTTCTCTCCTCTGGTTTCTCTACTGTGTTATTCTTTACGTGTGTGCTTCATTCTCTCTCACCACAAGCTGGGTTTCTCGTGAAGAAGGCACACATGACTGCTTACAGACCTCAAGCCTAATAATATCTACTACCACAAAGGACTGAATATTTTGAAAACTCCAAGAAAACAACTTTGATTGGCTTGATTCATGAGTCCTTCTTGAACTAGTCAATGAGGGCCAAAGAGACAGGGTCAGGTAAAAACATAGGAGCTCCCCATGAAAAAATGATTGAGATGGGAAAATACAAGTCCTCAAAAGACAATGGAAGAGGGAGTGCAATTCTCTAGAAAGAATAGCGAGTGGCTGGATAGGGAGAAAATAAGTTCCACTAATCCTTGAGTCCTATTTTCAGATTTATGGAAGCCTCATGATGAAGCAAATATTTCTATTTTGAGGTTGTTTCACTAGGTCAAAAATATTAATGATGAAGTCAGTGTAAATTATCAATACAGATCATATAAAATTATGATTAAATTGATAGCATTCAGACTTCTCAGTCACAATAGGTTGATTTTTTCTTTTCAATTTGAGTGCAATTTTATTTCAAATTACTGAAAAAATAACAGGAGATTAATTTATACTAATGTTGGAAATGTTTCCAACTTTCCAATCAATATTAATTATCAACGCATCTTGATTGCATGTTTGATCAATTTCAGACTGCAGAAGTTGGTAAAAATCTTCAATGTCTAAGGTGTGCTTGACCCAAGCCCTGGTGTTTTCAACTATGTCATATGCATGTGAAAGCTGAGCAATGAATAAGGAAGACCAAATAAGAATTGATGCCTTTGAATTATGGTGGTGGTGAAGAATATTGAGTATAACATGGACTGACAGAAGAAAGAACAAATCTGTCTTGGAAGAAGTATAGCCAGAATGCTCCTTCAAAGCAAGGATGCTGAAACTAGGTCTCACATACTTTGGACATGTTATTAGGAGGGGTCAATCCCTGGAGAAGGACATCAGGCTTGGTAAAGTAGAGGGCCGGCGAAAAAGAGGAAGACCTTCAATCAGATGGATTGACACAGTGGCTGCAACAATGGGCTTAAGCATAACAACCATTGTGAGGATGACACAGGACCAGGCAGTGTTTCATTCTGTTGTACATAGGGTCGCTGTAAGTTGGAGCTGACTCAAAGGCACCTAACAACAACAACAATGTTGGAATCAGTCTTTTTTGATTCCCTGTCAAGATCTACGAGTTACATACAACCTTAGCAAAGTCTTGTTTCTAGAGGATTCCAGAGAGTGGATCTTTGGATTGCTAAGATTTTGACTGGATTTTTATGAAATCGGTTGATATCATACAGCTTTTAAGGTTTATAGTGGGCATGCAACAAGTGTCCCACCGGCCCACCACAGCCATATCATGTATATTTAATTTAAGAAGAAATTGTCTCACATAATACTCATTTATGTACTGAAGTACAAATTTGATTCTGAGCTAAAAAATGTATTCATAGCTTGTAACTTACAATAATGAAAGTAATCACAGTTGTATACTGCTTTGGTTTTATAAAATATTATGTTAATGTTCAAAACAATACCAACTAAAGTAATTTATTCCTTGTTACAGTCTCTTTGCCATATTTCTGTGTCATTAGATAGCATTTTGCTTTCATCCTTATTTCAGATTGTTCCCTTTAAAAAAATACCTTCCAAACCCGCATTCACTTAGTATATCTTGATTCTGTTTTTCCAGTTTTTTATGGGGCATAATTATAAACTCAATCTCCCTTGGGCAGAACATCGAGTGTTTAAGATTTTATCTACTATGACTGCATACTATTTTTAAAGAATTGTTAAACCCAAACTGGTAAGTTGAACTCATACATTTAAATATTATGCATATTCTCATCTAGCTACATTTTTCTACCCGAATATTCTCTTAAGGAAATAAGATTTAAAAAGATAAATCCAATGCTCTCTTGTGTCTCAAATTTGAAATGTTTACAGGTCTAGCAATTGATATACCTTGATCATCAAGAAAATATATTGAGTTGGCCATTTACAAGACACTTGCCTAGCATGTATATTTCTCAGTAAAATGCATATACAGTTTTTCACAGAATTTTCAGTTGTGTATTTTATTTTTCCTCTTGAAATTATCTGCCTTTTATCAGAATAGACAATACAAATAGGAAAGCAAAAATGTATTTATAAAATGGTTCTCATTTTCTTTCTAGCTGATATACCGTATCTTGAAACATTTAGTACAAATTTCTTAAAACATAAAATAAGCAAGGCTATAGCTTCTCTTTTTATTTTTCATCTTGAAAAGTCTTCAGGGGAAAAATATGAAATAGTTAGCTTGCTGTTTCTTGATAATGATTTAGTTATTTTTGTAAAATGTAACAGGGATGGGATTTATTATACTTAAATATTTTGCTATAAGAATTTGTCTATGTGAGGACTTCCAGAAAAATGGCACTCTAGGCAGAAGCACCATGCCATCCCTCCACAGCAAAGATCCAAAAAACTAAGCCAAACAGAAAACAACAATCCTGAAACCCTAAAACATCAAATGAAGGGAAAAAGAACTCAGCCAAGCACCAAATGGAGTGAGATAACTGACAGAGAATGGAGAGTGAGGAGAGATTCATGCAGTGGTTCCCTAGCAGCTAACGCAGCACGGATCCACCATCTTGGACTCCTATCAGAGACCAAGAAACAGGGGGTACGAGAAAGCAGCTTCACGGAGCTTCCAGTGGGAGACAAAACAACCGGTAATTGGCGATATATGTTTTCCCACCCCTCCACCCTTCTTCACCCCCACTTGGCCTCCTCTGCTTCCCACAGCCACAGTCTCTTGTCCGGGAAGCACCGGCAGCTTGCATTAAACCCAGCAGAACGGGCTGGATCTCTGAGTGCCATTTGTTGGCTGCTGGTGTTCCTTTTTTCGCTTCTTTTGATTTCTTTCTTGCCTCTCACCACCTCCCCCTCCTTTCACTCAAATACCTGGCTCCATGTGCCATCTTTGCTTCTTCCTGAGGGGCTGCAGAGCTCCGTTCGAGTGTGGAGCTACTTCCCGGTCTGGGCTGCCACGCTGGTGAGATCCTGGAGCTATTATTTGTTTGTTTATGTTGAATTCTTTGTTTTCTTTTCCTTTTCTTGAGTTGGGAGCCTGTTCTGGCCAGGCTGTGCTGTGTGGCTTGGAACCTACCTTGTCAGTTTGCACACACATGCAAAGTGATCCCTAAGGGCATTTCTTTTTTTGGTGTTTTTTTTATTTTCTGTTTTTTTGGGGGCTGTTCCTGTTCGTTTTTTTTGTTTTGTTTTCTTTCCCCTCTTTTTCCCTTTTTGTCTTTCTTCATTACTCAGTGTCTCGTCTGTCTATAGCATACTTCTTTTTCTGTTCCCTGAATACCTGGCATTGTAAACCTCTATACCTTCAAGCCAGGCCGTGCTGCAACACCTGAGAACAACATTTCCAGACCTCATAGCCGCACACGTAGGATCCCTGGGAACTATGCAGTTCTTTTCCCTTTCTGATTTTAATTTATTCATTCTTTTCTTTTCTTTCTTCCTCTTCCCCTTTTTGTTTTTCTCCATTTCATAGTCTCTCCTCTCTCCACTCCAAAGACAAGCTCCCCTAGGATTCTTTTTTGTTTGTTTGTATGTTTTGGGCTCCTGTTCCTCTCACCTCTCTCCCATATCCATCTTAGCTCCACACATAACAATCTCCCCGTGACATCCTGCCTACCTGCACCGTGCACTTAACATCACACCACCAGGAAGTACAGCCACGGCCTACTGGAACCTGCCCTGCACTGATTACCAACCCGCCCTGGTGGCTATAGTAAGTGCCACAAACAACGTCCCAGTAACTCCTGTTCAGCTAGACCTGCCCTGCTGTCATATCAGAGTGACTGAGCCTGCCAACTGGAGAAGGAGGTGGAAAGTATTGTGCCCACAGATAAGCAAACAACAAAGAATACACAGCCCGCCTGCTCAGACATAGCCAAATTTAAAAAAAAAAAGGACAAAAAAAACAAACCTACAATCAATAAATGAGAAAAATAACTACTGAATGCCCTGAAAACAGCAGACAATATCAAAACATTTACAGAAACAGGACAGGATGGTTCCAGTAGGTATCTAAACTAAAACACCAGATGAATATCCAGTGGAAGAAAAGGCACTAGAACTACCTGATAGGGAATTCAAATCTCTAATACTCAGAATTCTTCAAGAGCTGAAGCAAAAAGCAGACAAAAATGAGGAAAAAAATAGACAAATTCATGGAAAATACAGACAAAAAAATGGAAGAAGTCAGGAAAATAATGCAGAAACAAAATGCCAAAATAAATTCACAACTAGAAATTATACAAAAACAACAATTAGAAATCCAAAAGGTAAACAACAAGATTTCAGAAATGGACAGTGTCACTGAAGGGCTGAGAAGCACATTTGAAATGGTAGAAGACAGGATCAGAGGAATTGAAGACAAACACTGGGATATCACTCTGTTTCATGAAAATTCAGAAAAAAGAACAAAGAAGAATGAAGAGAACCTGAGAGTTATGTGGGATACAATCAAAAGCAAAAATTTTCGAGTGATTGGAATTCCAGAACAGGGGGAGAAAACAGAAAACCCAGAGACGATCATTGAAGAACTGAGGACAGAAAACTTCCCCAATATCATGAAAGATGAAAAGCTGGCCATCCAAGAAGCTCAACAAACCCCATACAGGAGAGGCCCCAAAAGAAAATCACCAAGGAATATCATAATCACACCTGCCAAAACCAAAGACAAACAAAGAATCCTGAGAGCAGCTCGTGAAAAACAAGAAGTCAAATACAGAGGAGAAACAATAAGGCTAAGCTCAGATTATTCAGCAGAAACCATGAAGGCAAGAAGGCAATGGGATGACATATATAAAATCTTGAAAGAAAAAAATTGCCAGCCAAGAATAATATCTCCTGCAAAACTCTCATTCAAATTTGATGAGGAGATTAGGTCATTTCCAGATAAACGGAAATTAAGGGAATATGTAAAAGTCAAACCAAACTTACAAGAATTATTAAAGGGAGTCCTTCGATCTGAGAGCAAACAACTTCAGCTCACAGGCAGAATATAGGACCCAGGATCGCACCTGCCGGATACCAATCTACGAAATGAACTCTCAAGGACTATCCAAACCGAAAAGAAACATAACAGGGATTCAGAGAAGTTAATCAGTAAATAACAACAACTTCAAAACAAT
The DNA here is from genome assembly GCA_030035585.1 of Dugong dugon. Taxonomy (NCBI): domain Eukaryota; kingdom Metazoa; phylum Chordata; class Mammalia; order Sirenia; family Dugongidae; genus Dugong; species Dugong dugon. The sequence goes on from CM057466.1 coordinate 66,359,738, forward strand.
AAAGGAGGGAACAAACGGCATAGGTATAGAACTTTCTAATGCAGAGGAAGGCAAGGTGATACCAAGTAATGGTAGACTGCTTCAAACTTAGAAAGATACGGGTAAAATTTATGGTAACCACAAAGAAAGTTAACAAACATACTCATAAAAAAAAAAAAAGGGAAAAACATAAAGTGTCAGCAAAAACAAAAGAAATGAAAAAGCCACAAACAAAAGTAACCCAGCACAAGAGAGTAAGAAGAATGAAGAAAACATCTGCACCACAAAAAAAAAGCACTACAAAATGACAGCAACAAACTAACATCTATCAATAATTACACTGAATGTAAATGGACTCAATGCACCCATAAAGAGATGGAGAATGACAGAATGGATAAGAAAACAGGATCTATCAATATGCTGTCTACGAGAGACACACCTTAGAAACAAAGATGTGAATTTATTAAAAGTCAAAAGTTGGAAAAAAATATATCAAGCTAACAACTACCAAAAAAGAGCATGAGTGGCAATTCTAATCTCATATAAAATAGACTTTAAAACGAAATCTGCCATAAAAGACAAAGAAGGACACTATATAATGATTAAGGGGACAATCCATTGTGAAGACATAACCATAAAGAACATCTACGCACCCCATGACAGGGCTCCAAAATACATAAAACAAACTCTAACAACACTGAAAAGAGAAATTGACAGTTCCACAATAATAGTAGGAGACTTCAACATACCACTCTCAGTAAAGGACAGAACAACTAAGAAGAAATTCAGCAAAGATACAGAAGGCCTAAAGGTCACAATCAGCCAACTTGACCTCGTAGACACATATAGAACTCTCCATCCAACCACCGAAAGTACACATTCTTTTCCAATGCACATGGAACGTTCTCCAGAAGAGAGCACATCTTAAACCACAGAACAATCATCAACAAGATCCAAAACACTGAGAAAATTCAAAGTATCTTCTTTGACCACAATGTCATCAAGGTAGAAATTAACAACAGAAAGAGCAAGGGAAAAAAAACAATTACATGGAAACTGAATAATAACCTGCTTACACATCACTGGGTAATAGAAGAAATCAGAGATGGAATCAAAAAATTCCTAGAATCAAAGGAGAATGAAAACACATCATACCAAAACCTTTGGGACACAGCAAAGGCAGTCTTCAGAAGACAATTTACAGCAATAGATGTACACATCAAAAAAGAAGAAAGGGACAAAATCAAAACATTAACTACAGAACTCCAACAAATAGAAAGAGAACAGCAAAAAAATAAAAAATAAAATAAAATAAAATAAAAGCCCACAGCCACCAAAAGAAAGGAAACAGTAAAGATCAGAGCGGAAATAAATGAAAGAGAGAACAGAAAAACAATAAAAGGACTCAACAAAACCAAAAGTTGGTTCTTTGAAAGAATCAACAAAATTGACAAACCACTGGTCAGACTGACAAAAGAAAAACAGAAGAGGACACAAATAACCCAAATAAGAAATGAAATGAGGGGCATTACAACAGAACCAACTGAAATAAAAAGGATTATAACAGAATATTATGAAAAACTATACTCCAACAAATTTGAAAACCTAGAGGAAGTGGATAAATTTTTAGAAACACTCTACCTACCCAAACCATGACAAAGTGATGTTGAAAATATGAACAGACCCATAACAAGAGAAGAGATTGAAAAGGTAATAAAAAACTCTCAACCGAAAAAGCCCTGCTCCAGATGGCTTCACCGGAAAATTCTATAGAACATTTATAGAAGAGCTTGTACCAGTAGTACTCAGGATATTTCAGAGCATAGAAAGGGAAGCAACACTTCAAAATTCATTCTATCAAGCCAGCATAGTGCTGATACCAAAACCAGGCAAAGACCCTCCCAAAAAAAGAAAATTACAGACCGATATCTCTCATGAATATAGATGCAAAAATTCTGAACAAAATTCTAGCCAATAGACTTCAGCATCCTATCAAAAAAATAATACACCATGACCAAGTAAGATTCCTACCAGGTATGCAAGGATGGTTCAACATTAGAAAATCAATCAACATAATCCACCACATAAATAAAAGGAAAGAAAAGAATTCCATGATCAGCTCAACTGATGCAGAAAAGACATTTGACAAAGTCCAACACCCATTCCTGATAAAAACTCTCAATAAAATAGGTATAGAAGGGAAATTTCTCAACATAATGAAGGGCATCTATGCAAAACCAATGGCCAACATCATTCTTAATGGAGAGAGGCTGAAAACATTCCCCTTGAAAACAGGAACAAGACAAGGATGTCCTTTGTCACCACTCCTATTTAACATTGTGCTGGAAGTTCTAGCTAGAACAATAAGGCAAGAAAAAGAAATCAAGGGCATCCAAATTGGTAATGAAGAAGTTAAATTCTCCCTGTTTGCCGATGATATGATACTATAAATAGAAAACCCTAAAGACTCCACGAGAAATCTACTGGAATGAATAGAAAGCTCCAGCAGAGTAGCAGGATGCAAGAAAAACATTCAAAAATCATTTGGATTCCTATACACCAGTAAGGAGAACGATGAAAAGGAAATCAGGAAAACAATACCATTTTCAATAGCCCCTAAAAACATAAAATACTTAGGGATAAATCTGACCAGGGATGTAAAAGACCTATACAAAGAAAACTATAAAACACTACCGCAAGAAACCCAAAGGAATCTACATAAATGGAAAGACATATCATGCTCTTGGATAGGCAGACTCAACATTGTGAAAATGACGATTCTACCCAAAGCAATTTACAAATACAATGCAATCCGGATCCAAATACCAACAACATTCTTCAAGGAGATGGAAAAACTAATCATTAACTTTATATGGAAAGGGAAGAAGCCCCGAATAATAAAGCACTACTGAAGAAGAAGAATAAAGTTGGAGGACTCGCACTACCTGACTTCAGAACCTACTATACAGCTACAGTAGTCAAAACAGCCTGGTACTGGTACAACGACAGATACATTGACCAATGGAACAGAATTGAGAACGCAGATGTAAATCCATCCACCTACGGTCACCTGATCTTCGACAAGGGCCCAAAGTCCATCAAGTGGGGAAAAGACAGTCTTTTTTAACAAATGATGCTGGCAAAACTGGCTATCCATTTGCAAAAAAGTGAAACAGGACCCATACCTCACACCGTATACAAAAACTACTTCAAAATGGATCAAAGACCTGAAAATAAAGCCTAAAACTATAAAGTTCATAGAAGAAAAAATAGGACCAACACTTTAGTCCTTAATACACTGCATTAACAGGATACAAATCATAACCATCAACTCACAAACCCCAAAAGATAAGCTAGATAACTATGATCTTCTAAAAATCAAACACCTATGCTCTTCAAAAGACTTCAACAAAAGAGTAAAAAGAGATCCTACAGACTGGGAAAAAATTTTTGGTTAGTACAAGTCAGACAAAGGTCTAATCTCCATAATCTACAAGAAAATCTAACACCTCTACAACAAAAAGACAAATAATCCTATTAAAAAATGAGCAAAGGAAATAAATAGACACTTCACCAAATAAGCCATTCAAATGGCCAACAGACACATGAGGAAATGCTCGCAGTCGCTAGCCATTAGAGAAATGCAAATTAATACCACAATGAGATACCATCTCTCCCCAGCATTACTGGCACGAGTCAAAAACACTGGAAATAACAAATGTTGGAGGGGCTGCTGGGAGATCATAACTCTTATGCACTGCTGGTGGGAATGCAAAATGCTAACAACCATTTTGGAAAATGTTATGGCACTTCCTCAGGAAGCTGGAAATAGATATTCCATTCAATCCAGCAATCCCACTCATAGGAATATATCCTAGAGAAATAAGAGTCGTCACTCGAATAGACATATGCACACATATGTTCATGGCAGCATTGTTCACAATAGCAAAACGATGGAAACAACCTAGATGCCCATCAACAGATGAGTGGATAAACAAACTATGGTACATACACACAATGGAGTACTATGCAATGAGAAAGAACAACAATGAATCTGTGAACCATCTCATAACATAGATGAAACTGGAGGACTTGATGCTGAGTGAAATAAGTCAATAACAAAAGGACAAATATTGTATGAGACCTCTATTGGTCTCATAAACCCATAAAAAAGTTCACACACAAAATGTGACGATCTTTGTTGGTTACCAGGGATGGGAGGGGTAGGGGGGAAATACTAAATAGGCAATAGATAAGTGGTATCTTGGGTGAAGGGTGAGACAGTACACAATATAGGGGAAACCAGCACAACTTGTACAAGGAAAAGTCATGGAAGCTCCACAGACACATCCAAACTCCCTGAGGGACTGAATTGCTTGGTGGAGGGCTGTGGAGACCATGGCCTTGGGGAACATCTAGCTCAATTGGCATAACACAGTTTATAAAGACAATGTTCTACATTCTACCTTGGTGAGTAGCGTCTGAGGTCTTAAAAGCTTGCGAGCTGCCATCTAAGATATTCCACTGGTCTCATCCCTTCGGGAGCAAGGGAGAATGAAGAGAAAAGGATACAAGGAAAACGTTAGTCCGAAGGACTAATTGTCCACAACTACCAAGGCCTCCACCGGACTGAGTCCAGTACAGCCAGATGGTGCCCGGCTACCACCACTAACTGCTCTGACCAGGATTACAACAGAGGGTCCTGGACAGAGCTGGAGAAGGATGTAGAACAAAATTCTAACTCACACACAAAAAAAGACCAGATTTACTGGCCTAAAGGAGGCTGGTGAAACCCTGAGAGTACGGCCCCCAGACACCCTTTTAGCTCAGTGGTGAGGTCATTTCCGAGGTTCACCGTTCAGCTGGGGAGTGGACAGCCCCATAAAACCAAATGGGAGTAATGAGGTACAGCAGTCCAGGGACGCGGGCCAGAAGGCAGAAGGGGACTCGAAAGCTGGTGATAGGGAACCCAAGGTTGAGTAAGGATATTGTTGCTGTGTTGTGAGGTTGTTAACCATTGTCATAGGGCAACATTTGTAGTAACTGTTAAATGAGAAACTATTTTGTTCTGTAAGCCTTCGTCTAAAGTGAGAATAGTAGCACAATTGGAAGAGCGTAGTTGATGTCACTGAACTGTGCATGTAGAAATTTTTGAAATGGTATATCTTTGACTATGTATATTTTCACCAAAAAAAAAAAAAAAAAAAAAAAAAAAGGTCGGGAAGAGAGACGGTTGACATGTTGTGGGGTTGTTAACCAATGTCATAAAACAAAAACAATATGTGTACTACTGTTTCATCAGAAACTATTTGTTCTGTAAGCTTTCACCTGAAGTACAATTAAAAAAAAAAGAATTTGTCTATGTGTATATATTACTTCAGTTAATAAAATACATAAACATAGTTAATAAAAATAAAAGGATTGCTGATAATAGCTTACTAATGACATACTGCTTTTGTATTTTGCTGAATTATTGTATACTATCAAGATAGAAATTTCGTGAGCTGAATTTCACTTAAGTTAATTTTATTTCTGTTTTTTACTCAAGAAATGCTTCTTAGGATAACAATTCAGTGTGTCCTAAAACTGTTGGCCAAGCTCAGAGAAATTGAAGCATTTTACCTAATTTTTTTTTTAATTCTAAGCTAACTAAAGAGCTAGTTTTCTTGTGGTTGAGTTATGCAGGGAATTGAGTTTATAAATAGTTTGATCATAAGGGCATGTTTCTCTGGTTATGTACAACACCCTCTTTCTTCTATGGTCTTAGAGACTGTCTTCTTCTGTGTCCCTCTTTCCTGTTAAAACTTTCTTCACTCTGATATATGAATATCACCTTAATTTTATAGATAACAGAATAAAAAAGAAAAAAGCAATGAGTGCTACCTGTGGTAGTGAAATAGAAATATAATTTATTGTCTGGCTAAAGAAACAAACTTTCTGACTCTGATAATGTTCAAGGTGTAAACTATTCACAATAGGCTGTTTCCTCCTTTCTTCGCTAGCATTTCATTTGGTGCTATAACTGCCAACGCACATGTAATTCTCTCTCTCAGGTCAGCATTATGTCAAGGCGTCTTTCTCTCGCTTCTCATTTAGTCACACAGATAACATGTTTTCTTTTTTGCAAAGCTTCAGACCTGAGTTTCTACTTTCACAAAAAGTGTTTCTGAAAGCATGGCCTATTCACATGCACTAACAACTACATTTGCTCTGCCACACATTCTGGAAAACAAGAATGAAGCAGGGCGCATTAAAAAAAAATCACTGGGCTAGAAGACAATAGACTACAGGTTTTGTTTCACTTTTCAGTAATTATCTTTGTTACCTTAGATAAGCCACTGAACTGTTTGAGTCTTTATTTTCTAAACTTTAAAATAATAAATTATGGTCATATGATCTCTAATATGTCACTCATACTTTAATATGTTGTGATTTCTAACTAATATATATGCTGGTATACTAAATAAGAAACTCTTCCTTGTCATTCCTGATACACTGAACAAAAAAATTGAGTCTAATAAAGTCCTCCTCAGAGAAACTTCAATAAAATTACACTTTCTTTTGGTAGTCCTCTTCCCAATCATTATCTGTGTTCAGAAATGAAAAAAGTATTTGTCTAGTGTCCTATTGTTTTGCTAATTTCTCCTTTGTTCATGAATCAATGGCGGATGAGGATATACATAGTTGGCACAGCTACATGCGGACTCATGCAAAGTGACTGATTTTTCTAGATTTGCTGCTTTATAGTTTAATTTCTTCAGAGAATGATGAGCACGTCTCTTCATCTAGTGTTGCAGTGACCTGTCTATAGAATCACTGGCTAGTCAACATTGGAGCATGCCAACTTCTTACCAAAGGAGCACAAAATCTGCCACAGTTTTAGAATATGAGAAGTCAAGCCAACATGACATGAGGAATACATATTCACTGATTTGACCTGACAGTCCTAGGCACCTAAACCTGTGCCTCTCTGTGTAAAGACATGTGCCCATTACATGACTCCTCTTTCTATCTGAGCTATTTCTAGCCTCTAGACAGGCATAACCCTGACTGGTCATAGGACACAATCTAAAAAACTGTTGCTGTTGTTGTTTAGTTACTGCCAAGTCGGCTCTAGATACATCCAAAACAAATGAGGCAATCACTATGTGCTGGAAACTGTTGGTTATTCCACTCTTTTTCCTGCCCTAAACGTCTGAAGGTGATGTGGACCACTGAGCATAAGCCAAAAAAAAAAAAAAAAAGAAATCAATAATACATTTTTAATAAAAACATAATGCCAAAAAGGAAATTAAAAAAAAAATGAGTTCTGCATACTCGGTTTTCAGGAAAATGATTGGCGTAAGACAAAGACTTAGACCAACAGTCCTCAATTTGGATAGCAATTAGCGTCACATCTCAGCCTACATAACTGCAAATTCCAAATTCCTACAACTGGAAAATCTTATCCAGTGGGTCTATGTGTAGCTTAAGAATCTGTCCTTTAATAATTATCAACAAGTTATGGTGTTGCAAGTGGTACGTAAACAAGAGTTTGAGGGGCAAGGCTTTAGACAAATTTACCGCACCACATATGAGCTATCATACCCGTCTTAATTATCCTCGTTGCTGTCGAGTCAATTCAGACTCATATAGGCAATGGAAAATTACTGATCTTGCAAATACTCTGTGTGTAAAGTTGTAGAGCAGCATGAGCAATAAAGTTACATGCTCTGTTTTTCACTTAAGAAATGCTTCTTATGATAAAAATTCAATTCACCCTACAGGTGTTGGCCAAGTTCACAGAAGTTTAAGCATGATACCTAATTTTTTTTAATTCTAAGCTAACTAATGAGCTAGTTTTCTTGTGGTTGAATTATACAGGGAATTGAATTTACAAGTAGGTTGATCATAAGGGCATGTTTCTAATCTTCAGTGGCTAAGGAACCAGAGAATTCTTCCTTCTATGGTCTTGGAGACTCCCTTCTTCTGTGTCCCTCTTTCCTGTTAGAATTTTCTTCACTCTGATATATAATATCACCAGCTGTTTTTGAACTAACTGGCTTAGAATTGTAACTACCAGCTATATTTCTTCGGACAATTCCTCAGATAACCATCGGCAAATTTATGGTGGCTTTTTTTTTTCTTCTTTTTGATGGAATATTTTAATTTATTCCCTTAAACCCTGATTAAAACTGTGACTGCTTTCCCCAGGAAATGAATACATGCACATATATACAAGTATTTTGCCACAATTTTGAGAGAGGCATTCATGAACCACCTTAAGCGCTTCTTAGACCCCCTAAAGACCTGTGTATTGCATGGTAACAATGCTTGATTAAATAATTTACAGGAGATGGCTGCTTCTATTAAATATCTCGTTTGCTTACTTCAAATCTTAAAATCTGAAGGTGTTTCCCTGTTTTACTGAAGAAAGCACCAAGCTAGTTAGTGGTTATTTTAGATACAAAGATAAGTAAGACATGTACATGCCCTAAAAAAATTCATACTTTATTTAGGGGGAAAATAATTAAGATCCTTTTGATTTTTGCTTGTTGATTAATTTATAGCCTGCCTTCTAAAATCTCGTTAAGAACTTTAAAAAGCAAATAATTTCAGTAGAAAAAAAGAATGTAAAATATAAAGTTAATTTCCCTCTTAAAAAAAAAAAAAAAGGAGAGAGAGAGAAAGAGAGAACCTTAATGATTGGACATATATAGGAAATGCAAGCTACATCATAAACTATCAAAACAGGACCAGTGTCTCTTTTGTATCACAAGCTGTATAGCTGTGGACCACATAAGCAGGATTTGCTGCCTTCACACTACTGAGAGCACAGAACACTGGACGGGTGATATATGATGATCGTGCACATAGTTTGCTGTTAAGTTGACTCTGATTCACTGGTAAATAAATGTAACTATTGAAGAAGGCCAATGTCACAACCATCCCTGTGCAAAGAGATCTCATTTTTCATTCTCTTTACGTGTCTTTGTTGTTGTTGTTTTAATGTGAATTTATTATGTGTAGATAGATCATCAGTTCAACTGAGTATTTTGAAAACAGTGGTATCTTTGTACTACTAAGAACAGCATTTCTGGTACATTCATTACGTGAAACATTATATGAAGCTGGAAAACCCATTTATACATATGGTTTACATTTAAAATTACAATTAATAGACATTTCAGAATACATGTTCTTGATATTTGGAATGTGAGATGAAATAAAGACAGCAAATGTTTAACAAAATATAAATAATACATAAAAATGGTACCACTTTTGGAATCAGTTAAGTTTAACCAGAGCCTAATCTAATCATCCTCGTGGAAGACCAAGTTTTCAATGTACTAAAATAGAAATGTACTGAAGTACAAAAGTGAGATTCCTAGTGACAAAATGAAATGATAATGGGTAGATTGGTACTAACTCATGATTAAACTAAATAAGACAACAAATACAAGGAAAGATTGCTGACATTGCATTTACTATTCTGCCATTTAATTCTAAACTTATGCTTGTTATTAAAATCTTCACTCAAGCTGTTTATTCACTGATGGGAAGATTAATTTTCTTTATAGATCATTGTATGAGTATTCAGATGTTAAATAAAATTGTCAGTACAGTAAAAAACCATAAACTAATATAATAACTATTATTTTTATTTTATTAAGATTATTTTTCCAAATAGTCTCTAAAAACAATACAATTTTCAAAAGCGGTAATGGTAAAAGGTTACACGTAGTGGTAGTGGTAAAAGATTGTGTTGTTGGTCTTGTTAGGTGCCCTCAGATTGATTCTGACTTATATCGACCCTAAGTACAACAGAATGAAACACTACCCGGTCCTGCACCATCTTCATAATCGTTGTTACGCTTGAGCCGATTGTTGCAGCTACTGTGTCAATCCATCTTGTTAAAGGGCTTCCTCTTTTTCACTGACCCTCGACTTTACCAGGCATGATGTCCTCCAGGAACTGGTCCTTACTGATAATATGTCCAAAGTATGTGAGACAAAGTCTCGCCATCCTTGTATCTAAGGAGCATTCTGGCTGTTCTTCTTCCAAGACAGATTTCTTCCTTCTTCTGGCAGTCCATGGTATGTTCAATATTCTTTGCAAACACCATAGTAAAAAGGCATCAACTCTTCTTCGGTCTTCCTTATTCATTGCCCAGCTTTCGCATGCATATGAAGTGACTGAAAACACCACGGATCGGGTCAGATGCACCTTAGCCCTTAAAGTGACATCTTTGCTTTTTAACAATTTAAAGAGATCTTTTGCAGCAGATTTGCCCAATGCAATACATCATTTGGTTTCTTGACTGCTGCTTCCATAGATGTTGACTGTGGATCCAAGTAAGATGAAATCCTTGACAATTTCAGTCTTTTCACTGTTTCTCATGATGTTGCTTATTGGTCCAGTTGAGAGGATTTTTTTCTTTATGTTAAGGTGTAATCCATACTGAAGTCTGTGGACTTTGATCTTCATCAGTAAGTGCTTTAAGTCCTCTTCACTTTCAGCAAGCAAGGTTGTGTCATCTGAATAACACAGGTTGTTAATGAGTCTTCCTTCAATCCTGATGCCTCATTCTTCTTCATGTAGTTCAGCTTCTTGAATTATTTGCTCAGCATACAGATTGAATAGGTATGGTGAAAGGATAGAACCCTGGTGCATACCTTTCCTGACTTTAAACCACGTAGTATCCCTTTGTTCTGTTCGAACGACTGCCTATTGATCTATATACAGGTTCCTCATGAGCCCAATTAAGTGTTCTGAAATTCCCATTCTTCACATGTTATCCATAATTTATTACGATCCACATAGTCAAATGACTTTGCATAGTTAATAGAACACAGGTAAATTACCTTTTGATATTCTCTGCTTTCAGCCAGGAGCCACGTGACATCAGCAAAGATATTCCTCATTCCACACACTCTTCTGAATCCAGCTTAAATTTCTGTCACTCCCCTGTCAATGTACTGCTGCAACCACTTTTGAATGATCTTCAGCAAAAGTTTACTTGGGTGTGATATTAATGATATTTAAGATCATTTCTGCATTCTTTTGGATCACCTTTCTTTGGAACAGGCATAAATATGAACCTCTTACAGTAGGTTGGCCAGGTAGCTGTCTTCCAAATTTCTTGGCATAGAGGAGTGAGCACTTCCAGTGCTGCATCCATTTGTTGAAACATCTTCATTGGCATTCCCTCAATTCCTGGAGGCTTGTTTTTCGCCGACGTCTTCAGTGCAGCTTGGATTTCTTTTTTATTTTACTTTATTGTTGTACCTTAAGTGAAAGTTTACAATTCAAGTTAGTCTCTTATACAAAAATTTATACACATATTGTAATATGACCCTAAATGCTCTCCCTGTACTGTAACAGTACACTCCTCCCTTCCACCCCCACCTCTTCCCATATCCATTCAACCAGCTCCTGACCCCGTCTGCCTTCTCATCTCACCTCCAGGCAGGAGCTGGGCATTAGCTTCATGTATCTACTTGAGCTAAGAAGCACACTGTTTGCAAGTATAACTTTATGTACCAGAGTCCAGTCTAATCTCTGACTGAAGAGTTCGCCTCAGGAATGGTTTTAGTTCTGGGTTGACAGAGTTCAGGGGCCATGCTTTTTGGGGTTCCTTCAATCTCAGTCAGACTATTAAGTCTGGGCTTTTTACTAGAATTTCAGTTCTGCACCCCTCTTTTCTCCTGCTCCATCAGGGACACTCTGGTGTTTTCCCTGTCAGGGCGGTCAGTGTGGTAGCCAGGCACCATCTAGTTCTTCTGGTCTCAGGCTGATTCAGTCTCCAGTTTGTGTGGCCCTTTCTGTCTCTTGGGCTGATGCTTTCCTTGTGACATTGGTGTTCTTAATTCTCCTTTACTCCAGGTGGTTGGGACGAATTGATGCATCTTAGATGGCCACTTGCTAGCTTTTAAGACTCCAGATGCCACCCACCAAAGTAGGATGCAGAACATTTTCTTAATAAATTTTGTTATGCCAATTGACCTAGATGTCCGCTGAAAGCATCGTCCCTAGACCTCTGCCCTTGCTACTTTGTCTCTCAAAGTGTTGGTTGTATTCAGGAAACTTCTTGGCTTTGGTTTAGTCCAGTTGTGCTGACTCCCCCTGTAGTGTGTGTTGTCTTTCCCTTCACCTAATCTCTTGTCTACTTAGTGAATAACCCTCTCCCTCTCTTCTTACCCTCAAAACAATCAAAGAATGTTTTCTTCTAAGTTTAAATCTTTTTTTGAGTTCTTATAATAAAGGTCTTTTTACAATATTTGTCCTTTTGTGACTGACTAAATTCACTCAGCATAATGCCTTCCAGATTCCTCCATGTTATGTTTCATGGATTCATCATTGTTCTTTATCATTGCATAGTATTCCATTGTGTGAATATACCATAATTTGTTTATCCATTCATCCATTGTTGGGCACCTAGGTTGTTTCCATCTTTTTGCTATCATGAACAGTGCTGCAATGAACATGGGTGTGCATATATCTATTCGTGTGACGGCTCTTATTTCTCAGGATATATTCCAAGGAGTGGGATTGCTGGATTGTATGGTACTTCTATTTCTAGCTTTTTAAGGAAGTGCCAAATTGACTTTCAAATGGTTGTACCATTTTACATTCCCAGCAACCATGTATAAGTGTTCCAGTCTCTCCACAACTTCTCTAACATTTATTCTTTTGTGTTTTTTGGATCAATGCTAGCCTTGTTAGAGTGAGATGGTATCTCATTGGAGTTTTGACTTGCATTTCTCTAATGACTAATGATCGTGAGCATTTCTTCATGTGTCTGTTAGCTGCCTGAATGTCTTCTTTGGTGAAGTGCATGTTCATATCCTTTGCTCATTTTTTATCTGGGTTATTTGTCTTTTTGTTGTTGAGGATTTGCAGTATCTTGTAGATTTTAGAGATTAGATGCTGATGGCATTTGTCTTAGCCAAAAAATTTTTCTCAGTCTGTAGGTTGTCTTTTTACTCTTTTGGTGAATTATTTTGATGAGCATAAGGGTTTGATGTTTAGGTGCTCCCTGTTATCTAGTTTCTCTTCCGGTGTTTGTACATTGTTACTTATGGTTCGTATTCTGTTTATGCCGTGTATTAGGGCTCCTAGCATTGTCCCTATTTTTCTTCCATGATCTTTATCGTTTTAGATTTTATATTTAGATCCTTGATCCATTTAGAGTTAGCTTTTGTGCATGGTGTGAGTTATGGGTCTTGTTTCAGTTTTTTGCAGATGGATATCCAGTTATGCCAGCACCATGTGTTAAAGACATTGTCTTTTCCCCAATTAATGGACTTTGGGCCTTTGTCAAATATAGGCTGCTCATAGGTGGATAAATTTACATCTGAATTCTCAATTCTATTCCATTGGTCTGTGTATCTGTTGTTATACAACACCAGGCTGTTTTGACTGCTGTGGTGGTAGAATAGGTTCTAAAATCAGGTAGTGTGAGGCCTTCCACTTGTTCTTCTTCTTAAGTAATGCTTTGTTTATTCAGGCCCTCTTCCCTTTCCATATGAAGTTGATGATTTGTTTCTCCAACTCATTAAAAAATGCCATTGGAATTTGGATCAGGATTGCAATGTATCTGTAGATCGCTCTGTGTAGAATTGACATTTTCATAGTGTTGATTCTTCCTATCCATGAGCAAGATATGTTTTTCTGCTTATCCTGGTCTCTTTGGGTTTCTTGCTTTAGTGTCCTGTAGTTTTCTTTGTATAGGTCTTTTACGTCTCTGGTTAGATATATTCCTAAGTATTTTATCTTCTTGGGGGCTATTGTAAATGGTATTGATTTGGTGATTTCCTCTTGGAAGTTCTCTTTGTTGGCATAAAGGAATCCAACTGATTTTTATAGGTTTCTCCTCTATCCTGATACTTTGCAGAAATTTTCTGCTAGTTCCAGTAGTTTTCTTGTGAATTCTTTGGGGGGTTTCTGTGTATAAGATCATATCATCTGCAAATGGAGATACTTTGACTTCTTCCCTACCAACTTGGATGTGCTTTATTTCTTTTTCTAGCTTAATTACTCTGGCTAGGACATTCAGCAGGATGTTGATAAGAGTGGTGGCAAAGGGCATCCTTGTCTGTTTCCAGTTCTCAAGGGGAATGCTTTCAAACTCTCTCCATTTAGGATGATGTTGGCTGTTGGCTTTGTATAAATTCCCTTAATTATGCTGAGGAATTTTCCTTCTATTTCTATTTTGTTGACAGTTTTTATCATGAAGGGGTGTTGGACTTTGTCAAATGCCTTTTCTGCATTGATTGATAAGATCATGTGGTTCTCGTGTTTTGTTTTATTAATGTGATGGATTATACAGCTTGGATTTCTTCTTTCAGTACCATTGGTTCTTGGTCATATACTACCTCCTGAAATGATTGAACATTGGCCAATTCTTTTTTGGTACAGTGACTCTGTGTGTTCATCTTTTGATGCTTCCTGGGTCATTCAATATTATATCCACAGAATCCTTCAATATTGTAACTTGAGGCTTGAATTTTTTCTTCAGTTCTTTTAGCTTGAGAAATGCTGAGTATGTTGTTCCCTTTTGGTTTTCTAACTCCAGTTCTTTGCACTCGTCATTGTAATACTTTGCTTTGTCTCATCGATCCCCCACACGTCCGTCAGTTTGCCGTACTGTTGGAGTTTGCATGTTGCTGTGATGCTGGCAGCTATGCTACTAGTATTCAAATATCAGCAGTGTCACACACAGTGGACGTGTTTCAGCTGAGCTTCCAGACTGAGATAGAATAGGAAGAAGGACCTGGCTGTCTATTTCTTTAAAAAAAAAAAAAATTAGCCAGTGAAAACCTTATGAATAACAGTGGAGTGGATTGTAGGTAGCTGTAAAGAATTACAAACTCAAAGAAAATGGGGTCACGTAACAGCCAGAATAGCATCACATTTATGCAGTCAATCTAGTGATCCTGTGTTACCTTCTGTTGACCTGGGCAAGAGTATTTAGTTAAACACACACTGAAGCCTGGATATGTATGTTTTGTTGAAAAAAATATTTTTTCTAAAATGAAGAACTGTCCAGTTTGAGATTGATCAAAAAAAAAAAAAAAAAAACAGAAAGAAAAAGAAAAACAAAAACAAGGGGAGAGGTTATTTCTTTAATTTGTATATTGAAAACTGGTTTATGAATTTTAAGAAAACCATCTTGCCTGCTTGAAACATAGGCACTAAACCCAAAATATGGATGAAAGAAATTTTATGTGGTCCTCTAGAAGTCAGAAAGTTAGTATATGAAATATAAATAACACATTAAAAATACGAATTTAAAATTGAAAGTTGGGAAATCAACAGTAATATTAGTATTAATAAAATTTCATTTTTCTAAGTGCAGAAACTACATAATTAAATATTTATTCAGTAGACTATATTATTAGACTTCTGATGTTGGTTTCTTAGTTGGATTATTATTATTATATAAATAACTACAAATTCTATTTTAAAGGTTGTGGCTTTTGTCTCAGGGCATGTGAGTAGTTCACACATATTTTATTATTTCTATACATTTAGATGTGGCTTGGCTTTTCTCTATTAATGAAGTAGACCTAATAGAATTTGTATAGTAAAGTAATATAATAATATTATAGCGTTTTCAGCAGCAAATCTATAATTAAAACCTTAAAAATGTTCTTTGTGGTATCTAGCTTTCTTTCATAATTTTCCTTTTGGAGTGAAAACTTTCCTTTCATAACCTAAGCCTGGAGGTAAATTTATTTTGGAAAATATGAACTAAATTAATTCAAGCATTTTGAATTATACGTATACAATGTTAAAATAAATTTCACTCAGTATAATCTCCTCCAGTTTCATCCACATTATGAGACACTTCACAGATTCATCATTGTTCTTTATCTTTCCATAACACTGCATTGTGTGTATGTACCATAGTTTGTTTAGCCATTCGTCTGTTGATGGGCATCTAGGTTGTTTCCATCTTTTTGCTAATGTGAACAATGCTGCAATGAACATGGGTGTGCATATGTCTATTCTTGTGACGGCACTTAATTCTCCAGGATATATTCCTAGCAGTCGAATTGCTGGGTCATATGGTATTTCTATTTCCAGCTTTCTAAGGCAGCGACATATCATTTTCCAAAATGGTTGTTATCATTTTTCATCCTCACCAGCAGTGTATAAGGGTTCGGATCTCCCTGCAGCCTCCCCAGTATTTGTTATTTCTGGTATTTTTGATTCGTGCCAGTGATGCCGGGGTGAGATGGTAACTCATTGTGGTTTTAATTTGCATTTCTCTAATGGCTAGTGATGGCGAGCATTTCCTCATGTGTCTGTTGGCTGCTTGAATGTCTTCTTTGGTGAAGTATCTGTTCATTTCCTTTGCCCATATTTAAATTGGATTATTTGTCTTTTTGTTGTAGCGGTGTTGGATTTTTTGGTAGATTATAGAGATCAGAACTTTGCTGACTTGTAATGTCCAAAATTTTTTTCCCAGTCTGTAGGTTCTCTTTTGAATCTTTCGGTGAAGTCTTTTAAAGAGCTTAGGTCTTTGAGTTTTAGAAGATCCCAGTTATCTAACTTATCTTCTGGAGTTTGTGTGTTGTTAGTTATGGTTTGTATCCTGTTAATGACGAGTATTATGGCCTCTAGTGTTGATCCTACTTTTTCCTCTGTGAACTTTCTAGTTTTTGGCTTTATATTTAGGTCTTTGATCCATTTTGAATTAGCTTTTGTATATGGTGTGAGGTATGGGTCCTGTTTCATTTTTTTTTTGCAAATGGACATCCAGTTTTGCCAGCATCATTTTTTAAAAAGACTTTCTTTCCCCATTTGATGGACTTGGGGCCCTTGTCGAAGATCAGGTGAACACAGGTGGATGGATTTACATCTGGGTTCTCAACTCTAGTCCACTGGTCAATGTATCTGTCATTGTACCAGTACCAGGCTGTTCTGACTACCCTAGTTGTACAGTAGGTTCTGAGGTCAGGTAGTGTGAATCCTCCCACTTTATTGTTCTTCAAAAGTACTTTACTTATTTGTGGCTTCTTACCTTTCCATATAAAGTTAATGATTAGTTTTTCCATCTCTTTAAATAGTGTTGTTGGTTATTTGGATCAGGATTGCACTGTATTTGAAAATTGCTTTGAGTTGAAATGTCATTTTCACTATGTTGAGTTGACCTGTCTATAAGCATGGTATGTTTTTCCATTTATGTAGATCTCTTTTGTTTTTGCAGTAATGTTTTGTAGTTTTCTTTGTGTAAGTCTTTTACATCCCTGGTCAGATTTATTCCTAAGTGTTTTATTTTTTTAGGGGCGTTTATAAATTATATTATTTTCCTGATTTCCTTTTCATCGTTATCTTTATTGGTGTATAGGAATCCAACTGATTTTGGTATCTTGTATCCTGCTACTCTGCTGAATCTACGAGTTCCAGTAGTTTTCTTGTGGCGTTTTTAGGGTTTTCTATGTATAGTATCATACCATCCACAAACAGGGACCTTTTAGCTTCTTCATTACCAATTTGGATGTCCTTTATTTCTTTTTCTTGCCTTATTGCTGTAGCTAGATCTTCCAGCACAATGTTAAATAGGAGTGGTGATAAAGGGCATCCTTGTCTTGTTCCTGTTCTCAAGGGGAATGTTTTCAGCCTCTCTCCATTAGGAATGTTGTAGGCTGTTGGTTTTGCATAGATGCCCTTATTATATTGAGAAATTCCCTTCTATACCTATTTTATTGACAGTCTTCATCAGGAATGAGTGCTGGCCTTTGTCAAATGTTCTTTCTGCATCAATTGAGATGAACATGTGATCCTTTTCTTTCCTTTTCTTTATGTAGTGGATTACGTTGATTGATTTTCTAATGTTGAACCATCCTTGCATAACTGGTATGAATCCTGCTTGGTCGTGGTGTATTATTTTTTTGATATGATGCTGAATTCTATTGGCTAGAATTTTGTTGAGAATTTTTGCATCTATTTTCACGAGAGATATTGGTCTGTAATGTTCTTTTTTTGTGATGTCTTTGCCTGGTTTTGATATCTGCGCTATGCTGGCTTCATAGAATGAACTGGGAAGTGTTGTTTCATTTTCTATGTTCTGAAATAGTTTGAGTACTAGTGGTACAATGTTCTCTGAATGTTTGGTAGAATTCGCCAGTGAAGCCATCTGGGCCAGGGCTTTTTTTGGTTGGGAGTTTTTTATTACCTTTTCAATCTCTTCTCTTGTTATGGGTCTGTCCAGATTTTCAACATCACTTTTTTGTAGTTTGGGTAGGTAGTGTGTTTCTGGAAATTTATCCATTTCCTTTAGGTTTTCAAATTTGTTGGAGAATAGTTTTCATAATACTCTGTTATGATCCTGTTTATTTCAGTTAGGTCTGTCATAATTTCCCCCATTTCACTTCTTATTTAGGTTGTTTGCATCCTCTCCTGTTTTTCTTTTGTCAGTCTGGCCAGTGGTGTGTCTATTTTGTTGAGTCTTTCAAAGAACCAACTTTTGGTTTTGTTGATTCTTTCTATTGCTTCTCTATTCTCTGTTTCATTTATTTCTGCTCTGATCTTTATTATTTCCTTTCTTCTGGTGGCTGTGGGCTTTTTTTTTTTTTTTTTTTTGCTGTTCTCTTTCTATTTGTTTGACTTCTGTAGTTAATGTTTTGATTTTGTCCCTTTCTTCTTTTTTGATGTGTGCATCTATTGCTATAAATTGTCCTCTGAGGACTACCTTTGCTGTGTCCCAAAGGTTTTGATATGATCTGTTTTCATTCTCATTTGGTTCTAGAATTTTTTAATTCCATCTCTGATTTCTTGTATTACCCAGTGGTTTATAGGCAGGGTGTTATTCAGTTACCAAGTAATTGATATTTTTCCTTGCTCTTTCTATTGTTAATTTCTACCTTGATGGCACTGTGGTCAGAGAAGATACTTTGTATTATCTCAACGTTTTGGATCTTGTTGAGGATTGCTCTGCAGCCTAAAATGTGGTGTATTCTGGAGAACTTTCCACGTGCTTTGGAAAGGAATGTGTACTTTACAGCTGTAGGGTGAAGTGTTCTATATATGTCTATGAGGTCAAGTTGGTTGACTGTGCCCTTTAGGTCTTCTGTATCTTTGATGAATTTCTTTTTAGATGTTCTGTCCTTTACCAAGAGTGGTGTGTTGAAGTCTCCTACTATTATTGTGTAACTATCAATTTCTCTTTTCAGTGCTGTTAGAGTTTGTTTTATGTTTTAGAGTCTTGTCATTGGGTGCATAGATGTTTATTATGGCTATGTCTTCATGATAGATGGTCCCCTTCATCATTATATAGCATCCTTCTTTGTCTTTTATGGTGGGTTTTGTTTTAAAGTTTATTTTACCTGAGATTAGAATTGCCACTCCTGCCTTCTTTTAGTAGTTGTTTGTTTGATGTTCTTTTCCCACCTTTGATTTTTAATAAGTTTATGTCTTTGATTCCAAGGTGTGTCTCTTGTAGACAGCATATTGATGCATCCTGTTTTTTTAGACTTTCTGTCAATCTGTGTCTCTTTACAGGTGCATTGAGGCCATTTACATTCAGTGTAATTATTTATAGCTGTGAGTTTATTGCTGTTATTTTGTAGTGCTTTTATTTTTTTATTTTTTATTTTTTGTGATGGTGATGTTTTCTTTGTTCCTCCTATTCTCCAGTGCTGAATTCCTTTTTTTGTGTGTTTTTTTTTTCATTTCTTTTGTTTTTGTAGATTTTGTTTTTGCTGAGACTTTATGTTTTTCTTCTTTACTTTGATGAGTAGGTTTGTTAACTTTCTTTGTGGTTACCATAAAACTTACCCTTATCTGACTAAGTTTGAAGCAGTTCATTATTACTTGGTATCGCCTTGCCTCCCTTCCATTAAAAGGTTCTATACCTACACTGTTTCTTCTTTCTTTTATTGTTCTGATGCTGTTCTCATTTACAGATTAACCTCTCTGGTTCTCTGTTGTAATTCTTTTGGTTTTGGATAGTCCTTGAGAGTTCATTTCCTAGGTTGGTATCTGATTAATACAATCCTGTGTCCTAGATTCAGCCTGTGGTCTGATGTTGTTTGCTCTCAGATCGAAGGACTCCCTTTAATAATTTTTATGAGTTTGGTTTGGTTTTTACATAGTCCCTTAATTTCTGCTTATCTGGAAATGACCTAATTTCACCATCATATTTGAATGAGAGTTTAGTAAGATATATTATTCTTGGCTGAAATTTTTTTTATTTCAAGGTTTTATATATGTCATCCCATTGCCTTCTTACCTGCATGGTTTCTGCTGAATAATCCGAGCTTAGTCTTATTGTTTCCCCTTTGTATGTGACTTTGTGTTTTTCTCAAGCTGCTCTCAGGATACTTTGTTTGTCTTTGGTTTTAGCGAGTGTTTATGATATGCCTTGGTGATTTTCTTTTGGGGTCTCTTCTATATGGGGTTTGTTGAGTTTCTTGGATGGCCAGCTTCTCATATTCCATGATATTGGGGAAGATTTCTGTCAGCAGTTCTTCAATGATCCTCTCTGTTTTCTGTTTTCTTCCCCTGTTCTGGAAGTCCAATCACACGAAGATTTTTGCTTTTGATTGTATTCCATGTAATTCTCAGGATTTCTTCATTTTTCTTGGTTCTTTTTTCTGGTTTTCCTCAAATAGAGTTGTATCCAGGTGTTTGTCTTCAATTTTGCTGATTCTGTCTTCCACCATTTCAAACCTTCTCCTCAGCCCTTCTACGACACCGTCCATTTCTGAAATCTTGTTGTTTATCTTTTGGATATCTAATTGTTGTTTTTGTATGATTTCTAGGGTGACTTTATTTTGGCATTTTGTTCCTGCATTGTTTTCTTGAATTCTTCCATGTTTTGTCTGTATTTTCCATGAATTTGTCTGCCTTTTCCATGAATTTGTCTATTTTTTCCTCATTTTTGTCTGCTTTTTCCTTCAACTCTTGGATAGCTCTGAATATTAGAGATCTGAATTCCATATCAGGTAGTTCTAGTGCCTTTTGGTCTACTGGAAAGTCATCTGGTGTTTTATTTTGGATTCCTACTAGTACCATCTTGCCCTGTTTTTGTAAATGTTTTCATACTGTCTGCTGTCTTTGGGGCATTTGGTAGTTATTTTTCTCATTTATTGATTGTCGATTTGTTTGTTTCCTCCTGCCTTTTTGTTTTAGTTGGCTATGTCTGAGCAGGTGGGCTGTGTGTGGTTTGTTGCTTGCTCTTCTGTAGGCACGCTACTTTTCACCTTCTTCTCCAATTGGCAGGGTCATTTGCTCAGATACGGTACAGCAGGGCAGCTGTAGCTGAAGAGGAGTTGCTGGGATGGGTTGTCTGTGGCACTTACTGTGGCCATCAGGGCAGACTGTTAATCAGTGCTGGGCAGGTTCCTATAGACTGTGCCTGTGCTGCGTGGTGGTGTGATGTTCAGAACACAGTGCAGGTAGGCAGGATGGAGGAGGGAGATTGTGATGTGTGGAGCTGTGATGGGTATGGGAGAGAAGAGAGAGGAACAGGAGCCAGAAACTTACAAACAAATAAGAAAGAGTGCTAGGGGAGCTTGTTGTTGGAGTGGAGAGATGAGAGACTGAGTAATGGAGAAAAACAAAAAGAAAAAGAAGGTTAAAAGGAAAAAAATGAATAAATAAAATTTAGAGGAAAAAAAAAAGTCCCCAAAGATCCCACCTTATGGCCTGTAGGACTGGGGAAGTTGCTCCCAGGTTGTGAAGTACTGTCTGTCTAGAAGAGGTATAGCTGTCACACAGTGCCAGGTATTCAGGAGACAGGAAGTGAGGGTAAGTAAAGAGAGACGAGAAACTGGAAATAAAGAAATACAAAAGGGAAAGAGAGAAGAAAACAAAACAAGAAAACAACCCCCCCCCCAAAAAAAGAATAAAGCCAAAAAGAAAAAAGAAATGCCTGCAGGGAGGTCAGTGTGCATCTGCGCAGAATAAGGGAGTAGATCCCAAGCCAAGCAGCACTGTCAGGCCAGAAGGGTCTCCCATGATGAGAGAAGAGAAAGAAAAAAACAAGCAAACAAATCGAAACAGAACAAACAAACAAACAAAAAAAAAACCCCTGGGGCTTCCACCATTGTGGAGGCATGGGGCTGGGAAGCAGTCCCACAGTCCAGCCGCACCCCACAGCCTTTCAGAAAGAAGCAGAGATGGTACACAGAACCAGGTGTTTGAGAGAAGGGTGGGGGGGTGAGAGGTAAGGAAGAAATCTAAAGAAGTAGAAAAAAGCAGCACCAGCAGCCAACACATGGCACTCAGGAGCTGGCAAGGGCGGGCATGTGGAATCCAAGCGGCTCTGGGGTGAAGCCAGTGATTCACGACCTAGAGACTGTGGCTGCAGGAAGCAGAGGAGGCCAAGTAGGGTGAAGAATGGTGGGGGGTGGGAAAGCATATATTGCTGGTTACCAGTTGTTCTGTCTTCTGCTAGAAACTCCATGAAGCTGCTTTCTTGTAGCTGCTGTTCACCGATCTCAGATAGGAGTCCAAGATGGCATATCCATGCTGCGGAGCTAATATGGGGCCTCGGCATGTATCCCTCCTCACTCTGTTCTCAGGCATTTTCTTATTCCATTCTTCCATTCAGTGAGTGGCTGAGTTCTTTATCTCTTCATTTGATGCTTAGGGTTTCAGGATTTACGTGTGTCTATTTTGACTTACTTTTTCGGATATTTGCTGTGGAGGGACGGTGTGGTGCTTCTGTCTATAGTGCCATGTTCCCTGGAAGTCCCATTCTATAAAATTTTTGTCTCCTGACTGTGTTTATAAAAATTCAAATGTGTGAACGTTCAGGCAAAATAGTGCTCTAGTCAGAAGCACCATCCCATCCCTCCACAGTAAGGATCTGAAAAACTAAGCCGAACAGAGAATACAACAATCGTGAAACCCTAAAACATCAAATGAAGAGATAAAGAACTCAGCCAAGCACCAAATGGAGTGAGAACACTGACAGAGAAAGGAGAGCAAGGAGAGATTCATGCAGAGGTCCCCTACCAGCTAACGCAGTGCAGATCCTCCATCTTGGACTCCTACTGGGTACAAGATAGCAGCCTCATGGAGCGTCCAGCAGGAGACAAAACAACTGGTAATTTGCGATATATGCTTTCCCACCCCCCACACTTCTTCACCCCGACTCAGCCTCCACTGCTTCCCGTGGCCACAATCTCTTGACCAGGAAACACCGGCTGCTTGGATTCCCTAAAGCTGAACATGCTGGTTCTCTGACTGCCACTTGGCTGCTGGTGTTGCTTTTTTCTGCTTCGTTTGGTTTCTTCCTTACCTCTCACCACCACCCCCTCCTTTTGCTCAAATACCTGGCTCGGTACATCATCTTTGCTTCTTCCTGAGGGGCTACAGAGCTCTTGTAATTTGTGATATATGCTTTCCCGCTCCCTACCCTTCTACACACACACACTTGGCCCCCTCTGCTTCTTGCAGACACAGTCTCTTGTCCGAGAAACACCAGCCCACACTAGCTGGCTCTCTGAGTGCCATTTGTTGGCTACTAGTGTTGCTTTTTTTTTTTTCTGCTTCTTTTGATTTCTTCCTTACCTGCCTACCTGCACTGTGCACTTGACATCACACCACCAAGCAATGCAGGCACGGCCTACTGGAACCTGCCCAGCACTGATTACTGACCTGCCCTGGTGGCTGTAGTGAGTGCCACAAACAACCCGTCCCAGTGGGTCCTCCTCAGCTAGACCTGCCCTGCTGTACCATATATGAGTGACTGAACCTGCCAGTTGGAGAAGGAGGTGAAAAATATTGAGCGCACAGACGAGCAAACAACAAAGAACACACAGTCCACCTGCTCAGACATACTCAAATTTTTTTTTTTTTAAAAAGAGATGAAACAAACAAATCTACAATGAATAAATGAGAGAAATATCTACTGAATGCCCCGAAAACAACAAACAGCATCAAAACATTTACAAAAACAGGACAGGATGGTTCAAGTAGGCGTCTGAATTAAAACACCAGATGACTCTCCTGTGGAAGAAAATGCACTAGAAGTACCTGATAGGGAATTCAAATCTCTAATTCTCAGAATTTTCCAAGAACTGAGGCAAAAAGCTGACAAACATGAGAAAAAAATAGACAAATTCATGGAAAATACAGACAAACCATTGGAAGAATTCAGGAAGATGATGCAGGAAAAAAATGCCAAAATAAATTCATAAATAGAAATTATACAAAAACAACAATTAGAAATCCAAAAGATAACAAGATTTCAGAAATGGATGATGTCATAGAAGGGCTGAGAAGAAGATTTGAAGTCGTGGAAGACAGGATCAGTGGAATTGAAGACAAACACTTGGATACAACTCTGATGAGGAGAACTCAGAAAAAAGAACAAAGAAAAATGAAGAGACCATGAGAGCTATGTGGGACACAATTAAAAGCAAAAATTTACGAGTGATTGGCATTCCAGAACAGGGGGAGAAAAGAGGAAACACAGAGAGGATCATTGAAGAACTGCTGACAGAAAACTTCCCCAATATCATGAAAGATGAAAAGCTGGCCATCCAAGAAGCTCAACAAACCCCATATAGAAGAGACCCCAAAAGAAAATCACCAAGGCATATCATATTCACACTCACCAAAACTAAAGACAAAGAATCCTGAGATCAGCACGTGAAAAACAAGAAGTCACATACAGAGGAGAAAAAATAAGACTAAGCTCAGATTATTCGGCAGAAACCATGAAGGCAAGAAGGCAATGGGATGACAAATATAAAATCTTGAAAGAAAAAAATTGTCAGCCAAGAATAGTATATCCTGCAAAACTCTCGTTCAAATTTGATGGTGAAATTAGGTCATTTCCAGATAAACAGAAACTAAGGGAATATGTAAAAGTCAAACCAAACTTACAAGAATTATTAAAGCGAGTTCTTCGATCTGAAGACAAACAGCCTCAGCCCTTAGGCCGGACCTAGGACACAGGATCATATGAGTCAGATACCAATCTAGGAAATGAACTCTCGAGGACTATCCAAAACCTAAAGAAATACAACAGAGAATCTGATCAGTCAATCGATGGATGACAACAACATCAAAACAATGAAAGAGGGAATAAACGGTATAGGTATAGAACCTTCTAATGGGGAGGAAGACAAGGCAATACCAAGTAAGTGTAGACTGCTTCAAACTTAGAAAGATAAGGGTAAAATTCATGGTAACCACAAAGAAAGTTAACAAACCAACTCATAAAAATAAAGATGAAAAACATAAAGTGTCGGCAAAAACAAAACCTACAAAAGCAAAAGAAATGAAAAAAAAATCCACAAACAAAAGTAACTCAGCACAAGAGAGTAAGAAGAACAAAGATAACATCAGCACCACAAAAAAAAAGCCCTACAAAATGACAGCAACAAACTCACATCTATCTATAATTACACTGAATGTAAATGGTCTCAATGAACCCATAAAGAAAAGGAGAGTCACAGATGGATAAAAAAACCAGATCCATCAATATGCTGTCTACAAGAGACACACCTTAGAAACAAAGACGTGAATTTATTCAAAGTCAAAGGCTGGAAAAAAATATACCAAGCTAACAACTACCAAAAAAGAGCAGGAGAGGCAATTCTAATCTCAGATAAAATAGACTTTAAAACAAAATCTACCATAAAAGACAAAGAAGGACACTATATAATGATTAAGTGAATGATGCATCATGAAGACATAACTGTAATAAACATCTACGCACCCAATTACAGGACTCCAGAATACATAAAACAAACTCTAACAACACTGAAAAGAGAAATTGACAGTTCCTCAATAATAGTAGGAGACTTCAACACACCACTCTCAGTAAAGGACAGAACAACTAAGAAGAAACTCAGCAAAGATACAGAAGACCTAAAGCACACAATCAGCCAACTTGACTTCTTAGACATATATAGAACACTCCATGCAACCGCTACAAAGTACACATTCTTTTCCAAAGTATATGGAACGTTCTCCAGAATAGACCACATCTTAGGCCACAGAGCAATCCTCAACAAGATCCAAAACGTTGGGATATTTCAAAGAATCTTCTCTGACCACAGTGCCATGAAGGTAGAAATTAACACCAGAAAGAGCAAGGAAAAAAAATCAACTACATGGAAACTGAATAATACCCTGCTTCCACATCAGTGGGTAATAGAAGAAATCAGAGATGGAATCAAAAAATTCCTAGAGTCAAATGAGAATGAAAACACATCATACCAAAACTTTTAGGACACAGCAAAGGCAGTTTTCAGAGGACAATTTATAGCAATAGATGCACACATCAAAAAAGAAGAAAGGGACAAAATCAAACCATTAACTACAGAACTCAAACAAATAGAAAGAGAACAGCAAAAAAAGCCCACAACCACCGGAAGAAAGGAAATAGTGAAGATGAGAGCAGAAATAAATGAAATAGAGAACAGAAAAACAATAGAAAGAATCAACAAAACCAAAAGTTGGTTCTTTGAAAGAATCAACAAAATTGACAAACCACTGGCCAGACTGACAAAAGAAAAACAGCAGAGGACACAAATAACCCAAACAAGAAATGAAATGGGGGACATTACCACAGACCCACTGAAATAAAAAGAACTATAACAGAATATTATGAAAAACTGTACTCCAACAAATTTGAAAACCTAGAGGAAATGGATAAATTTCCAGAAACACGTGGCCAACCCAAACTACCACAAAGTGATGTTGAAAATTTGAACTGACCCCTAACAAGAGAAGAGATTGAAAAGGTAATAAAAAAACTCCCAACCAAAAAAAGCCCTGGCCCAGGTGGCTTCACTGGAGAATTCTACAAAACATTTACAAAAGAGCTTGTACCAGTTTTACTCAAGCTATTTCAGAGCATAGAAGAGGAAGCAACACTTCCAAATTCATTCTATAAAGCCAGCATAACACTGATACCAAAACCAGGCAAAGACATCACAAAAAAAGAAAATTATAGACCAATATCTCTCATGAATATAGATGCAAAAATTCTCAACAAATTTCTAGCCAATAGAATTCACCATCATATCAAAAAAATAATACACCATGACCAAGTAGGATTCATACCAGGTATGCAAGGATGGTTCAACATTAGAAAATCAATCAACGTAATCCACCACACAAATAAAAGGAAACAAAAGAATCACTGATCATCTCAATTGATGCAGAAAAGGCATTTGACAAAGTCCAACACCCATTCCTGATAAAAACTCTCAACAAAATAGGTGTAGAAAGGAAATTTCTCAACTTAATAAAGGGCATCTATGCAAAACCAATGGCCAACATCATTCTTAATGGAGAGAAGCTGAAAACATTCCCCTTGAAAACAGGACCAAGACAAGGATGCCCTTTATCACCACTCCTATTTAACATTGTGCTGGAAGTTCCAGCTAGAGCAGTAAGGCAAGAAAAAGAAATAAAGGGCATCCAAATAGGTAATGAAGAAGTTAAACTGTCCCTGTTTGCAGATGATATGATACTATACATAGGAAACCCTAAAGACTCCACGAGAACTCTACTGGAACTAATAGAAAGATTCAGCAGAGTAGCAGGATACAAGGTAAACATTCAAGAATCAGTTGGATTCCTATACACCACTAAGGAGAACGATGAACAGGAAATCAATACCATTTTAAATAACTCCGAAAAAGATAAAATACTTGGGACTAAATCTGACCAGGGATGTAAAAGACCTATACAAAGAAAACTATAAAACACTATTGCATGAAACCCAAAGGGATCTACATAAATAGAAATACATACCATGCTCATGGATAGGCAGACTCAACATTGTGAAAATGGCAATTCTACCCAAAGCAATTTACAAATAGAACGCAATCCCGATCCAAATACCAGCACATTCTTCAAAGAGATGGAAAAACTAATCATCAACTTTATATGGAAAGGGAAGAAGCCCCGAATAAGTAAAGCACTACTGAAGAAGACGAATAAAGTTGGAGGACTCACACTCCTGACTTCAGAAACTACTATACAGCTACAGTAGTCAAAACAGCCTGGTACTGGTACAACAACAGAGACATTGACCAATGGAACAGAATTGAGAACCCACATGTAAATCCATCCAACTATGGTCACCTGATCTTCGACAAGAGCCCAAAGTCCATCAAATGGGGAAAACACAGTATTTTTAACAAATGGTTCTGGCAAAACTGGATATCCATCTGCAAAAAAATGAAACAGGACCCATACCTCACGCTGTATACAAAAACTACTTCAAAATGGATCAAAGACCTGAATATAAAGTCTAAAAGTATAAAGTTCATAGAAGAAAAAATAGGACCAACACTTCAGGTCTTAATACATGGCATCAACAGCATACAAACCATAACCATCAATGCACAAAACCCAAAAGATAAGCTAGATAACTGGGATCTTCTAAAAATCAAACACCTGTGCTCTTCAAAAGACTTCACCAAAAGTGTCAAAAGAGAACCTACAGACTGGGAAAAAATTTTTGGACAGTACAAGTCAGACAAAAGACTAATCTCCATAATCTACAAGAAAATCCAACACCTCTACAACAAAAAGACAAATAATCCTATTAAAAAATGGGCAAAGGAAATGAATAGACACTTCACCAAAGAAGACCTTCAAATGGCCAACAGACACATGAGGAAATGCTAGGGATCACTAGCCATTGGAGAAATGCAAATTAAAACCACAATGAGATACCATCTCACCCGGGCATTACTGGCACGAATCAAAAACACTGGAAATAACAAATGTTGGAGGGGCTGCAGGGAGATGGGAACTCTTATGCACTGCCGGTGGGAATGCAAAATGCTAACAACCATTTTGGAAAATGATATGGCCCTTCCTCAGAAAGCTAGAAGTAGACATACCATTTGATCCAGCAATTCCACTCCTAGGAATATATCCTAGAGAAATAAGAGTCATCCCTCTAATAGACATATTCACACCTATGTTCATGGCAGCATTGCTCCCAATAGCAAAACGATGGAAACAACCTAGATGCCCATCAACATATGAATGGATAAACAAACTATGGTATATACACACAATGGAGTAGTATGCCATGAGAAAGAACAACAACGAATCTGTGAAGCATCTCATAACATGGGTGAAACTGGAGGACATTATGCTGAGTGAAATGAGTCAACCACAAAAGGACAATATTGTATGAGACCTCTATTGTAAAAACCCATGAAAATGTTCACACACAAAATGTAAAAATTTTTGTTGGTTACCAGGGATGGGAGGGGTGGGGGGTAAATACTAAATAGGCAATAGATAAGTGGTATCTTGGGTGAAGGGTGAGATAGTACACAACACAGGGGAAACTAGCACAACTTGTACAAGGAAAGGTCATGGAAGCCCCGTAGACACATCCAAACTCCCTGGGGGACTGAATTGTTGGGCGGAGGGCTGTGCGCACCATGGTCTCAGGGAACTTCTAGCTCAATTGGCACAACACAGCTTATGAAGACAGTGTTCTACATTCTACCTTGGTGAGTAGTGTCTGGGGTCTTAAAAGCCTGTGAGCGGCCATCTAAGATACTCCACTGGTCTCCTCCCTTTGGGAGCAAGGGAAAATGAAGAGAACACAATACAAGGAAAAGATTAGTTCAAAGAACTAATTGTCCACAACTACCAAGGCCTCCACCTGACTGAGTCCAGTACAGCTCGATCGTGCCTGGCTACCACCACTGACTGCTCTGACCAGGATCACAACAGAGGGTGCTGGACAGAGCTGGAGAAGGATGTAGAACAAAATTCTAACTCACACAAAAAAGACCAGATTTACTGGCCTAAAGGAGACTGGAGAAATCCCGAGGTTATGGCCCCCAGGTGCCCTTTTAGGTCAGTGGTGAAGTTACCTCCGAGGTTCACCGTTCAGCCTGGGAGTGGACAGCCCTGTAAAACCAAATGAGACTAACGAGGTACAGTCGTACAGTGACAAGGGCCGGAAGGCAGAAGGGGACAAGGAAGGTTGTGATAGGGAACACAAGGTTGGGTAAGGATATTGTTGATGTGCGGTGAGATTGTTAACCATTGTCATAGGGCAACATTTGTAGTAACTGTTAAATGAGAAACTATTTTGTTCTGTAAGCCTTCACCTTAAGTGAGAATAACAGCACAATTGGAAGAGCGTAGTCAATCTCACTGAACTGTGCATGCATTTTTGAAATGGTGTATCTTTGGCTATGTATATTTTCACCAAAAAAAAAAAAAAAGTTTGAGAAGTTAGAGGGTTGACATGTTGTGGGGTTGTTAACCAATGTCATAAAACAATATGTGTACTACTGTTTCATGAGAAAATATTTGTTCTGTAAGCCTCCACCTGAAGTACAATAAAAAAATTAAAAAATATTCAAATGTGCTATTGGTGATATTGTTTTTATTTTTCTTTATTTTAATGGTTTAAAATTTTTCTGAATATAATTGGACTATTACTTAATGTGGTCATGTGTCTATGCTTGCAGAAAACCTCTTGCAATTTACCAGGCACTCAAATAGTCATTAGGAAACACAGAATTTCCATCCCTTTTTTACCACTGTGGTAATTAAAGAATTAGTTTTGCTGTCCCAAAAAATCAGATATTTTGATTAAATGTTTATTAAATGCCCACAGGACACTGCATTTTATCCACTTAGTGCTCTGAGTTGATTAATTTTATCATCTGTAACAATGAATCTTTCACACCCTTACAGTCAGAATAGATATTTACATGGGTTCATCTATCTGACTTCGGATTATGGCAAACCAAGTTTGTTCCATCTGCCTCTCCCGTCTTTCTGAGAATGGTAATTATGTACAATTTGAAGAGACATGAATGTGTTTTGAGTCGTTTGCAGATTCTGAGTATGCTTCTTGTGTTTTTGCAATCCATTCTTATAATTAAAAAACAAAAAATTGAATTCGGAAGAGACTATGATTTTGTCTTAACCAAATTAAAATTCTACCATTGATAATTTCCTGTGGACTATTTCTATACCCACATAGAAGAGATAAATTGAAGGACATGAAAATGAGTAGCCATCTCATACTGTCCAGAGATTCCCTGATTACTCTTCTAAATCCATAGGTATGTCTATCCCAATGACCTGGCCAAATATTTCTGGGAAATCATAGCACAGTATGGTGATCTTCTTGCTAGAAGAATAGTAAGCAATATGATGATCAGCAGCTTTTTACATTCATTGTTTACCATCACTGTGACTAGGTATTGACCAACCCAAACCACACCCACTGCTGTTGAGTCGATTCATATCTACCCTATAGGACAGAGTAGAACTGCCCCATAGGAGTTCCCAGGCTGTAAATCTTTACTGAAGCAGACTGCCACATCTTTGTCTGGAGGAGTGGCCCATGGGTTGGAACCACCGAACTTTTGGTTAGCAGCTATGCGCTTTAACCACTGTGCCACCAGGGCTCCTTAGGTATTGACCAAATGAGTTCATAACTTGCTTTTGCCCAATATGCTTTTATTTTATTATTCATATAATTTGTGCCTTATTTTTTCTGCCTTCTTTTATACATATTGTCTTTGACTCTTGCTTCTTAAATCTAAATTCAAGGTTTTGGAAGAGTTTACACTTGGCTTGAAACTTGCCTGTTTTATATTTTTCTAACCACTACTCATGTTTAACTTATAAATAAATTAATTATATATATATATATTAAATCTTCCATTCACTCTTTCTTTTTGGATGTCAGATTCACAGTTAGAAATGTACTGTGAAAAATATTGAATATATCATGGACTGCCAGAAGAATGAACAGGTCTGTCTTGGAGAAGTACAGCCAGAATGCTCCTTGGAAGTGAGGATGGCAAGACTTCGTTTCACTTACTTTGGACATGTTATTAGGAGGGGCCAGTCCCTGAAGAAGGACATCATGCTTGATAAAGTAGAGTGTCCGCGAAAAAGAGGAAGACTCTTCAAGAGATGGATTGACATAGTGGCTGCAACAATGGCCTCAAACAGAGCAACAATTGTGAGGATGGCACGGGACGGGGCAGTGTTTTGTTCTGTGGTACATAGGGGTGCTATGAATCAGAACTGACTCAACAGCACCTAACAACGACAACAACAACAACAATATACTTTCATTACTGGCCGTCCCCGGGTTATGAACTTCAGACGTACAGACAACTGATACTTGCCCTTTAATGTTATATAAATTTGCCCTACTTTGAAACTATTGAACCAACCCCTACTCTAAAATTCTTCATCACAATCACCTTCATTTGCTGCACTTGCAGCTTTAAAAAAAAGCTTCGAGCTTTTTCTTGACTAAAGTTATACTAAATAAGAACCGTAGGCACCTGTTCCAAATTGCTTATAAATTTGACTTAAAGACAGAGTTAGGAACAAATCTCGTTCGTAGCCCGGGATTGCCTGTGTACACATTTCTGTATAATGTCTGGCTTTTATTTTTATTATTTTATTTGTTGTTCATTATCTTTTATTTATCCTTTCCATAAAGCCCTTATTCTTTTGTATTACATTTAAGTTAATGGTATTTTGCATCTTACACTTTTTCATGGAGTAGCCTATATTTAAAATATTTCCATATTAATACATGTCCTTGAACTACTACGTAGCTTCCAGAGTTAGCATGTTACATATTTTACTTATTCGTTTTTTTATTGATGGACTTCTGGATAGTTTTCTTCACTTTGTCATGACAAATTTTGCAAGAGTGAACTTCCTTGTACATATTTCTTTGAGTATTTAAAAGAGAGTTTCTCTGGGTATATACTTGGGAGAGGAATTTCTGAGTGATATAATATGAGTACAGTAAAATTGATGAAATACATTGAATTTTATATGAATCTACAAACATGTTATACACAAATACATGTTATATGCAGATACCCACATGTTATATGAATATGCAAATATACTAAATTTTTAGCTATTATTACATATTACCAATTGCCAAGCACTTCACAAGGATTATATCATTTAATTCTTTCATAAAATTTTGAGATAAGAAACTTTGTTGTTGTTTTTCGTTTTGATAATTAGTAAGCTACATCTTTTAAGAAGTTAATTAATTCACTCAAGGTCACACAACTTATAAGTGGAAGCAGAAATGGAACACTTTAATGTCTCCAATAAGTAAACACAATCCAGTGTCTCTTATAAGTAAGCAATGTATCCAATTAAAAAATTATTATTTTTCCCATGATATTCTTCTATTTCAAATTAATCAGTGTCTCTCCACCCATACGAGAGAGAGCACTGAATCCTTGGCTTGACTTAGAAGACTTCCTTCATCTAGTCATGCCCTACATTTTTACAAGCTCATCTACTGCCAACTTTATATTCTTTCCATTCAACAGTATCTTGCTTCTACATAACATTGATATTTTATACTTTTCATTTTTTCCCAATTCTTCCTCCCTGTTAGGAAAACACTGACCAACTAAACTTAGCTAGCTCATACTTGTCTCTCATGAGAGCCCTGCAACCAGCTTTTCTAGGAAGCCTGTCCTGGATCCCAAATTTGGACTGTGTCCTTTCTCTGTGCTTCTATACCCACTCTGTCAAAACATTTGTCACTCTATGCTTAATTTTTCTGCAGAATAGACTATAAGTAGCCTTCAGCAGAAATGATATTTACTGTTTTTATATCCCATGCGTATGGCATATCATCTGATATATACCCTCCCCCCCCAAAAAAAAACCTGTTGCTGTGGAGGCAATTCCGATACATAGTGACCCATAGGACAGAGTAGAACTGCCTGATAGGGTTTCCAAGGAGCAGCTGATGGAATCGAATTGCTGAACTTTTGGTTACCAGCTGAGCTCTTAACCACTGTGCCACCAGGGCTCCCGTCTGATAGACAGCGGACAATAAAAGCTGATTCAACAAAACTGAACTGAGAATCTGTATGGCAAAAGACACGAAATTATTTTTTTAAGAAAACCTCAACAATAAAGGGCATTTATCAGTGGCTACAAGCACTGTCCAATTGGCTTCTTCTTAAATGATCTTCATTCTCCTAACCTGAAGTGTGATCACCAGCAATGGAAATTTTACTCTTCTCCAACCAGAAAACATTGGTAACTACATGTTAGGTAGTGTGAATAGGGCATCTCCTATGACCACAAGTTCCTCACAAACCAACAGTTGTGTACGGTTTAAAATATTAAATGTGGATAGGTAGTAAACTCATTTAAAACCAAAAAGGTACTATTTGTTAAACAAGTTGCCTAATTAAGGGATTTACAACTGTTTTCCAGTGGATTTTAGTCACAGGATGATTTTTTTAATCTATTGCAACTATAATGAGTGTGAGAAATGTGAAAATATATTCCACCTTGATGTAAACAATCAAAACAAATTGTCATGAACTTTGGCCATTTTTATGTATAGTAACTAAGAATACATACACAATACAGGCATTTTCTTCATAGAAGAGAATACATAATTTACAAAAATAATCCCATTTCGGCCTCATTTTCTGAGTTCACCAGAAGACTTTGAATATGTTAAATAGGGGATTTGAGTACAATAAATTTCATATCTGATACTGTATGCTCAGAAAACACCCATCTGATGCTGGCTATGACAAACATAGAAGAGAAAAATAAATCATTGACAGTTACCAAAAAAACAAGATATAATTTAGTACAAGTTTTTCTCAACATACGATTAGTTGAGTCCTCACTCAGGACCCAGCTCCAAAACAGAAATTCTCTTTTTTGTCAAGAACTTTATAGATGTAAAGCCCTACATGAACCTTAAAGACACCGTCTCTGTTTTCTGGGTTCTGAAATAGCTGTGCCTCTTGTGCTTCTTTGAAGAAGTACAGCCAGAGTGTTCCTTAGAAGTGAGGATGGTGAGATTTTGTCTCATGTACTTTGGACATGTTTTCAGGAGGTACCAGTCCCTGGAGAAGGACATCATGCTTGGTAAAGTAGACAGTCAGCAAAAAAGAGGAAGACCTTCAATGAGATGGACTGACGCAGTGGCTGCAACAATGGACTCAAACTTATCAATGATAGTGAAGATGGCACAGGACCAGGCAGTGTTTCTTTCTGTTGTATGTAGGGTCACTATGAGTTGGAACCAACTCGACAGCAGCTAATTACAGGTGCTGCCTTGGAAGCTGGAACTAATCCACCATTTCTTGTGCAGAACATCTCTTGCTCCTTTTTTTATTTTATGATTAAATAATGTTGCTTGATTCACACTACATAATGCCAAATTCTCTTAAAACTTAACTCATCCCTTCTTATGCCAAAAAGTCAGATAAAACTGACCAAATGAATTTACCAAATACCTAAATCAAGAGTCGGACATCATTCTTCACACAAAGTGGAAGCAAACACTTTTATTCCTGTTTGTGGAGCTCAACCTTCTGCAAAAGTAATTAGGTATCTAATTAAAAAGCTATTTGGAATGATTAAAACTCTGTTATCTTCTGGCATTTAAAGACAAATGCAAATGTCAGAAAGGATGAATTCATTAAAATTTCTATTTAGGAGCAAAAAATTGTGGATGGATGGTGTTATTTATTAAAATGTTACAGTTTCAGGGAATGTTTGATCTGCAAAGAAGACACTGAAGTTGGAAGGTATCTTTTTGTAGCATTTGATGTAGCAATCAGCTGCTATTCACAAATACTTAATTGGGGGATTAATTTAAATTAACATAACTCATAATGTCACAGTGTTGTTTAAAAAAAAAGTGATGTCATTCCTCTGAGAGTCTTGATCTTTTTCAGTAAGTTAGGAATTATGTCAATATATCTAATTCTAAGGTAGCCATGTATGTAAATTTGGTAACATAATATGACAAACTATGATAGTTATCAAATTGGATTTTCAAGCTGTGAATTCAAAAGAAAATTAGTTTGAGTGGAATGGTAGAGTTTTAAAGTTTCTTCTTGTCCAAACAAATAATTTGGACTAGAGCTTGGGAGTAGTGGGGCTCTTGGGCTACATGCTGCTTAATGAATATTTTTCAAATGAACTTTTACATGGATTGGCTGGGGATCTGCACCCAGTAGTTGGCCATCACCCAGATTGGTTAGGAAGTCCACTTTGTAACTGACAAGGAGTACATGGGTTGGCTTATAAACACCCTGGAACCTGAGAGCAGAAGTGTCCTGATCAAGAGGAGAGCTATCTTAGAGTCACCCTGAAGAAGACCTGTTCCAGATGGGAGCTTATCTAAAGCTGCCCTGATTTGATGAAGGGAGAGATAGGCTCTCTGCTACGACATTCCCAGACCTTGCCCATATACCACTCCCAAAGGTATATCCTCAGTTTCCTGAAATTTACCCTGAGTTGTATCCTGAAATGTATCCTATTACATTTCCCTGTTATCCCAGTAAAACACATAACCATGTAAATTCTTGGTGACTATCGCAGCAAATTATCGAACCCAGTGGAGAAATAGAAAGAGAAATAATGGAGAAGTGGGAAGGTGGGGGTACAATTGATCTCTGCTGGTTCTGGTTCATGACATTGCCTTTAAAATGCCTATGTATTAGTACTAAACAAACCGAAAAAAAAAACGTTGCCATTGAGTCTATTCAAACTCATAGCAACCCTACAGGACAGAGTAGAACTGCCTCATAGGGTTTCCAAGGCTGTAATCTTTACAGAAGCAGACTGCCACATTGCTCTCCCACAGAGCGGCTGGTGGGTTCCAACCTCCAATCTTTAGGTTAGTAGCTGAGTGCTTAAGCACTGTGCCACCAGGACTCTTCTGTATTGGTACTACACTACCTAAACTCTCATTTTAATATTTCTTTGCTTTTGAAGGAAACTTTGTTTCCTTGTATGAAATTCTTATATTAAAAATAATTAAAATATAGAAAAGAAAAAAAAAGTCTGCTAATTCAATTGAAGACAATCATCAGAAAATTCTGAAACCATTGTTTTAAGATATTTTATGATGAAAAGTGATGGTGTTGATGATATTCCTCTATAATCTGCCCTTATTGTGATAAGAGGCTGTTATGCATTGAATTGTGTCATGCCCTAAATATCTGTCACCTACGCTAGGTCATGATGCCCAGTATTGTATGATTGCGTACCATTTTATCATCTGATGTGATTTCCCCGTGTGTTGTAAATTCTACCACTATGATGTAATAAGATGGATTGGTGGCAGTTATACTGACGAGGTCTACAAGATTAGATGGTGTGTTAAGCCAATCTCTTTTGAGATATAAAAGAGAGAAACGAGCAGAATCACATGGGAACCTCGTATCACCAAGAAAGCAGTGCTGGGAGCAGAGTGCATCCTTTGGACTTGAGGTTCCTGTGTTGAGATGATCCCAGAGCAAGGGAAGATTGATGACAAGGACCTTCCTCCAGAGCTGACAGAGAAAGCCTTCCCCTGGAGCTGGTGCCTTGAATTTGGACTTGTAGCCTACTGGACTGTGTGTGATAGAATAAATTTCTCTTTGTTAAAGCCATCTGCTTGTGGTATTTCTGTTAGAGCAGTACTAGATGACTGAGACAGAGGCATTGTGAAAGAGCTGGACTTGTAAAAGATGCTTCATAGTTGTAAAATCCAGTTTCAGTGTGAACTAAGTTTATTGAAGGTAAATTTTACTTAGTTTAAACAGATGTATATTGATAGCTCATATACCTTTTTATCTTTAATAGTTTCCTTTACTAAACAAGCCAAGTAACCAAAATTATCTAAAACCATTTACTTTTAATCTATCTGTGTTTTTGTATTTAAAGTGGTTTTCTTGTAGGAAGTATGTAATTGATTGTTGCTTGTTTTTATCCAATCTGAAAATCTCTGCCTTTCAATCAGGTGTTGAGAACATTGTCATTAAATATAATTATTGATATGTTTGGATTTAAATAAATCATCTTGCTATCTGTTTTATATTTGTCTGAACTGCTCTGCTTTTTTAAAATGTTTTCCTTACTTTTTTAAAATTAATCCTCCAATTATTGGTGCTATTATTATTTTATGTTTCCATATTAACTATTGGGGTTAAATTATACTTGCTTTAAATAGTCCATATTCTTTAAAGATATTTTTTAAATGAGGAAAATGCATTTTATATTTACCTACCTACTGCCCATTAAAACAGTGCTCTTGACTCATTTGTGTAAATCC
Source organism: Dugong dugon (assembly GCA_030035585.1). Lineage (NCBI taxonomy): Eukaryota > Metazoa > Chordata > Mammalia > Sirenia > Dugongidae > Dugong > Dugong dugon. The sequence continues at coordinate 66,397,762 of CM057466.1, forward strand.
AAATTTCCATCTGATCTTTTTCCACCTGCCTGAAGATATTATCTTAACATTTCTTGTAGTATAAGTCTGCCAACAATTAATTATCACTATTTTAAAGGTAAGTAAATTGAGGTCTAACAAAGCTAGACTTGCCTGATAGCCCATAAATTCAAGTAACAAAAATTAAAACAGAAGACGTAAAAGGAAGATGAAGACCAAGATGAGGAAGAAGGAGGTGGAGAAGGAGGAAGGGTTTAAAAGAACAGAAGTGGGGAGGAGAAGGTGAGGAGGAGGAAAGAGAAGGATTCCAAAATACATAGATTCTGTTAAATGAGAACATCGAAAATATTTCTGTTTGCACATTATTGTTTTTGACAAGGTTTTCAGTGTGGATCTTTTTCATAAGCGATGTGAACACTGCCAAATAAAGGTGAAACAGATTCTGATTTTATATTTAATTGGGATGAATACCAAAGACATATTTTCTGTAATTAATATTCTTAGGCTCTATGATGTTTTCCATAATGCTAAAAAAAAAAGCTGGTAATTAAAAGCTGTATTTAGAGAAAATAGAACCATTCAAATAAAGCATATTAAGAGGAAAATAACAGGAAACATTGGAAAAGTCGTATTTTATCACTGACCCAGACATGCTACAAACACTCTTTAGTTTCTTTAGACAGAAAAGTTTTAATATGAGAGCAGTTGCAAATTTTTGTTGTGATTTTATATGTATTAGTTGTTTTATTTTTGATCGCTGAGATGAACAATATGTCAAGAGTCCAACAACAACCATTAATATGGTTCAATGCTGTAGTTGTTGTTGTTAGGTGTCATGGAGTCGGTTCCTTTAATTACTTAACAGGTAATGCCCTAACCAATGAGAGCCCTGGACCAGAGAATAATTTTGTTTTTCAAAAAGGTTGTCCGCAAGTACATCAAATACCAAATATTAGAATAGACAGTATACAATATGTAAAATAATTTAGTTTAAATGGTAAATAAGACGAGTAGGCAAGTGAACGCTATTGGGCAATACAGGAATCATCAGAATCTAGAAAAAATGGCATTGATAGTAGTGGGTGAGCATTAAATATTTCAGAAATTAAACTGGAAGCTAACAGCAAATTCAAAAGTACCTAATAATAATGGAGTGATTATCGTTATGCCAAGCACTGTACTAAGTGACACACTACCCATCTCTGCAACAACACTGTAAGGGAAATACTATAGTATTGCTATTTACTATATAGTATTTCCCTCATATAGTATTCATAGTATTCACTCATTTGACAAGTGAATCCTGTAAACTCGATGTTAAATAACTTGACGAAAGTCACGAGATAGTAGTGACAGAGCCAAGATTGGAACCCAGTCAGTGGAACACCAGAGCTAGTCTGATATGAACTCCAAGCCACAAAGTACTTTAGACACTGTTTAATCCAAATTCAATAGTTAAGAAACAGGTCCTGAGTGATTAGGCTAGTCTTTAGGTTCAAAGCCACACTGATATAAATACTTGAGCTTCACCTACCAGATCAAACCAAATCCATTGCTGTCGAGTCGATTCTGACTCACAGTGACCCTATAGGACAGAGTACAACTGCCCCATAGGGTTTCCAAGGATCAGCTGGTGGGTTTGAACTGGTGACCTTTTGTTAGCAGCTGTAGCTCTTAACTACTGTACCACAAGGGCTCCTGAGCTTCACCTAGGTAATGCTAATTATGATAATAGTAAGAATAAGAATATAATAAGAAGAATACGATGATTATTACTACTATTAATCATAGTATAATAGTTATTCAGTTCAGTATTTAACTTATACATATATATATCAATTGTATTGGAGTATATTAGAATATATACAGTTATTTCAGCATATTTTGATCTGTTGTTAATCAGGTTTACAAGTAGATAAGTGGAATGATATTTGAAAACTTTGATAGAATACAAACTGTGGTGTTGGCTAGAACTGTGAGATTGATGATTTCACTTCTCTCCTGTAAATAACAGTTTGCACATAATTAAAAATAAATAGAAAAATCTCTAGATCAATCCCAATGCTAAAAATCTATCATTTTTATTAGATAGTTGTCATAACTGCATATAAACTCTTAATAATCACACTCTAAGATTTCACTATCATTTTTTAAGTTTTGCTGCATATTTACTCAAAGGCAATGACTTTAAGAAATGTGAAACATTCCTACTAAGCTATTTCAAAAAATTATAGATTTGATATTTTTTAAGTTTTAAGACATTAATGCTTATAAAAAATTTAAAAAATCTAAAAATAAGTCATATTTTGTGCATTATACATACTGTATTTCAGATTTATTTCCACATTTAACCCAGTAAAAATAACTTAATGTGTATTTTTTCAGCCACTCTTAGAAGTGCCTGTTTATTTATGAACCTCTAACTACTCAGCACTTTCTATTTGGTTTATTACTCAGTGGCATCTTGCAGTCTGTTTTAATACTATGGAAGTGAGCAAAGGAAACAGATGCTTTAGAGATCATGCAGCTCTGCTTACTAACCAAGCTAAACGTAAATACGCTTGCTCTGCATAATCCCAACCTGGCATGTTTTCATCATTTTCACATGCTTAATGGTCAAATTGACTCATGATTTTGGTACGTTCTGAACTTCACAATATCACTATTACTGCATAAAAGTCCTTGGTTTCTATATCAAACAACTTGTAAAACTGAATAATAAGGTTATAGGCCTTACCTAGAAACCAGTATGAGCATAAATAGCATATAGTCTAAACAAACGTATATAGAATTTCATTTTCATATAGTGCTATGAACACAAATTGATCCTCCATTTTTTCTAAAAAATAAATAAGTTCTTCTTACATTCCTTGCCAACACTCAATAGAATTAGTGCAATATGAATGTCAGTTCATTGAAATGACTTTCTATTAATATATAGCTGAACATTGTTCTCTGATCTTTGCACTGATCTTTCGTTAATAATTGATTCGTATGTGCTATTCACGTGAATCTTTCTCTGAAGAGGCATAAGCAATAAAAGTCTTCCCTCTCCCCCAGATCACATAAACCAGTAGTCTGTACAATATACCGTTTGCTAGTAATGGCAGTTCCTAGAGGAAGTAGTTAGCTCACACTGTGGAATTGCAGGATATATGTTGCACTATTGTGCTTAGACAAGAAGACCTCAGAAAGTTAGCAGAACGTGACAGCGGGTGTTCACTATTGTACATTATAGTAACTCGAAATCTTTAAGGCTTGGCATGAAATAGCTTCTAAGCACAGTGGAATTGTAAGCTAACACATCGAAAGTCACATCTTATTCAGGTAAAATCAAAGGCAATCATATGGTAAGGAGAGCATGAGACACAGGTTATCTATAAAGGATCAGCCACAAGGGAAGAGAAGTCTTTTCAGGATATTCTATTTTGATACGAGATGGAATCTTATAGTTAGTGACTCAGTTTAAAGAGGTGTCAGTAATTACAAAAGGAACACCCCATCTGGCTGTTTTTAAAGTGTGACAGATACTACCATTCCTGGAAATGACTTGTTTAGAAAAAGATTATTCAAATCTCTGGCTGGAATAAGTTAATTTTTGAAAATTTTGTGTCTATGATACCAACTGAATGTACTTTGACTTTTGACCTCACAAAATCCATTAAAAATGTTGCCATTTTAGTGTCCAAATGCTTCGGTTCCTAAAATCAATATTGTAAGAGACAAGGTTATTGACAGAGCTGTACATTTTCTCACAGGTTACAGACAGAGTACCTAAACAATTTTAAGTGTCCCAATGGCAATCACAGAGTTGACTGTTTTCAGTTTGGTATGCCATTCCATTATTTCTGGCCAGGAAAAGCTGATGCAATTCTGCACTACAGTGCAAGTTATTTAAAATGACATAGCATTGATAGCAAAAACTCTGCACTGAGCAACGAATGGAATGATAAAATTTTGGCATCATTTCAAAGAAAATGGAAAACAAAATACATTGGTTGATTTCTTAATATTTTGAATAACAAAGGACAAAGGTGATATTTATTTGGTGCAAAGATCAAAGGAATAATAAACTCAAATATGTGCAATGCTATCTATCCATAAACACTACCCATCCTTTCTACTTGTAGTTTAATTGTAGCCAGCCCAGCCAGAGATGAAAAAAAATCCTTAGTAATAGTTAACACGTATATAATTTATTTAAGCACTCTCCTAATCCACCGAGAAAGGTTCTACTATTATCCACAGTTTACAGGTAATAAACCTCAGAGAAGGTATGTGACTTGCCTAAGATTACACAGTGAGAACTGAAATTCGAATCCAGGCAGCCGTTACTCCGAACACTGTGTCACTAACCCTCTAGTAAAAATGAATTTGGTCACCATATATTGCAACTGCGGTGCTGCTACGTTACACCACGATGGAGACAATTTAGTACAGTGTGTGAAAGCAGGAAAATCAAAAGCCAGAAAATTATGTCAGTACTACTCCAATACTACCATAAGCTTAGGGGTAGTATCAGCGCACACAGGAAAGTATGCATTAGACAAAGAGAAGGCTGCATCTGAGCGTCAGGAAGAACAAGTCATGAGCTCACACTAAGGTATGTTCTTCTATCAGAATCCCCACAGACTATTGGGTTTCTTCTTCATGGCACTACCCACAACAGTAATTAATTATTTGTAAAATTATTTGTGGAATTATGTCTAACCTGCAGCTAAATTTCATTCCCAGGTCTAAGGCAATGCTTTGTTTTCAACGAAGCTTTTCAGAGGAATTACAAGTTGAATGTTCAGAAAGATGAAGGCTAAAGAAAAAACAAATCATAAACGATTCCAAAAAGTAGATTCAGATTTTGTTGATGTCACTTGTTTGCTGATCTTTCACTCCATTTTATACCTTAGCAAGCTTCATGGAATTGTAACAGGTTTCCAAAGGCAACATTCTCTTCTGAAAATAATCCTTAAATACAAATTTTCCTGAGACATCCAGTTACCTTTTAACTTTGATCAGAAACTCATACTGTCTTTCATGTAATGTATTTGCTGTGAGCACGTGGACTAAATTGCTAAACCAAATATGTGACATTCTCCAAGCAATTACCTACTGAAAAAAACTAATCCATTTTATCTTAAAAGTTTCATTTGCAATAACATCTCATTAGAAATATTGTTGAAGTACTATCCATGATATTATAGGAACTATTCATGGTTGTTTCTGAGACTATAGATGTAAAATTGGAGGATTTATCTTATTAAGGCAATCGATTTTATATCTAATGCTAACAATTTGATATTTTCGTATTTCTTTGTACTACTCAGATTTCTAAATTTTCAAATAATTTATCAATTACTTAAAATACCAACATTATTTTACCTATTTAAAAATATCAATATAAGAAGTCAGACATTCTGATGTTTCATATAATTAGTAAATATATATATAAACTTTGTAAGTAATGCTCTGGGTCTTTCTCTTGGTTTATATTTAATTAAAATAAAAATATGAATTTTATTTAATCCAACAGATATTTGTAATAATCAAAAGTATGTAAAATAGTTTGAAACACACACACATACACACCGTAAGAGGCGGTGTTATCGATTACTGTATATCATTTTATACCAATGTTAATATTCATAATATTAATATTATTTTATGATAATTTCACTGAGACCATGTTATTTTGAATCTCCTCTAAAATATGCATTTGTAAACTAGCAAACAGAGGAATTCAGGGTTTGGGCATTAGCCTTCCAGGTAACAAGTGTCAGCTCTACTACATATAATCATGAGGCCTTGGCAAACACTTCACCTTTCTGGGCCTCAGTTTCCTCATTTATAAAATAGAAATAAGAATAATTTCTACTTCATATTGGTGATGTGTGGATTAAATGAGTTACATATATTAAATGCCTATAAACTTCCCCGGCACATGTGTAGCCCAAAATAAATGTCAGGCATATTATTAACCAAATGAATAACATTTGGCATCATACTAAGACTATAGACCTGAATTTCAAAGTATATTTAAACAGGTGATTATTATTTAGTTATGCAGCAGTCTTCAGGGATCTTCAGAGCTTACCTAGTTAGAAGTATTTTTAAACCATTAATTAACATGGTTAAGGTGAAAACAGTTTCAAAGCAAAATTTCTTAAGCAATTTACAACCACTGGTGGCACAGTGGTTAAGTGCTCTTCTGCTAACCTAAAGGTTGGCAGTTTGACCCCACAAACCACTCCATGAGAGAAAGATGAGACAGTCTGCTTCCATGAAGATAACCGCCTTTGAAACTGTATGGTGCAGTTCTACTATGTCCTATAAGGTCACTATGAATCAGAATCGATGCAATGATAATGGATTTTTTACACTATCAAAGAGGGATACTGGTATTGTAATTTGACATTCTCTGTAAATCATTGTTATGAACAAAATGATCCAGGTTTGTAATGTTATTCTGTGTTATAAGATAAAAAGTAAACCTATTAGAATTTGACACATAAAATATTCCATATTTAGTGTTTCCCTGAGAACATCTTATATCCATACCTTATATTTACCTTATACATTTATGAATTCTGACTTTTAACATCAAATAAGGGAGTTATTAAGTAACTATGAAATATAAATTGCAAATCTCTTCACCTATATTAACACAGAAGGAGAATATGCTGTTTTAGGAAGCAATATTGGAAGAGGTCAGAAAAACAAAGTGTGCGTATAGCTCAAATTTGAACTTTTTAGTTTAAAATTCATTTACTGAAACTGAGATATAGATTGTAACAGAAAATAAAATGTCAGTAAGACAATGCTATATAAGAAAACAGCAAATTTCTCCTAGGTAATTTTGGTCATGATACATTGATAAGAATATGCTAATGGCCATTCTCTAGAGATATAAATCTTAACTCATGGTAAATGCAACTGGAGCCTTTTGTTGGAAAGATAATTTCTATATAAATGCTAGAAAATATAAACTAATACTCGACCCTTAAACAGTTTTTTAGTACATTTTCAAGTATCATTATTCTTGTGGAAGAAGCAAATGTACTACATAATGGCTCAAATTAAAAAAAAAAAAAAAGAATATGTTAAAAAAAATTTTAAACTGAATGTCAAAATCCAGCTCTTTTTAGGGCAAATCTGTATAGTTAGACATTATTTTGGATTTGGCATGTGTTGTGTGATGATAGTGCCACTTTTCAGATAGCTACAGCTTTTTGCTTAAGCAAGTCAAGGTTATAACTGACTCATGTCTGAAGAAGTGGTTTAGTCCTAACTATGAAGTTCTTATATTTGTGTATAATATCAGAGTACAAAGAATAATGTACAACTCCCCAATAATTTTAAGGCACAAATGTAGTGCTATAAAATATGATTTGATGTGTATGCATAGCAATTACAAAGAAGTATAAAAAACAGAAGTAGAATGCAAAGAAATCAAATGCCTCAGATATTAAAACTTGCTGGAAGACAAGAAAGATTCTTTTCATTTTTATGAACCAAACAAATAATACTGATTTAATCTCAAAAAACTATGAATTCTAAGAATGATTGTTATATTTTAACCTAAATAAGCCCCTTGATAATATATAACCACAACATAAACTTTTGTTTATGTTTTTATTTACTTAGTCCCTGGTACAAACGGTTAATGTGCTCAGTTGCTAATGAAAGGTTGAAAGTTTCAGTCCACTCAGAGGCACCTTGGAAGAAAGACTTGGCAGTCATCTGAAACATCAGCCATTGTAAACCACAGTTTTACTCTGATAAATATGAGGTTGCCATGAGTTAGAATCAACTTGACAGCAATTGGTATTGAAACATTATCATAATAAACACTATCATCTAAAGCACTCTACTTTTCCCTTACATTTTAAAACAACCTTTCATTGGTATTTTCAGAACTGCTAACTGGATTTTTTAAATTGTACAATGAATGAAAGAAGATGGTTGGAGGAATAACATACATAGAGAAAAATTTATAATGTGCCTGATGGTGAGCCAGGTATAGTAAATGATAAACCAAAGTCACAGTTAAGAATCAAGATGGAGTAAATACCTAGGGGGGACTGAGTCATTGAGCATGCGAAGGAGATAAGAACTGGTTGTCATCAGCCTTACTGCAGGCTATACATGTCATACAATGTAGAAAATAAATAACATAAAGAAATGACTTTTAAATATCTTGAGAAAAGCTTAGTGAAATTTCTCTTAGCAGACCTTGTAAAATTTTCTGATAATACAGAAAAGGTTCAACTGCCTAAATTTGTTATAATCTAGAATAGTATCAGAGCTTTTAACTAATCAGAATGTAGCATTTCTGTAATGACATTTTATGAGACCCATTTTCTACCTTGCTTCTTCTAAAAATTAAATTACATACATATAGCAATTTTCTAAGTGATTTGAAAATATCTTTACTCTCTCATCTTTCCATTTGAAGCTTTATTTTTCAAACTAGCATTTCCTGCATATGAGTATGAGGAAAAGAAGAATATTAGGAAGGCAAAGAACACTTTGAAAATAACAATTTATTTCCTTTTAAGATTACTGGCACCAAAGGAAAGTCCTTTTCAGTTTAGCTTAAAATTGTTTTATTTTGTTTGCATTTATTGTTGTTGTTGTTGTTTTTTCTTTAAAAAAAAAAAGTCGGGACTTCCTAGCAACGTGGTGCTATAGTCAGAAGCACCATGCATCCCCTCCACAGCAAAGACCCGAAAAACTAAGTCAAACAGAGTCACACATCAGTCCTAAAACCCTAAGGATCAAATGAAGAAATAAAGAACTCAGCCAAGCACTGAATGGAATAAGAAACTGACCGAGAAGAGAGAGCGACGAGAGATACATGCAAAGGTGTCCTATCAACTACCGTAGCACGGATCCACCATGTTGAACTTCTATTGGAGATCGGCGAACCGGGAGTATGAGAAAGCAGCTTCACAGAGCTTCCAGCAGGAGACAGAACAACTGGTAACCAAAGATATATGCTTTCCCACCCCCCACCTTTCCTCACTCGCACTCAGCCTCCTCTGCTTCCCGTGGCCACAGTCTCTTGGCTGGGAAACACTAGCTTCACCACAGTGTTGCTTGGGTTCTACCCTCCTGTACTGGCTGTCTCTCTAAGAGCCATGTGTTGGCTGCTGGTGTTGCTTTTCTCTGCTTTATTAGATTTCTTCCTTACCTCTCACCACCTCCCACTCTTTTCTCTCAAGTACCTGGCTCTGTGGCCACCTTTGCTTCTTTCTGGGGGCTGTGAGGCATCACTTGAATGTGGGACTGCTTCCTGGCCCATGCCGCCATGCTGCTGGGACCCCCTGGGCTTTTTTGTTTGTTTGTTCTGATTTGTTCTGTTTTAATTTGTTTACTTGATTGTTTTCTTTTCCTTTTCTCACCTTGGGAGCCCCTTCAGGCCAAGAACTTCTGCTCTTCTTGGGAGATACTCACTTACTCTACGCAGATACACAGGGACATCCCTGGGGGCATTTTTTTCTTGGTTTTTTTTTTTTTTTTTTTCTATTTTCCTCTGGTTTTGTTTTTTCTTTGGTATTTTTTTTTTTTTGTTTGTTTTGTACTCTTCCCTCTTTTTTTTGTCTTTCTTCATTTCCAGTTTCTTGATTTATTCATTTTTTTCTTTTACATTTTTGTTTTTCTCCATTCCTCAGTCTCTCATCTCTCCACTCCAATGGCAAGCTCCCTTAGCACTCTTTCTTGTTTGTCTGTATGTTTTTGACTCCTGTTCATCTCTCCTCTCTCTCCTCTTTCCCATACCCATCTTAGCTCCACACATCACAATCTTCCCCTTCTTTCCTGCCAACCTGCTATGTGTGCTGAACATCACACCCCCAAGCAGCACAGGCACAGCCTACTGGAACCTTCCCTGAACTGATTCCCAGAATGCCCTCTTGGCCCTATTACATGCCACAAACAACCCATCCTAGCAACTCCCCTTCAGTGGGACCTACCCTGCTGTATGATACCTGAGTGACTGTCCCTGCCCATTGGAGAAGGAGGTGAAAAGTATCATTCACACAGATGAGCAAACAACAAAAAACACACAGTCCAACTGCTCAGAATAACCAAATAAAAAAGCAGGACGAAACAAACAAATCAACAATCAATAAACAAGGAAAATAACTATTGCATGCTCCGAAGACAGTACACAATATCAAACATTTACAAAAACAGGAATGGATGGTTCCAGTAGGCCTCCAAAATAAAACACCAAATGACTTTCCAGTAGAAGAAAAGGCACTAGAACTACCTGATAGGGAATTCGAATCTTTAATATTCAGAATTATCCAAGAGTTGAAGCAAAAAGCTGACAGAAATGAGGAAAAAATAGACAAATTCATGCAAAATACAGACAAAAAGATGGAGGAACTCAAGAAAATAATACAGGAACAATATGTAAAAATAAATTCACAACTAGAAATCATACAAAGACAACAGTTAAAAATCCAAAAGATAAAACAACAAGATTTCAGAAATGGACAGGTCATAGAAGGGCTGAGGAACAGGTTTGAGACGATGGAAGATAGGATCAGCGAAAGTGAAGACAAACATTTGGATACAACTCTGAGGAAAAATCAGAAAAAAGAAGGAAGAAAAATGAAGAAACTCTGAGAATTATGTGGGATACAATCAAAAGAAAAAAATCTGTGAGTGATCAGAGTTCCAGAACAGCGGGAGAAAACAGAAAACACAGAGACGATCATTGAAGAATTGCTGACGGAAAATTTCCTGAATATCATAAAAGATGAAAAGCTGACCATCTAAGAAGCTCAACGAACCCCGTATAGGATAGACCCTAAAATAAAATCACCAAGGCATACTGTAGTCATACTCGCTAAAACCAAAAACAAAAAATCCTGAGAACAGCTAGAGTAAAACAAAAAGTCACATACAGAGGAGAAACAATAAGATTAAGCTCAGATTATTCAGCAGAAACCATGCAGGCAAGAAGGCAATGGGATGACATATATAAAACCTTGAAAGAAAAAAATTGCCAGCCAAGAATAATATATCCCGCAAAACTCTCATTCAAATATGATGGTGAAATTATGTCATTTCCAGATAAACAGAAATTAAGGGACTATGTAAAAAACCAACCAAACTTACAAGACTTATTAAAGGGAGTCCTTCCATCTGAGAACAAACAACATCAGACCACAGGCTGAATCTAAGACACTGGTTTGTACTAGCCAGATACCAACCTAGGAAATGAACTCTTAAGGACTGTCCAAACCAAAAGATTACAAAACAGAATCAGAGAGGTTAATCTGTAAATGCCAACACCAGAACAATAAAGAAGGGAATAAATGGTGTACGTATAGAACCTTCTAATGAGAGGAAGGCAAGACGATAACAAGTAATAATAGACTGGTTCAAACTTGAGAATATAAGGGTAAATTTCACAGTAACCACAAAGAAAGTTAAGAAACCGACTCAACAAAATAAAGAAGAAAAACATAAAGTCTCAGTAAAAAAAAAAAAAAAACCCACAAAAACAAAAGAAATGAAAAAAAAAATCCACAAACAAAAGAAATTCAGCTCAGGAGAATAAGAACAAATAAAACAACACCACCACAAAAAAAAAGGACTACAAAATGACAGCAATAAACTCGTACCTATCGGTAATTACACTGTAAGTAAATAGCCTAAATGCACCCATAAAGATATGGAGACTGACACAATGGATTAAAAAAAAAAAAAAACAGGATCCATCAAAATGCTGTTGACAAGAGACACACCTTAGAAACAAAGATATGAATTTATTAAAAATCAAAGGATGGAAAAAAATATATCAAGCAAACAGCTACCAAAAAAGAGCAGGAGTGGCAATAATAATCTCAGATAAAATAGACTTTAAAACAAAATCTACCATAAAAGACAAAGAAGGACACTATACAATGATTAAGGGGGCAATCCATCAAGAAGACATAACCATAAAAACATCTAAGCACCCAATGACAGTGCTCCCAAATACATAAAACAAACTCTACCACACTGAAAAGAGAAACTGACAGTTCCACAGTAATAGTAGGAGACTTCAACACACCACTCTCAGTAAAGGACAGAACATCTAGAAAGAAACTCAACAAAGATATAGAAGACCTAAAGGGCAAAAATCAGCCAACTTGACCTCCTAGACATATACAGAACACCTCAACCAACAGCTGCAAAGGAGACATTCTTTTCCAATGCACATACAAGCAACATTCTCCAGAATAGACCACATCTTAGGCCACAGAGCAATCTTCAACAAGATCCAAAATGCGGACATAATTCAAAGTATCTTCTCTGACCACAATACCATCAAGGTAGAAATTGACACTAGAAAGAGCAAGGAAAAAAAATCAACTACATGGAAACTGAATTATACCCTGCTTATACATCACTGGGTAATAGAAGAAATCAGAGATGGAATCAAAAAATTCCTAGAATCAAATGAGAATGAAAACACATCATACAAAAACCTTTGGGACACAGCAAAGGCAGTCCTCAGAGGACAATTTTTAGCAATAGATGCACACATCAAAAAAGAAGAAAGGGACAAAATCACAACATTAGCCACAGAACTCCAATAAATAGAAAGAGAACAGGAAAGAAAAGCCCATAGCCACTAGAAGAAAGGAAATAATAAAGATCAGAGCAGAAATAAATGAAATAGAGAATAGAAAAACAATAGAAAGAATCAACAAAACCAAAAGCTGGTTCATTGAAAGGATCAACAAAAGCAACAAACCACTGGCCAGACTGACAAAAGAAAAACAGGAGAGGACGCAAATAAACCAAATAAGAAATGAAATGGGGGACATTACAATGGACCAAACTGAAAGAAAAAGGATTATAACACAGTATTATGAAAAACTATACTCCAACAAATTTGAAAACCTAGAGGAAATGGATAAATTTCTAGAAACACACACCTGTCCAAACTACCAACAAGTGATGTTGAAATTCTGAACAGACTCATAATAAGAGTAGAGATCAAAAAGATAATAAAATCTCCCAACAGAAAAAGCCCTGGACCATATGGCTTCACTGGAGAATCCTACCAAACATTCAGAGAAGAGCTAGTACCAATACTATTCAAACTATTTCAGAACATAGAAAAGGAAACGACACTTCCAAATTGATTCTATGAAGCCAGCATAACCCTGATACCAAAACCAGGCAAAGATACCAGAAAAAGAGAAAATTACAGACCAATATCTCTCATGAATATAAACTCAAAAATTCTCAACAAAATTCCTACCAGTAGAATTCAGCATCATATCAAAAAAATAATACACCACAACCAAGTAGGATTCATACCTGGTATACAAGGATGGTTCAACATCAGAAAATCAATCAACATAATCCACCACATAAATAAAATGAAAGGAAAGAATCACACGATCATCTCAACTGATGCGGAAAAGGCATTTGACAAAGTCCAACATCCATTCCTGATATAAACTCTCAAAAAAATAGGTATAGAAGGGAAGTTTCTCACATAATAAAGGGCATCTATGCAAAATCAATGGCCAACATCATTTTTAGGGAGAGAGGCTGAAAACATTCCCCTTGAGAACAGAAACAGGACAAGGATGCCCTTTATCTCCACTCCTATTTAACATTGTGATGGAAGTTCTAGCTAGAGCAATAAGGCAAGAAAAAGAAATAAAGGGCATCCAAATTGGTAATGAAAAAGTTAAACTTTCCCTGTTTGCAGATGATATGATACCATACATAGAAAACCCTAAAGACTCCACGAGAAATCTACTGGAACTAATAGAAAGATTCAGCATAGTACCAGGATACAAGATAAACATACAAAAATCAGTTGGATTCCTATACACCAATAAAGAGAACAATGAAAAGGAAATCGGGAAAGCAATACCATTTACAATAGCCCCTAAAAAAATAAAATGCTTAGGAATAATTCTAACCAGGGATGGAAAAGACTTCTACAAAGAAAACTACAAAACACTACTGCAAGAAACCCAAAGGGATCTACATAAATGGAAAAACATACCATGTTCACGGATAGGTAGGCTCAACATTGTGAAAATGACAATTTTACCCAAAGCAATTTACAAATACAGGGCAATTCTGACCCACATACCAACAACATTCTTTAATGAGATGGAAAATCTAATCATTAACTTTATATGGAAAGGGAAGAAGCCCCAGATAAGTAAAGCTCTATTGAAGAAGAATAAAGTAGGAGGACTTCCACTACCTGACCTCAGAACCTACTATACAGCTACGGTAGTCAAAACAGCCTGATACTGGTACAACGGCAGACCCATTGACCAATGGAACAGAAGTGAGAACCCAGTTGTAAATCCATCCACCTACAGTCACCTGATCTTCAACAAGGGCCCAAAGTCCATCCCATGGGGAAATTTCAGTCTGTTTAACACATGGTGCTGGCAAAACTGGATGCCCATCTGCAAAAAAAGTGAAATAGGACCCATACCTCACACCATATACAAAAACTAATTCAAAATGGATCAAAGACCTAAATATAAAGCCAAAAATTATCAAGTTCACAGAAGAAAAAATAGCATCAACTCTAGAATCCCTAATGCATGGCATTAACAGGATACAAACCATAACCAAAAACATAGAAGCCCCAGAAGATAAGCTAGACTATTGGGATCTTCTAAAAATTAAACACTTATGCTCATCAAAAGACTTCATCAAAAGAGTAAAAAGAGAACCTACAGACTGGGAAAAAAATTTTTGGATATTACAAGTCAGACAAAGGTCTAATCTCTAAAATGTACAAGAAAATCCAACGCCTCTACAACAACAAAAAAATCCAATTAAAAAATGAGCAAAAGAAATGAACAGACTCTTCACCAAAGAAGACATTCAAGCAGCCAACAGACACATGAGGAAATGCTCACCATCACTAGCCAATAGAGAAACACAAATTAAAACCACAATGACATACCATCTCACCCCAGCATTACTGGCACAAATCAAAAACATTGGAAATAACAAATGTTGGAGAGTCTGGGGAGACCAGAACTCTTATGCATTTGTGGTGGGAGTGCAAAATGATACAACCGTTTTGGAAAATATGGTGCTTCCTTAGAAAGCTAAAAATAGAAATAGTATACGATCCAGCAATCCCACACCTAGGAATATATCCTGGAGAAATAAGAGCCATCACACTAATAGACATATGCACCGCCATATTTATTGCAGCACTGTTCACAATAGCAAAAAGATGGAAACAACCTAGATGCCCATCAACAGATGAATGGATAAACAAACTATGGTACATACACACAATGGAGTATTATGGAAAGACAAAGAACAATGATGAATCTGTGAAACATCTCATAACATGGATGAAACTGGAGGACATTATGCTGAGTGAAATAAGTCAATCACAAAAGGACAAATATTGTATGAGACCTCTACCGTAAAGACTCATGTAAAAGTATACCCACAAAAAGAAACAATCTTTGTTGGTTACAAGGGATGGGAAGAGTTGGGGGGAACTAAATTGACAATAGATAAGTGGTAACTTTGGTGAAGGGTAAGACAGTACACAATACTGGGGAAGCCAGCACAACTTGTACAAGGAAAGGTCATGGAAGCTCCATAAACACTTTCAAACTCCCGGAGGGACTGAATTGCTGGGCGGAGGGCTGTGGGGACCATGGTCTCAGGGAACATCTATCTCATTTGGCATAACACAGTTTATAAAGACAATGTTCTACGTTCTACCTTGGTGAGCACCGTTTGGGGTCTTAAAAGCCTGTGAGCAGCCATCTAAGATACTCCACTGGTCTCACCCCTTTAGAAGTAAGAGAGAATGAAGACGACAAGATACAAGGAAAAGATTAGTCCAAAGGATTAATGACCACAGCTACCATGGCCTCCACCAGAGTGAGTCCAGTATAGCTAGATGGTGTCTGGCTACCACCGCTGACTGCTCTGACTGGGATCATAACAGAGATTCCTGGACAGAGCTGGAAAAGGATGTAGAACAAAATTCTAACTCACAAAAAAAGACCAGATTTACTGGCCTGACAGACGGGGGAAACCCTGAGAGTATGGCCCCCGGACACCCTTTTATATCAGTGGTGAAGTCACTCCCAAAGTTCTCCGTTCAGCCGGGGATTGAATAGCCCCATAAAACAAAATGGCACTAATGAGGCACAGCAGTCCAGGGACAAGGACTAGTAGGCAGAAAGGGACAGGAAAACTGGTGATAGGGAACCCAAGGTTGAGAAGGGACAGTGTTGACATGTGGTAGCGTTGCTAACCATTGTCATAGGGCAATATGTGTACTAATTGTTTAATGAGAAACTATTTGTTCTGCAAACATTGATCTAAGGTATCAAAAAAAAAAAAAGGATTATCTATGTGAGATCAAATTGACAACAGCAACTCAAAAGGTTTGATGGGAAGCCTAGGGGGCACTGAGTTGAAGATAATGGTGATGGAATAATTTGGAAAAGGATAGTGAGAATAACAGCACAACTGGAAGAATGTAATCGATATCACTGAATTGTACGTGTAGAAACTTTTGAAATGGTGTTATTTTTGCTGTGTATATTTTTACCATAAAATATCCTCCAAGGTTGAGAAGGGAGAGCGTTGACATGTCGTGGGGTTGTTAACCAAAGTCATAAAGCAATATATGGACTGACTGTTTAAAGAGAATCTATTTGTTCTGTAAACCTTCTTCTAAAGTACAATAAAAAAAATTTTTTAAAAAAAGATTACAAGCCTGGAAACTCTATGGGGCATTTCTACTCTGTTTTGTAGGGTCACTATGAGTCAGTATCAACTTGACGGCAATGGGTTTCGTGGGTAGTGTGGCTTCTGAAATTTGAGCTAAGTCAGCTAAATGTGGTCATTCTGCCAGAGGAGAGAAGGATGTTTCTACCTGTATACCTGTGCTTGGTAGGATAACCCTGTTTCCTATATAGTAAGTTTATTTTACTCAGGATATACCATAGATTCTTTTTCTCTCCTTTTTACATTTGACCACTAAGAGCTGTCAGCTATACTCCTAACTTTCAGTATTTAATGCCTGTCTTATTATTATCTTCTTTATCCCTATTGTTACTGCCATAGTTCTGACTACCCATATTTCCCTCCAGGACTTTTCTCTGAATTTGTAATCTTACAAACCTGATATCTTTCTTCCACACTGTCACCAGAACTATCAATAAAACATGCATATGGTCAGATAATACATTTGGTTAGTCAGTATCAAATACTGAGAAAGAAAGAAAGGAAAAAAAAGAAGAGAAAAACAAAAAGAAAAGAAAAACCAAGAAAGTTATACTTGCTTCTACAATGTTCAGTGATATTGTAGTGTGTAGGTGAGCCTGTGAACCAATAGATTGTCTCCCCAGATTCATCACACGGTGGATTCACCATATTGTGGGTGCTGGTTAACATTATTCATAGTAAAAAATCTGATTTAGCCAACACACCAAAAGTGGATCCATCTTTCAGTATTCATATTTTTAATAGCCTTTTCATGTATAGTTGACATATCTAAACTGCATGTATTTAAATTGTAGAATTTCAGAAGTTTTAACATATGTATATACCTATGAGGCCATCACTACAAATCAAGAAAATAAACATAACCACTATTCCATTAAATTTTCTTATGATCTTTTGTAATGTCTCCTTCCTGCCAGCACCCAAGCCCAGCCTACCCACATTTTCTATAATTTTTTATCAGTGGAATTTTACTGAAGATCACTCAAAAGCGATTGTAGCGGTACATTGACAGGGAACTTCCAGAAATTCAAGCCAGATTCAGAAGAGGACATCGAACAAGGGATATCATTGCTGATGTCAGATGGCTCTTGGCTGAAAGCAGAGAATACCAGAAAGATATTTACCTGTGTTTTCTTGACTATGCAAAGGCATTCGACTGTGTGGATCATAACAAATCATGTATAACATTGCAAAGAATAGGAATTACAGAACACTTAATTTTGCTCATGAGGAACCTGTGCACAGACAAAGAGACAGTCGTTAGAAGAGAACAAGGGGATACCATGTGGTTTAAAATCAGGAAGGGTGTGTGTCGGGGTTGTATCCTTTCACCATATTTATTCAATCTGTACACTGAGCAAATAATCTGAGAAGCTGGACTATATGATGAATAACGCAGCATCAAGATCAAAGGAAGACTCATTAACAACCTGTAGTATGCACGACACAACCTTGCTTGCTGAAAATGAAGAGGATTTGAGGCACTTATTGATGAAAATAAAAGGCCACAGCCTTCAGTATGGATTACACCTCAACCTAAAACAAAGATCCTCACAACTGGACCAATAAGCAACATCATGATAAACAGAGAAAAGATCGAAGTTGTCAAGGATTTCGTTTTACTTGGATCCACAATCAGCACCCATGGAAGCAGCATCAAGAAATCAGATGATGCATTCATTGCATTGGGCAAATTTGCTGCAAAAGACCTCTTTAAAGTATTAAAAAGCAAAGATGTCATTTTAAGGACTAAGGTGTACCTTACCCAAACCATGGTGTTTTCAATTGCCTCAGATGCATATGAAAGTTGGGCAATGAATACGGAAGACCAAAGAAGAATTGATGCCTTTTAATTATGGTGTTTGGGAAGAATATTGAGTATACCATGGACTGCCCAAAGAAAGAAGAAATCCTTCTTGGAAGAAATACAGCCAGAATGCTCCTTAGAAGCAAGGATTACAAGACTGTCTCACATACTTTAGGCATGTTATCAGGAGAGATTAATCCTTGGAGAAGGGCTTCATGTTTGGTAAAGTGGATGGTCAGCAAAAAAGAGGAAGACCCTCAATGTGACGGAATGACACAGTGGCTGCAACAATGAGCTCAAGCATAACAATGATTGTGAGGATGAGGTATGACCCAGCAGTGTTTCATTCGGTTGTACGTAGGGTCACTATGAGTTGGAATTGACTTGATGGCACCTAACAACAACTCTTATTTTGGCTGGCTTCTTTCATTTTAATGGAGAGATTATGGAAAAACCTATTTGAAGATGTCACTCATGTACGAGGTGAGAAAAATGGCCCTAGGCGCAATGTAGAAGTGACACATCTGCATCATTTACTTTTTAAGAATTGTCTGAGTCACCTAAAATCCCATTGCTGTCGAGTCAATTTCAACTCACAGAGACCCTATAGGATAAAGTAGAACTGCCCCAGAGGGTTTCCAAGGCTGTAAAACTTTATGGGCACAAACAGCCCCATCTTTCTCCCACTAAGTCATCTAGTCCTGCTATAATGTAAATAACACAAGTGAGTGGCATTAACAAAACGAAATTTTCTTCTTACTGTTTAGGAGGCTAGAAGTCTGGATTCAGGGGCCGGCTCTAGGGAAAAGCTTTCTCTCTCTGTCTGCTCTGTGGGAAAGCCCTCATCTTTCCAGTTTCTATTCCTAGGTAAAAGGAGCCCTAGCGGCTCAGTGGTTGCATTCAGCTGCCAACCAAAAGATTGACAGTTCCAATGTACCAGCTGCTTCATGGGAGAAAGTTGTGGCGGTCTGCTTCCATGAAGATTTGCAGCCTTGAAAACCCTATGGGGCAGTTCAACTCTGTCCTATAGGTTTCTATGAGTTGGAATCGACTTGAGGGCAGTGGGATTTGTTTTGGTTTTTACTCCTAGGTTCCTTGATAATCATGTGGCATGTAACTTCCTCTTCCTTTGTATTCCTTAACCTGCTCTTTTATATCTCTGAAGACATTG
Source organism: Dugong dugon (assembly GCA_030035585.1). Classification (NCBI taxonomy): domain Eukaryota; kingdom Metazoa; phylum Chordata; class Mammalia; order Sirenia; family Dugongidae; genus Dugong; species Dugong dugon. The sequence continues at coordinate 66,417,477 of CM057466.1, forward strand.
ATTTAAGACATGCCCTACGCTAATACTACCTCATTAACATAACAAAGAAAACCTATTCTCAAATGGGATTATAATCATAGGTATAACCGAAGTGAGGGGGAAAAACATTGTCATCTAGAGCAACCCTGTAGAACACAGTAGAACTGTCCCACAGGGTGTCCAAGGTTGTAAATCTTTACAGAAGTAAACTGTCACATGTGTCTCCTGAGGAGTGGCTGGTGGGTTTGAACCCCTGACCTATTGGTTAGCGGCAGAGTGCTTAACCATTGCACCACCAGGGCTCCTCAACCACAAGTATAGGGGTTAGGATTTACAACACATACTTTTAGGGGACAAAATTCAATACATAACATGAATATTCCTTTTTTTCCACATTTATTCCTTTTTTTAGTGGAAAATTACATATGGAGTTTTTGTGTCACTTCTCCTCTTTCTCTCCATTTCCACTGTTCATTTACTTCATTGTTTCCTAAGAGAGATAGACTACATTTATGATGTCTGGGTAGGTATTAGCTTCTTGAAAAATGCTAAAATGGTTACCAAACCTGGGAAGTGGGTCCTTGTCCGGTGCTCAGATTTGCCAATTAACTGGACACCTGTTTTTGAGAAAAAGGTAAATTTATTGCAGTGCGCAGAGCAAGGAGCCAGGGGAAAGTTCCTCAGATCCGGCTCCCCAAGCTACAGGTAAGCAGGGCTTTTATGTGATTTGGGCAGCAACATGGCAGACGTGCAGGTGTACTGGGGAGGGAAAACTCTAGAAGACGGCCAGGAACCAGGAGGTGACGTGATTCTTGTTGGACCTCTCACTCCGGAATAGGGTCTGGGTGATGATTTTTCTTCTGATTCACTCCACCTGTTGCTGTGTCCTCTGTTGAGGTCAATTAGTGGTCACAGATGGCCCGTCTGCACCTGTGGGGCAGGCCAAATCTGGATTGGGCTAGTTTAAGGACTGATGGAAATTTACTGGCATTTGTAGGGTCAGGTTACAAAATCAACTCAGAACAATGAATATTTCAAATTTTTATTATTTTCTTGAGGTGGCTTATTGGGACTTTCACACCGAGGATTTTTTAGAAATGGGTGGTGACATTGGGGTACAATTGCATTGGTATTATGGACAATAAACTAAGGCTTACCTAAATTCTGCAAAAGACCAATTAGTTTCCCCTAATCCCTGCCAACAGTTTGCAGAATAAGACATATGCATGGAACAATTACTGCAAATGTACACACTGTGGGCTTTTTGTTTGGTTTTCTCACCATTTATTTTACTCAGAATTTTATTTATTTTTGTCAGTGTAAATTTCCTAGCTGGCTATCTCTGTTGAAGACTTGGAGGGCTAAGATTTATTTTTTTCATCCTAAAATAACCTCATGGTTCATTATTGGTGAATAGACTCTGATAACACAAACACTGAGCACTTTGATTGTGAATGAGGAAGGTACACAGAAAAGCTGGTCAAGAAGGCGCAGAAAACTTCTTTTACTTAAGTGATGTAGGCTTAAATACATTTCAAAGCAGATAAAGAGAATTACTCCATCTGTTTCATCCAACATGCTTTATATGTTTGAGTGAGGATTCAATGAATTTGTCCCAGTGTAGAAACAGGGAAAACCAGATAGCATACAAGAGTGCATGTTTAGGTGTCCAAAAATTATGGTAGGGAGTCACACATGGCATCACATGGCAGTCTACCAGCAAGACATTGGTGGGAGTGGGTGGCAGAGAAGGGAACATGAAGAGAAACAGTGGAGGAGAGTGGGAGGGAGGTAGAAGGAGACAGAACAAGAATAAGAATGACAGAGGGCAAGATGTGACTTATTTTTCATTTTCCCATGTAAATTTCGCAATTAAGCCATGGAAGTAATGACACCAGTCAAGTCAAATGAAAATAAATAAATAAATAAAGGGAGGGGGATACTACTGAAATCTAGTGAACAATTTTTCATCTTAGGGAAAAGGGAAATGGCTTGACCTTGACTCATCCTTAGAGTGAGGAGAAGAGGATGGGAAAAGAGTCAGGCAGAAATCGGAGGGAGCCTAGTGTGAAACTAGGTGACAATTGTTTTTTGGATGCCAAAGATGGATGCCAAGATAATGCAGCAGAACTTGGAAAATTGAGAAATAAACGTGTTAAATACATGAAAATGAGAACTTCATCATTCTGAGTATGTATATATTAAATAATTCCTCTCATTTGGCAGTATACTTTATCATACATCTGTCATGTATTGACTCTAGTTGTTACTTAATAAGCTTCATAATCTTTTTATTACAAATTATTTTATCTTGACCCTATTGCACTGAGCCATTCATTTTGTCTGGAGGACCAGGATAAAGTTCACACTCAATTAATTGAATACAAAATAACATAGATAGCAAATGATAAGTAATGGAAAACCTCGTTACAAATGGAACAGCTCTTTATTTTAATCCCGTGCTCTTTTGATAACTTGCTCTTTATCTAAATAGTAGATTCTGATTCTGGTCTTTTATCTTAGGAAAGCTAAGATTACTTCACCACAATGAGTTTTAAAAGGCTTGGTTTGGAAGCTTAGGGTCATTGTTTTGTGGGACATCCCAGTCAATTGGCCTAATATTGTTTTTCTGTACTTCTACCTCCTAGTTCATTGCATAGTGCCCAAGGTCTTAAAACTTGCGAGTGGCCATTCAAGGTACAGCAACTGGTTTCCATTTACCTAGATTAACAGTGGAAGAAGGAGAGTCAGGAATCAGAGGAAATGGAATGCGTGTCTGGTTATTTCCATGAATAACTGATTGCTTTGCCATGAGACCAAAAGAGCTGGATGGCCCCCAGCGACCATTACTGAAAGTTTTGATCAAAGATTCTACAGAAGAATCATGATCAAAAGGGAGAAAATGCAGAACAGAATTTCTAATTATCAATGGAATCCATATGTTGCAGAGCCATTGAGGTCCGGTGAACAACAAAAACTATTGGTATGAGATAATCTTTAAACCTTAAACTAAAACTATTTCCCAAAGTCTTCTTTGAACCAAACAATAATTTAGCTTAATTAATAAAGTATGTCTGCCTTAAGTATTAGGCTTTTTTAAAGAATTACCTACATGGGATCAAATTGACAACAGCAGCTTGAAAGATTAGATGAAAAGCTTCAAGGTCAGTGAGTTTATGTTAATGGTGGTGGAATAATTTGGAAAAGGATAATGAGAACATTTGTACAACTTGAAGAATATGATTAATGTTACTAAACTCTACATGTAGAAATTGCTGAAATGGTGTACCTTTTGCTATGTAAATTTTCATCAAAATAAATAAATAAAAGATGTTTACTTGGTTGAAAGTCTATGACTATGTTTATATGGATATCTAGCATTTCTTGTCTAATAGGAGGTTTATTTCCTGCCTACAAATATGTGTGAGAAATCTTATACCAAATAGGACATGTGAACAGATAGAAACTATCTTCTTGAAAATTCATAAGTATCCCATTATCAAACGGCAGTATCTAACTGAATATCAATTGTTTCCACCAAATTAAAAAAGGTAAATATTTTAAATCTCAGTTTAAAACCTCGTTTGATTACTTTTTTGATTTACATTGTTCAAGATGAAATACTTAAAGACTATTCCAATCATTTTTACATAAAGATCTAAATGGAAGGTCCCATGAGGGATATGAGGAAGAATAAATATCTAGAGATTTAAAAAGACCTATATCTATACACACACACATATAAACATGTAAGAAAAATCTGAATTAGAATTGCTTGAATAATTATTTTATATACTTATTTTAATTGCATCTTAATGGTATACAGTCATGTGTGATTTGATGTTAAGCAGTAAAAATAAATAAATAAATCCATGCTAGTGAATAATTGAGGTACTGGTATTGCAGTGGATAAGCATTAGGCTGCTAACCAAAAGGTCAGCAATTCGAATCCACCAGCCACTCTTTGGAAACCCTATGGGGCAGTTCTATTCTGTCCTATAGGGTGGCTATGAATCGGAATCGACTCAATGGCAAGGGGTTTTTTGGTTTTAGTGAATGATTAGTCAGCAGTATAATTTTAAAAGAAAATTTAATAAGCCATAAAGTACATAGAAAATTTGACCTCTGCTTAACTCTTCTTCCTTCTTAATTACCATAAGATTAAATCTTAAATATATTATTATTCATCACCATCAGGAGAAATGATCTATTAGCGTTATTTTCCATACAAAATGGTTTCAATGGTGATTATACATACAATCTGTTTTTTCTCACATACATGTTACCAGTCAAGGCCTTGCTTAAAAAAAGGAAAGCATGCTAATTGAATACTGGGATACGAGAAATAAGAAATTAACCAATAATTAAAGATATATTAAACACAGAAAATACTGATACTGAGAACATTTCATAAAGGAGAAGAAGTAGATCTATGGTATAGATAAAAGTCTAGGTCAGTGTTGTCCAATGGAAATATAACACAAGTCATAGATCTATTTTTAAATTTTCTGATAATTACTTTAAAAAAGGAAAAGGAAAATATGGAATTATTTTAATAAATAATTTATTTATCTGAATATATCCAAAATAACATCTTATCACAAAATAAAGATTTTAAAATTTGAGATATTTTACATTATTTTGCACCTAAAATCTTAGTAATCATATGTTAATTTTAGACATTCAGCACAATACAATTTTGACAAATTTTCATCAGAACACTTGAACTAAATTTAGATTTTATAAAATATATGGTCAAAAAATAGATTCACAGAAGAATGGACATACGCACACTCACGTTCATTGCAGCATTATTCACAATAGCAAAAAGATGGAAACAAATTGAAGTGTCCATCAGCAGAAGAATGGATAAATAAACTATGGTTCATACACACGACGGAATACTATGCATCAGTAAAGAACAATGATGAATCAGTGAAACATTTCACAACATGGACAAATCTGGAGGGCATTATGCTGAGTGAAATAAGTCAATCGCAAAAAGACAAATAGTATATGAGACCACTACAAGAAAAATTCATGAAAAGGTTTACATACAGAAAGAAACAATCTTTGATGGTTACGAGGGGAGGGGTAAGGAGGGAAAAACACTAAATAGACAATAGATGTGGTAACTTTAGTGAAGGGTAAGACAGTACACAAAATTGGAGAAGACAGCACAACTTGACAAAAGCAAGGTCGTGGAAGCTCCATAGACATATCCAAACTCCCTGGGGGACCAAATTACTGGGCTGAGGGCCGTGGGGATCGTGGCCTCCAGGAAGATCTAGCTCAACTGGCGTAACATAGTTTATAAAGAAAATGTTCTACGTTCTACTTTGGTGAATAGCGTCTGGGGTCTTAAAAGCCTGTGAGCAGCCATCTAAGATACTCCAATGCTCTCACCCTGTCTGGAGCAAGAGAGAATGAAGAAAACCAAAGACACAAGGGAAAGATTAGTCCAAAGGGCTCATGCACCACAAGTACCACAGCCTCCACCAGACTGAGTCCAGCATAACCAGACGGTGCCCAGCTACCACCACCGACTGCTCTGACAGCAATCCCAATAAAGGGCTCTGTACAGAACTGGAGAAAAATGTAGAACACAATTCTAACTCACACGCACAAAAAAAGACCAGACTTATTGGTCTGACAGAGACTGAAGAAATCCCGAGAGTATGGCCCCTGGACACCCTTTCAGGTCAGTAATGAAGTCATTCCTGAGAGTCACCCTTCAGCCAAAGATCAGACAGGCCTATAAAACAAAATGATACCAATAGGCACACCAGCCCACGGGCAAGAATGAGAAGGCAGGAGAGGACAGGAAAGCTGGTAATGGGGAAACAAAGTTCGAGAAAGGGAGAGTGTTGACACGTTGTGGTGTTGGCAGTCAATGTCACAAAATAACACGTGCATTAATTGTTTACTGAGAAAATAGTTTGCTCTGTAAGCCTTCATCTAAAGCACAATAAAAACAAAGAAAGAAAAAGTAGACTCACATACACAGGTTTTTCCAAACAGATTTATAATGTTTACAATAACAACAAAATATTGGTGTCAAATTTTAAGTTAATTATAATTAAATAATATTAGAAGTTCTGTTCCACAGTTTCACTAGCTATAATACATATGATCCATAGCAACATATTGTTAGTGGCTACCCTACTGACAAGTGCATGCTCTTTGATCCTACAAGTTCTTGCAGAGCATCTTCTATTTGCCATCATAGGGAAGGCACTGAGATTACAGAGTAATGTACTTTATAATCTACTGTGGGAGGCAAACAAACAAACAAACAAAAACTAGTCAAGTACTGTGCACTGTGATTAATTTCTAAGATAGGCAGTATGGGAGAATATGAAGTCAGATTTGCATTATTGCATTTAAGGAGTAGTGATAAAGAGGAAGCAATCAAGAAAAAAATGACTCCGATTTCTTAAAAAGTGAATAGACTTACTAATTCAAGCAGTTGTTCAGCATACAAGCAAAAGTAACTTCATATGGATTATTATATTTAAACAATTGACAAATTGTTTTGGGATTGTGTACTTAGAGCTCAAACAATTAAGAAAAGCTGAACTATTACAGTGTTGTTTGTGATTGTTCTGGAGTTTTTGTGTTAGGGTAAGGGGCTGGGGCAGTGTTGGGGGAACATAGAAGTTAACTTTCGATTTTCCACATTGTATGACTTTCACAGTAAGATTTTCAATAAATATTTTTTGAAAGTAACTGCATATTCAGACTGAATTTAAGTGGCCTCTTTAATATATAAAATATTGATATTTTCCATTTTCCATGTTGATATTTCCTCTCTTGTGCTTGCTCTCACTCTCTCTCTCACTGGCCCTCTCTCTCCTCCTTCCCTCCCTCCTTTTCTTCCTCCCTATTTCTAACTATAATTTTTGCTTCTGCTGAGTAGAAGATCATGCAGTGCATTTCTATTGTCTAAATAGAACCTCGTGGCTATAAACATTATATAACTAAAACATGAATGTGAATAGAAGCACGATTATGACACGAATAACTTCTATTGTTTTTTCTTGTAACAATAACCTCCTATTAGGCAAGAGACCTGTATTTGATCTTAAATAAAAGTATATGGTAATAAAGTTTGATTTGCTACATGACTCCCTAAATTTCATCTTTTATTGTTAAAAAAATATGTCAGCTTTTCCTAGGCAGTGGCACAGTGGTTAAACATTTGGCTGCTAACCAAAAGGTCAGCAGTTCAAGTCCACCAGCTGCTCTTTGGAACCCCTATGAGGCAGTTCTACTCTGTCCTATAGGGTTGCTAGGAGTCAGAATTGACTTCAGGGCAAAGGGTTTGGTTTTGGTTTATGTAGCTACTAGTGCAATATCAATGAAATATTGTATATTATTATTTTCACTATGTAGTTTAATATCATACTGCTGTTTTTCTCATAGTGTATTAGAAATTAGAAACACTTCAAGGAAGTGGAATCTAGTTTATAATTTCAGGCTTCAGGTAATCTTTAATTTCTTTTGATGAAACATGTAGAAATATTCCTTCTTTCCACTTCTCTCCATTACTTCTTTCCCTGCCAAGGTTTATCCTTTTGCTTTGCTGACATGTCCTTTTGCTTTAGTACTTAGGTTCATAAGGAAATATTATTTGTTCACCTGCTTACTCTGTACATTATGCTTCTAACGTTACTTACAACTCAAGCAGCATGAAAGAAAAAATGACTTTTTTAGTGAGGAAGGAAAATAGATTCCAGAGTAACTCCAAGATACCAATGCAAATTAAATGAAAATTGTAAGAGCTAGATTTTTTTCACATGAATAGGTATTTTCTTACAGAATAAATACAGAGTTGCTTGAGCAGAAAAACCACTGATTGGCAAAAGACAGGAAAAAGGCTGGTCTATTTTACATATTAATGAAACAGAGTGGCTTTTTTAAAAAATGTGTATTGAAGTTACAGAAAAAAACTCAACTCTTAGAAATCCTTCTCCCTAAAACAACCTATCAGTCCAATTAATGAATGTATTTTTAATTATTTGAGGAAATGTGTAAAATAATAAATTTAACCTTCATCTTTCTTGTGAAAACAAGCATGATCAAAAATAAAAGTTAAAGCATTACCTTCACAAAGAAAATAATATCAAAACAAAAAAACAGCAATATGGTTAGCTGAATTCTTCTGCTGTCTAAATTACATAAAAGTTAATACATCAAAGAAGATGCAATCCATTACAGCTTTCCATATTGGATGGAAATAATTTAATTTTAGCATATTTTAGTATTTAATATAAAATAGTATCAGCACCCCAGTTACATGTATCAGCAAACATTTGTATGCTTTCTCACCTTTCAGAATGTATTGAAAGACTCAAGGAGGTCTTTTATTTAAATATTTTAATGTAGTTATCCAGAGTTTATAGTCACAGTCATACTTTAAGAAGATTGGTGCAAAATTGCCATCTTCTTACTGAAAAACTGAAAAATTTCTCAATTTTATTAGATGTGGTTTATTGATTTAATATTAAACATATTTGTAATCAGAAGCCTATGTTGGTTTATATTTATTTTAATTAAAAAGTTCTTCCAAGTAAAATGTTCAGGAAGTGGATATACCCAGTGTAAGCATGTTTAATAATTCTAATTCTGTTCTTCAAACACAAATGATTGCCTATTGTTAATTCATACTTTCTCAAAGTTGGTATTTTTCAGAAAGAAACTATTTCTTTAGAATTTTAATTAAAATAAATATTGCCATGTATAATGACTACTGATGGAAGATATCAGGATAGGTAGATAGGTTGACAGACAGATTGATAGATGAATAGATACATAGACAGACACAGACAGATGGATAGATACATGGATACATAGAGATATATATGACAGTATGATCTTTCTGACAAAGAGGTGTTATATGATACTCATTAGATCATTAATTATTCTGTTAAGATGCTTAATGTAATGATGACTTGGGAAAGAAAAACACATATCATTAGCAATGACACTGAAACTATCAAATGATTTAAATAGATTATAGAGCAGTAATTTTTTTAATGCACTGGCATAAGGCCAAACATAGCACTTTAACCACTGCACCACCAGGGATCCTATACATGCCTACAGGGTAACCCTAAGTTCATTCTTGCTAAGATGAATAAATGAAAGTTTAAATATTATATTTCTTGGCTTCCTAGTTTATATAGATTGTTAAACTATTCTAGATTATATTTTTCTATTTTCATATTCATCATAATTATTTCAATTGCAAAATTTAATTTGAATGTGACAATGATTTTTCTCCTGTCAAAGCTAAAATACAGCTCTCAAAAATAAAGGGAGCTGGGTAGTTAAATGGTTTGTGCTTGAATACTAACCTAAAGGTTGGCAGTTTGAACTCACCTAGCAGGACAGTGAAAGAAAAGTCTGGTGATCTGCTTCCATAAAGATTAAATCCAGAAAACTCTAAAAAAACAAATAAACACATATTCTAGTTTCCCTGCCCTACTTTCTTCTCATTTTTGCTTTAGAATAATTATTGACATTTTGGTCTCATATAGATTGTTTTTTAATGGAACACCATACTCAAAAGTACTAGAAATGGAAGAAACAGAATACAATTAATGAGAATGTTGGCATACTGTGAAAAACACAACTAACGTCGCTGAACAGCTTGTGTAGAAATTGTCAAATGAGAACCTAATTTGCTGTGTAAACATTCACTGAAAACATAATAAAATACTATTGAATAAATATGACTGAGAGGGAGACAGAAAGGAAGTAAGGAAGGAAAGAAAGGATAGAGGGAAGAACTGAGGGAGGAAGGGAGGGAGGGAGTTAGAGAGAAAGAGAGAGAGAAAGAAAGAAAGAGAGAGAAAGAAGGAAAGAAGAAGAAAGAAACAAAGGAAGGAAGGAAGAACCCCAAAGAATCAACAAGAAAACTACTGGAACTAATAGAAGATTTCAGCAAAGTTTCAGGATACAAAATAAACATACAAAAATCAGTTGGATTCCTTTACACCAACAAAGAGAACCTTGAAGAGAAAATTACCAAATCAATACAATTTACAGTAGCCCCAAGGAGAGAAAAAACTTAGGAATAAATCTAACCAGAGATGTAAAACATCTATACAAAGAAAAGACAAGACACTACTGCAAGAATCTTAGAGACCTGCATAAGTGGAAAAATATACCTTGCTCATGGATAGGTAGACTCAACATAGTGAAAATGTCAATTCTACCCAAAGCAATCTACAAATACAATGCAATCCCGATCCAGATTCTACCAGAATTCTTTAATGAGATGGGGAAACAAATAACTGACTTCATATGGAAAGGGAAGAGACCTCAAATAAATAAATAAAGCATTACTCAAGAAGAAGAACAAAGTGGGAGGCCTTACACTACCTGACTTTAGGACTTATTATACCGCCATGGTAGTCAAAAGAGCCTGGTATTGGTACAACAGAAACATAGACCGATGGAACAGAGTTGAGAATCCAGATATAAGCTCATCCACCTATGAGCAGCTAATATTTGACAAAGGCCCAAAGTCCATTAATTGGGGAAAAGACTGTCTTTTTAACAAATGTTGCTAGCGTAACTGGATATCCATCTGCAAAAAACTGAAACAAGAACCATACCTCACACTATGTACAAAAACTAACTCAAAATGGATCAAAGACTTAAATATAAAATCGAAAACAATAAAGATAATGTAAGAAAAAATAGGGACAAAGCTAGGAGCCCTAATACATGGAATAAACGTAATACGAACCATAAGTAACAATGCACAAACACCAGAAGAGAGACTAGATAAATGGGAGCTCTTAAAAATCAAACACTTACGCTCATCAAAAGACTTCACCAAAAGAGTAAAAAGACAACAGGGAAAATGGCACTCTAGGCAGAAGCACCATTCCGTCCCTCCACAGCAAAGATCCAAAAAACTAAGCCGAACAGAGAATACAACAATCCTGAAACCCTAAAACATCAAATAAAGCAATAAAGAACTCAGCCAAGCACCAAATAAAGTCAGAAAACTGACAGAGAATGAGGAGTGAAGAGAGATTAATGCAGAGGTTACCTACCAGCTAATGCAGCGCAGATCCACCATCTTGGACTCCTATCGGAGACCAGCAAACAGGGGGTACGAGAAAGCAGCCACATGGAGCATCCAGCGGGAGACAAAACAACCGGTAATTTGTGATATACGCTTTCCCAACCCCCATCCTTCTTCACCCCGACTCGGTCTCCTCTGCTTTCTGTGGCCACAATCTCTTGACCTGGAAACACCGGCTGCTTGTATTCTACACACCCGAATGGGCTGGCTGTCTGAGTGCCATTTGTTGGCTGCTGGTGTTGCTTTTTTCCACTTCTTCTGATTTCTTCCTTACCTGTCACCACCTCCCCCTCCTTTCGGTCAAATACCTGGCTCCGTGCACCATCTTTGCTTCTTCCTGAGGGGCTGCAGGGCTCTGGTAATTTGTGATATACACTTTCCCACTCCTTACCCTTCTTCACACACACTTGGCCCCCTTTGCTTCCCACGGGCACAATCTCTTGTCCGAGAAACACCAGCCCGTGCTAACTGGCTCTCTGAGTGCCTTTTGTTGGCTGCTAGTGTTGCTTTTTTTTCTGCTTCTTTTGATTTCTTCCTTACCTCTCACCACATCCCCCTCCTTTCACTCAAATACCTGGATCCGTGTGACATCTTTGCTTCTTCCTGAGGGGCTGTGGAGCTCTGTTCGAGTGTGGAGCTGCTTCCAGTTTGGGCTGCCGTGCGTGGGATCCTGGGGCTTTTGTTCGTTTGTTTGTTTTCAATTGTTTGTTTGTTTTCTTGAGTTGGGAGCACTTTCTGACCAGGCGGTGCTGCGTGGTAAGGAGACTTCCCACTCAGCTTCCACAGACATACAGAGGAATCCCTGAGGGAATTTCTTTTTCTGTTTTTTTTTTTTCTTTTTTGGGAGAACTTTCCAGTTTTTATTTTTTTAATTTGTTTGGTTTTCTTTTCCCTCTTTTTCTCTTTTTGTCTTTCTTCATTGCTCAGTTTCTCATCACTCTATATCTTCCTTCTCTTTCTGTTCCCAGAATACCCGGCGTTGTCTACCTCTACGCCCTCTAGCCAGGCTGTACTGCAACACCTGAGAGCGACTTTCCCAGACCTCATAGCAGCACTGGTGGGATCCATAAGAACTTTGCAGTTCTTTAAGCTTTCTGATTTTTATTTATTCATTCTTTTCTTTTCTTCCTGTTCCCCTTCCTGTTTTTCTCCATTTCATAGTCTCTCATCTCTCCACTCCAATGGCAAGCTCCCCTAGCATTCTTTTTTGTTTGTTTGTTTGTAAGTTTTTGGCTCCTGTTCCTCTCTCATCTCTCCCATATCCATCTTAGCTCCACACATAACAATGTCCCTGCGAAATCCTGCCTACCTGCACCGTGCGCTTGCCATCACACCACCAAGCAGCACAGCACAGGAACCTATCCTGCACTGACTACAGACGTGCTCTGGTGGTTGTAGTAAGTGCCACAAACAACCCGTCCCAATAACTCCTCTTCAGCTAGACCTGCCCTGCCATACCAAATCTGAGTGACTGACCCTGCCAATTGGAGAAGAAGGCGAAAAGTATTGTGCCCACAGATGAGCAAACAACAAAGAACACGCTGTCTGTCTACTCAGACATAGTCAAATTTAAAAAAATAAAGGGACAAAACGAACAAATCAACAATCAATAAATGAGAAAAATAACTACTGAATGCCCCAAAGAGAGCAGACAATATCAAAACATTTACAAAAACAGGACAGGATGGTTCCGGTAGGCATCCAAAATAAAACACCAGACGACTCTCCTCTGGAAGAAAATGCACTAGAACTACCTGATAGGGAATTCAAACCTCTAATACTCAGAATTCTCCAAGAGCTGAGGCAAAAAGCTGACAAACATGAGGAAAAAATTGACAAATTTATGGAAAATACAGACAAAAAATTGGAAGAATTCAGGAAGATGATGCAGGAACAACATGCCAAAATAAATTCACAACTAGAAATTATACAAAAACAATAATTAGAAATCCAAAAGATAAACAACAAGATTTCAGAAATGGATGATGTCATAGAAGGGCTGAGAAGTAGATTTGAAACCATGGAAGACAGGATCAGTGGAACTGAAGACAAACACTTGGATACAACTCTGTTTCAGGAAAACTCAGAAAAAAGAACAAAGAAAAATGAAGAGACACTGAGAGCTATGTGGGACACAATTAAAAGCAAAAATTCATGTGTGATTGGCATCCCAGAACAGGGGGAGAAAACAGAAAACACAGAGAAGATCATTGAGGAACTGCTGACAGAAAACTTTCCCAATATCATGAAAGGTGAAAAGCTGGCCATCCAAGAAGCTCAACGAACCCCATATAGAAGAGACCCCAAAAGAAAATCACCAAGACATATCATATTCACAGTCACCAAAACTAAAGACAAACAAAGAATCCTGAGAGCAGATCATGAAAAACAAGAAGTCACATACAGAGGAGAAAGAATAAGACTAAACTCGGATTATTCAGCAGAAACCATGAAGGCAAGAAGGCAATGGGATGACATATCTAAAATCTTGTAAGAAAACAATTGCCAGCGAAGAATATCTCCTGCAAAACTCTCGTTCAAATATGATGGTGAAGTTTGGTCATTTCTAGATAAACAGAAATTAAGGGAATATGGAAAAGTCCAACCAAACTTACAAGAATTATTAAAAGGAGCTCTTCGATCTGAGAACAAAAAGGTTCAGCTCACAGGCAGAAGCTAGGACGCAGGATTGTACCAGACAGATACCAATCTAGGAAATGAACTCTGGAGGACTACCCAAAACCAAAAGAAATATAACAGGGAATCAGAGCAGATAATCAGTAAATGACAACCACAGCAAAACAATAAAAGAGGGAATAAACGGCATAAGTAGAGAACCTTGTAATGGAGAGGAAGGCAAGGTGATACCAAGTAATGGTAGACTGCTTCAAAGTTAGAAAGATAAGGGTAAAATTCATGGCAACCACAAAGAAAGTTAACAAACATACTCATAAAAATAAAGAGGAAAAACATAAAGTCTCAGCAAAAACAAAACCTACAAAAACAAAAGAAATAAAAAAAAGAAATCACAAACAAAAGTAACTCAGCAAAAGAGAGTAGGAAGAACAAAGAAAACTTCAGCACCACAAAAAAAAGCACTACAAAATGACAGCAACAAACTCACATCTATCAATAATTACACTGAATGTAAATGGACTCAAAGCACCCATAAAGAGACAGAGAGTGACAGAATGGATAAGAAAACAGGATCCATCAATATACTGTCTGCAAGAGACACACCTGAGAAACAAAGATGTGAATTTATTAAAAGTTAAAGGTTGGAAAAAAATATATCAAGCTAACAACTACCAAAAAAGATCAGGAGTGGCAATTCTAATCTCAGATAAAATAGACTTTAAAACGAAATCTACCATAAAAGACAAAGAAGGACACTATATAATGATTAAGGGGACAATCCATCATGAAGACATAGCCATAATAAACATCTATGCACCCAATGACAGGGCTCCAAAATACATACAACAAACTCTTACAACACTGAAAAGAGAAATTGACAGTTCCACAATAATAGTAGGAGACTTCAACACACCACTCTCAGTAAAGGACAGAAAAACAAAGAAGAAACTCAGCAAAGATACAGAAGAACTAAAGGGCACAGTCAGCCAACTTGACCTCCTAGACATATATGGAACACTCAATGCAATCGCTGCAAAGTAAACATTCTTTTCCAATGCACATGGAATGTTCTCCAGAATAGACCGCATCTTAGGCCACAGAGCAATCCTGAACATGATCCAAAATGCTGAGATAATTCAAAGTATCTTCTCTGACCACAATGCCATCAAGGTAGAAATTAACAATAGAAAGAGCAAAGAAAAAAAATTAATTACATGGAAACTGAATAACACCCTGCTTAACACATCACAGGGTAATAAAAGAAACCAGAGATGGAATCAAAAAATTCCTAGAATCAAATGAGAATGAAAACATATCATACCAAAACCTTTGGGACACAGAAAAGGCAGTCCTCAGAGGACAATTTATAGCAATAGATGCACATATCAAAAAAGAAGAAAGGGACAAAATCAAAACATTAACTACATAAGTCAAACAAATACAAAGAGAACAGCAAAAAAAGCCCACAACCACCGGAAGAAAGGAAATAGTAAAGATCAGTGCAGAAATAAATTAAATAGAGAACAGAAAAACAATAGAAAGAACCAACAAAACCAAAAGTTGGTTCTTAGAAAGAATCAACAAAATCGACAAACCACTGGCCAGACTGACAAAAGAAAAACAGGAGAGGACACAAATAACCCAAATAAGAAATGAAATGTGGGACATTACAACAGACCCAACAGAAATAAAAGGCTTATAAGAGAATATTATGAAAATTTATACTCCAACAAATTTGAACACATAGAGGAAATGGATAAATTTCTAGAAACACATGGCCTACCCATACTACAACAAAGTGATGTTGAAAATCTGAACAGACCCATAACAAGAGAAGAGACTGAAAAGGTAATAAAAAAAACTCCCAACCAAAAAAAGCCCTGGCCCAGATGGCTTCACTGGAGAGTTCTATAAAACATCTACAGAAGAGCTTGTACCAGTACTACTCAAGCTATTTCATAGCATAGAAGAGGAAGCAACACTTCCAAATTCATTCTATGAAGCCAGCATAATGCTGATACCAAAATCAGGCAAAGACGTCACAAAAAAAGCAAATTACAGACCAAGATCTCTCAGGAATATAGATGCAAAAATTATGAACAAAATTCTAGCCAATAGAATTCAGTATAATGTCAAAAAAAGAATACACCATGACCAAGTAGGATTCATACCAGGTATGAAAAGATGGTTCAACATTAGAAAATCAATCAACATAATCCACCACATAAATAAAAGGAAAGAAAAGAATCCCATGATCATCTCAGTTGACACAGAAAAGGCATTTGACAAAGTCCAACACCCATGCCTGATAAAACCTCTCAATCAAATAGGTATAGAAGGGAAATTTCTCAACATAACGAAGGGCATCTATGCAAAACCAACAGTCAACATCATTCTTAATGGAGAGAGGCTGAAAAGATTCCCCATGAAAACAGAACAAGACAAGGATGCACTTTATCACCACTCCTATTTAAGATTGCGCTGGAAGTTCTCGCTAAAGCAATAAGGCAAGAAAAAGAAATAAAGGGCATCCAAATTGGTAATGAAGAAGTTAAACTCTCCCTGTTTGCAGATGATATGATACAATACATTGAAAACCCTAAAGACCCCATGAGAAATCTACAGGAACTAATAGAAAGATTCAGCAGAGGAGCAGGATACAAGATAAACATTCAAAAATCATTTGGATTCCTATACACCAATAAGGAGAACGATGAAAAGGAGATCAGGAAAACAATACCATTTTCAATAGCCACTAAAAACATAAAATACTTAGGAATAAATCTGAGCAGGGATGTTAAAGATCTATACAAAGAAAACTACAAAACACTTCTGCATGAAACCCAAAGGGACCTACATAAATAGAAAAACATACCATGCTCATGGATAGGCAGATTCAGCATTGTGAAAATGACAATTCTACCAAAAGCAATTTACAAATGCAATGCAATCCGGATCCAAATACCAACAACATTCTTCAAAGAGATGGAAAAACTAATCATTAACTTTATATGGAAAGGGAAGAAGCACCGAATAAGTAAAGCACTACTGAAGAAGAAGAATAAAGTTGGAGGACTCACACTACCTAACTTCAGAACCTACTATACAGCTACAGTAGTCAACTACATACAGATAATTTGACCAATGGAACAGAATTGAGATCCTAGATGTAAATCCATCCACCTATGGTCACCTGCTGTTCAACAAGGGCCAAAATTCCATCAAATGGGGAAAAGACAGTCTTTTTAACAAATGATGCTGGCAAAAGTGGATATCCATCTGCAAAAAAATGAAACAGGACACATACCTCACACCGTATACAAAAACTACTTCCAAATGTATCAAAGACCTGAATATAAAGCCTAAAACTATAAAGTTCATAGAAGAAAAAATAGGACCAACACTACAGGCCTTAATACACAGCATGAAAAGGATACAAACCTTAGCCATCAACACACAAACCCCAATAGATAAGCTAGATACCTGGGATCTTCTAAAAATCAAACACCTACGCTCTTCAAAAGACTTTACCAAAAGAGTAAAAACAGAGCCTACAGATTGGGAAAAAATTTTTAGACAGTAGTAGTCAGACAAAGTCTAATCTCCATAATCTACAAGAAAATCCAACACTTCTACAACAAAAAGACAAATAATCCTATTAAAAAATGGGGAAAGGAAATGAACAGACACTTCACCAAAGAAGACATTCAAATGGCCAACAGACACATGAGGAAATGCTCATGATCGCTAGCCATTAGAGAAATGCAAATTAAAACCACAATGAGATAAGATCTCACCCCGGCACTACTGGCACGAATCAAAAACACTGGAAATAACAAATGTTGGAGGGGCTGCGGGGAGATGGGAACTCTTATGCACTGTTGGTGGGAGTGCAAAATGATACAAACATTTTGGAAAATGATATGGTTCTTCATCAGAAAGCTAGAAATAGACTTACCATTCCATGAAGAAATTCCACTCCTAGGGATATATCCTAGAGAAATAAGAGTTGTCACTCGAATAGACATGTGCACACCTAGGTTCATGGCTGCATTGTTCACGGCAGCATTGTTCACAATAGCAAAATGATGGAAACAACCCAGATGCCCATCAACAGATGAATGGATAAACAAACTATGGTATATACACATAACGGAGTACTATGCAATGAGAAAGAACAATGAGTCTCTGAAGCGTCTCATAACATGGATGAAACTGGAGGACATTATGCTGAGTGAAATAAGTCAATCACAAAAGAACAAATATTGTATGAGACCTCTATTCTAAATACCCATGAAAAAGTTTACACACAAGATGTAACAATCTTTGTTGGTTAACAGGGATGGGAGGGGTGTGGGGGAAATCCTAAATAGGCAATAGATAAGTGGTATCTTGGGTGAAGGGTGAGACAGTACACAATACAGGGGAAACTAACACAACTTGTACAAGAAAAGGTCATGGAAGCCCCATAGACATATCCAAACTCCCTGAGGGACCGAATTGCTGGGTGGAGGGCTGTGGGGACCATGGTCTTGTGGAACATCTAGCTCAGTTGGCATAACACAGCTTATAAAGACAATGCTCTACATTCTACCTTGGTGAGTAGTGTCTGGGGTCTTAAAAGCCTGTGAGCGGCCATCTAAGATACTCCACTGGTCTCATCCCTTCGGGAGCAAGGGAGAATGAAGAGAACACAATACAAGGAAAAGATTAGTCCGAAGGACTAATCGTCCACAGCTACCAAGGCCTCCACCGGACAGAGTCCAGTACAGCTAGATGGTGGCCAGCTACCCCCACTGACCACTCTGACCAGGATCAGAAAAGAGGGTTCTAGACAGAGCTGGAGAAGGATGTAAAACATAATTCTAACTCACAAAAAAAAAAAAGACCAGATTTACTGGCCTAAAGGAGACTGAGAAACCCCGAGAGTATGGCCCCCAGACACACTTTTAGCTCAGTGGTGAAGTTATCTCCGAGGTTCACCGTTCAGCCTGGGAGTGGACAGCACCATATAATCAAATGAGACTAACGAGGTATAGTAGTCTAGTGACAAGGGCCAGAAGGCAGAAGGGGACAAGGAAGCTGGTGATGGGGAACCTAAGTTTGAGTAAGGATATTGGTGATGTGTTGCGAGATTGTTAACCATTGTTTGTTCTGTAAGCCTTCATCTTAAGTGAGAATAACAGCACAGTTGGAAGAGCATAGTCAATGTCACTGAACTGTTTGTGTAGAAATTTTGGAAATGGTATATCTTTGGCTTCGTGTATTTTCACCAAAAAGAAAAGGTTGAGAAGTTAGAGGGTTGACATTTTGTGCAGTTGTTAACCAATGTCATAAAACAATATGTGTAATGTGTACTACTGTTTCATGAGAAACTATTTGTTCTGTAAGCCTTCACCTGAAGTACAAAAAAAAAAAAAAAAAAGAGTATAAAGACAACCTACGGACTGGGAAAACAATTTTGGCTAAGACAAATCCTATCAGTGTTTAATCTCTGAAATCTACATGATACTGGAAAACCTCGACAACAAAAAGACACATAACCCAATTAAAAAATGAGCAAAGGATATGAACAAGCCCTTTACCAAAGAGGATATTAAGGTGGCTAACAGACACATGAAGAAATGCTCATGATCATTAGCCATTAGAGAAATGCAGATGAAAACTACAATGAGATATCATCTCACCCCAGCAAGGCTAGCATTAATCCAAAAAACACAAAATAATAAATGCTGGAGAGGTTGTGGAGAGACTGGAACACTTATACACTGCTGCTGGGAATTTAAAATGGTATAACCGCTTTGGAAATTGATTTGGCACTTCCTTAAAAAGCTAGAAATAGAAGTACCATGCAATCCAGCTATCCCGCTCCTTGAAATATATCCTAGAGAAATAAGAGCTATCACGTGGATAGATATATGCACACCCATGTTCATTACATCACTATTCACAATAGTAAAAAGATGGAAACAACCGAGGTGTACATCAACAGATGAATGGATGAACAAATTATGGTATATCCACACCGTGGAATATTATGCCATTATAAAGAACAAAGATGAAGCCTTGAAACATCGTATAACATGGTGGAAGTTGGAACTTATTATGGTGAGTGAATTAGTCAGTCACAGAAGGACAAATACTGTATAAGACCACTATTACAAGAACTCAGGAAAAGGTTTAAACACAGAAAAAAAATTCTTTGATGGTTACAGGGATGGGGAGAGAGCGTGAGGTTTATTTACTAACTAGATAGTAGATAAGAATCATCTTAGGCAAAGGGAAGGACAGCACACACTACAGGGGAAGTGAGCACAAATGGACTAAACCAAAGCTAAGAATTTTCCTGAATACAATCAAATACTTTGAGAGACAGAGTAACATGGGTAGGGGTCTGGGGACCATGCTTTCAGGGGACATCTATGTCAGTTGGCATAACAAAGCTTATTAAGAAAATGTTCTGCATACTACTTTGGTGAGTGGTGTCTGGGGTCTTAAAAGCTTGCAAGCGGCCATCTAAGATGCATCAATTGGTCCCAACTACTTGGAGTAAAGGAGAACAAAGAACACCAAAGGCACAAGGAAAGTATTAGCCCAAGAGACAGAATGGGCCCCATAAACCAGAGACTTCATCAGCCTGAGGCCAGAAGAACTAGATGGTGCCCGGCTACCACCAATGAACGTCTGACAGGGAACACAGCAGAGAGTCCCTGACGGAGCAGTAGAACGATGGGATGCAGAACTCAAATTCTAGTAAGAAGACCAGACTTAATGGTCTGACTGAGACTGGAGGATCCCCAGAAAGCACAGCCCCTGGTCTCTCTATCACCCCAGAACTAAAATAATTTCTGAAGCCAACTCTTCAGACAGGGATTGGACTGGACTGTGGGACATAAAGTGATACTTGTGAAGAACGTGCCTCTTAGTCAAGTAGATACAAGAGACCTATGGGGCAGCTTCTGTCCAGAGGTGAGATGGGAAGGCAGAGAGAGTTAGGAGCTGGTTGAATATTCATGGGGAATCAGGGGCGGAGGGGAGGAGTGTGCTGTCCCAGAATGGGGTTAGTGGTTGGGGTCTCATAACAATGTATGTTAAAAAAAATTTTGTATGGGAGACTAACTTGAAATGTAAACTTCATTTAACTACAACAAGAATAAAAAATAATAATAATAATAAAAAAGAAAGGAAAAAAAGAGGACAGTAGGAACATTTGTGAATATATGTCATGCAGGGCCGTGGATCCTCAAACAAGCAAACACTTTCTGTAAGCTTCTTAGAATCATATGAAACAAGGATTTTGAAAGACCATGTATTTCAATTATTTACCTTAACCCAAGATTATAGGGAAAGAATATGATATAGCTAACCATAAAGAATATTAGCACAAGAAATCATGATGATATAAATTGAATTTGTGATTGAACACTGAATAATATTTTTTTAATGGGTAGAATACATTTATTGAAAAGAGACAAACAAATACTATTAAAAGATTCTGTTCCTATGCAAATATGAGATACAGTTTTTTGTTTAGAAAATTAAAAGCAAATGAGAGTGTTTTCTAAATCCTTAAGTTTTGTTTTGTTTTGTTTTTACTTTTTTTTATTGTGTTTTAGGTGAAAATTTACAGCTCAAGTTAATTTCTCATTCAAAAATGTATACACATATTGTTTTGTGACATTGGTTTCAATTCACACAATATGATAGCACACTCCTCCTTTCCACCTTGGGTTCCCTGTGTCCTTTTGATCAGTTGCTGTCCCTTCCTGCCTTCTCGTCTTGCTTTTAGACAGGAGCTGCCCATTTGATCTTGTATATCTGATTGAACTAAGAAGCACGTTCCTTATGTGTGTTATTTTTTGTTTTATAGTCCTGTGTAATCTTTGAAGAGTGGGCTTTGGGAATAGTTTCAGTTCTGGGTCATCAGAGCATTCAGGGGCCATTGTTTCAGGGATTCCTTCAGTCTGTGTCAGACCTTAAGTCTACTCTTTTTACATGAATTTGAATTCTGTTCTACATTTTTCTCCTGCCCTGTCCGGGACTCTCTGTGTTCCCTGTCAGGATGGTCGTTGGTGGTAGCTTGGCAACATCTAGTTCTTCTGGCCTCAGACTGGTGGAGTCTTTGGTTCATTTGGTCCTTTAGTCCTTTGGTCTATTATTTTCCTTGTGTCTTTGGTTTTCTTCATTCTCCTTTGCTCCGAGTAGGATGGGATCAATAAATGTATCTTAGATAGCAGCTTGCTAGCTTTTAAGACCCCAGACACTACTCACCAAAGTGGGAGGTAGAATATTTTCTTTATAAACTATGGTATGTCAATTGACCTAGATGTCCCCTAAAACTATTGTCCCCGGGCCCCAGGCTCAGCTACTCCATCCCTCAAGGTGTTTGGATGTCTCTAGGAAACTTCTTTGCTTTTGCTTTGGTCCAGTTGTGCTGCCTTCCCTTGTATTGTGATTGAACTTAGAATGATATTTTATAGGTAGTGTGTATAATTTAGCAAAAATTCTGTAAGGACAGGATGATCAAAGTCATTTTAAAAATATCAAATATTATCTTTGCCATCACACATCTGTTGACTCATGCTATATTTTTAGTATTATGTTTAACCAAAGCACCACTCCGTGTAAAACAGAGTTCTTAATATACGTGACAAAGCACTGGGAAATCAGCAGCTAGAAAGAATACAAGATTTATGTTCTTTCTCTATGACTGGTTTTGCTGATAGGTGCCACAGGGTAGGTTCCGACTCATAGCCACATGTACAACAGAATGAAACACTGTCCAGTACTGCACCATCCTCACAATCCTTGTTATGCTTAAGTCATTGTTGCAGCCACTGTGTCAATCCATCTCATTAAGGGTCTTCCTCTTTTTTGCTGACCCTGTAATTTACCAAGCATGATGTCCTCCAGGGAGTAGTCCTTCCTGATAACATGTCCAAAGTAGATGAAACAAAGTCTCGCTATCCATGTTTCTAAGGAGTATTCTGGCTGTACTTCTTCCAAGACAGATTTGTTTGTTCTTCTGCCAGTCCATAGTATAGTCAATATTCTTTACCAAAACCATAATTTAAAGACATCAATTCTTCTTCAGTCTTCTTGGAAACTCTATAGGGAGGTTCTACTCTGTCCTATAGTGTCGCTGTGAGTTGAAATCTACTTGATGGCAGCGGGTATACAAGGTAAGTGCCTTCCAACCTGAAGAGCTCATCTTCCAGCACTGTATCACACAATGTTCTGCTGCTATTCATAAGGTTTTCACTGGCCAATTCTTTCAGAAGTAGACCACCAGGTCCTTCTTCCTAGTCTGTCTTAGTCTGGAAGCTCTGCTACGACCTGTCCACCATGGGTGACCATACTGGTATTTGAAATACCAGTGTCATAGTTTCCAGCACCATAGCAACACACAAACCATCACAGTAAGACAAACTGACAGATGAGTGGTAGTCTCTATGACTAGGTGCCTAGAAATTTTGCATTACACATATTGCATGGAGAAGCCTAACATAAATTTGCTTTGCTATATCATTTGGGATAAACAGTATATGATTCAAGAGACTCCAAAATCCTCCATCAATCTTCTGTTGCTGTAGTGTCTCTTACTGATTCACTTTTCCTTGGAAATAGTAGTTTTCACCTTTTAAACTTCTTCTTGGTTATTAAATACCCTAATTTCATTCATTCTCTCATAAGTGCTATAATCTATGATAAAGACAGAACAAAAGAGCTGTGTAGGAAGATAAAAGTGGGTTTCTAAAACTGGGTTCACTGCTAAACAAATGAAGCTTGAAGAAATTCAGTTTTGTCACTTAGATCTTTACTGCTATTTAAGCAAATTTAGCTGAGATTCTGTCCATGAATCCATTTATTTAAACAAATATATGCTGAAATGTACATTGAGAATGGAAAAGGAGACAATGCAAAGGTATAATACCTCAGTCTCCTAATTTTCTGAAGTTAAACACAGTAGTGTATGTATATCATAACTACTGTGTGCATTATAAATAATTTATGTGTGTGCATACTTAGACAAATAAATATATTGAGCATAACTCATTTAATAATGTGCATTGAGGTTTTTTTTTTATTTTTAATATCCAGTTAAGAACAAAAAACATCAAGGAAACAAAGTGTTAGTCTCCTGAAAGCTTGTTAGCTGATGGTATGTCAATTAGTCTTCTCTAAGTCTAAGAAACGCGGACCAATTTAAGCAAAAACGAAACAGAGTCTAACAAGCAAAATAACTAAGAAACTTAAAAGAAAGAAAGTAAGAAAAAACATCTATGAGCTTCGTGGATATGCTTCATGGGAGCTCACCAAAATAAAGGGAGGGCGTAGGAACCTGGCAGCTGCAGAATATCTCAGTGGTAAGAAGCACTTGACAACATAACCAGGTTCCACATCTGCAATGGATAGTTTCCCAACAGTTCTTTCCATTCCAGCAGCATTCCTTAGAATCAAAGCCCCCCTCCCCACCAAAAATAAAAAATTAAACCTGAGTTTATTTTTTATTTTTTTTTTGCATGATTAGACTGAGGACATGAATTTTAGGGAAAACTCTGTAGAGGTGTGTGGGGATATATGCCATTTAAACATGGTTGCACTATTGACAACTGCAGCCCCCACAGGCCTCTGTGCTGTATACAACATGTTGGAGACTTGTCAGAGATGAGAAAGAGATTAGGCACGACTTGTTTTCCCAAACCTATTGTCCTGTTACTGATAAGCTTGTTTACCTAAATTCCTTCTCCCTTGCCTGAAACTTATTGTTACTCACCCAAAGTCCATGGTTCTGTTATTTGCTTCACTGCTTGCTGTATTGACTATAAATAAACTCCTGGGACTGAAGCTTCCTGGCCCCACTTCTCTGTAAGAGTTGTGTTTGGCTACTGTCTTCACCTCCCCAACAACCGTCGATGCTGCGACAAAGGTGAATTGCTCTTCTCATTACATAATATAAAGAGTACGTGATATCAGCATGACCTATCACTGATGATGTTAACTTGCTCTCTTGGGCCAAAGTTGTGTTGGACAGGATTTTTCCCTATGCAGTCACTCTCCCCTCTTTTCCACTCTCTTCAAGAGAACAGAAGATTTCAAAGGGCAGCTTGAGAAGACAAAGTAAAGTATTATAATGACATGTGCAAACACTTGGAGTTAGAAAACCAAAAGGGAAGAACATGCTTGGCATTTCTCAAACTGAAAGAACCAAAGAAAAAAATTCAAGCCTCAAGTTGCAATAGTGAAGCATTTTGTGTGGAAAATATTGAAGGATGCAGGGAATATCAAAAGAAGATTGAAGGAATACACAGAGTCACTGTACCAAAAAGAATTGGTTAAGGTTCAACCATTTCAGGAAGTAGCATATGATCAAGAACCTATAGCCCTGAAGGAAGAAGTCCAAGTTGCACTGATGGCATTGATGAAAAATAAGGCTCCAGAATTGACAGAATACCAATTTAGATGTTTCAACAAATGGATGCAGCGCTGGAGGTGCTCACTCATCTATGCCAAGAAATTTGGAAGTCAGCTACCTGGCCAACTTACTGGAAGAGATCCATATTTTTGCCAAGTCCAAAGAAAGGTGATCTAACAGAATGGAGGAAATTATCAAACAATATCTTTAATATCACACACAAGTTAAATTTTGCTGAAGATCATCAAAAATGGTTGCAGCAGTACATTGACAGGGAACTGCCAGAAATTCAAGCCAGATGCAGAAGAGGACATGGAAGGAAGGGTATCATTGCTGATGTCAAATGGATCTCGGCTGAAAGCAGAGAATACCAGATAGTTTACCTGTGTTTTATTGACTAAGCAAAGGCATTTGACTGTGTGAATTATAACAAATTATGAATAACATTATGAAGAATGGGAATTCCAGAACACTTAATTGTACTTATAAGGAACCTGTACATAGCACAAGAGGCAGATGTTCGAACAGAACAAGGGGATACTGCGTGGTTTAAAATCAGGAAAGGTGTGTGTCAGGATTTTATCGTTTCACCATACTTATTCAATCTGTATGCTGAACAAATAATCTGAGAAACTGGACTATATGAAGAAGAATGAGGCATAAGGATTGGAGAAACACTCATTAACCACCTGTGATATGCAGATAACACTACCTTGCTTGCTGAAAGTGAGGAGGACTTGAAGTACTTACTGATGGAGATCAAACACTACAACTGTCAGTATGTATTGCACCTCAACATAAAGAACACAAAAATCCTCACAACTGAACCAACAAGCAACATCAAGATAAAGTGAGAAAAGATTGAAGTTGTCAAGGATTTCATTTTACTTGGATCCACAATCAACACCCGTGGAAGCATTAGTCAAGACATCAAACAACATATTGCATTGGGCAAATCTGCTGCAAAAGACCTCTTTAAAGTGTTAAAAAACGAAGATGTCACTTTAAGGACTAAGATGTGCCTGACTCAAACCATGGTGTTTTCAGTTGCCTCATGTGCATGCGAAAACTGGACAATGAATGAGGAAGATCGAAGGAGAACTGATGCCTCAGAATTATGGTTTTGGCAATGAATATTGAATATATCATGGATTGCCAGAAGTATGAACAAATCTGTATTGGAGGAAGTACAGCTCGAATGCTCCTAAGAAGCAAGGATGGCAAGACTTCGTCTCACACTTTGGACATGTTAACAGGGGGGTCCAGTCCCTGGAGGTCATCGTGCTTGGTAGAGGGCCAGCAAAAAAGAGAAAGACTCTCAACGAGATGGATTGACACGGGCTGTAACAATGGGCTCTTGTACATCAACGATTATGAGGACGGTGCAGGACCGGGCAGTGTTTCATTCTGTTGTATATAGGGTCTCTACGAGTCATAGCTGACTTGATGGCACCAAACAATAACAACTACTGAAATAGGGCAGAATAAATTGTTTTGGTAATTTCGATTTTAGATTTGTTGCATAAATTCTAGTTATTTTTTCTTACTTAGGAGACCTAATTTTAGATTCTAACTACAAATAAATTTTGATCATACAAGTGTTTGTAGAGCTAGTATAAGAAAGTAACAAAATATTGACCTCAAAGACTTCATACATTGCCAAAATTTCAAGGTTATGTTCATTGTATAAAGGTTATGGCATAAGAAGAAATACATTTTATATAAAGGTTTAATTCAAATCCTAGATATTATGATACAATTCTTGAGACCATTTTGAATAGAGTAGAATTTAATTTTAAAGACAGTGACTGAGCTTCACAAAGCAAGATTCTGTTTCATTAAAGATGCTACACACTTCAGGAGACAGCAGATACATAATGATGGTATTCTGGACAGCAAAGGGGCTAGTTCACCCATGAAAAAAGGCAGGTTCCTGTAAAGGTGTAGATAAGACGTGGGGAACTGCTTAGCTGCCAAAGCGTTTATTTTAGATAACGTGTACTGCTATGAGCAAAAAGCTTACATCTCAGTTGGATAAACAGCAATTTTCAAAGATGATAAACTGTAGAATCACTTATATGTTTTCAGTTTTTAACATTATATTATTTTAGTATCTCCTGAGTTTAAGGAGTAATGTTAAATTATTTAAAATACCTAAAGCAACCACCAAATAATCAAATAAAACACTTGAATGTATCATTAGTTCCTCATCTCCTCACTTAATTTGGCAAAAACCATGGTTAATAAGTTTAGCAACACATGTGTTTCCTATTTGTTATTTCCTTCTAGATTAACAGGGGAACAGGAGAGGTAAGATTAAAACACTGTTGAAACCTTTACTGGGGGTCCTAAGGTGGCACTGATTTTCAGTAACTTGGTCGCAGGAACAGCAATACAGAAACTGTAATCTAGTAGACATCATGTCCTATCACTTTGAACATTGTCATTCACAGCAGTTTCAAACATTTACCCCTTTTTAAGGCTAATCTTTTCCTGCCAGCAAAAATTTTACATCTACATCTGGATAGAATGAGTGGATTATGGATGTTCTCCCTCATGTATCCTCTCTCCCACCTTCAACTCTCTGCTCATATTCATCCTTACATTTCTTTAAAATTCAGAAGAATCCCTCCTTTAGTCAAAGGCTAGTATCTCCTTCTGTGCTTTTGATCCTACCTTCTATACCTTATTTTTCCCTGAACTCTATTTAAATTCACATTAGGACAGGATTTGTGATTTTTTTTTACACTACTGCATCCCCAGCGCATAAGTCAGTGTCATGTCTATATTGATATCGATATTGATACATCTATCTACCTGCTTACCTACCTATCACCTATCTACCTACTTACCTATCCGTCTAAGCATCTATCATCTATCTGCTTATCTATCCATCATTTCCCTCTCTTTCATTTTTAATATATACGTTATCAGTCTTTTTTCTCTTCTTCCTGTATTCTCAATTCTTCCTCAAGCTTCACTTTTCAAGTAGAATCTCCTTACCTCTCCTCCTCACCATCTTCTTAAATATATAAAGCCTACATGTTCCATCCAATTTGTTGCTTCTTATCCTCTCTTTGACTCATTACAGCTTCTCTCTTGCTGCCTTCATTTGCTGAAATGTTAAACAAAAGTTTCAATTATCTAATCTTAAAAGCCAATGGCTTCTTTACTTTCTCCACACCATTTGTGTCTGCATGACAGATTACATTATCTATTCTTTTTTTTTCTTTAATTCCTTTTTAATCCTTGGCTTGTAAAATATTGTTCATTCCCGATTCTTCTCTTACCTCTCATATTGTTCTTTCACAGTATCCTCATTGACTCCGATTCTCCTACTTGTTCAGCAAATGCTCTTCAAAGTTCTTTCATAAGCTCGTTTTACCTCTATTTATATATTTTCTTTTTGTGAAATTCTATCTATCCCCAGGCCTTCAAGTGCCTTAGAGAGGGAGGTTAATTAACATCACTTCTGCTGACATTTCTACATGATTCTGTTTTCATTATTTCATATCATGTCCAAACAATCTTATAAACAGGCAATGATTTTCATATTCTACAAACAAAGATATGCTCATGTCACATGGCTAGAGAAAAACAGAGGCAAAAATCAGTGTTAAGTGAGTCTGATCTTAAAATATTTAAGTCACATCCTAACATCTCCCTATCATCCAGGTAACACTTTATTCTGATTTACATATCCTCTTTCCTTTAATGTACTTGGAGAAGGGAACCCCACAGAATCCTGGGAGAAGTCTGTCAGATTGGAAAAGTGAGCTACCTTGGAAAAAAGTCATATTTACAGGTACTGTGACCATGGGGTATATTTGGGAAGGAGGCATAACAGCTTGTTCTCCAAACTGTTCATAATATTTGTAATCTGACTTTTGAAATATCATACATGTGCATAAAGTAAAACGTAGATATGAATTCATGTAAATATTTGTTTATATGCTCCTGTTATATGTGTCTTATGATATTCAGTAGTGATACTGAGATTTGAGGAAATCTCACAGAAAAATAGCAGGAGAAGAATTGACCCATATATCCTTTAAAATGAATTTTTTTTTTTAATTCCTTCTTCATGTGAGGTTATTTCTAACGCTCATTTTGATTGTATGGGTATAAGCAATGAGAGCCATATGCTTTTGCAACAACAAGAAGCAATTCAGTGTAATGGAATGTAAACTGGAAACTGCATTAGATTCCTAAGACTGCTGTATCAAACATACCACAAACTGGTTGACTTATAAGTATAAAGATGTATTATCTTATGGTATGGAGGATAAGAGTCTGAATTCCAGCTGTCAGCAGGGCCATTCTGTCTCTCTGTGGGCTCTAGGGCCAGACCCTTCCTTGCCTCTCCCAGCTTCTAGTAGCCCCCAGAGCTCCTTGGCTTGTAGGTGCATCTTCACATGGCCATCCTTCCCCTGCCTATCTCTTTGTCTGTTCTCTTTTATAAGGAAAGCATTCAAATGGAGTTATGATTCACTCTACTCCAGTATGACCTCTTTTTAACTGATAGCACCTCCAGAGACTGTTTCCAATCAAGGTCACATTCATAAGTACAGATGTTAGGATTTCAACTTGTCTTTTTGGAGGACACAATTCAATCCACACCTGAAATGAATCCAAGTCCAGTCTCTAATCACATGGTTTACTTCCAATAATTTGGTATTTAATTCAATCTCTTAGAACCTCAGTTTCCTTTCATATAAAAGGAAGGATTTGAGTTAAATTATTATTATCTTTTCTGATAACTCAAAACCCTTGCATACCTCACTGCTGAGCTGCCATGCTAAAAGTCTAATATGTGTGTTTCCCTATCAAGTGCAGAAAGAGAGGTGCAAGATTATTTTGGTCCTCACACTAACCAAGGCTTCACACATCTGACAACACTTTAATCAGGACATCAAAGCAAATGTAAAACTGTTTCCATTTTTAGTTTCACAAATCATTTCCTAGTGTTGCAAAGGAACAGAGTGTTATATAATACCAATTTGATGTTTATTTTAGGTATGTATTATTCTTTATATGGAAGTTCCCCGATGCAAAGCTTAGTTGTTCTTTATACTACCATCTGGTTGATGGTTGCCTCAGTGGAAGCTTCCATAATCTGTATTCAAGTCAGAACTATTGTTTCAAAAAGTTTAATGAAGTTTAGCATCTGAAGATACATTTTAAGTGATTATTTTGATACCTATATACCTAAAAAATTCAGGAACATAATCAAACTCTGTAATATTCAGTGCAAAGAGAGATTTTTTTTTTTTTCTTCTTAGTTTGACTTTCAGGCTACTTAGCTAAATTCTGGGTCAGATATAAGATAAGAGACTATTGTATTATAGATGGCTGCCTAGTTTACTTTTCAACTGGTAGCATCCATTAGCAACCTTCCTAATGACATCTCCTCTCCTAAACTAGATTCCATTAAATCATTGACAACATGCTTAAGATATTGTTTTTACTTTTTATTAAGTGGGAAGTGGTTGAGTAATGGATTTTAGACTGTTGAAAAAAATTTCAAGACCTGGAGCACTGGCCCTTAATTTGTGATATTTTTGAAACTGGATCGAGTAAAATAAAATGCCCTTTGTGTGCAATTTTCTAGGGGGGAGGGATTTAAAGGTAATATCCAATCACCAAAAATGCTCTATAAGGACATTATATTGGTTAATATTGTACAATCTGCATGAAGGAGTCATGAAAAGTAGGATGCTTTTCTTTCCCAATAATCCACAAACTAAGTGTCTTTGTCTTACAGAACTATCTTCATTTCTCTGCAGGTTTGTTTTTTCAGGCAGGATATAAATTTTAAACAGAAAATTAAAAAATCAAGTAAAATCATTAAAGCAAGCACACAATGGACAAAATGAATAAATTGAGGAAAATATTTTGACTGAAATTAAGTAGATATATTATTTTTGAGTTACACAATTCTCATTCTGTAAAAATGAACTGTCAATATTTTGTTATTTATACTTTATTTTTAAATAAATTACAGTGTAGGTTTGCAGGAGATATGGTTTTTGCTGGAAAATTCACGGGGATTGACCACAAATTAATAACTAATAAAAACTTAAATAAAATATCAGCAATAATTGGGAAATCATTATTATTCCTTGCTATTAAGTTGTAATGAAGATGGAACAAATACACAGAGTCATTGTACCAAAAAGAACTGGTCGATGGTCAACCATTTCAGGAGGTAGCATATGATCAAGAACCAATGGCACTGAAGGAAGAAGTCCAAGTTGAACTGAAGGCATGGGTGAGAAACAAGGCTCCAGGAATTGACGGAATACCTTTTGAGCTATTTCAACAAATGGATGCAATGCTGGAGTGCTCACTAGTTTATGCCAAGAAATTTGGAAGACAGCTACCTGGCCAACCTACTGGAAGAGATCCATATTTGTGCCCATTCCATAGAAAGGTGGTCCAATAGAATGTGGAAATTATCAAACAATACCACTAACAGCACACACAAGTAAAATTTTACTGAAGATCTTTCAAAAATGGTTATAGTATTACATTGACAGGGAACTGCCAGAGATTCAAGATGAATTCAGAAAAGGATGTGGAATAAGGGATATAATTGCTAATGTCAGATGGATCTTGGCTAAAAGCAGAGAACACCAGAAAGATGTTTACCTGTGTTTTATTGACTATGTAAAGACATTTGATTGTGTGGGTCGTAACAAATTATGAATAACGCTGCCAAGAATGGGAATTCCAAAACACTTGTGGTCACAAGGAACCTACATATAGACCAAGAGGCAGTCGTTCAAACAGAACAAGGAAATACTACATGGTTTAAAGTTAGGAAAGGTGTGTGCCAGGGTAGTATCCTTTCACAGTAAATATTCAATCTGTATGCTGAGCAAATAATCAGAGAAGCTGTCCTATATGAAGAAGAACAGGGCATCAGGATTGGAGGAAGACTTATTAACAACCTGCAGTATGCAGATAACACAACCTTCTTGCTGAAAGTGAAGAGAACTTGAAGCACTTACTGATGAAGATCAAAGACTTCAGCCTTCAGTGTGGATTACACCTCAACATAAGGAAAATCAAAATCCTCACAACTGGACCAATAAGCAACATCATGATAAACAGGGAAAATATTGAATTTGTCAAAAATTCCATTTTACTTGGATCCACAGTCAATGCCCATGGAAGCAGCAGTCAAGAAATCAAATGAAATATTGCATTGGACAAATCTGCTGCAAAAGATCTCTTTAAAGTGTTAAAAAGCAAAGATGTCATTTTGAGAACTAAAGTGTGCCTGACCCAAGCCATGGTATTTTCAATTGCCTCATATGCCCATGAAAGCTGACAGTGAATACAGAAGACCAAAGAAGAATTGATGCCTTTGATTATGGTGTTGGCAAAAAATATTGAATATACCATGGACTGCCAGAAGAAGGAATAAATCTCTCTTGGAAGAAGTACAGCCAGAAAGCTCCTTAGAAGCAAGGATGGCAAGACTTCGTCTTACGTACTTTAGACATGTTATCAGGAGAGACCAGTCCCTGGAGAAGGAAGAGTGTGGTGCAATGAATTGCTTAATATAGCTCTTATAGCCATAGTCTTCGCAACTTCTGCAAAATGACTGGATGGGACTATGCAAAAGAGATTTACCGAACCCTAAAGAGGGGATTGGTTAGTTTTACCACCCCACTAGGCTTAAAAGGAGACACTGAGAGATAGAGAGAAGAGCTGTAACACAGAAGACAGAGAGAGGAAGCTATAACATCAGTGATGGTAAGAAGCAGTGGAAAAGAAATGGTGGCAGCAGAACCAGGAGACTGGCAGGAGAAGGTGCTGTGGGCTTCCAGACCCATGGAGCAAGAAAGCTGAGCATCTTCAGGCAAGTGCTTGCTGGTGGAGTAGGGTGACTCCAGGCACTTGGTGGAGCTAGGTTTGCCAATCCACAGAGCTAGAGCTGAGCACCTTCAGGGTGAGGCTTACTAGCAGAGTAGGGTCCCTCAGGGCACTTATTGGAAAAGCTAGAAGAGTTTTAGAACACTTGCCTGAGCAGGGCAAAGGTCAAGGGGCCAGAGATAGGCATGCCTGTGGGCATGGCTGAAAAGATGCTGTCCTGATTGAAGAACTGTGTCCTGAGCATTTCTGAACCTGAATTGTAACGTGTTACTTCCCTAACAAACCCCATAATCATGAGTATTGTTTGTGAGTTCTGTTTGGCCATTGCAAGAATTATCAAACCCAGCAGAGAAGTAGAGAGTGCCATGAAGGGACAGTTGGTGTCAGAATCTGTAAAAAGTTTTCAGGGAGGAGGCATGTCTGACCTCTGCCACATAGGAATAAGCCTTAGGCTGTTGATCTTAATTCTCCTTTCCTCTTGTGAAGTTAGAGGCGATCAGATGACTTTGCCATGCTATTTTTATAGTTGATGTCAAAAGTGAGATTTGTTGAAATGGCTCCAGACTCATGGAAGCATGGGACTTCGTAAGAGAAAGAACAAAGGGGTATGGTAGGTGAAACTTTTGATTCTTAGATGTTTACTTTGGTTGTTGTTACCTGTAATGGCTGAAAGAAAAGTAAAAGATGTTATGCTGCAGCTGAGAGGAGAAAAGCTGCACCTGGAGTGGCCTGAGGCAAAAGTCAGGTTAATTAAACAAGATGATTGATAGGGGACCAGGGTCTACTGGCTTCACCCAGCCAGAGGCCCAAGGCCATATGCATATGAATGGGAAGATAGTCAAGGAGAGGAGAAGAGAACACGAAACTGGAGAAAGGGTTATGTGTTGATTTGAATGTACTATGGATATTGAATATTTCTCCTACCTAGTGTTTTAAAGAAGACCTAAATGTATGATAGAGATGAATATTGAGTATTATAGATAACAGAGAGAGTGTAACTCTGCCTTCAGCCAATACTTGATTGAATATGCTAAAAGGAGAACTAGAATTTTCCCGAAAGATACACAGGCTATTGGTTTGAATGCAGTAGCCCTGTGTATAGAGTACAAGTTGGGGCCTTAGGTAGAAAACCTGAGCCCCATCCAGGAATTTTCCATTTGAAAAGACATACAGACCTATTCAGAACTGCTGAGGGAACAGAAGATTTTGCATTTGAAGGAAGGACTTGCAAAAAGAAACAAAAAAAAGACTCTTGATTTTTTAATTTCAAGCAAGCAATCAGCTTGCCTTTGGGTGCATTGAGTCAGGAAAAGTCAGTGCCCATCAGAAGAACCCCCTTCTAGAAGGACTGGAAGTTAAAGGCAGCTGGTGAGTAGACAGCCTGCTGTACTCACCTGCAGTGATCACCTGGATACACTCATGAGTGGAAGTGGGGAAGGTACAGCAATCAAGAATTTGGACATGTTCCATTGGTATCCATTGACTTAGCCCATGGAGGCTAGGGATGACAGAGAGAAAGGGCTGGCTGGTCTGAAGTGCAGGGAGTTGTGTGGACTCCTGAACCTACAGGTGGTGCCTGTTGACCTAGCCCATGGGGGCTAGCCATGACAGCGAGAGAGAAGGGGATGGCTGGTCAGAAGTGCAAGGAGTTGTGTGTGAACTCCCAAGTTTATGGCTGGTATCGACTGTGGCCTAGCTTGAATGGTTAGGTATGAGCTGACCAAAACCCAGCTGAATGAAGAGAAAGATGTTCGACACTGTAAGCTGGTGCAAATTGCTGCAATTTTATGGCTTGCTCTGAAATGGACTTTGCTTATGGATGCAGAGGCTCAAAGTTCCAACCGAACCAGAATATCCTTCAGATAAAGGAATATGTTTGTCTGCTCAGACTACTGGTTTGATAGTGATGGGCAATTTAAACACTGGCTATCTAAAACAGGGGGAGACAAAGGCATGAAGTGGCTGGCTTACATGCTTTCATGGGTATGCTTACACTCAAAATGTGGGGGATGAGAGAGGATTCCCACTGAATAGATTGCTCTTTTCCTGATGGGTCTAGTGAAGAGATTGTGAAGGGAGATGCTGATAGGAATATATGATTCAGTTGTGAGTGTTGATTGTTAACACAGTTAATCATGATTGTAAAAACTGTAATTCTAGAGGTTGTAAGTGTGAAAGAGTGGACTAAGGGGGAGGCACTGTTGTGGATTGAATTGTGTCCCCCAAAAATATGTGTATCAATTTGGCTAGGCCATGATTCCCAGTATTGTGTGATTGTCTACCATTTTGTCATCTGACGTGATTTTCCTATGTGTTGTAAATCCTACCTCTATGATGTTATTGAGGTGGGATAGGCCATAGTTATGTTAATGAGGCAGGATTCAATCTACAAGATAGGATTTTGTCTTGAGACAATCTCTTTTGAGATATAAAAGAGAGAAGCAAGCAGAGAGACAGACGGACCTCATACCACCAAGAAAGCAGCGCCGGGAGCAGAGCATGTCCTTTGGACCCAGGGTTCCTGCACAGAGAAACTCCTAATCCAGGGGAAGATTGGTGACAAGGACCTTCCTCCAGAGCCAACAGAGAAAGCCTTCCCCTGGAGCTGCTCCCCTGAATTTGGACTTCTAGCCTACTAGACTATGAGAGAATAAATTTCTGCTTGTTAAAGCCATCCACTTGTGGTATTTCTGTTACAGCAGCACTAGATGACTAAGATAGTGGCTGAACCTAAAGTACCTCAAAGGTTTGGCTATGCTGATACCTCCTGAGGCTCATAGCAAGGGAATAATCTTCTCTCAGGTAAATTTTATCAGAGGCCAGAAAAGGTGACACTGAGATGAATTTGGAGAACCCGACCAGATCAGATGGACACCTGCAGCGGACCTGAATGCCTGGTACCTGAGTAAACTCACCCTTAGGACTCTTGGTCCTACTGAAGGAATAATTGATAATGACTGTTTTGCACTGGTGAAATGATTGGGAGGGGGAAGTTATTCCTTCAATTATGAAAATACCAACGGCTAGAAGAGTCAGGGGGTGGCCTGCAGTGCAACGAATTACTTAATATGGCCTTTCTAGCCATAGTCTTGTAGCTCCACCAAATGACTGGGTGGGACTATACAAATGAGGTGTATGGAACCGTAATGAGGAGATTGGTCAGTTTTTCCATCCTACTAGGCTTAAACAGAGACACAGAAAGAGAAGCTGTAACACGGAAGGCAGAGAGGGAGAGCTGTAACACCAGAGATGGTGAGAAGCAGTAGCAGAGAAACTGTGGCAGCAGAACGAGGAGACCAGCAGGAGACAGGCAGGAGATGGTGAAGCGGGCTTCTTGGTCCATGGAGCAAGAAAGCTTAGTGCCTTCAGGCAGGAGGATTGCCAGTGGAGTGGGGTACCTCTGGGCACTTGGTGGAGCTAGGTTTAGCAACCCACAGAGCTAGAGCTGAGCTCCTTCTGGGTGAGGCTTACTGGCAGAGTGGGTTGCCGCAGGGCACTTACTGGCAGAGCTAAAATAACTTTGTAACACTTGCTCAAGCAAGGCAGAGGCGGAGGGGCCAGAAAGATGCATGCCTGTGGCAGTAGCAGAGAAGAGGCTGTCCTGATTAAAGAACTGTATCCTGAGCATTCCTGAACCTTAACTGTAACCAATTACTTCCCTAATAAACCCCATAATCATGAGTATTGTCTGTGAATTCTCTGTGACCATTGCAACAAATTACTGAACCAAGCAGAGAAGTAGAGAGTGCCATGGAAGGGACGTTTAGTGTCAGAATTGGTAAAAAAGTTTGAGGGGGGAGGCATGTCTGAACTCTGCCTCATAGGAATCAGCATTGGGCTGATGCTGATGGTGATTCTCTCTCCCACTCATTAAGTTAGAGGAGGTCAGACGTTGCCATCGCCAAGCCATTTTTACAAAGACCCTCGAGGAGATGGATTGACACAGTAGCTACAATGATGGGCTCAAACACAGCAATGAGTGTGAGGATGACTCAGGACTGGGCAGTGTTTTGTTCTGTTGTAATTAGGGTTTCTATGAGTCAGAATCGACTTGACGACACCTAACAACATAAGTCATAAATAATTGGAAAGTTACGTTAGCTCACAAAAGCAGCACAAAATATTAATAGTAAACTAATATTACATTTAACAAGAAGTTTGATGACTCTTTATGAATGACAATCTCCCTAAAATAGAGTCACAATATATAGGTCCGTAGCTTACCGTTTAGACTTCTCCATTCATAATTAAACCTACATTTCAAAATAAACAGTTAACATCACAATCAAGAGAAAAATTAAACTTTTTTTTTGGATTTTCATCTAATTCTTTGTCTTATAGTTGCATAACGTGCATGAACTATGCTATTTCAAAAGGTAGTATAAATATTCCAAATGTAGTCAGATCTTTCAACTTATTTTCCCATTGCGTAGCATCCATATAATAATTTTGTCCCTTCAAACTACAGGCACAATAAAAGAAAAGAAGGTCATATTCATTTCTCTAAAGGACCAGGTATGCTATATTAAATACATCTTGAAAACTTATATTCTTATAAAGAGAAAAGGGATTGGGAGAGGTCTTTTAAACCTTAAAATTTGATTCACCGTGAAAGCAGGTTTTTAGTTCAAAAGGAAGAAAGCACTAAGGTAAATAAAAAGAGATTCTAGGCTTCAGTGTGGTTAACTTCAATATTTTCAAGCAACTAAACTGAAAAATCATGGGTAGAATTTCTCTCGCACATGACAGATGCATTTTATGAAGCCATAAGGACGATTTTTGTTTATTAATGCCTTTAGATAGGCATAAAATCTCTAGTTTTCTGAAAACCTCTCCACTTCCTATTATTTTATAAAATGTCAAACTTAGTATTTATTTTAGAAATGTGGCTCTTGAAGACATTTGAATTTGTAATCCCTGGTGACTGTTATCATTTGCTTGTAGAATGTCTACTTCCAGCAGCTGTAGATAAACTTGGTTCACAGCAACCATCTCATAGAGCACAACTAGAAAGCATAAAAGAATACATGAATAAAGATGGACATTTCTTAATGAGAAAGAGGTCAATGTATTAAGAGAATATACAAGCCTAAACATGTATGCACCTAATAGCTGAGTTTCAAAATACATGAAAACAAAAATGGCAGGCAGAAAAACAGAAAAATCACAATTACAACTGGAGACTTCAGCATTTTTCTCTCACTAACTGGTAAGACAGAAAAACAGGAGATACTTGATATTTATTAAGTTTAATTGATTTTTTTTCAAGTTCTCATTTCTTTGTCCAGATGCGAGTGATAAGAAAAGATTAGGATGTCTAGGCAGGAGAAAGAAGGGTTTGATGGAATTTGGGCTATCAGTATGGTAAAATTACAAAGCTCAGAGAAAATTCCTGTTGATAGTCCAGGTCTAACTTGTCACAATGTCTCTACTCTTACAATCTTCACCATTTTATATTTGCCCAAAGTTCATGTATTTTATTATTTTCCTTTTCAAAGTATTTCTTCTCCCTGAATACTATTTGTTTTTCTAATTCTTCAAATGTGTATTTTTTTTCTTTGGCTATATGTATGTTTCCTTTGTATAGAAATTTTTATGATGAGCAGGCTTCTCTGGGGAAATATTTTCTTTTAAAAAGCGTGATCTCAGCAATTTTTAAAAAAATATTTGTATTTGTTGAGTCTCTTTACTGGCTTTTTAAAATTCATTTTTTAGAATTCTTTTTAAAAAAACAATACCATCATAGGAAAATTTAATGAGAATAAAATAAGAGTGGAGTGACAATTGCTGACTGAACAAAGATAAGAGACCTCTGGCAAATGCAATGTTCTTTATTTTTCTTTGCTTTAAAAAGCCCTTCCTATGCTGATCTATCTTTCAATGCACTAACATAGTTCCTATCACTATTACACAAACAGACTGTGCTATGCAGGCTATTTCAGCATAACACAGCACTAAACCTTCTCCACACTTAGCTCTATTTCTAAAACAGTAAACTATGCAGATGAGTATGCAATATGCAAATTTCATACCCAGTGATATTGGTGATGTATAATACAATTTCCTCCTTCTTTACCCATCAAAATTAAAATACTACTTAGAAAGTATCACTGATGATCGTCATATTCTTCTGTTTAAATTTGTGTCTCTTTTGGTTATAGTCAGAAATCCTAGTCCAGAGAAAATATTTGAAATATGCAATTGGCAGTAATTTCAAAAGTGTTTATGGCAACAAAATATATATGTATCTATGAATTCACCTGCAGCATAAAGCTCTTTCCTATAACATCAGTAACACTTATCTATTGTATTTCTCTTTAATAGCTTTGCGATGGCATATCAAGGGCGAAGAGAAGGCCAATACTAAAGGGAATTGTCCATTCTGGAAAATATGCCCTATTATTTTATTTGTGTGTATGTGTGTTTATAGTATTACTTTATTTAAAATAGAAGTTACCACATGCTTACCTTACATATATATACATATTAATTTTCTTACAAAGGCTGTAATGCCCTAATAGAAACAATGATTTACCTATTTAGTAATAGTCATTCAGGCTAACGTACAATTTACCTAGTGACTACTGGAAACTGTAATAATTTTCTAATCACTTAAGTCTCTTCCACATTACTAACACTGTTCATTACCTCTTAGCCAAGATATTTCACAGAGTGGAATTTTTATCTCAAACAAAGCTTTTTGTTTGTGAATAGAAGTAAATTCCCCCCACTCCCTGCCAAAAAAAAAAAAAAAACACTTTGACATCATGAAAGAAGAAATGAAATGTGCCTTGTAAAATTAAATGAATTGTCAATTGAACAGTAATTCTTGTGCTGCTTTCCACAGGGCAAAATGAAGAATTCTATAAGGGAGAAGAGAGGAAAAACACCATAAAATTGGCATGGATTCTTTCACCGGATGGAAAAAAAAAAATTTGTCACATAGAAAAGAGACTTCGGACTTCGAGTATAATGAAAGTGATTTTTCTGAACAAACCAGATGGCACTTACAAAAGCCACTAAACTTTGTGAATAGTGTAGAGTTTTCTTTGGTTCCCTTCCTTTCAGAGAACGTAACACTTGAAAAAGCAATGGGTCTGAAATTTGATTACCAGGGCTTCATCCCTGTGGAATCAGCTCGAATTCAACCCTTGCTACTTCTAAGTAACTAAATGTTATCAATAACTATTTTTTTCTAGTGAGAATAATGCCGAGGACATTTTGGGAAGGGTATTATATATGCTTATCTCTAAAGTTTATTATTTTTACATATCTCAAATGCTGAGCCTTGGAAAAAATAAATAATAAATCAACATATAAATTAAAATTTTTATAACTCCTTAAAAATGTTCAATCTTTTCAATAAGTAAATAAGATTTTCAAAGTTCCGTTAATAATATCCAATGTAAAGCAGGTGATTGATAAATGTATGTTTTCTCCATTAGCTTTGGAAAATAACAGATTTTTTTGAGAACGCACTATAGGGAATGATAATGAATTAGTATCAGTATTCCTCAGGCACAAATATGATATTATTTTAATATATGTGGCATTTGGAATATGGAATTCTTTGTCCTAACATAGCCAAGGCACTGAGGCGATTAGATAGATAACGTGTAGATAGATAGACAGACAGACAGATAGATAGATAGAAAGAGCTTCAACTTTATTGATTCCTTTTCTGCCATCTTGTATCAGTTTCCTAGGATTGTCATAACCAAATACCACAAATGAGTAGCTACAAAGAACAGAAATGTATTATCTCACAGTTCTAGAGAATAAAAGTGTTTAAGTTAACTAGTTGGTGGGGCCATCATCCCTCAAAGGTCTCCTATCTTGTCCCTAACAGCTTCTGGTAGCTATAAGCATTCCTTGGATTGTAGATAGATCTTTACATGGCCATCTTTTCTGTCTGTCTCTCTGTGTCTGTTCTCTTTTATAAGGACACCACTCAGAATGGATTAAGACCAACTCTATTCCAGTAAAACCTTATGCTAAATCAACTGATAACATCTTCAAAGTCTCTATTTTCAAACAAAGACACATTCACAGGTACCAGGGGTTAAAACTTCAACATGTATTTGGGGGGCAGAGGCAAAATTCAGTCTATAACACATCTCAAATCTAAAATTGAGCCTAGGTAGTAATTTTTTTTAAATTTTATTTTTCACGTTCAGAATTTCCAACTGCACCTTTTAATAATTTCTGTATCTTTACTGAGATTCTGTAACTGGTGAGTCACTGGGATCTTATTTCTCTTTTTTTTTTAAACAGCTTTCTTTAAATTATTTAATCATATTCATGATATATTTGTTGGTATCTGTGTTGCTAAATGCAACATGTGGATCAACTTAGAATTAATTACTATAGACTGCTTTTTTCCTGTGTATGGGTCACATTTTTCTGTTTCTTTGCATGTTTTGTAACATTTTGTTGAATATGAATAATTACTCTGGATTCTAATGTTTTTCCCTGTTTTATTTTTTGTAACTATTTGTCTCTCCTTGCGTGTGCAGTAATTAATGATTCAGATTCGTTTTTGCTTTTCTTATTTTTATTTTTTATCCTGACTTCTTAGGGGTTGCCCCTGTGTTCATATAGCTTGGTGGGAGCCATTGATTTGGACAGAGGTTATGTTCCATTAGCTTGAGCCCATAGGCTTCCACTATCTGCTGATGGAGTTTCCTGTGGTTTGGAGGAGTACATTCAAACTTCAACAAGTCCTCAAGTCTGCCTCAGCTTTTACTTTTCCCTGAGCCATATTCTGTTTTGCCTTAGAGTGTATGTGTTTTTCAATCAGCAAAGGAGATGCTGGGAGAGCTTATCTAGTCATTCTATGACTTTCTCATATACAAGTTCTCATCATTAAATTTCTGGCTTGCCTGCCATGTGCTGTAACTTAGACTGTAAGTTCAGCTGAGTAGTTCTGTGGGTTTTTCCTGCTTGCATCTTAACTGAGTTTGCTACTTATACCAACAACACCACCAGGCACAGACTTTCATTCTCTGCTCTAAATCAATTCACCCCCCCTGGAAGTGAAGGCACTGGTTTTCCTGGCCAGCCACACTCTGGTTAAACTACCATGGCAACTGAGCAGGGGCAGAGGACTAGCCCCAGACAAGAGAGTGTCAGACTTAGCTGTTCTTACCTAAAGTTTAAGCATTTATTCATTGATAAACATCTCTCAATTATTGTCTAGGATGTCAAGGCCTGAAATTTTGCTGGTAGTAATGGAAAGTTGGACAAAATCAGAATTGACTGGAAAAGGGAATAAAGGAATCTTTTGTGGTGTTGAAAAATTTCTTCTAAGATGCTTTTTATTGGGCAGAAAGTCTTGCCTCCTACTGTTATTTTGCTAATAGTTTTGTCATGAAGATGAATTTTATCAAATGTTTTATTCTGACTTTCTTAAAAGTCTTCAACCTGTTCATGTAAAAAATTACATATGCAGATTTTTCTAAAACTTTTTACTTGGAAATGATTTCAAATTTTCAGTAAAGTTGCAAGAATAGTACAAAGAACCTCATATAGCCATTAACCAGATCACCTGTTGTTAATTCTTCCCTAATTGCTTTATCACGGACCATTTGAAAGTAAGTTAAATACGTCATTGCCCTTTTCCTTTAAATACTTCAGTGTACATTTCTTCAAAACAGAGATATTTTCTTACATAATCACAGTAAAATTATCAATTTCAGTGTGTTCATTTTGTCCAAGTTTTCCAACTTATTTGCATAAAATTGTTCTACATGATTTCTTTTTATTAATTTTTATCTCTGTTATTGCTATAATCATTTTATTTTTTTCTAATTCATTGATTTTTATTTTTGTATTTACTATCTCCTTTCTTTTACTTTCTTTGATTTTTTTTTTTCCTTTCTTCAGAGAGTAACTCTACCTATAATAATGATAATAGCAATATAGGTTGGTAGAGTTACTTAGGTAAATTTCTTGGGAATATCTACTAAAAATTAACATAGGCATATTCTATGACTTCTAGTTATTTTGACAAAAAAAAATGTGCATATAAACAAAAAAAATGAAACCTGTTGCTGTCGAGTCGATTCTGACTCATAGCAACCCTATAGGACAGAGTAATACTTCACCAAGGAGCAGCTGGTGGAGTTGAACTGCCAACCTTTTCGTTAGCAGCCAAGCTCTTAACCACTGCACCACCAGGGCTCCAATGTGCATGTATGTGTACTAAAATACAAGTCTAAGGATTATGTTCATCACAGCATTATTCGTAATAGCTCAAAATTGGAAACAACCCAAGTAGTCCAATACGTAAATAAATTGTAATATATTCATAGCATTCTACCAATGAAAATGAATGAAGTACACGATGCTAAAATTGTGGATGACTATCCGTCTTTGGAAATGAATAAACTGTTCCACCAACAGCAACATGAATGTGTCTCATAAATATAATGTTGCGTGAAAGAATCTAGAATCCAAACAGTACGTGCTACATGATGCTAATTTAGGAAATTAAAAATTAAAATAGTGGTTAATTTGTGCAGAAGAAAGCAAGAGTGACCATGACTGTGCATAAGAGGGAGCTTTGGATGTGTTAGTAATGTCTGTTTCTTGATCTAGGCAGTGATTACATTGCTACGTTCATTTTATGCAGATTCACCAAGCTGAACGCTAATGACTGTGATCCTTTACATATTGTTACACCATTATTCATTAATTCATTGAATAGTTTTGTGTCTGTTATTTATTTTTTAATATTATGACTTCATTGCACAAGAGGACATTTCTATGTGGAGTCAGTGATCTATGTCAGAAGTACAAAAGATTTAGCCATCTGAATCATTTCTGGATATGACAACAGCTACTGGGGTGAAATCCTACAGAAATTCAGGTACAGGGTCTCTGTGACCTTTGTAATGACTTGCTCTAACTTCCTATTTGATAAGAAATAAGGAAATTTCTTCATAGAATTTAGAACTGAAGAATGCCTGGTTTTTATCAGGATTGTTGACAGGGCTTTACCTATTCCAATATTTTTGTTTTCAAATCATTTTCACATTTGTTGTCTTCACTGATCCTCATAATATCTCCAGGTAAACGAAAGATAGTAGGCTTAGTAACATACCTAGTCATTAAAATTCAAGTTTTCTGACTCCTGGATTAGAATTCTTTCTGAACTTTCCAGTTTGCCACAAATACCAGACCATTTCTTTAATCATACTTTGATCCGTACCCACGAGGAGGTTGTTCCACTCTCCTCCATAATACAGATGCGTGCATTAAATCTGCCCTGTTCCAGGGCTAAATTTGTTTTAAAACCACAAATAAATTACCTGATTTAGGGGAAATTACTCATATCTCGATTCACGT
This sequence comes from Dugong dugon, assembly GCA_030035585.1. Lineage (NCBI taxonomy): Eukaryota > Metazoa > Chordata > Mammalia > Sirenia > Dugongidae > Dugong > Dugong dugon. The sequence goes on from CM057466.1 coordinate 66,461,846, forward strand.
TACACTCTGTATAGGAAATAGAGATCTGATCTGATTACCAGATGTTTCTCGAGACTCTAATTGTATTGGGAAAGTTAAATGTGATATGAGAAACACTTTCAACACCAATCTTCACAATACATATGTTACACCCATAATGTGAGATGAAATCTATGATAATCAGGAATATGTTACTGTTTTAGACAAAAATAATCATCCTTAGTTTTCAAAAACACCGGCTGAAAAATGAAAATATTATGTTACAGGAATTGTTGCATTTGAAGGGGATATTCTATTCAGAAAACTTGATGCTTTAAGCAAATAAGAAAATATCAGTGTGTACAAAAATGAAATACATATTAGTTTTCAAATATCAATGTGTAAAAAAATGAAATATATATTAGTTTTCAGAGTATAATCTCTGTGGTATAATCTATAGTCAAAGATACGCATTTTTCTCAAAAGGCAGAATCTAATCTGTAAATGAGGTTTTTAGATTAGTTCCTTCAATAGACTCATAGCTTCGCGCTTATAAAATCTGTTGTATGCTTTCTCAGCATCAGGAAATAAAGAGTGACTTTCTGAACTAGAATTTGTCATACATGGCCAGAAAACGAAGGTCCCATTCATATACTGCATTTGAGAGTTTTCTTATAACCATCAATCTTAAACTGACATTTATGCCCACAACGATTTGCAAAGTTGCTGTTTTAAAAGCAGTATACACCTCAAGGTCATTTTCTACTAATTATAGTCTGTCCCTAGGAAACTTTATTGAAAGGTTTTTTCTCAGACTGAGACTGGCCGAATAGAAAATGCAGTCTTTTCAGGTCAAGCTTTGTGCTCTGTGACATATTTACAGATTCTTTGTTCTACAGCTGGCTTTTTCATTACCTAATGCAATGAGATAGGACTCAGATAATAAGTCTAGTATATCTGAATGTCTTTAAGTCTAGATTTGGTTGTGAAAAATACAAGGAAAATGTTCACTTCCCTTATTTGCGATTGATTTTGTTTCCTTGGCTGTTCCAACCCCCACTGAATTGTCGTGCACTCTCTCACTGCGTAAGACAAGACAATGACTATGACAAGAATTTGTGACATTTAAAGAGTTCTACAAAAGATTGTTCTGGAAGTCAGTTGCCAAGGAAGTACTGTAAATACATGCCACTGTTAAGCTACAGTACTTTCAAAATGTGTAATTTTCTAAAAAAGAATAACTGTGTCACCAGGAACCACATCCCCTAGTGCATACACCAAAGTGATGTTATAAAATCGGCTTTTTAAAGTTTAGAATCATCAGGTCTAAAGTATTTAACCTAAGGTCATTCTTCTAAAAACAAAAGTTTATGCAGCATTACTAAATATACCTGCAAATCATTATTTATGATGGTATAGTCTCTGTCTGCAATAGCAAAATGGAATAGAGAATCATATGGTTATCTAAATATTTAGGACCTGCGGCCCAAACAAAAACCAACCTTGTCTTCCTGAAAAAGAGGTACCAAGGGCATTATCATTATTATTAACTAATTAAGACCATCATACATGTTAATTACAGGGGTATTGGTGGTTTAGCTGTAGAAGTCTCAATCTGATTCGATGCCAGGCCAATGCATCTCAAGCACAGCCACTACCAGTCTGTCAGTGCAAGCTTGCGTGTTGCTACGATGCTGAACAGAGCTTCTAGACTGCGACTGACTAGGAAGAAATGTCTGACAATCTATTTCTGAAAATCAGCCACTGCAAACCGTATGGACCACAAAGATTCAATCCTAAACTGATCACAGGGATGGCACAGGAACCAAAACCAAACCCATCACCGTTGAGTCAATTCCAACTCGTAGTGATCTACGGACAGAGTAAAACTGTCTGTAGGATTTCCAAGGCTGAAATCTATAAGGAGGCCTGGTGGCACTGTGATTAAGAGCTTGGCTGCTAACCAAAAGGTCAGTAGTTCAAATCCATCAGCTTCTCCTTGGAAACCCTATGCCCTATAGAGTCACTATGAGTCGGAATCCACTCAATGGCAATATATACTTTTTTGGTTTAATCTTTATGAAAACAGACTGCCACATCTTTCTCCTAAGGAGCAGCTAATGGGTTTAAACTGCCAAACTTTTGCTTAGCAGCCGAGTGTTTAATCACTATGCCACCAGGGCTCCTAGATGACACTGGACTGGGCAGCTTTTAAATCTGTTGTACTCGGGATCACCGTGAGTCAGGGGCCAACTTGACAGCAGCTAACAACGACAACATATCTTAATTAGAGGGAAATGTTTAGTGCACTCAGTTACAAACATCTTATAATAGTTTCCCATTTTGCATTGTCTTTAAAAAAGCTCATGGATGAAAATTGAAAAACATTTCTGAGTGAAATAAGTCAGACACAAAAGGACAAATATTGTATGATCCCACTTATACAAAACATTTAGAACAGGCAAATGCATAGAGACCAAAGTTTATTAATGGTCTCTTGGGGCAGGTGAAAGGGGGAAAGGGATTATCACTTAAGGGGTACTAAGTTTCTTTTAAAGGTGATAGAAAAAATTGGAAACGAATTTTGGTGATGGTTGCACAACATGGTGAACATAATCAATGTTACTGAATTGTCCTCATAAAAAATAGTTGATGGCAAATGTTTTGCTATAGGTATTTTACCACAATAACAATGAAAGACGACTACAAAAGAAAAAATGCCTAGGCATACTTTAAGGTACATAAACAAAATGGATAAAGGCGTATCCTGTAAAATAAAAAAAAAACCCAGACTCAGATAAGGAGAAACTTTATTCAAAAAATGTATTGCCATAGGGAGAGTACTCCTGTCTCAGAAATCTGCAAGTGTCTCAAAATCAAACAAGAAAGACTTTTATAGGAAGGGGTGGGCAAAGATAGCAGAAAATTTTCAGGGAACGTTGGGCAAGCAACAGGAAGTAAATAGACAGTATGATTGATGATTGGTGAGGCTTGACAGAAAATGTGTTACACTGTCCTCAGCTGATCCTCCGGATAAGTTGATATGGGGCATGGTCTGCATTTTAGTGCTTGCTCAGGCTTAGGGGCAAGCCAAAGTTAAAGGGCCTGTTGGGAGGAGAGAAGTCTGAGTCAAGTATTGTGAAGATAAAGCAGAGGCTAACAAATGGGCAATTGTGAACACTTGACCAAACCTCAGATGTACAATAAGATATTAAAAGATCATAAATGTGTTAAGAGAGAGATTTGTAGGTGGGTATTCTAAACACGTGTTAACATTCTGTCTTTTCCACTAAAAGGCAAGATTCCCAGAGCTGTTACTTAGATCTTTTTTTCTATATGACACCTCACTCTTTACCCATAGCAGTTACTCAGTATTTCATAAATAAAATAGAAACTTAAAGAAAATAACAATTAAGAGCATAAAATTTCAAAGTGCTACTTGTCCAATTATATATCAATAAATTTCAGACAGAAGAAGAAAGTAATAGTATTAGTTAATTGAACTGTCTTTGTCTTTTAGCAAGAATGATTTAGTTAGAGTGTACTAACTGTACTCTGCTGATTATAATTTTATTCTATCATTTTCAAAAAGAATTCAAGAACTGTCATTCTATAAGATTTGTTTCAGGTACAGCATGGTTGTGGAATTTTAGAGTTTGTTTAGTTTGGTTTTTGTTTTGCATTAAACCAATGGAATATTGTTTCCATTGAGGCATAACTGTCAATGTATTTCCTAAGTGAGTAATATCCTCTGGCAATTTGACACTTCTATTCACAGTTCTAAATAATAGATTTAAAATAACGAGAACAAGTGAAATTTTTAATACTTCTACATAAAATGGTATTAAATTCCACAGAGCTTAAGTGACTTGCGTGTGCCCCAGGGATGGAAAGAAACAGCACAATGACTAACATCAAGGTCAGCTGAGGTCTAGACCACTCTTGTCACGTTACATCACACTGCCCTGGAGTTAAGCATAGACCACAGATACAAATGCCAGGTTAAAGCTTAGAAGTTTCCAGTATCAGATTAGTTACCCTTTCACAGTAAGGGCCTGATTCCAATAAGTTCTGAAAGTTCAATTCAGCAGCGTAGTATTAGCAAATCACAAAATCTTCGTACGGAAGAGATCTAATTGATCTAGTTTGTGAACTTAACTCCAAATTGTGGGTTGTCACTTCTCAAACTTTTTGAGCCATAAATACTTTAAGGTAGAACTAGAAATGGATTGGATCCTTTAAAGTGATCATGATCTGCAATGTGTACTAAACAGCGAGCATAAGCTTTGCATTTTATATCAGTTATAGCATCCATCTTTCTCATTATAGTCTATTCTGTCTGTTTTTACAAATGACGAAACCAAGATTCCAGGTGTTGGTTTATATGTCCAAAGTTACACACTTCAATAAATGGCCGAGTAGGATTTAGGATAGGATCTAGCTAACTTAGGAGACAGTGTTTTTTCCATTTTGCAACATAAACTCAAAGGAAGTTGCAGAAATATTCATTTTTTAAAATACTTAGACAAAGTTCTAAATGGTTGAAGGCCATTATTATGTCTCAATACTTAGAAAACTTCAAGTTACCTTCCATGCCACTGCTGAATATATGATGGGTATAGGATAATGAATGCACTTTCCCTATATTTCTGCCCGATTCATTTTTAAGAGTTTAACAAAGTGATCATAAAGAACAAAGTGGGAAGATTAATTATAAAGAATCATAGTAGTAGCAATGGAACTCTCCTATCTTGTTTAAGAAAATCGTTGATTTATGAGGTCTAAGGGGTTTCAGATGAAATGTGATTTAGATAAAGTCCTACCCGGGCCTTCACGTTCTTCTACTCAGCTACTTCTTGTTAATTAACATATTTAATATGAGAATAATACTGACATGTATTTCTTTCAGTGTAAAAGCCACTTATTATATATGTTAAGATGTTAAAATCATTAATAAATAATAAAAGACAATTATGCCTAATGTGAATTAAATTCATTCTTTCCTGTACCTCAGACAATCAAATAAATTTCCCTAATTAAATTTTTTAGAGTACATTATAGGTGAGTTTTTATTTTCCAATAAATCCCTGCTAATTGCAGCTAATACAGATAAATCCAATAAGTGACTATAACTTTTCCCACATACAGGAAACATATTAGTAGGTAATGTTATCGTCTTAATAAACTAATAATAACTGCCTGTCCAAATGGACTTCACTTAGCAACTTTAAATAATGAGTTTTAAGGAGATGTATTTTCTGTGAAAGATGCAGTTAATAGCAAGGAAAATGGAAAAGAAACAATGAAAACAGAGCTAAAAATGTAGGAAATGATGATTCATTCATTCAGCTAAAAACATATGCTCAATATGAAGCTGGATACTCAGGGTAACAAGGTCTGGAAGAAGAATCCGATGCTATAACAGATATTTGAGGACAGTGTATCTTTAAGAGACTCCAAGATAAACAGCAATAAATTAGGAAAATGTATAAATACATATCTGTGATACAGTGTGATGTGTTAACAAACATACATGCAATTGTTTAGAGCATAGGAGAAACAACAACAAAAAAAAAAATACCACACCTGTTGCCACTGAGTTGATTCCCACTCATACCGACCCCGTAGGACAGAGTATAACTGCCCCATAGGGTTTTCAAGGAGCGGCTGGTGGATTTGACCTGCCATCCTTGTGTTTAGCAGCCTTAGCTCTTAACCACTGCGCCACCAGGGCTCCAGAGGTAGGGATTTATTTTACTTTCAGAGCTTTAATAATGTCTCCAAAAGAGAGTGGCATAGCATCTGAACTTGACCCTTATGTAGTAGTTTATCTCTTAGAAAGGTGAATAAATGCTATTCAGAGGAAGGAAAAAGCAGGAATAGGAACCTGTGGAAACTGTTCTTAAGGGCCCAAAACCCATTGCAGCAAGTCGATTCCGACTCATAACAACTCCATAGGACAGAGTAGAACCGCCCCATAGGCTTTCCAAGAAGCAGCTGGTGGATTTGAACTGCCGACCTATTGCTTAGCAGCCAAGCTCTTAAACACTGTGCCAGCAGGGCTCCTTTGTCTCCCAGGCAGCATTTTGGAGATATATTGGAGTCATTTTAATAAAAACTGTGTATGCTATTGCTAACTTCCTGAATGGGGGTATGAACTGATACAAGCTCTGCACGTAAAGAACCGTAGCGGTCCCCATGTGATGGTGACTGTCTTGCTGAACTTTCATATGAATGAAAATGAGTTTGTAATTATCTGCATTTCACATAATTTTTCACATGGTTTTAAATTTTACATGGTTTGAATTTTTCAGAAATGCAACTAACATGTAAACTAAGGGAAGGTTAGACTAGCATAATTTCTAATTTTATCAAATGTAGCCATCATTTTAGAAAACTGCCTCACTGAGAGCAATGCAACTCAGTATTTGAATAGCTAACACCACACATTTGTATTAGTTTCCCTTTGTGACTACTACACTTACAATGATTCTTTATGTACATGTCTACAATTTATCTTCAGTTTTGTTGTGCTTACGTACATACTGACCATCATATTATAAATTAATTTTATCTTGTACCTACCATAAGACATTATGTTGGTTCTTATTGAAATTAGATGTGTAAGTTACATCACAGTTGGAGCCCTGGTTGCTCAGTGGTTAAGAATTCGACTGCTAACCAAAAGGTCAGCAATTGCAACCCAACAGCCCTCCTTGGAAACCCCATGGGGTAGTTCTACTCTGTCCCAAAAGAGTTGGTATGATTCAGAAATGGTATTATCCAGTTGGAAAAAGTTAACATCATCTATTACATTTGTTTCAAGATAGTAAAGGGAGTGTTAAAAATGTTATTAAAAAAAAAGATGATTTCCACAAGCCTAAGACATTTACAAAGCAGAATGTAATCAAGCAGACTTTTGGTGAAGATAAGGCAACACAGCCTAACTATTTAAGAAAGAACAGATTTAAACTAGAGCTTACTCCCTTGCCCGTTGCCGTCGAGTCGATTCCGACTCATGTGACCCAATAGGATAGAGTAGAATTGCCCCATAGCATTTCCAAGGAGCACCTGGTGGATTTGAACTGCCAACCTTTAGGTTAGTAGCCGAGCTCTTAACCACTGCACCACCAGAGTTTCCTAAAATAGGGCTTAGGTATTTACAAAAAGTCAAAAAGTGGAGAATGAGGAAGCCTAGCTGGAACCAAGAGTACTGACTCCAGGGCCAATCTAAGACTGTCAGATTTAAATAAAAAGAGGAGGTGGGATTGAAGATGCTTATCACTCCTCTACAGTTTACAAAGCTGCTGACTTCTGCTGCTGTTACCACAGGAAACAAAAATCTGAACTTCAAAACAGGCGTGCCAGAAGAAAGAGGCACAAAGACCTCTCCTTTCTACCTTCCAAAACTCATGTCAATCTTTCTAGCTGGTTAAAGAGAAATCGTACTTTAAAAGCTTAAGAGCAAAACCATCGGGGGATTTCAATTTTTATTTAGAATATCCATGTGTCCAGCTAAATCTTAGAAACTACAAAATAGAGAAAATGGATATCATGGGATGAATAGCTGTCTCTACCACACTGATTATTTAAGAAAAAATTTGGGATATGATTTATAAAAAACAATTACAAAGGACGTATATGCAGATGATTATCCATGTACATATGTATCATGAATGTGTATATATATATACATATATATAGATAGATATAGTTGTTGTTGGGAGTCATTAAGTCAATTCTGACTCATAGTGACCCTATAGGACAGAGTAGAACTGCCACATAGGGTTTCCCAGGAGTGGCTAGTGTATTTGAACTGCTGACATTTTGGTTAGCAGCGGAGCTCTTAACCACTATGCCACCAGGGCTCCATACATATATATATATAAAATGCCCCCTTGGCAAAAAAAAAAAATCAAATGATGTGACAATCAGGTAGCAATGTTTTTAAAATCTATGTTTTTAAATCTATTTTCTTAAACAGGAAAGTGATGATTAGATACATATTTTAGAAAACAAATGCTTAGAGCATATTTGAGAATAGAAGGAGCTGGGAGGAATCCTTTAGAATAAGCTTCTGGTTTTGTCGGTCTTGCAAAGAAATAGTTTATTCTCCAAGTGATATTTATGTGTTTAATCTATCTAATAAAAATGAATGAAAGCTAATGTTATATAACTTTTTCTGGTTACGAAGTTAATATCACAAACAAATAACAAATAAACATTGCAGTCAAAGGCAAATTTTGAAAAATTTTAATAGATTTTGTAAATTTGCACTACAGAAAGTTTTACTAATTTATAATCCAAGCTGTAGAAATTGTTCATCCCTATGACCATACTCTCACAAGACAGGATATTAAAATTTCTTTTCATGCTTTTCAATTTCATAGGAAATATGGTTTCTTACCATTATTATAATGTGCAACGTGCACTGCTTTTATTAATAACAAGGGAAAATTTAGTACTAGTGTTTAGTGGCAGTTTATATTTCATGTTTGTAAATATGTGTTTGGTATCCATACCTGTCTTCTCCCTATTGATCATATAACCTTTGTCCCACATTCTGTTTGTAGATATTATTTTTGTTTTGTTTTATGCCTTTTTTATTTCCTTCTTGGTGACTTTACCAGGTATACTTTTTTCCTCTACTAAATACTATCTTCTGATATTTTCCTTTATGGATATAATTTATGATTTTGCAAAAATATTTAAAGCTTTTTGTAAACTTAAGACTTGGTGTTAAGATTTGTGAATTTGGTTCTAAGCTATTTAATTTCAGCTCCTACCTTTGTCAATATTGCTTGTTTTTATTTGGTACTTCTCTAATATCAGTATTGGAGGACATGTGTACTAATACTATTATTCTTACTTGAATGGAGCTCTTGAGAGGGAAAATGGTTTATTCATATCTTTCTCTGCTAATGATTTTCTCAGGAGTGAATGAGTAAATAAAAGTGAATAAATGTCAGATCATGATAATTACATTTTAAATTTATTTGATTTCTAATACCTGGACACAATAGTTGACCCATTGGATAAATATTTGTTATTTATTATTATTATTTATTTATTATTATTATCTGATCAGAAGTATATGCTACGTACCCGGCAATGTACATGCAGGTAATTGATCTGCAGTATTCAAGTAATAGCTTCTACGTATCTATGTATCTATCTATATCTATATACAATATATAATAACACTTAGTGTTTATACACTTGAAAAAAAGATCATTTTAAGATTTTTTTAAAAGATTTTACTTCTGAATTTTATTAAACAGGGAACATGACTCTCTCACTATTCAAAATTGGCCTGAATCATCCACATCTGAAGACTTCCCTCAAATACAGGAGCTTTATGTCCAAGCTTTGGCTTTATACCATTGGGGGGAGGGAGGAGGAACTAAATCTGTTAGCCCAATAAAAGAGTTTGGAAAGGTTACCAATTACCGTTATTAATTTTGGAAAATCACTAGTGACGATGGAAATGTTAATTAGTGAGAGTTATCATGTAGGTTATTTATAAATCAAAGTAGTGCTACTAATTGCAGGGCTTTTGGTTTTTGCAGAATTGGTCATTTAAATTATGTAACACATTTTTGTTGAAAAGAGAATGTGGTATTTAAGCTTGTGCATATTATACTTGCAGAAAAAGCCAGTGAATTCCAAATGTGGTAAATATTCAAAACATGAACACTTTTTTCATTGATATGTAATATAAAAATCAATAACCAACATTGAAATTTGTAAGGGAAATTTTTATTTAGTCTAATTTTAAAAAGGCTTCCCTTCAAAGAAATACTTATTTTCTTTATTTTAATTTTAATTGATTTTTTTTTTTTGCTTTAATTATGGAAACCAAGGAATGATTACTGTGTCTAAGAAAGATGAGAAACATATCATGCTTACAGTTGCTACACAGAGAAACAAGAAGAAACAGCCCTGAAATATGTTTTACATTCTGATCTTATGGTCAAAGTTTCTGACCCTGTAGTCAAAGTAACAATGTTTTGACAGGACACATGCCTTACTGGAGAAGAGACGGGCAGACTTCTTTCTGTTGGAGTGATTGGTTTGAATCCTTAGAAGTAACACAGAATCTTAAACATTCTTAACTAGATGTTAATAATGCACTTTCATTCTTGATTCATTTAACTTTAATATATTTATTTGATGCAAATTAAATCCACCTTTCTATTCTTCCTAGTGGTCTAACAATACCCTTCTCAAGATGCATTATGAAGGAAAACAATGTTGCTAGGTGTTTCTGTCACAGTATCCTTGAGGCATTCCATTTCAATACATGCAGGGGGAGGAATAATTAAAGATGGTGAAACAGCAAGGAGTAACAGCCTAGAACAAAGCCATGCTACTGCGAGAATCCTAAATGAGAAATTTCTAATAATGAGTTGGCTGAAAGATACACAATTCTATGAAATAATACTAACTGACATGACCAGCATTAATTTGAAAGGTGGCAAATTAAAGCAATTTTTTATGTGATTCTGTTAAAGCCCTCAGCGGATTCAGGTGTGAACACAATGTGAGTTCTCATAGCATTTTAATGCTTAAAATCCAGATACAAACTCCCTCTGGCAACAGGAAACAGGAGGTTAACTACCTTAGTGTTTAAGAACTCGATTACTATAGTCTTCAGGTAACTTTACACTGAATCATAGTTTTTGCAATTATATACTGTTTATGTATGGCCTAAGGTAGAAGCGAATGGATTACTTGATGATTCTATTCCCGACCAGAGCTAATATTCTACAATTGCTTTCTGGTATATGATTTATAATTCAGAATATCCACTAGTTTAGAGAACAAAAATAAAAATTTCATTTAAAGGAATTTATTTCTTTTTATATCAAAAAAGCAATATACAGGTTGAATAAACATAAAGGGAAAAATGCGCATCCCATTGTCCCTTAAAATCAAAATATGTTTTGTGGGTGTTATGGGTTAAATTGTGTTCCTCTAAATACTATATTGAAGTTTGAGCTTCTGTACTTGTAAATTTGACCCTGTTTGGAAATAGGGTTATTTGTTATGTTAGTGAAGTCATACTGGAGTAGGGTGAGTAATAAGACAATCCCTTCTAAGTGGTGTCTTAGAAAAAAGCAGAATGCACACAAACATACACAGCAGGGAAGAGACCTGTGAGAAACTGCCCATAAGCCAAGGAATGCCGAGGAACACGAGACTACCAACAAGTAGGGAACCCACCACTAGAGCTTATACCCTGATACAGCTTTCTAGCCACCAAAACCGTGACACAGTAAGTTTCACAGTTTGTTCTTTAACCCTGTGGCCCTCCAGTCGATTCCAACTCATAGTGACCTTATAGGACAGAGTAGATCTTCCTTATAGGGTTTCCAAGGATGTAATCTTTAAGGGAGCGGATCACTAGGTCTTTTCTCCCTCAGAGCAGCTAGTGGGTTTGAAACCCCACCCACCGGACCTTACAGTTAGTAGCTGAGGGCTTAATCATTGTGCCACCAGGGCTCCTTTTACATACCTATTAGAATGACTAAAATCCAAACCACTGACAACCCAAAAATTAACCTGCAAAAATCACACACACAAAAAATAATAATAAGATGGTTGCCGTTTTAAAATGTTAAGTTTTGTAGTGAGTATGTTACATTATAATAGTTAGTCAAAAAACCAAGAAAGTGAGGAAAAATATAGAAAAGAAGTGTGATAAATTGAAAGCAAGCAGTAGCCTTGGAGAAAAGTAAATAAACTAAGTATTCCTATACAAAAAATAAAGACTATCATATTAAACTAAAAGGAAACAAATATGTTTCTTTCAAGAGGCACAAATTAAATATAATGGCATAGATAGGTTGAAAATAAAATAATGGAAAAAGATATCTCTTGTAAAAACTAATCAAAACAAAGCTAGTATAATAAACCAATATTTTCCAAGTAGACTTCAAAGCAAGAATCATTAGTAAACATAAAATTTGATGTTGCACAATTGTAAAATATCAGTCCACCAGGAAGATGAAACAATACTAAATTTATGTACCCTAATAGCATAGCCTGAAGTCCACAGTCACTATAAGAGATTTTAATAGTCAACAAATAATAGAACATGAAAATAAAAGCAATAAAGGACAGGGACAATTTGAATAAAATGAATTTACAATACTTCCAAGTACATAGAAAACACTTAGCAAAATACTCTAAAAGGTTTCAGTGTCAAATTTGTTGAGATATACTGACAGCTCAGTATATGATCCATTTTGCTAAATGTTTTCTGTGTCAGTTTGGTACTCAAGTAGAGCTCAGTAAGGGTGGTCTTGGAGTTAGAGCTGATTCTAATGTATATAGTTCATGTGTACTGGTGCCTGAATTTTCCCAGAGTGGTGAAGGGAGGCTGGTTGAACCCAGTCTAGCTGACAGTCTACGGGGAAATTGATGTCATCACTGCTGTTTACACTTTCATTACACTGGATAAAGAGCTCATTTAATGTGGAAAAAATAGATGCCATGAGAAACTGCAGAGTTAGAACCACCTTGAAGGGCTTTATCAAAAAAAAACCTATACAAAGGGGCCTGGAGGCCCAAGTATAAAAAATGTTTTATGAGGTGTGCTTTTGGTAGGCAGATTCTGAGAGGAGTCTTTAAGTAGAGAGAGAAAGAGAGATAGAGATAGAGAAAGAGAGAGATTACTTTTAATAACGATTTCAAAAGCTTAAAATAGTATAAGTGGCAAACACTGGGAATTCTCCCTTCCATCTTTGTCCCCACCTGTCACCAACCCTAGCTGCTACTTTTCAATTTATCCACTCTTCATAGTTCCTCATGTATCTTGTCAGTGTGTCTTTATAGAGAGAAAAAAATATATATATAGGAGCCCTGGTGGTGCAGTGGTTAAAGTGCTCAGCTACTAACCGAAAGGTCAGTGGTTTGAACCCACCAGCTGCTCTGAGGGAGACAGATGTGGCAGTCTGCTTCCATAACAATTTACGGCCCTGGAAACCCTATGGGACAGTTCTACTCTATCCTATAGGGTCGTTATGAGTCTGAATTGACTTGACAGCAGTGGGTTTGGTTTTGGTTTGATATATACTTATACATAAATATACATTTTGTAGAAATATTTTTTACATCAGTGTATAGAAAGTTTACTTATTTGCAAGGTGCATAGATTTAATCATGTAGGTATATTGTAATTTATTTAACCAATTACTTAATAATGACAGCTGAGGTGTTTTAAAATATTTACATTAAATTTCCTTGAATAGCCACATGCACATACCATTTCATAAATAATCAGGTATCCCAGGTTGGATTCTTGGCCAGTCACGTAATTTTTTGCCAGTCAGATGTGTTAAAATTCATCTTTCAGTCTAATTTTAATCATTTCTTTTATGAATTACATTGTATATCTTTGAAAATATTTGACAGCCATTTGTAATTATTATGCAAGATGGAATTTAATGTGCCGATTTTTTGGGGATTAACTTGAGATCCCCTGTGGTGGTGGTGGGGGAGCTGTGGGAGAGAATGGTTGGGCAGAGGGAGGAGTTGATCTCAGATGAAGTCATATGTTGAAGGACTTAGCATAGCCCATCTTAGCTGTGGAGATGGGATGGCCCTGCAGTCTTGTACTGACTTGGAGCACAGGAGCTGAGCCTTTTTACCCCACATTGATTAGTCAATGAGGTAGTGCTGCCTCTGGAAGGAAGTGTGACCTTGGGCAAGGCAGTTTTCTTCCCAACGATAGTAATCCCCAAAGAGGGCTTATAGCTGTGGACCATCTTCAAGCAGCACACCCAGTAGCTTTTATGAGTTAAGTTGAATATCTTTTAAATTATTCAGCAGCCATTTGTAATTGTTTTCAATGTACAATGAAGTGTATTACACAAGTGCAAAATACAAAGAAGTCACATATTCATTTCTGTCATTTGTCCACAGTTCCAATTGGTTTTCAGTATTTTTCTTACAGGTTTTCAGTAGCTCTTTACTTATTGATGATGATAGACTTTGTCTGTGACTAGGAACATAAAACTTGATTTTCATTTTTCATTTGTGCTTTAACTTTGCATATTGAATGTTTGACATGTAACCGCGTTATATTTTTATAAGACCAACTTTATCAATCTTTTCTTCTTGTTTTTTGTGAATTTTGAAACATAATTAAAAAAGTAGTATTTGTTCTTTTACCATAAAGAATTTACTCTCTTTTTTTGCATTATTATAGATTTTTATCTACATTAAACTCTGATCCTGGTGTGTAACATCAGATATGGTTCAAACTTTCCTCTTTTTTTTCCTCATGAATAGATTTTATTAAAAATATTCTTCCTTACACCACTGATTTAAAATACTACATTCTCCATTACACTTGGTCATGTACTAAGGTATTAAAACTATTTACTCATTAAAATTTCAGTCCTCTACTGTGAAAGCAACTGGCCTGTGGTTTTGTAGAGAATAGCTACGGTGACCACACAATTTATTATCCAAATTGGAACTTTTTTTAGTGAAAGGAGGTACAATTAATATTCTGGGACTGCAGGAGTAAGCCTGGACTGCCATAAGCCTAAGGCTATCCTAGGAATTGCTTCTTTAGAACTTTCTCAATTTCTTCTATTAAAACTGGTCTTTCTAAGTTTCTGTCAAGTCAGCTTTAGGTCTGGTAGCTGTTCTTACAGAAAATTATCCATTTCATCCAGATTTTTAAAGTTTGTTTATATGGGGGTGAACAAATAATTTATCCTACCTTTTTTTTTTTAATTTGTATTACTGAGCTTAGCTAGTCATTTCATTTTATTTTTTTGTATTTTAGAGACTTCGTTTATAAAATGTTCTTACACACACACATATAACCTTTTGACAATTCAGTAACTTTTACATGTACAATTCAGTGACATTGATCACATTCATCATGTTGTGCAACCATCACCATTATGATATTCCAAATTATTCCACCACCACTAACAAAAACTCAGTGCCCCGTAAGCAATGACTTTCCTTCAACCTTCCTCCCACTTCTAGTAACCATTTTTAAATTGTTATTTTGATATAATTTCAAAGTTAGAAAAAGATGCAAGAATAGTCCAAGAACCCCAGCCCTTCGTATACCCTTTAGTCAGATATACCAATTGTTTTCATTTTGATACCCAATTGCCTTACATTTCTCATATATATGTATTATATTTTCATATGCAAATTATTTTATGAACTGTTAGAGAGTATATCTTGCCCATTTTAACATTAAATGCTTCCATGTGCATTTTCTAAGAAAATAGATATTCTCTTTCATAACCATAATAAAGTTAACAAATTCAAGAAATTTAACATTGATATAATGCTATTACATAAACCACAGTCCATATTCAAAATTCATTGTCCCAATAGTTCCATTTATAGTCATTTCTCCAGGTCCAGAATCAAATTATGGATCATAGCATGCATTTAGTTTTTAAGACTCTTTAGTCTTATTTATAAAAGCCCTGGTGTCACAGTGGTTAAGTGTCTGGCTGCTAACCAAAAGATCAGCAGTTCGAATCCACCAGCGGCTACTTGGAAACCCTATGGGGCAGTTCTACTCTGTCCAATAGAGTTGCTGTGAATCTGAATCAACTCAATGGCAATAGATTTTGGTAGCACAATGGTTAACACTCAGCTGCTAAGCAAAAGGTTGGCTGTTCAAATCCATCAGCCACTCCATGTGAGAAAAGACCTGGCAATCTGCTCCCATAAAGATTATAGCTTTGAAAACCTTATTGGTCAGTTCTACTCACTCCAGTGGGGTTGTTATGAGTCGGAATTGACTGGAGGGTAATGCGTAGTCTTTAATCTAGAATATTTCCCCAGCCTTTCTTTCTTGGCCTTGACATGCTTGAAGACAAAAGTCCAGAATTTTGTTTGTTTGTTTGGTTTATTTTTTGCCAGTGTTCCTCACTGAGGATTTGCCTGACATGTCTTCTTGAGTTAGATTTAGGATATGCATTTGGGCAGAAATACCAAATAAGCAATATTATGTCATTCTCAGTGCTTCAAGTGAAGAGGAACAGTATGGGTTGTAATCACTTTGATCGAATGTTTAAGTTGTTGTTCACCATGCTTCTCCACTGAAGCATAACTTGTTTCACCTTTTTAATTAGTACATAACTTTTGGTGACATATTTCAGACTAGGTAAACATTCTCTTCCTCATCAAACTTATACACATTATTTTTAGCATACACTGATGATTTTTCCCACTCCACATTATTTCTGTTTTATTATTTGGAATTCTACTGAAAGAAGGAACTTTTCTTTTCACCCTATTTATTTCTATTCATTCATTTATTTACATCCTCATTGACTCATGAGTTCTTTTTGTTATGCAATGGATTATAACACTGTTCAGCAATTACTTATTTTTATGTTCCTAGTTTCCAAGTTTTGGCCAGAGAGACCCACTTTAAGCTGACTTTTGTATCATTGATGTATTTCCATCATTTTTTGAGCACTTCCTTACTTTCTGGGTCAACAAGGTGTTACAGGCTCATCTTGTACTTTCCCTACCCTGTGCCTGAAATCACCATTTTCACAAAAGAACCTGGTTCTGTTTAGTGGATAATGATATTAAGAGACCTAGTTCTGTGTCCAAGGTGGGTTTGAACCATCAAATGTATGTGTGTGTGTGTGTGTGTGTGTGTGTGTGTGTGTGTGTGTGTGTGTGAGTATGCGTGTGTGTGTGTGTGTTTGCTGGTCTCGCTCTCCAAAATGATGAGTCATATAGTACTGCTCATTCAATTTAATACTTTAATACCACAGGGCAGATATTTCAGTTTAGATTTAATTGTATTTAATTTATGAAAGAGGTTGAATGTATCTGAATTTGAGAACCATTTGTAATTATTTTGCTGTGAAGTGTCCATTTCTGTCCTTTATCTATATTTTCAATTGGTTTCTGTTTTTTCTTACAGATTTCTTATCTATTTATCATTATATTCATAATTCCCTTTCATATAGCAAGAAACTTGACTAAAAATATATTTATCATGATGAAAATACAAAAAAAGTAGTTCCAAAAACACAAATTCATACCACTGTGAAAAGCACATAGTTACAACATTTCAATATTTGTTTCTTCATTTTTGAAGTTAATTTCACACAGAGTAAAATGCACAAATCTTAAAAGCAAACTGTTATGAAGTTTGAAAAATACATATACTTGTGAAAATTATACATCTACGGAAATACAGAAAGTTTTCTTATGCATGTCTCAGGTAAATCAACAACTCTCCATCTCAGGAAACTACTTTTTGTTTTATTTTTTAAAATTTTTTTGTGTTATATTGTTTTGTTTTATTGCTTATCAAATTTGTCTCTTCTAAAAGTTTATATAAATAGAACCATGTAATATATATGATATATTTCCAGGTTTTTCACAGATGATGAAATCTGGGGTTCATCAGTGTCTCCAATAGTTTGTTCCTTTTTATTTTTAATTAATATTGCATTGTAAAAATATACCAAAATTTTTTTATTTACCCTCCTATAGGTAAACATTTGAGTCCTTTCCAGTTTTAATCTGTTATGAACAGCTATTGTTTTATGGGTATTTTTATATAACTCATTTGTAGACTTATGGTTTAAATTCTCTTGGGTCAAATAACTAGGAGTGGAATTACTAGGTCATAGGGTTTAATATGATGACAAATTGCCAAATATCTTTTCCAAAGTTGTTGTCCTATTTTATATTCCCACCAACAGTGTTTGAGAGACATTGATATTTCATACCCTTCCCAATAAAATATTTGGCATTGCAGGTATTTTTAATTTTGCCAATATACTAGAGTAGGTGTATCATGATATTTTCAATCACCTCATATACATGTTAAAGCTGGACAGTGAATAAGAAAGACAGAAGAAGAACTGATGCCTTTGAACTACAGTATTGGCTAAGAATGTTGAATATACCATAGATTGCCAGAATAATGAACATATCTGTCTTGGAACAAGTACAGCCAGGATGCTCCTTAGATGTTAGGATGGCAAAATTTTGTCTCAACTATTTGGACATGTTTTCAGGAGGGACCAATTCCTTAAGAAGGACATAATGCTTGGTAAAGTGGAGGATCAGCGAAAGAGAGGAAGACCATCAAGGAGATGGATTGACACAGTAGCTGGAACCATGGGCTTAGTCACACAATACTGGGAATCATGGCCTAACCAAGTTGACACATATTTGGGGGGACACAGTTCAGTCCATGACAGGTTGCTATGAGTTGGAACTGACTCAACAGGAGTGGGTTTGGTTGGGTTTTGGTTTACTGCAATAAAAGGCTTGAAACCTTCTCAATGATTTAAAAGCTGCATGCATAGCCAGTGAAAGTGATTGTGATGAAGAATTCATTTTGAGTATAGGTTGGTACAGGAAGCTCTCTCTGGTAGCACAGTGACTAAAGAGCTTGGTTGCTAACTGAAAGGTCAGTGGTTGAAACCTGACATCTGCTCTTTGGGAGAAAGATGTGGCAGTCAGCTTCTGTAAACGTTTATAGCCTTGGAAACCCTATGGGACAGTTCTACTCTGTCTTACAGGGTCCCTATGAGTCAGAATTGACTAGAAGGCAGTGAGTTAGGTTTGATTGTGTAGGAGTTAGTTCAATCCTTTCAAAGTGAGGGCAAATTTACATAACATTAAAGGGCAACTGCTCGTTGTCTTTTAGTCAGATGTTTGTAACCCTAGGGACCTACTCTATAGAAGCTGAGTATCAAACTGAACAAATACCTCATATTTTTAATATGCCAAAAATTTTTAACATGAACAGGTATTGGGTTTTTTGAAATATTTTTTCCATATCTATTTGAATGATATAGATATGATATAATATGGAAAAGATCCATATTTATGCTCATTCCAAAGAAAGGTGATTCAACAGAATGTGGAAATTATCAAACAATATTATTAATATCACACGCAAGTAAAATTTTGCTGAAGATCATTCAAAAGCAGTTGCAGCAGTACATTGACAGGGAACTGCCAGAATTTCAAGCCAGATTCATAAGAGCACGTGGAATGAAGGATATCATTGCTAATGTCAGATGGATCCTGGCTGGAAGCAGAAAATACTAGAAAGACTTTTACTTGTGTTTTATTGACTATGCAAAGGCATTCAACTGTGTGGATCATAATAAATTATGGATAACATTGCAAAGAATGGAATTCCAGAACACTTAATTGTGCTCATGAGGAACCTGTACATAGATCAGGAGGCAAATGTTCGAACAGAACAAGGGGATACTGCATTATTTAAAGACAGGAAAGGTGTGCATCAGGGTTATATCCTTTCACCATGCTTTTTCAATGGTATAATAATAATCCAAGAAGCTGAGCAAATAATCCAAAAAGCTGCACTATATGTTGAAGAATGCGGCACCAGGACTGGAGGAAGATTCATTAACAAGCTGTATTATGCAGATGACACAACCTTGCTTGCTGCAAGTGAACAGGACTTAAAGCACTTATTGATGAAGATCAAAGATCGCAGCCTTCAATATGGATTACACCTCAACATAAAGAAAACAAAAATCCTCATAAGTGGACCAATAAGCAATATCATGATAAACAGAGAAAAGATTGAAGTTGTCAAGGATTTCATTTTATTTGGATCCACAATCAACAGTCATAGAAGCAGCAGTCAAGAAATCAAACGACACATTGCATTGGGCAAATCTGCTGCAAAAGACCTCTTTACCATGTTAAGAAAAGATGTCACTTTAAGGACTAAGGTGAACCAGATGCAAGCCAAGGTGTTTTCAACCGTCTCATATACATGCAAAAGCTGGGCAATGAATAAGGAAGACAGAAGAAGAATTGATGCCTTTGAATTATGGTGTTGGAGAAGAATATTGAATATACCATGGACTGCCAAGGAAGGAACAAATCTGTCTTAGAAGAAATACAGCCAGAATGCTCCTTAGAAGCAAGGAGGACGAGACGTCATCTCACATACTTTGGACATGTTACTAGGAGGGATCAGTCCCTGGAAAAGGACATTATGCTTGGGAAAGTAGAGGGTTAGCAAAAAAGAGGAAGATCCTAAACAAGATGGACTGACACAGTGATTGCAATAATGGGTTCAAGAAGAGCAACGGTCCTGAGGATGGTGCTGGACCAGGCAGTGTTTTGTTCTGTTGTGCATAGGGCCGCTATGAGTCGGAACCAACTCGAGGATGTCTAACAACAACAACAATTGAAATGATCATATGATTTTTCTCCTATCACTTCTAAATGTTGTGAATTGCAATGATAAACTTTTTAACACTGAATCAACCCAGGATGGTAAGGATACACCTCAATCAATAATGATGTATTACTCTTTTTGTATATTGATAAATTTGATATCCTAAAACTCTGTGAAGGATTTTTTGCATTAGTGTTTGTGAAAGAAATTGGTCTACAATTTTATCTTCTCATAATATCTTTGTCAGGTTATTGCTATTAGGAATATACTGGCCTCATAAAAGAAATTGGAAAGTGCTTCCTACTCCTTTATCTACTCAAAGAGTTTGGTAGGGTTAATGTTTCTTTCTTAAGTGTTTCGAAGAAGTCACTGGAAATTTCATCTGCCTCTTAGACTTTTTATGATATGTTTTGTAAAAAACATTAAATCCCCATTAACCTTCAGAACGCAGCTCAAATGTTTGCTTCTTCCATTTTCTATTTCATCTCTTTCTCTAGAAGTTTTTTGTCTTCAACATTTATTGCACCAATATTTAACTACCTTCCAACATCTCAGGTTACTTTCATTTTTTTGATTATTTTTATTTTATAAGGAAAGGGGTAAATGAATTAACATATAATGAATATTCACTATTTTCCAGGACTTGTGCCAAGTTATTTAAACCTCACAGAAATCGTTGGACAATATATTATTTATTTAGTTTCTAATTCAAAGTTGAGGCTTAAGAGGTACTAGTTAATACATTTAAGGCATAGTGCTAATGTAGCACATATTTTTCTTCTGCCATCATCCCTTTTTAAAAGGAACTTACCCTTCCCTTATTACTTGTGATTCCATAAAACGTTGTTAATTGGGTTTGCCAATTGTGCTAGAATAGGCATGTACATAGGCTGAACCAATTATATTACTTTATCACTATGATAACACAGATTGATTTCAAATGGACATATGAACCAAGAAGAGCAAAGTATCCCCTGGAACTAATATATGAATATTGGAAGAGAGAAGTACTCTTTCTGCAGTGATAGTCAAATTGAATGGCTATGAAGCTGTGGCTGCTGGAAGCAATTGTGCCTAGCATATTAAAGATGTCTTCCTGAAGAGTAAAGCCCAGCATCTCAAGTCTACTCAGGATAGCAAAAAAGATTGAGAGAGAGAGAGAGACCCAGAATAGAGTAGACCATTCATGCTGGTTTGTCTGGGACTTTTACAATTGTTTCTGATGAATTAATGCTTTTAATTTTAGTAATCTTTTTTCTATTAAAAAAAGTCTTAATAATGGATTATATATTCACTGCACTTACCAATAGAGTTTGAATTCCTAGGTTCTGGTCATGCATGAAGCCAGTTGTACCCTAGGCTTTCCAGTTATACAGGACATTAATTCTGCATTCTTGCTTAAAGTAGAATGATTGGATTTCTGTGTGTTATAAACAAATCAATCTTAAACAATATAGCTAAAATCTGGCAGAATTGGGATTTATGCCTTCATTTATCTAACTCTAAATTCAATGTCTAATATTACTCCATCTATTAAAACATAAGATGAAGTATTTTTCTCTGATTTCCTAATTGGGTTTAAAGTTGTAAAACATAAGGAACTTTCATAATCAAATAAGTGCATTATAAAATCAAGTGTTTAATACATATGATCCCTTGCAATTAAATTTTCTAGTGTTTAGCATTTGCTTTTAAACTTTATGATATCTTCTAAAATTAAAAATTAAATCTACTTAATTTATAACCCATAAAATTACAATTTTACTGCAGGAATAAAAATTAGATATCACCAGTCCAGGTCTTTAATTTTACAAATGGAGAAATAAAAATCCAGTTTAATTCTCTTGACTTTTTCTTATTGTGTCCAAATTTTCCTTAGGTTTGAAGCCAGTTCCTGGTGGGTTTCTTTTATTTGCATCTGAAATTCTTGAAATTGATGCACACTACATACTCTCAGCTTTTTTTTTTTTTTCTGTCATCTGCTCCATTATCCATTATTTATTTTAAAGTTCTAAATATTATCACTTGTCCATGCACTCTTTAGATAAAGATGTGTAAAAGCACCTTGATGGGTTTTGTTTTGTTTCTCTCAAAAACAAACATAAAAACAACAACAGTATGAAAATTTCTTATGACTTGATTTCTAAAGGATTATACTATCAGGTGTAATATGTTAAAATCAAGACTTTTAAGTTAAAAGTGAAAAATAGTAAGTAGTCTCAATTTATTTAATACAATTGAATCTGTTTTTCAATGATTTCCAAATTTTTATTTTGAATATATAAATGAATTTGTGATTTAACATTTTATAGTTTCAAAATATTGGTTTCTTTCCTAAACCCCAAATATCATGCTTTGTCAGAATATTGAAATTGTTCCTGTCTCTTTGTGACCAGAGAAACAGGGCCACCTATCTGAGAACATTAAACAAAATGTGTAAGTATCAGCACAGACAATAATTCTGTTACTGTGAACTCATACTTTGAAGAGCATCTCAACTTGGTAGGGGTAAAATACATGTCTGCATTTCCGTTAAGAGTGCCATCTGTCTACTCAGGACTACAGCCCAATTAGAGCTTGATGAAAAATTCTAGGGTTATTCCAGTACCAATTAGTCCAGATGATGATAATGTTTGGAATCTTTTCAATATAAGTTCAGCGCCATCCAGGGAATCTTTGCCAGGTGTGGGTCTTCATTTTAATAGAAGACTTAGTGTTCCTGGATTCTCATTAGACTTCCTGAGTCATTTGCTTTTTGCTGCTTCTTTGGCTACAGCACTGATTGTTAAGAGATTCCAAAACCTCCTTTTCTGTTGGATTATTTGTGTTCAATCTCTGCCAATTCTTATGCTTTAAATATTTCTCTGAGGCCCCTTGTTTTTCAATTACGAATCAGGAAAGACAAGCTATATAAAGAAATAAAAACATATCATCTCCTTTATGCTTTTCTTTGAAGCATAATTAAAGCTCAATAATGTTAATTTAGAATTAAAAATTCAAGCTACCACACTACCATTTTGCACTTTTATATTGGAAAACAAATTCTAACCCTGCCCTACTCCTGAATCAAATAAAAGCTGCTCCCCCCACAACGCCGCCATTACTGCCTTTGACTGCGTGTCATTGACAGCTTTCACAGCACTAGGATAGTCTATCATTTATTATGTAGGCCAGTTATTGTGCTATCATTGCCATGGGTTTCAGTTAAGCCGGGTACTTCAGAACATACAAATTTAATGTGTTATTTCAGTGAATGCAACACTAGACTGTAAAGATGACAAATAACTCCTGAGCCCAAATTACCCAAGCTTTAGGTAATGTGTTCTGTACTAACAGAGCAGCTCTTGTAGCAATATTTTATCCTGAATAGTATAATAAAAGGTAGCTGGCATCACCAACTAGCGAGTTATTGTGAATATGAAGAAAGTTTTGAAACCTCAAGCTAGAGAGCCTCTCCAATTCCATTAAAATAAAGAATTGAATCAAAGATGTTCCCATCACCACTACATTGATAGAACAAAATGAAATAATGTGCTATTCTCTTCCATTAATTCCATGATGAATGGCTATACTGATGTAGACATATTTCTAAAAAGTAGAAACAAATATATATCACAGGATTTGGCCAAATAGACAATATATGCAGTTTGAAAGTCTTGTTCCAGTCTTAAAACAAACTGATTAAGAATACACCTCATATATAGTATGTAGTGTGCCGTATTTGCGTTGACAGATAGAGATCTAATTAGGAGTTGTTCTTAGGTGCTGTCAGATTGATTCTGACTCATAGCTATGCTATGTACCACAAAACAAAATACTACAAGGTCCTGCACCATCCTCACAATCATTACTATGCTTGAGCCCATCATTGCAGCCGTTGTGTTGATCCATCTTGTTGAGGGTCTTCTTCTCTTTCACTGACACTCTACTTTTCCAAGCATGATGTCCTTCTCCAGTGACTTGTCCCTCCTGATAACATGTCCAAAGTACATGAGACGAAGTCTCGCCATCCTCACTTCTAACTAGCCTTCTGGTTGTACTTCTTCCAAGACAAATTTGTTCATTCTTCTGAAAGTCTTCAGTATATTCAATATTCTTCACCAACACCATAATTTAAAGGCATCAATTCTTCTTCAGTAGGAGTAGTTCTCTAAAAATAGCTTGTGTTTTAGTGCCTAACGACTAGCAGTACAATTAAGATTATTTTAAGATAATCCAGAGCTTCTGGTTTTAAAATAGCAGACTTTACACCTGAATTTACCTCCTCACTTCCTAAAACCCTACTGACTATACTAATAGGATACAAAGTAAATGTACAGACCTTCAGTGACAAAGAGAATAGAAGATATGACAACACAACATTTTGAAAGCTGGAAGAAAGACAGGTAAAATTTACCTAAAATAATAGGCCTGAGAGAGATGAAGTCTAAGGCACAACATCCAGAAACAACCTATTTTTAGCTACAAATTCCTAAAAGGCTTAGGAATTGGAGATGAATGTGGTTATGAAAGCAGGGGGATCCATAGATTCCTTTGCTAGTCAGCTCTGTTAAGTGATTTCCCTGCCTTCTCCTGAAAGAAGACAAAACAACCAAACCAAACCCGTTGCCGTTAAGCCAAGTCGATTCTGACTCATAGTCACCCTATGAAGACAGGATAGAACTACCCCACTGGGTTTCCAAGGAGCAGCTGGTGGATTTGAACTCCCAGCCTTTTGGTTAGCAGCCAAATGCTTAACCACTGTGCCACCAGGGTCCCCCTGAAAGAAGAGTGGTGGTTAATGTTGAAGAAAGTGTAACTAGAGAGACTCTCATTACATGTCATCAGAGATACCTAATCAGATAGGTGTTGCGGGTTGTACTACAAAACATATCTTCCTTGTATGATTTCTTCAGAAACTACTGGAGGATATCTTCCACTAAAACAAAAGAGTAAACCAAGAAATGGAAGATGTGAAATAAAAGAAACAGAAAATCCACCGTACAAGGGAGACAAAGATGATGCCAGGTTGATGTGAAAGGGAGATGCCAGAATGACATTTATTCATTAGGTACAGAGGGAGCCCAGTCTCCAGAGGTGCTCTAGGAGAGTGTTCACAAGCTGAAAGTGTTTAAAAATCCTGAGAGAAGGGTTATGCTCATGAAGAAAATTATGCGATAATTAATCATAGATACATGGATAAGACACAATATAAAAGCACATTAATCACTAACACCAGAGAGGGTCTGAACAGATTTGGGATAAAGTGAAAAAGAGTCCTATTAGAAATTAGAAGAGTATAAAGTCTATTTGTCCAGTTGTGACCCTTCAGCACTGAAGATGGTATAAAACTACCTTAGTTTAATAAAGTTTTCTTGAAGCACACCAATGAGAAGACAAAAATGTATGTTCCCAAACAACTTATAAGTCCCAAATGCTGATTTATTAGTTTAGTTAATTAGTTTCCTCACCTAACTGCAGGACAGGCTTGAATAACACTATGATAAAATAACTCCCTTTAATATTTGTATGAATTATATATACAAAATTGAAAGGTATGTGTTGATCATTTTCTTGTATGTTGGTCTATTTCTAGTATGTCAACAGCATCATGTAGTTTATTATTTTGAATAAAATCATGATTTTTACTTAAAATTAGAGGGATAGGACATTTTTAGCATTAAGATAAGGATGGAGATATATACATGTATATACGTATATACAGTTAGCCCCCAACTTATGACGACATGCCTTTCCAAAAACTCTGTCATGAGTCGGTACTGATGTAAGTCGAATACCTCATTTTTTTTTTTTTATTTTCATTGTTATTGCCTCTTATTATCTGTATCTTTATAAATCCAATCTTTATTTACATTGAGGGGTTGGCATGAGAATAATAACATCAGCAAATTACATGATGTAACATTGTATGTAGAACGTATTACTAATGATAAGTAAGATGTACAAAAAAAGGACTGTTGTAAGTGCGTTTCGTACATGTATATGTAATGTGCAAGTAAATCCTATTGACATAGCTGTCTCTAAAATAAAAGAAAAATACTGACTTTTCCTACTGACCAATTGGGATTTACATGTTTTCATCAGGCTTAGCAATGTGGTGAAATTAACTGTAAATATTTATTTTTTTGCAAAATTCTTCATACTGGCAGCATAAAAATTAAAATGATTAGAAGTTTACTATATCCACTTTAAAATACACACACACACTGTTTGCAGAATTTTCCATTATAATCCAGTTAAACAGAGTGGAAATAACTATATTGACTTCTGAAGCAATGAAAGAAAATCTGATCTGGAATGTTAGCCGTATGAAAAACTGCCTCCTTTGCTGTGAAACCAGAAGCACTGGATGGTACCCAGCTACCATTATTGAACATTTTAATCAAAGATTCTATAGAAGAATCCTGATCAAAAGGGAAAAAATGCAGAACAGAATTTCAAATTCTCATGGACTCTAGACTTTCTAGTGCCATAGCTTAACCCCTGAAACTATTGCCCTGAGATAAGCTTAAACCTTCAACCAAAAATATCCCCTGAAGTCATCTTAAAACCAAACAATAGTTTAGCCTAACTAGTAAAAAAAGGTCAGCCTTGAGCATTATGCTCTTTTAAGAACTACCTTTATAGGATCAAATTGACAACTGCAATTCGAAAAATTAGATGGAAACCTTAGAGGGCAGTGAATTTATGTTAATGAGGGAGCAACAATTCAGAAAAGGAGGGTGAGAATGGTTGCACGACTCAAAGACTATAATCAATGTCACTGAATCGTCCATGTAGAAACTGTTGAATTGTTGTATGTTTTGCTGTGTATATTCTTACCACACCATCATCAACAAAATAAATATAATTTAAATAAAAGGACATCATTTTTTCTTTTCTTTTGGTGTAATTGAATGAACAAAACAAAAATAAGTCATCCAAATGTCTACTCTTCAGATTGCTCACCATACCAAGACCTCGATGACAAATGAATCAAGTAAAATAGAAAATAAATAAATAAATAACAGAAACTATCGGTTTTGTAACAATAAAAAATGCAACTCAAATACGGAGTACCAATTCTCTACCAGTAATGTGGTAAAGAAGTATAATTAACTCTGTAGGTATTCTGATAAATTAACAAAATAATCGCATAAAAATAGATGTTTTTATTGCTACTTATTCCTATGATTCAGCAACTACTGACCACCATGAATATGCAAATAGGATCTTGTTTGATTCTAAGGAAATTAAAGTGTGTAGTATTTTATTAAAATTGAAATCTCTTTAAAAGCTTACAGAATGTGTGTTATTTTCACTTGATTATAATATTTTACATATACATACAAATCCCATTGACGTAGTTGTCTCTAAAATCAAACAAAAATATTAACGTTTCATCTTGACAAATGGGAATTTATATGTTTTCATCAAGCTTAGCAATGTGGTAAAAGTAACTGTAAACTTTTTTTTTTTTGTAGAATGCTACATACTAGTAGCAAAAAAAAAAAAAAAATTTAAATGATTACAAGTCTACTATATCCACTTTAAAATATTTTATCTTTTGTTGCTCACAAAGAATATTTATCAGTAAATAAGTTTTTTATGATAAACAAAATGACTTCAGACCAAAATAATTGTTAGTAGCTAAAATTATAAAGCATATGTTGTTATTTACACTAAAGAATATACAAACAAACATTTAAAAAAAAAAAAAAACTACTGATTTAGACCTGGAACAAATGTTTTCAAAATTACCAAAATGTTAGCTTTCTAAGCTTTAGGCTGAACATGCCATTTCCTGAATCATACGCATGTGTGCTGCTCTAGCTAACCAATCAGTTTAAATTGACATTTGTTAGAACAGGAGTATTGGGGGAATAAAAGATAAACACTCTTTCATCATTACTCATAAATCAATTCTATTCTGTACATAGAACTTAGAAAAGTCTTTAGCTCAAGTTATTAAAACAATCTTAACAAAATAGCTGCGTTTTTTCTCTTGCCAAATGTAAAGCATGCATGAAAAAATACACACATAGCAACATATCAAGAATGCTATTGTAAGCATACATACCTGCAAGAGTAATTGCTCTTAAACCATTTTTCTAACAAAGAACTATAAAATTTTAGAAGGAATTTATTTGTTTTACAATGAGGGTGGGTGGGTGACTTGTAGGAAGTTTCGAATGATTGCACATATACTTTTACAAGGAGTTAATTTTAATCTCTAATGAATCAAATCAGTCCTTGTGTAAAAAATCCAGAATATCTATTATGTAGATATGAGATGATTTTCATTTATCTTTACAACAGTTGTATCTTCTCAGCAGAAGGGTAATGTATGCTGGATCTTAATGAGCTATTTGTATTTTGACTTTCTTATTGCAAGTTTCCGTTGTTCTGTGCTTCTTTCAGAGCACACCATTCCTTACTGAAAGACATTATTAGGCTTAAAAGGCTTTAGGTGCATCTGTAGATACCTCCTCAGCTGGACATTTTAATAGGATAGTGCAGTAGTTTTAAGATTTGTTCACATATTCTTTGTTTGTATTTCACTTCTAAAGGTGGAATTCAAATTCTCTCCCCTTAAGTGTGAGCTGTACTAAGGGACTCACTTCTAACCAATAGAATGTGGTGGAAGTGATGGTGTGTGATGTCTGAGATTCAAATTTCAAAAACATTGTGGCTTCCTCCTTACTCCTTCTGGGGTAAGTAGCTGCTATGTCTGAAGACACACAGCTACCTTACAACAGTCCAGTGGCAAGAAACTGAGGCCTGCAACCAAAGCCATGTGAGTGAATCATTTGGGAAGTCAATCCTCCCAACACCAGTTAAGACTTCAGGTAATGTAGCTGACCACCAAGTTGACTGCAGCCTTATTCATGACAGATCCTGATCCAAAACCATCCAGATAAATCGCTCCAGGATTCCCAACCCTCAGAAACTATGAGATAACAAATATATATTTTTTTCTTTGAAGCTGATAAGTTTGGGGAAATTTATTTACATAGAAAATTACTTATGTGGTGAATCAACAAATAATTTATTTCCTTTTAGTGGTATCCTAGAGATTACAACATAAATCCTTAATTCATAAAAGTCTAACTGAAATTAGAATTTTTTTCTTCCAGTATAATAAATGGTCCAAAACATTTTAACTCCATTTACCTCTTCTTATTTACTATTTTGGAAACACTGGTGGAATAGTGGTTAAGAGCTACGGCTGCTAACCAAAAGGTCGGGAGTTAGAATCCTCCAGGCACTCCTTGGAAACCACACGGGGCAATTATACTCTGTCCTATAGTGTTGCTGTGGGTCAGAATTGACTCGACAGCAACAGGTTTGTTTTTTGGGGATATTTACTATTGTTGTTACGTATTGCAATTCTGTATATTTCTAAATCTCTTAAAATGTTATTCTTGTTGTTGCTGCTGTCGGATTGTTGTTGATTTACGCAGTCAATATTTGTTTAGCTTTACTTTTGTGAAGTTTCTTTTCTTTTTTTCTTTTCTAAAAATGACTTTACTTCACCTTTACTATTGAAGAACATTTATGATAGCTATACAATTCAAGACTGGCAATTATTTGGTTTAGCACATTAAAGGTAATTTGTTGTTTTGGCTATATTTTACTTTTCTTGTAAGAAGTCCATGCCATTCTATGTTTAGCTCCCTTTGGAAGTAATAAACTTATTTTTCAGCCATTATAAAATTTTTCTGTCTTTGGTTTCAAGTAGTTTTACTATGCTATACCTAAGAATAGTTTCTTTGCATTTATCCAAATATGGGTTCTCATACTTCTAGAACTTCAAGTGTTTTATTTTCAAATATTACTTCTGTCTTGGTCACACTTTTTATTCCCCCTCTCCATATGTAAGCAAGATGTTTCATCTGACCTATCTTTCAGATCACTGATTGTCTTTTCAGCTGTATCTTATCCACTAGTAAATTCAATCATTGAGTTCTTAACTTCAATTATAATATTGTTCCCCCAAGTCAACTTTTTCATTTTTCTTATCTTTTAGGAGTCCCTGCATGGTGTAAATTGTTAACTGTTCAACGTAGGCTAAAAAGGTGGTGGTTCAAACCCACCCAGAGGTGCCTCAGAAGACAGGCCTGGCAATCTACTTCCAAAAGGTCAAATCTTGAAAACCCTATGAATAAAAAGTTATACTCTGTACATGTGGGGTTTCACTGAGTCAAAACTGACATGATAGCAACTAACAATGCCAACAAAGATGTCTTTGATTAGTTTTCATGCAAGCAAATTTTAAATTTTGGAGTAAGCTGTATTTTTATATCACATGCAAGGAAAATTTTGCCAAAGATAATTAAAAAATGGTTGCAGTATACATTGACAGGGAGCTGCCAGAAATTCAGGCCGGATTCAGAAGAGGACGTGGAATGAAGGATATCATTGCTGATGTTAGCTGGATCTTGGCTGAAAGCAGAGAATACCAGAAAGATGTTTACCTGTGTTTTATTGCCTATGCAAAAAGCATTTAACTGTGTGGATCATAATAAATTACGAATAACGTTGCAAAGAATGGGAATTCCAGAACACTTAATTGTGCTCATGCAGAGCCTATACATAGACCAAGAAGGGTAGTCATTTGAACAAAACAAGGGGATACTACATGGTTTAAAATCAGAAAAGTTGTGCATCAGGGTTGTAGCATTTCACCGTACTTACTCAATCTGTATGTTGAGAAAATAATCCAAGAAGCTGGACTATATGAAGAAGAACTTTGCATCAGGACTGGAGGAAGAGTTAGTAACAACCTGTGACATGCAGATAATATAACCTTGCTTGCTGAAAGCAAAGAGCACTTGAAGCACTCACAGAGGAAGGTCGAAGACCACAGCCTTCAGTACGGATTACACCTCAACATAAAGAAAACAAAAATCCTCACAACTGGACCAATAAGCAACATCATGATAAATGGAGAAAAGATTGAAGTTGTCAAGGATTTCATTTTACTTAGATCTACAATCAGTGCCCATGGAAGCGGCAGTCAGATATCAAGGGACACGTTGTATTGGGAAAATCTGCTGCAAAAGACCTCTTCAAAGTGTTAAAAAGCAAAGAAGTCACTTTAAGACTAAGGTAAGCCTGACCCAAGCCGTTGTGTATTCAATAGCCTCATATGCATGCGAAAGCTGGACAATGAATAAGGAAGACCGAAGATCAATTGATGCCTTTGAATTATGGTGTTAGTGAAGAATATTGAGTATAGCATGCACTGTCAGAAGAATAAACTAATCTGTCTTGGAAGAAGCACAGCCAGAATGCACCTTAGAAACGAGGATGATGATATATCATTTATGTACTTTGGACGTGATATCAAGAGGGACCAGTCCCTGGAGAAGGACACCATGCCTGCTAAAGTAGATAGTCAATAAAAAAGAGGAAGACCCACAAGATAGATTATATCTGACACAGTGGCTGCAGCAGTGGGCTCAAGCACAGAAACAATTATGAGGATGGTACAGGACCGGGCAGTGTTTCTTTCCATTGTACATAGGCTGGCTATGAATTGGAACCAGCTCCATGGCACCTAACAACCAGGGCTTCAAACCAGTTTGTTCCAGTTTGAATCTCTGCTGAGAATTTGCATTTCCACCCCAGATATACTGAATCAGATATACTGAATCAGAATCTTCATTTTAACAAGATCTTCAGTTGATTCTTATGTATGATAAATTTTGAGAACCACTGCTCTACTAGTGGTTTTCAGAATTGGTCCTAAACCAGCGTCATTAGTATCACCTGGGAACTTCTTAGAAATGCAAATTCTCAGCTGGGGTTCAAACTGGAATGAACAAGTTCCAAGCCCTGCTAATGATAACAACAGCAAACTTGTTTTTATCTCTTAATAAGAGCAAGTTATCTTGGTAGCTACCACAGCTTCAATTACAGTCAAACAGTGATGGGGACACAGTTGACACTAAAAAATATTTATTTAATAAGAGGATGAATGCATTTCCTCAATAAAATGCTAGAATATGATAATCATTGTTGAGCTTCCATGATTTGAAAACATTTAAAATGCAGTCATGCAAATAAAATGTATTTTTTAACAGTGATTATAGAAAGCATGTGTGCCTTATTTAACAAGTAAAAATAGTATAAATCTGGTCATAAAACTTTGACTTGTTATAGCTATATTAACTGCATAATGATTTCCCAAGAAGCCCTGGTGGCACAGTGGTTAAAGTGCTCGGCTGCTAAACGAAAGGCTGGCGGTTCCAATCTACCAGCCGTTCCATGGGAGAAAGATGTGGCAGTCTGCTTCCATAAAGATTACAAGCCTTGGAAACCCTATGGGTACTTCTACTCTGTCCTATAGGGTTGCTACAAGTTGGAATTGACTGGACAGCAATGCATTTATAATTATTTCCCACTCTAAAACACATGCAGTAATGGACTACCCAGCTCCATCTTACTGAACAAGAAAACTGATTTTAAATCTAGTAAACCTTTAAAATCTGTATTATTCCATGTATTGCCAGTTGGAAAATTATAAACTTAAAGCAGTCTGGATATTTTCCTCTTTTCAAGTTTTAAAGTTACTTTCGCACATTGACAAGAAGGTAGTTTCTTCAACATCCAAAATGGTAAACACAAGAGATTACTATTAATTTTAACACCTTCTTGGGATGCTTTGCCTGTGAAGTTTGTTACCGTAATCTGAATACAATCTTGCCCACTACTATTTCTTTGCACACTCTGCTATCTGAGTCACATATCAAAATGTAAATCTCTCTTCTTGTCCTGGAAAGTTGTACGGTGCATACAACTGCTTTGACCTTTTCAATAGTCTCCATTTGGACTGGTTGTCAGTTCCAATCACAGGTTCCTGGGGTTGTAAACAGGCAAAGGTGGGTCTGGGAAACAAATCAAATTACAGAATACTGAAAAGGTCACAGTAGGATGATTTTAACTTCACAGCACAAAAGATGCAGAAAAAAAATATTTTTGATCTTTAAAAAATGAGTAAATGTGATCTTATGTATGTATTTAATAACTGGTAAAAAGCCAATGATAAACTTCCATTTGTTTATCATAACTTTAAAATTATTGTTCAACTACATCTGAAAATCTGTAAGCATATTCTGACTGCAAATTTAATATAAATCACTCCATTTCACTTATAATTAAGAATATAGAAAATCCTCTTGAAGAGGAAACCCTCAATATATTAGTACATACAGTTATTAATAAAATGACAGTCATGTAATAATATGAATTTCCTTTTCTCCTTTCCATCCAGAAGACAGCTTAAAATATTGCACTCTAGGCCCAGATGGAAGATGAATTTTACTTGGTTTATTCAGCCTTGCTAAAATTTCTCATAGCTGGGTTTATTTTCTCTTTGCTACATGAGCCTCAAGGGACTGGTATTTTAATTGTGCTGTTTCTTTCTTGAATGGCTAGCTTCTATCACAAGTAAAGCTTTTCCAAAACACACATAGGGATTTTGGTTGAATATTTCCCATAACGTGATATTAAAGCGTTCGGCTGGTGTACACTGATGTGCATATCTGTATTGTGAAGACTCATAGCTGAAGGCATGCAAACCATTGTACCATCCCGAAATGTGTTTCTGTCTTTAACTTTCAGTTATTTTAAAAATAAAATGACTGTTTCATTCCTCAATGTTTTAAAATACACAGTCTTGATAACATATTGACATACTGATATCATTTATTCTGTTTAGTATAATACACAGATAAATTGATATTTGCATTACTAGCACCAGCTTTTCAAATGTGCTAAGCATTAATACTGTAAAAAAAGAAAGAAAAAAGACATATTTACTTACTGTTTTCAGCCATAAAACTTTGACTATCCAAATTGTAAACGATCCTTATTTCTTCAACAAAACGAATCTGAGCTCCTTTAATTAGTCTTTGACTCAGATTACTGTATGTACATCAAAGTAATTGAACACTGTTTTACAGTGCCTTATAATTCAGGTTTTTATTATGCCAGATGTCTGTTCTCCCTAATAATTCTCCCTCAATTATTAAAAAGTCCACTTTTCTTTAGAAAAGTATCCATCTTTTGGGCATTTTTACTACTTCCCGCAGGACCATCAAAAGTCTACTATATTCTTTTCACTTTTTTTCTAAAAATCTCAGCAGAAAAAAATGGACTACTTAAAAAAAGTATTTATTAAAAGCATAACCTAGTTATTAATACAAGAGGAAAATCACAAGTTTAGTATGTTCTGAGATAACTTTCAGAGTTGTCATTCACCTGAGCTCCAGTATTTCTTGGCAGGGTACAGCTGGAAACCAAAAGTGGTTTAGCACAGTCTGATTTCCAAATCATCTTTTAAACTAAGCTGTGAAAATCTTTATCTTATGATCCTACTTGTATGAAATATCTAGAATTGGCAAATGTAGAGAGACTAACATTTATTAGTGGTTACCAGGGAGTGAGAGGGAGAAAAAAGAGGGAGTCATTGCTTAGAGGGCACTAAACTTCAGTTAAGGGTGAAGAAAAAATTTGGAAATAGTGATTCTGACTGCACACAATGAACCTAATTAATGTCACTGAATTGTACATGTGAGCATTGTAGAAATGGCAAATGTTTTATTAGATATAAATATATACACATATATATATTTACCACAATTTTTAAAAAAGATGCCTTTTCAGCCTTAAAAGCAAAAGTCTACTGGTGAACACTTTAAATACGTAACAAAGGAACATTATAGGACAAGTGTAAAGGCTGTACATCCGTGTAAGGCAGAATAAAATAAAAAACCAAATCCATTACTGTAGAGTTGTTTCTGACTTATAGCAAACCTATAGGACAGAGGTAGAACTGCCTCATAGGGTTTCCAAGGAGTGGCTGGTGGATTCCAACTGCTGACTTTTTGGTTAGAAGCTGCGTTCTCAACCATTGTGCCACCAGGGCTTCCAAGACAGAACAGGAAACTTAAAAAAAAAAAAAAAGAAAAGAGCATTTATTGACATGACTGGGAGAGCTAAGGAGCCCTGATGATGCAGTGGTTAAGAGCTTGCCTGCTTACCAAAAGATCGGCAGTTTTAATCCACCAGCCACTCCTTGGAAACCCTGTGGGGGATTTCTACTCTGTCCTATAGGGTGACTATGTGTCGGAATCAACTTGATGGCAATGAGTTTGGTTTTGTTTTTTGTGGAGGAGGAGGAAAACTAAAGCAAGGAGAGAGCAATTGCCAAAGGAAGAGTATAGCCAAGACCACAAGTTCTCTGTGCCTGTGTGTGCAGACCTTGAATATCTCAAGTGATTTAGATACCACAAGAGCTTGGCTGCTAACCAAAAGATCGGCAGTTCGAATCCACCAGCTACTCCTTGGAAACCCTGCGGGGCAGTTCTCTGTCCTATAGGGTCGCTGTAAGTCGAAATTGACTGGACAGCAACAGTAACAGATTACCTCTTCTAAGTTATAGAACTTCTACAATTAAAAAGGAACAACAACTGTATTCTAAAGTGTTGACTTAATTCTGATATAAAATAAAGAAAAACTGTAATATTTCTTCCAAAGGAGGAACAACTGGTCCAAATCTTATAAATAACAAGAGAATCACCTTTAAAATGGTAGACTCAAGTAAGGCCAACATTAGTTAAATTAAGGCCTTTAGAAAAAGAGTTAAGTGTTCAGAAGAAAAAACAATATAATATAGCATATGTATGGTTGTGAAATGTAGACAAATCAGAATCTATGCTATAAAGTTTTATAAGGTGTCAGTTTCATCTTATTTGGAGTGCCTGTGATACCCTCATATAACTTAACAAAAACACTGAGCTCTTCCCTTAGTTACAAGTATTTAGGATTCTGGTGTAATTTTTAAGAGGAAAAGTCTTATTTATGAAAAAAACAGACACTATCCTGTACTTAGGATAAGCATAAATAGTTATAGCCCACTAATTCAATACTTCTGTTGAACTCCTCAATTCTTCAAATTGCCCCATGTCGAAAATCAAGAACTTTTAGTTTCTAATAATAATCCCTGACCTTCCCAGACTTTCTACTGCCTCATTCCTATTGTATACCCTCTTCATAATTATATCTGATATCTTTGATTTTCTCCTTTAAATTTTTAAAGGCCCTCTATTAAGTTTATTTTTATTATTCTTATCACTGCCATCTTGTATTTGTTTTCTACCCTTATGGTTAGATCAAACTTTCTAGTGAAAAATCTATTATTTATATGACTTTCCATCATAAAATGCATCACCATTTCCCCACTTCTAAGAAAATAAAGTCCAAATTCTTTAATATTCAAGGTGCTCTATCATCAAGTTCTTGTTAATTCAGCTTCATTTTTCAATACTTTATTGCACAACTTTACGCCCGATATAAACTGAAGGACTCCCATTCCCTCACACCCATGATAAATTCCTATGTATGCTGTAACCTATGTTAATCTCTTTAGCTACAGTTTATTCTGACTATTGAAATTGTTCTCATTAATTAAGGTAAAACACAAAGGCTAACTTTCTCTCAAATTTTCCCTAATCCCAAATCAAGGTGTGATTTTTCCCTTCTCTAACCTATCACTATGATTTACCTGCATTCCTATTAGAATACTTATCATAGACTTATTTGTATTCAAATTATATGCAAAACTACTTTGCCTCCTATATTGAAAGATAATCTTTTTGAGGGCTCTGTCATTTTGGATAACCTAACATAGCACCTCATAAATATCAAATGATTAATACCATTTTAATACACCGTGGGAATGACTCAATTATATTTCATATAGTAAAACATCTGTTAACTAAACAAACATATAATTTCCAAAACAATTTAAGAGAAACATTTCACTTAAGAACTTCCTTAGGACAATTTGGAATGCGTACAATAAAGGTGCTAATTCCATATGATCCTTTGTATTATAGCACAGCAGGTATCATGGCATATATCTTTCAATGTATACCTCATATCCTGAAATAAATGCTATTTATTTTACTACAAAATATTGCTGGAAAAAAATGAACTAACTAAAGAAGACTCACTTTAATAGAAAGATATCCTACGTTCACGGGATGAAAGCAAAGCTTTTGAAAGTGTATATTATCGCTTCTTCAAATTATTTCTCAGTCTCCAGTAGTTTAGTAATTTGTTTTCAGCTCTTATCAATACACATAGACTATTCTGGGGATATAAAAGAAATTTAAATGTCTAATTTCTCTGGATACTTTCAATCCTAATCTGTCCACTTTGCCCTTTATTCTTCTTTCCTTCTTAAAATAGTGTATTCCATGGCTTTGTTGACAGCATTCTCTTTAGATCTTGAGTTCAGTTACTAATTATGGTTAAATAAATTAACTCTGAAATATTGAAAGAAGGCAAAACACTATGAATATCAGGAGGAAAACAGAAAAAGTAGACATGTTGAGAGAGAGAGTATTAAGATAGGGAAAAAGAAAACCCGTTGCCATCGGGTCAATTCCAAATCATAGTGAAGAGGGCTAATTTCAGTTCAGTATATTCTATTTACTCCTAATCCCTAGTGGAAATGTTTAAGAAATGATTGCCACCACCCCATAGATTGAGAGGCAAAACTTATATCATGCCTGTCTTAAATGACATATTAGTTTTAATGAGTCATATATGCTTAATTCTATGTGTTTCAAGTAAGAGTCTAACATGAAACATGTAGAAATTCAAGATAAAATGTGATGAAAGTTAAAATGCATAACCAAGATTTTTCAGAACCTCAAATTCATTTTACAATTTTCATGCACCATGTCTAGCACTCAATAAAAATGTGCCAGTTTTGGTGCCAGTAAGAATGGAGTTGCATGAGTTAGCAGAATCATACCACAAGTAACAACTAAAAAGCATGGAGAAAATTTTAAAAGTAGCTCTTAAGATGCAAAGGACAGCAACAAAAAGCAGGTAGAAAACAGAAATAATTTAACTATTGAAAGAAAGCCACTTAATTGGATAAAATCTATGTTTACATAGCTTTTTCCTACTCAGGTTTCTGCCTATTACGTGCAGTGTGAGGTATCTGAACTCCAAGATAAAGCAAAAGTCTTACTGGTTTGAGGCACTAAAGGATGGAGTTTGGGTCTGTTATGTTGTTGTTAGGTGCCGTCGAGTAGGTTCCAATTCACAGAGACCCGAGGTACAATAGAATGAAACACTGCCCAGTCCTACACCATCCTCACAATCATTGCTATGTTTGAGCCCATTGTGCAGCCACTGTGTCAATTCGTCTTGTTGAGGGTCTTCATCTTTTTTGCTGACACTCTCCAAGCATGACGTCCTTCTCCAGGGACCAATCCCTCTGATAATATGTCCAAAGTACATAAGATGAAGCCTCGCCATCCTCGTTTCTAAAGAGCTTTCTGGCTGTACTTCTTCCAAGACATATTTATTCATTCTTCGGGCAGTCCATGGTATATCCAATATTCTTCACCAATGCCATAATTCAAAGGCATCGATTCTTCTTCGGTTTTCCTTATTTCACCACTCGTCTATCGTCTATCAGTTTGTCATACTGTGGTGGCTTCTGTGTTGTTTTGATGCTGGAAGCTATGCCACTCGTATTTCAAATACCAGCAGGGTCACCCACGGTGGACAGGATTCAGCAGAGCTTCCAGACTAAGATGGACTAAGAAGAAGAACCGGCGATCTACTTGTAAAAAAAAAATTGGCAAGTGAAAACCTTATGAACAGCAGTGGGACATTGGGTCTGTTATAGAACATGAAAATTGAGATGGAAATTCTAGAGTTAGGAGCCCTCAAATCAACATATAAACTCTTCTAAAGTCAGTGACTGAACCCTAAACTGTACATGCATGGGAGAATCCAAGAATCCTGGTGGAAACAAGAATTTTAAAACTGAAAAATGAATACAGATTTGAGCTCCTGGAATTTGATCATATATAGACAATTAAAAAATCTGGTTAAAATCATACTGGAGGTGATTTAAAATATTATCATTTTAATGCTAACTCATTTAACATGAGTTTTGGTAGTCATTTTATTTATTTAATTTAGCTACCTATTCAACAACAACATAATTAATATAAATTAAGCAATACTTTAGAAATTATAGAAAGTAATTAAAACAATATAATTGTCAAAATTATTACTGCAGTAAGCTGTATTTAACTGAGTAACAGATAAACTGGGTGACTGAGTCATTGGCATACCACTCACGCAATTGCTGATGACTTGTTAAGACAAATCAACAAGTAGTCAGTGACTCCTGAAAAAAATATGCTCGTTTTTATAAGAAAATATTTAAGTATCATTTTAAATGTAGACTTTAAACTATTCATATTCTAACCTATAGTGCAATACAGTATAAACATGAACTTTATGGAATGCCATCATGAATCACTCATTGGAAAACACTATCCACGATGAATGTGTCTACAAGAAAAATGATGAATGGTATGGTACTTGAATCAAAGAGACAGTTCCATTACTTATTAGCTGTATGACTCCATATAATTCTTACCTCGAGCTTCTCAACTGTAAAATAGTTAAAATAATAGTATGCAGTTTGCATGGTTGTTGGGAAATATAAATGGGATGTTACATAAAGTGCTTAGTAAATATTTGCTCTAGTGAATTCTAAGAGTTAGCTACAATTATTGCTGTTATTATTCTAATCACTATTAAATTTAATATCATTATTAATAATGTCCATGTTAGAAATTAGGAAAGAAAGAAGTTTAATTTTCCTCATAATTGTGGAATATTAAAGGCAGAAGCCAGGCGGAAGTCCTAGCTTCCTAAGCTAACGCAAACCTTAGAATTGCATTTATTCAATTAGGTTAGGGACCAGGTACTGTGCAAAGCACAGGCTGTACACAGAAAAAATTGAATATATTTCCCAATTCTAAGAAACTCACATCCTCTTGGGAAACTAGGGTATATATGTTACCTTCTATTAAAAAATAGAAATTATGTTGGCACACATATATCTGTAAATATGGAGCAGGTCTCGTAGTCTATGTTGTTCTACAATTTTCTTGTTGAATTTAAGATTCTATAGCTTATCTACATGTAAATATCTGCCATTATTCATAATTTCTCAAAGGTCATAACTACAGCTGCATGTTAACTGCTGTTGAGTGCCATGATACAATGGGACACAAGAGACACAAAAGTTTGTGTCACACTAGAACACTCCTTTGGGCACCATGCTTTGTCTGAGCCCAGACAAGCAATATTACAGGTAAGTAGCAGCATTGTTTCCAATTCTTTAGTTCCAAAATACCTCAGGGTGATCTTTTGTTAGGTACCAAATAACAAAGTGATGGTAAGGAATTCTACATGGAGATCATAGACCAGTTATGGGAACTCCTTCCTGCCTTGAAAGGATTTCACTGATACAGTTACCTGTGCAGTGATTCTGTGTGGTTTGTACTCGTTAGAGAGTCTGGAATGATGGTAGTGTTGAACTTCCAATTTCCTAAGAGCATACTCAAGATATAAGGTAAAATTTGTTTCCCATGACACAGAATAAAATATTCCATGAAAAACGTTGCTTTGGTTTTCTTACAAGTTACTATGTGATTAAGTCTGT
Organism: Dugong dugon; assembly: GCA_030035585.1. NCBI lineage: Eukaryota > Metazoa > Chordata > Mammalia > Sirenia > Dugongidae > Dugong > Dugong dugon. The sequence goes on from CM057466.1 coordinate 66,502,540, forward strand.
GTGTTAATAATAGTTATATATAAAATTTCTTACAAGCTACAATGTGATTAGTGTTTGTATATTAATAATAGTTATGTATAAAATTTCTTACAAGCTACAATGTGATTAGTGTTTGTATATTAATAATAGTTATGTATAAAATTTGTATGTTTTAATAAGATTTTGGCAACAGAACTAGGGGCAGGGTAGCTATGATGTTCTTCAGCTAAGACGCCAGTGCACTAACAGTAGTTCTTAAAAATCTTTAACTTTGTTGTTGTCATTAGATGCCATCAAGTTGGTTCCAACTCATAATGACCTTATAGGACGGAGTAGAACTGTCCCATAGGGTTTCCAAGGAGCAGCTGGTATATTTGAACTGCTGACCTTTTTCGTTAGCAGCCGAGCTCTTAACCACCGTGCCACCAAGACATCTAAACATCTTTAATAGTGATCTGCAATTATTTGCAAAATCTGAACATCATTGTTCCCTAAGAAATAGCAAAGGGATTTTCCAAATAATACAGTTTTTTTAGACCAATGCCATGGAGTTGTACAAACTAGGCTCAAATTACTGTTCCTCTATTTATTAGTACAGCTGTTTACTTTACCTTGGTCATTTTATTTAACCCTGCTGAGCTTTAGTCTTCTTATCTATAAGGTAGAGAATGTAACAGTCCCTACTTCTAAAGATTGTTATTATTTAAGCCATTAATATAATTTATTATATAGACAGACTTACTCAGTAGAGTCATTATTATTTGATGTTTTATTTCAAGCTTTCTTAGGAGCATTATTTCAAGTAAATCACTCACTGCAGTAGACATTATGTATAACTTCCTTTTGATGTTTAGTCATATAACCCAGTTCAACAACTCCAGAGTCAGAGAAAACTGCATGATTGAAAAGAATAGGTTTTCTATTATTTTTTATATTCATTGATTGAGAGGGATACCCAATGCATATACAATAGTAAGTCAGTAATTTATTGTGTATTGATGCATGTATTTTGTTCTGTAGTATATCAAATTCAAAATAAGTCCCATCCTGTGGGGCTAAGACATTGGCTTCTAAAAACCAAACATTGTAATTCATCAGAGCTTAGAAATTCGAACTCATTTCAAACAGTGACGTGCTCTCTTGCTGAAAAGAATGCTTAATTTAATTATCAAACTTCCAAAAACAGTGACCATATTTTCATTGAATTCTACTGGAGAACAAAATCTTCATCTTGATGACTCCTTGTTGAAATAGCATCTTATAATTGTTATATGCATCGTCTTTCCACAACAAAGCATGCCAAACATTCTTCCTGTTTCCTGTTGAGTAGTTCCCCAGTTTTCTTGATAAATCTAATCCCAGAAGCTGTGAGTCTATGTCTGGAAATGTTTCCAGAACGATTACCCACTACAGACAAACAATTCTGCAGGGCAACAAAAATATATTGAGGAAAGAAAGTCGTTGGTATATTGTTTAGGAATCTGTCAAAATGACATGTGCAGCTCAGTCTAGGTGTTTTTTTCAAAGTTGTATGTGTGAACATGCACACATGTGTTTATTGGCTTTTGCTGTTGAAGACTGAGGCTATGTTGGTGAGGATTTAGAAATAAAATCGACAATCAGAATCAAGTGGCTCTGTATTATCACTATAAATCGCTTTGTGTGCTATTGATGTGTAAAGTGCTTGTTACCTAAAATTTTGTCATTTAAAGGGTATTTTATTTAGTTTAGCCCTGGTGGCACAACAGTTAAGTGGTTGACTGCTAACCAAAAGTTTGGCGTTGGAACCCACCCAGTAGCTTATGGGCAGCTTTACTCTGTCACATGGGGTCACTATGAGTCGGAATCCACTGGATGGCACTCAACAGCAACAACAGTCTAAGAATAGAAATAATTGGATTACTTGGTAACAGACTAGACCCTAAAACATAAGATGTCAGTCCTCTTACTTCAGCTGTCTCTAAGAATGTATGAGAACAGAAAGCATAGAGAATATGTGATACTACATTATAGTACTACCACAATATCTATGAAAATGGGAATGGAGCAATTAAAATATATACCTCAGGCTTCTGATCATTTGGATGAAATGCCCTTTGGGTCTCTGACTTTAGTCATCTTATTGGTCAATTCAAGTTATAAATTAATTTTTATCTCAATTGGAAGCATAACCCCTCTAAAAATACACACTCCTCTGAGTAGGTATAATTTGATGCTTCAACACAACAAAATAAACACAACTTCAGAAGACAATCACTAATGCTGACTTTCTACGTTGTCATATAATCATGGAGTTTCTCACTCTGCTTTTTTAAATTTTCCTAAAGACTGTGCCAACAGATGTTAATGCGGTATAAATGAACATGTCAATTTTTTCATACCTATGTTGACAGGCTTTGAAGAATTCAGCTTTAGATGGACACACTGTCTGACCATTACCTATCTTTCTCTTTTATATCAGGTTATTGTGTTGCCTGTCCAGTGTTGGGTGTTCTATCATAGGGTAAAATACAGCACATCGTCACAAAGACAGAAATTTTTTTTTTTTTCACATTGCTTCTGAAATAATGAACCCTGAACTCAGCAGACCAAGGAATCCCTTCTGCCTCAAGGGCACAGGGGAAGGAGGTAGGAGGCATCTGTTCCAGCTGCTTAGCTTTTGTCTATTTTGATCTATCAGAAGAAATGTTTTCTTTGCTGCTTTAGCACATTAATTATTACTTTGCAGGTAAGTTTTTGGGAAATGAGGTATAGTTAAAGCTGTTAAAATATCACATTCACAATATATATCACATTTAATCCACGGCATGTATTTGTATTGACTTTACAGATCTCATGTGTTCTATACCTTAGTGACCCTCATCAGGAGGCATCACCTGGTGACCATCCCATTAAATTGTTTTCTGTGGTAACTGAAACCCAAGGTACAGGAGCCGAACTGAAGTTTCAGGATAGATCCAAAAGAACGAATGATCAGTGTTTAAATCCATATCCCAATATCACAATACTCCTATTATTCTTATGTATATTAATTCAAGCCACAAGGCAGCATAGACACCATTGCAGACATTATTATGATGCATTATACATTGTAGTGTATGAATAAAATAATAAAATTTTACAATTAAAATAATACAATTTTATTTCTGTAATCTTTATTATTTATGGAATAATCTTGAGTATTTACTGTTTATCACAGGGTGTATAGATGTTCCTGTACTGTTGTTTTGATTCTAGGACATTACAAACGGTAATATCTTTGGATCTTTGAAGACATTACATTTTTTTATAAAATTTCTTGTGAGTTATTTCCAAGGCATTTAGTGAAATTTACCTGGCAACAATGTGAGCAATGTTAACTGTTGTTACTGAATTGCTCTCCAGAAAACCTGATCTGAATTCCAGAGTTACCAGTAAGTCCTGCAAACGTTGGTTTTTGTCACTTCATTTATTTTGTGCTAGATAATTATTTTAATTGCATTTCTTTAAGTGTTACCAAGATTGTATATTTTTATCTCATTTAAAGTCTGTAATTTCGGACATATCTATCTTTCCTCTTTCCTCCCTATAAAATATTTATTTAAATATGCGTATTTGGATCAACTCCTTTTCTCCCACTCTCATTCTCCAATTGTGTTACCGCACCTTAAAGGAGAATGTGAGCTGTGCTATTTTTTCCCCCTAAACATTACAGTGAGCAGAGCCCTGGTGGCTGAAGTGGTTAGAGCTACGGCTGCTAACCAAAAGGTCAGCAGTTCAAATCCACTGGGCGCTCCTTGGAAACTCTATGGAGCAGTTCTAGTCTGTCCTATAGGGTCACTATGAGTCGGAATCGACTCAATGACAACGGGCTTTTTTGTTGTTTGTTTTTTATATACAACTATTTTTCCTTTCGCTGTCACTGTTTTGTTTTCCAAAAAAAAATTGGTCCTTTTTTTAAATTTCATTTTGCTTTTTTCTCACTATGCTACATGTGGGCCTAAGACAAGGTGTGAAAAGTATCTTAAAGACATACTATCAGTTCCATAAAAATGCTTTCTTATTGGATCAAGGTCACCATGTCTTTTTCTGACAAATGAAATATACAAAGACGTTCCTCAGACGATGTATAAATGACTTATTTGGGAATGGCAGAGGAAGTCTTCTTATTAGCTTTATAAATATGCCCTGAAATACCTTAAGCTCACTTGAATGATAAAGTGCTATAAATGATATTTGTAGAGGTAAACACTGTCAAACTTATGCCTTGATTGTGTAGTTTTTTAATGAAACACTTGGATTTATATTTTGATATACAAATTTCATTTTCATACATCTTTTGTGATTGATGACCACACCCACCACTTCAATTGTTGCAAACATATTTTCTCTATTCATACCAGGATATATATTCCATTTCTGTGTTCTTTTAGATATTTTAAAATAATTATTTCAACTGTTTGACCTATTTGAAACTCATTGAGTATATGGAGAGTAGTAAGAATTACTCTTTTATACAGCTACTTTAGTTTTTCAACAATATTTATTAGAGATTTTTATGTCCATAGGTGATTTTTATCATATTCTTAGTTCTAAGAATAGCTAATAATATTAAATGGATGTTTAAATTTACTGGCTTTTGTTTAAAATTTCAAAATCTATTAAACTTTATTGTATGCCTATTGTATGCCCTTTTAGAACTGTGTTAAGACATATACGTGTTTATTCACTCAATAACCAAAATAACTTTATAAGATGGTTATTAATATTCCTATTTTACAAACGAGATGATTGAAGTCTTAAAACAGAACCCATTTCCATCAAGTCAGTTCTGACACAGTGACCTTAAACAGAGTAGAACTGCCCCATGGGGTTTCCAAAGCCTGTAATCTTTACAGGAGCAGACTGCCACATCTTTCTGCTGCAGAGCATCTGCTGAGTTCGAATCACTGACTTTTCATTTAACAGCTGAGCACTTTTAATCACAGAGCCACCGGGCCTCCTTGGTTGAGTTCTAGAAAGATTAACTTATCAAGAAATAGGAAAGCCATATTAGTCTGATTTCAAATCCTATGTTTTTAGCCATTTTATGCTGCCTCATTTTTCTTAAATCTTTATTAATGTTGCTACACACCATTAAGTTTTGTTTTACAATTATGTTACAATATTTAGTAAGAAAAATACAACAGTTTACCACCTAATGCACGTTCACACACACATTCCTTTGATGTATTAAGTTAGTTAATTGTTTCAGGTATTTCTAATTATGCGCCTATCAAGTTCTATTAAGTGTTCTAAGATGAATTGATTGTTACTTTAAGCATTCTGTAGATTTACTTGTGGGCCTAAGACAAGGTGTGAAAAGTATCTTAAAGACATACTATCAATTCCATAAAAATGCTTTCTTATTGGATCAAGGTCACCATGCCTGTTTCTGACAAATGAAATATACAAAGACGTTCCTCAGACTATCTTCACTTCTGATTTTCTTTCCAAAATGCTGTACACTATTTCTCATTTTTTATTGCCATCATCCTATCTCTAGCATTAAAATAAATTTCTAATAGTCCATGCCAAATTAATTTCTTACTCTATTTCATTGGTGGACTCATCAGGGTTCCTTCAGTTCTGCAACTCTCTTACTAAATCTAGTAATGTTCTTTGGGTCTCGGGTTTTTCTGATTTTGTAATCATGCCAACAACAAAATAATTATATAATTTGCTTCTATTTTTATTCAAATTTAATTTTTTCTTTACAATTTGTCACATCTTCTATTAGGTTTATACGTAAATAAAATAATAAAATGAGTCATTCTTTTCTTGTTCTTGTATTTTAAGGCACTATTTCTCTTTTTCTATTTTGTTGTTTTTTAAAATTAAATGTATTTATTTCCATTCAGACAAAATAAATATTTTGGCATGTTAAAATGTTATTAGGGATCTAAGGGATATTAGGGGCCCTCATGGTACAGTGGTTAACAGCTATGGCTGCTGACCAAAAGGTCGGCAGTTTGAGTCCACCAGCTGTTCCTAGGAAACACTATGGGGCAGTACTGCTCTGTCCTACAGGTCTGCTATGAGTTGAAATAACCTCGACAGCCATGGGTTTTAAGGTACATTAAGAAAGTATTTTGAATGGTATCATATGTTAACTTTCTACAGTTTTTACTGGAACTCTGCTGGCACAGTACTTAAGAACTTGGCTCCTAACCAAAGTTTCGGCAGTTCAAATCTACCAGCAGCTCTTTGGAAACCCTATGCAGCAGTTCTGTTCTGACCTATAGGATGGCTATGAGTCGAAACTGACTTGATGGCACCTAACAAAAATAACAATAACATAGCTTTTACTATGAATTGGAATAGACTCGACAACAATGAGTTTCTGTTTCGAATAACTTTTACTGACCAGGATCACAACAGAGGGTTCTGGGCAGAGCTGGAGTAGGATGTAGAGCATAATTTTAACTCCCAAAAAAAAAAAAAAAAAAAAGAAGACCAGATATACTGGCCTAAAGAATACTAGAGAAACCTCGAGAGTGTGGCCCCCAGACACCCTTTCAGCTCAGAGGGGAAGTTACCTTCAAGGTTCGATGTTAAGCCTGGGAATGGACACCCCAGTAAAACTAAATGGGACTAACGATGTACAGGAGTCCGGTGACAAGGGCCAGAAGGCAGAGGGAGAGTAGGAAACTGATGATAAGGAACACAAATTGAATAAGGACACTGTCGATGTATTGTGAGATTGTTGACCACTGCTATAGGGCAACATTTGTAGTAACTATTAAATGGGAGGCTGTTTTGTCCTGTAAGCCTTCATCTTGGGCGAGAATGGCAGCACAATTGGAAGAGCATAGTCAATATCACTTAAATGTGTAAGTAAAAAGTTTTGAAATGGTGTTTAAATAAAATAAAAATAAATAAATAAATAAACAAACAAAGGAGACTAAAGAGGTACAATAATCCACTGACAAGGTCCAGAAGACAGAAGGGGACAAGGAAGCCCCCTGGTGATAGGGAACACAAGGTGGAGTAAGGATATTCTTGATGTGCTGTGAGATTGTTAACCATTGTCATAGGGCAACATGTGTAGTAACTGTTAAATGAAAAACTATTTTGTTCTGTAAGCCTTCATCTTAAGTGAGAATAACAGCACAGTTGGAAGAGCGTAGTCAATGTCACTGAACTGTGAATGTAGAAAATTTTGAAACGGTGTATCTTTGGCCATCTGTAATTTTCATCAAAAAAAAAGGTTGAGAATTTAGAGGCTTAATACGTTGTGGGGTTGTTAACCAATGTCAAAAAAACAACATGTGTACTACTATTTCATGAGAAACTATTTGCTCTGTAAGCTTTCACCTGAAGTACAATAAAATATATATAAAAAAATAAAAAATAAAAAAAAAATTCATTTGTAATATATTTAATTATTTAAATTTATATGTGAATTAAATAGGGAAAATAGAGAAACACTTTGAAATTAACTAAAAGAATATTGGGTATCTTGCCTAGTGTACCCATTCTTGGTATCAAATTTTCATTGATTTGAGCTACGTTACCACTCTGTATTTTGTGGAAAACTGATGTTAATTAATACCATTATTTAAAGAAATGAAAATTAAATGTGTTCAATAGGATGAAATCGATTATCACCTGGTGAAGAGACACATTTTACAATTGTTTGAAAATTCATTTTAGAATTCAGTATTTGTATACCTGTGAGATTATTTGGATTTTACTTTGAAACATTTGTAATATCTTTTTTGTTTGCTCATTAATGAATTAAGAAAAATCTTTGACACACATTAATTTTATATTTATATGAAGTATATTATTTTACCTTTCATAAAAAACTTATGTTTTAACAAATAAATTGAAAGTTTTCCTACATAACGTTAGATGCAGTTTCTAAAATTACATCTACTTCTTCATAACAGTTTACATAATATACACTTATAACACATATTCTAATGACTAAAGTTGTTGAAGGATTTTACATTCATTATGAGTGAAATCATGATAAATACATATATACACACATTAAATTTTTGAAACAAAGCCATATTTTGCAGCCCTGGTTATAAGTTGTGTGTATGTGTGTGTTTCATAGGAGAGATAAAAGTTAATACAAACCTGATAATGAAAAAAATTAGATGCTTATAATATAAACATATTTATTAAAATTCATCTCAAATTTTGGAAATATCATATAAAAGTGTGAAAATAATGCACAAACAGTAGTTTAGGAACACTAGACATTAAGTATATTATTATATTAGAAAAGGATAGTTGATTTCAACAACTTTTATTAGAACTACGGCAGAACTAATGCCACATAAAAAATTGCTGCCCCAAATTTGCAGAGACTGATGAATAGACAGAATCATAACCAACATCCACTTGTTGTTGTTAGGTGCCGTCAAGTCAGTTCCAACTCATAGTGACCCTATGTACAACAGAACAAAACACTGCCTGGTCATTCACCATCCTCACAATTGTTGTTATACTTGCGCCCATTGTTGCTGCCACTGTGTCAATCCATCTCTTTGAGAGTCCTCCTCTTTTTTCTTGACCCTCCACTTTACCAAGCATGATGTTCTTCTCCAGAGACTGACTTCTCCTGATAACATGTCCAAAGTATGTGAGATGAAGTCTCGCCATCCTTGCTTCTAAGAAGGATTCGGCTGTACTTCTTCCAAGACAGATTTGTTCATTCTTCTGGCAGTCCATAGTATATTCAATACTCTTTGCCAACATCATAATTCAAATCCGTCAATTCTCGTTTGGGCTTCATTGTCCAGCTTTCTCATGCATATGACATGATTGAAAACACCATGGCTTGAGTCAGGCGCACCTTAGTCCTCAAAGTGACATCTTTGCTTTTTAACACTTGAAAGAGGTCTTTTGTAGCAGATTTGCCCAATTCAATGTGTCGTTTCATTTCTTGACTGCTACTTCCTGAGCGTTGATTTTGGGTACAAGTAAAATGAAATCCTTGACAACTTCAATCTTTTCTCTGTTTATTATGATGTTACTTATTGTTGCAGTTGTGAGGATTTTTGTTTTCTTTATGTTAAGGTGAAATCCATACTGAAGGCTGTGGTCTTTGATCTTCATGAGTAAGTGCTTCAAGTCCTCTTCACTTTCAGCAAGAAAGGTTGTATCATCTGCATAATGCAGGTTGTTAATAAGTCTTTATCCAATCCTCATGCCATGTTCTTCTTCATATGCTCCAGCTTCTCAAATTATTTGCTCAGCATACAGATGGAATAAGTATGGTGAAAGGATACATCCCTGATGCACACCTTTCTTGACTTGAAACCACACAGTATGCCCTTGTTCTGTTTGAACGACTGCTTCTTGGTCTATATACAGGTTCCTTGTGACCACAATTAAGTGTTCTAGAATTCTTATTCTTCACAATGTTATCTATAATCTGTTATGATCCACACAGTGGAATGCTTTGCATAGTCAAAAAAATACAGATAAACATCTTTCTGGTATTCTCTGCTTTCAGCCAGGATACATTTGACATCAGCAATGATATCCCTCGTTCCATCTCCTCTCCTGAACCTGGCATGAATTTCTGGCAGTTCCCCACTGATGTACTGCTGCAATCACTTTTGAATGATCTTCAGCAAAATTCTACTTGCGTGTGATATTAATGATATTTTCTATAATTTCCACATTCAGTTGGATCACCTTTCTTTGGAATAGGCATACATATGGATATTTTTCTATTGCCTGGCCCAGTAGCTGTCTTCCAAATTTCTTGGCATAGACAAGTGAGAACTTCCAGCACTGCATCCATTTGTTAAAACATCTCAGTTGTTATTCTGTCAATTCCTTTCTTTTTTTTAATATTTTATTGTATTTCAGGTGACGGCTTACAGAACAAATAGTTTCTCATGAAAGAGTAGTACACATGTTGTTTTATGACATTGGTTAACAACCCCACAACATATTAACCCTCTAACTTCTCAACCTTTTTTTTTTTTTTTTTTGGGTGAAAACACACATAGCCAAAGATACACTATTTCAAAACTTTCTACATGCACAGTTCAGTGACATTGACTACGCTCTTCCAATTGTGCTGTTATTGTCAATTAAGATGAAGGGTTACAGAACAAAATAGTTTCTCATTTAACAGTTACTACAAATGTTGCCCTATGGCAATGGTTAACAATCTCACAACACTTCAACAATATCCTTATTCAACCTTGGGTTCCCTATCACCAGCTTCCTTGTCCCCTTCTGCCTTCTGGCCCTTGTCACTGGACATCTGTACCTCATTAGTCTCATTTGGTTTTAAGGCGCTGTCCACTCCCAGGCTGAACAGTGAACCTCGGAGGTAACTTCACCACTGAGCTCAAAGGGTGTCTGGGGGCCATACTCTCGAGGTTTCTCCAGTCTCCTTTAGGCCAGTAAATCTGGGTTTTTTTTGTGTGTGTGAGTTAGAATTATGCTCTACATCCTTCTCCGACTCTGCCCAGAACCCTCTGTTGTGATCCTGGTCAGAGCAGTCAGTGGTGGTAACCGGGCACCATCTAGCTGTACTGGACTCAGTTGGGTGGAGGCCTTGGTAGCTGTGGACAATTAATCCTTCGGACTAAACTTTTCCTTGTATCCTGTTCTCTTCATTCTCCCTTGCTCCCGAAGGAATGAGACCAGTGGAGTATCTTAGATGGCCGCTCACAGACTTTTAAGATCCCTGACACTACTCACCAAGGTAGAATGTAGAGCATTGACTTTATAAGCTGTATCATGCCAGTTGAGCTAGATGTTCCGTGAGACCACGGTCCCCACAGCCCTCCACCCAGCAATTCAGTCCCTCAGGGAGTTTGGATGTCTCTATGGGGCTTCCATGACATTTTCTTGAACAGGTTGTGCTAGTTTCCCCTGTATTGTGTATTGTCTCACCCTTCACCCAAGATACCACTTATCTATTGCCTATTTAGTATTTCCCCCCCACCCCCCCATCCCTGGTAACCAGCAAAGATTGTTACATTTTGTGTGTGAACTTTTTCATGGGTTTTTACACTAGAGGACTCATACAATATTTGTCCTTTTATGATTGACTTATTTCACTCAGCATAATGTCCTCCATTTTCATCCATGTTATGAGATGCTTCACAAATTCATTGTTGTTCTTTCTCATTGCATAGTACTCCATTCTGTGTATGAACCATAGTTTGTTTATCCATTCATCTGTTGATAGGCACCTACGTTGTTCCCATCGTTTTGCTATTGTGAACAATGCTGCCATGAACATTGGTGTCCATATGCCTATTTGAGTGACGACTCTTATTTCCCTAGGATATATTCCTAGGAGTGGGAATGCTGGATCAAATGGTATGTCTATTTCTAGCTTTCTGAGGAAATGCCATATCATTTTCCAAAATGGTTGTATCATTTTGCATTCCCACCAGCAGTGCATAAGAGTTCCCATCTCCCCGCAGCCCCTCCAACATTTGTTATTTCCAGTGTTTTTGATTTGTGCCAGTAATGGCGGGGTGAGATGGTTTCTCATTGTGGTTTTAATTTGCATTTCTCTAATCACTAGTGATGGCGAGCATTTCCTCATGTGTCTGTTGGCCATTAGAATGTCTTCTTTGGTGAAGTGTCTGTTCATTTCCTTTGCCTATCTTTTAATAGGATTATTTGTCTTTTTGTTGTAGAGGCGTTGGATATTCTTGTAGATTATGCAGATTAGACTTTTGTCTGACTTGTACTGTCCAAAAATTTTTTCCCAGTCTGTAGATTCTCTTTTGACTCTTTTGGTGATGTCTTTTGAAGAGCATAGGTGTCTGATTTTTAGAAGATCCCAGTTATCTAGCTTATCTGTTGGGGTTTGTGCATTGATGGTTATGGTTTATATCCTGTTAATGCCATGTATTAAGTCCTGAAGTGTTGGTCCTATTTTTTCTTCTATGAACTTTATAGTTTTAGGCTTTATATTAAGGTCTTTGATCCATTTTGAACTAGTTTTTGTATATGGTGTGAGGTACGGGTCCTGTTTCATTTTTTTGCAGATGGATATCCAGTTTTGCCAGCACCATTTGTTAAAAATACTGTCTTTTCCCCATTTGATGCACTTTGGGCCCTTGTTGAAGATCAGGTGACCGTAGGTGGATGGATTTACATCTGGGTTCTCAATTCTGTTCCATTGGTCAATGTAACTGTCATTGTACCAGTACCAGGCTGTTTTGACTACTGTAGCTGTATAGTAGGTTCTGAAGTCAGGTAGTGTGAGTTCTCCAACCTTATTCTTCTTCTTCAGTAGTGCTTTACTTATTCGGGGCTTCTTCCCTTTCCATATAAAGTTAATGATTACTTTTTCCATCTCTTTGAAGAATGTTGCCGGTATTTGGATCGGGATTGCATTGTATTTGTAAATTGCTTTGGGTAGAATTGACATTTTCATAATGTTGAGTCTGCCTATCCATGAGCATGGTATGTTTTCCCATTTATGTAGATCCAGTTGGGTTTCATGCAGAGGTGTTTTATACTTTTCTTTGTATAGGTCTTTTACATCCCTGGTCAAATTTATTCCTAAGTATTTTATCTTTTTAGGGGCTACTGAAAATGGTATTGTTTTCCTGATTTCCTTTTCATCATTCTCCTTACTGGTGTATAGGAATCCAACTGATTTTTGAATGTTTATCTTGTATCCTGCTACTCTGCTGAATCTTTCTATTAGTTCCAGTAGATTTCTCATGGAGTCTTAAGGGTTTTCTATGTATGGTATTATATCATCTGCAAACAGGACAGTTTGACTTCTTTATTACCAATTTGGATGCCGTTTATTTCTTTTTCTTGACTTATTGCTCTAGCTAGAACATCCAGCACAATGTTAAATAGGAGTGGTCATAAAGGGCGTCTTTGTCTTGTTCCTGTTTTCAAGGAGAATGTTTTCAGCCTCTCTCCATTAAGAATGATGTTGGCCATTGGTTTTCCATAGATGCCCTTTACTATGTGGAGAAATTTCCCTTCTATACCAATTTTACTGAGAGTTTTTATCAGGACGGGGTGTTGGACTTTGTCAAATGCCTTTTCTTCATCACTTGAGATGATCATGTGATTCTTTTCCTTCCTTTTATTTATGTGGTGGATTACGTTGATTGATTTTCTGATGTTGAACCATCCTTGCATAACTGGTAGGAATCCTACTTGGTCATGGTGTATTATTTTTTTGATATGATGTTGAAGTCTATTGGCTAGAATTTTGTTCAGAATTTTTGCATCTATATTCATGAGAGATATTGGTCTGTAATTTCCTTTTTTTGTGATTTCTTTGCCTGGTTTTGGTATCAGCATTATGCTGGCTTCATAGAATGAATTCGGAAGTGTTGCTTCCTCTTCTATGCTCTGAAATAGTTTGAGTAGTACTGGTACAAGCTTTTCTGTAAATGTTTTGTAGAATTCTCCAGTGAAGCCATCTGTGCCAGAGCTTTTTTTGTTTGGAGTTTTTTTAATTACCTTTTCAATCTCTTCTCTTGTTATGGGTCTGTTCAGATTTTCAACATCAATTTGTCGTAGTTTGGGTAGGCCATGTGTTTTGAGAAATTTATCCATTTCCTCTAGGTTTTCAAATTTGTTTGAGTATAGTTTTTCATAATATTCTGTTATAATCCTTTTTATTTCAGTTGGGTCTGTTGTTATGTCCCCCATTTCATTTCTTATTTGGGTTATTTGTGTCCTCTCCTGTTTTTCTTTTGTCAGTCTGGCCAGTGCTTTGTGGATTTTGTTGATTCTTTCAAAGAACCAACTTTTGGTTTTGTTGATTCTTTCTATTGTTTTTCTGTTCTCTATTTCATTTATTTCTGCTCTCATCTTTACTATTTCCTTTCTTCCAGTGGTTGTGGGCTTTTTTTGCTGTTCTCTTTCTATTTGTTTGAGTTCTGTGGTTAATGTTTTGATTTTGTCCCTTTCTTCTTTTTTGATGTGTGCATCTATTGCTATAAATTATCCTCGGAGGACTGCCTTTGCTGTGTCCCAAAGGTTTTGGTAAGATGTGTTTTCATTCTCATTGGATTCTAGAAATTTTTTGATTCCATCTCTGATTTCTTCTATTTCCCAGTGATGTGTAAGAAGGGTACTATTCAGTTTCCATGTAGCTGATTTTTTTCCCTTGATCTTTCTATTGTTAATTTTTACCTTGATGGCATTGTGGTCAGAGAAGATACTTTGAATTATCTCAGTATTTTGGATCTTGTGGAGGACTGCTCTGTGGCCTAAGATGTGGACTATTCTGGAGAACGTTCCATGTGCATTGGAAAAGAACGTGTAGTTTGCAGTGGTTGGATGGAGTGTTCTATATATGTCTATGATGTTCAGTTGGCTCATTGTGCCCTTTAGGTCTTCTGTATCTTTGCTGAGTTTCTTCTTAGTTGTTCTGTCCTTTACTGAGAGTGGTGTGTTGAAGTCTCCTACTATTATTGTGGAACTGTCAATTTCTCTTTTCAGTGTTGTTAGAGTTTGTTTTATGTATTTTGGAGACCTGTCATTGGGAGCGTAGATGTTTATTATGGTTATGTCTTCATGATAGATCATTCCCTTAATCATTATGTAGTGTCCTTCTTTGTCTTTTATGGTAGATTTTGTTTTAATGTCTATTTTATCTGAGATTAGAATTGCCACTCCTGCTATTTTTGGTAGCTGTTAGCTTGATATATTTTTTTTCCAACCCTTGACTTTTAATAAATTCACATCTTTGTTTCTAAGGTGTGTCTCTTGTAGACAGCATATTGATGGATCCTGTTTTCTTATCCATTCTGTCATTCTACATCTCTTTATGGGTGCATTGAGTCCATTTACATTCAGTGTAATTATTGATAGATGTGAGTTTGTTGCTGTCATTTTGTAGTGCTTTTTTTTTGTGGTGCTGAAGATTTCTTTGTTCTTGTTACTCTCTTGTGCTGAATTACTTTTGTTTGTGGATTTTTTTTTCATCTCTATTGTTTTTGTAGGTTTTGTTTTTGAAGACACTTTATGTTTTTTGTCTTTATTTTTATGAGTTGGTTTGTTAACTTTCTTTGTGGTTACCATGAATTTTACCCTTATCTTTCTAAGTTTGAAGCAGTCTACCATTACTTGGTATCACCTTGCCTTCCTTTTCATTAGAAGGTTCTATACCTATGCCATTTATTCCCTCTTTGATTGTTTTGATGTTGTTGTCATCCATTGATTGACTGATCAGTTTCCCTGTTGTATTTCTTTAGGTTTTGGATAGTCCTCGAGAGTTCCTTTCCTAGATTGTTATCTGGCTGGTACGATCCTGCGTCCTAGGTTCTGCCTGTAAGCTGAAGCTGTTTGTCCTCATATCGAAGTACTCCCTTTAATAATTCTTGTAAGTTTGGTTTGACTTTTACATATTCCCTTAATTTCTGTTTATCTGGAAATGACATAATTTCACCATCAAATTTGAAAGGGAGTTTTGCAAGATATATTGTTGTTGGCTGACAATTTTTTCTTTCAAGATTTTATATATGTCATCCCATTGCCTTCTTGCCTGCACAGTTTCTCCCGAATAATCTGAGCTTAGTCTTATTGTTTCTTCTCTGTATGTGACTTCTTGTTTTTCAGGAGCTGGTCTCAGGATTCTTTGTTTGTCTTTGGTTTTGGCGTGTGTGAATATGATATGCCTTGTTGATTTTCTTTTGGGGTTTCTTCTATACGGTGTTCATTGAGCTTCTTGGATGACCAGGTTTACATCTTTCATGATATTGGTGAAGTTTTCTGTCAGAAGTTCCTCAATGATCCTCTCAGTGTTTTCTGTTTTCTCCCACTCTTCTGGAATTCCAATCACTTGTAAATTTTTGCTTTTAATTGTGTCTCACGTAACTCTCAGGGTCTCTTCATTTTTCTTTGTTCTTTTTTCTGAGTTTTCCTCAAACAGAGTTGTATCGAAGTGTTTGTCTTCAATTCCACTGATCCTATCTTCCACCATTTCAAATCTGCTTCTCAGGCCTTCTATGACATCATCCATTTCTGAAAGTTTTTGTTTATCTTTTGGATTTCCAATTGCTGTCTTTGTATAATTTCTAGTTGTGAATTTATTTTGGCATTTTGTTCCTGCAGCATCTTCCTAAGTTCTTCCAATTTTTTTTCTGTATTTTCCATGAATTTGTCAATTTTTTCCTCATGTTTGTCAGCTTTTTGCCTGAGTTCTTGGAGAATTCTGAGTATTAGAGATTTGAATTCCCTGTGAGGTAGTTCTCGTGCATTTTCTTCCACAAGAAAGTCATCTGGTGTTTTATTGTGGATGCCTACTGGAACCATCCTGTCCTGTTTTTGTAAATGTTTAGATATTGTCTGCTGTTTTCGGGGCATTCGGTAGTTATTTTTCTCGTTTATTGATTGTAGATTTGTTTGTTTCGTCCCCTTTTTTAAAAAAATTTGACTATGTCTGAGCAGGCGGGCAGTGTGTTCTTTGTTGTTTGCTCATCTGTGCACTCAATACTTTTCACTTCTTTCTCCAACTGGCAGGCTCAGTCACTCAGATATGTTACAGCAGGGCAAGTGTAGCTGAAGAGGAGTTACTGGGACGGGTTGTCTGTGGCACTTACTACAGCCACCAGAGCAGGTCGGTAATCAGTGCAGGGCAGGTTCCAGTAGGCCGTGCCCATGCTACTTGGTGGCGTGATGTCAAGTGCACGGTGCAGGTAGGCAGGATGAAACAGGGAGATTGTTACATGTGGAGCTAAGATGGATATGGTAGAGAGGAGAGAGGTACAGGAGCCAAAAGATACAAACAAACAAAAAAGAATGCTAGGGGAGCTTGCCATTGGAATGGAGACATGAGAGACTATGAAATGGAGAGAAACAGAAAGGGGAAGAGGAAGAAAAGAAAAGATGAATAAATAAAAATCACAAAGGTTAAAGACCCTCAAAGTTCCCAGGGATCTCACTGGTGCAGCTATGAGGTCTGGGGAAGTTGCTCTCAGGTGTTGCAATACAGCCTGTCTAGAAGGCGTAGAGGTATACAACACCTGGTATTCAGGGATCAGAAAGAGAAGGAAGATATAGAGGGACGAGAAACTGAGCAATGAAGAAAGACAAAAAAAGGAAAAAGAGGGAAAAGAAAACAAAAGAAATAAAAAAAAAAAAGAACAAGGAAGGCCCCCGAAAGAAACAGAAAAAAAAAAAAAAACAACAACAACAAAAAAAAAAGAAATGCTCTCAGGGATCCCTCTGCACATCTGTGGAAGCTGAAGGGGAGTTCCTTGCCACGCAGCTCCACCTGGCCAGAAAGGGCTCCCAACTCAAGAAAAGGAAAAGAAAACAAACAAACAATTCAAAATGAACAAATGAACAATAGCCCCGGGATCCCACCAGCACAGTAGCCCAGACCGGGAAGCAGCTCCACACTCGAATGGAGCTCCACAGCCCCTCAGAAAGAAGCAAAGATGGTGCACGGAGCCAGGCACTCGAGCAAAAGGAAAGGGAGGTGGCGAGAGGCAAGCAAGAAATCAAAAGAAGCAGGAAAAAGAAAAAAAAAAAGCAACACCAGCAGCCAACAAATGGCACTCAGAAAACCAGCCAGTGTGGGCTAGTGTTTCTGGACAAGAGACTGTGTCCACAGGAAGCAGAGGAGGCTGAGTGTGGGTGACGAAGGGTAGAGAGTGGGAAAGCGTATATCACAAATTGCCAGCGCTCTGCAGCCCCTTAGGAAGAAGCAGAGATGGTGCACGGAGCCAGGCACTCAAGTGAAAGGAGGGGTAGGTGGCGAGAGGCAAGTGAGAAATCAAAAGAAGCAGGAAAAAAAAAAGCAACACTAGCAGCCAACAAATGGCACTCAGAGAGCCAGCTAATGCGGGCTGGTGTTTCTAGGCAAGAGACTGTGTCCATGGGAAGCTGAGGGGGCCGAGTATTGGTGAAGAAGGTTAGAGAGTGTGGAAGCATGTATCGCAAATTGCCGTTGCTCTCCAGCCCCTCAGGAAGAAGCAAAGTTGGCACATGGAGTGAGGCACTCGAGCGAAAGGAGGGGGAGATGGCCAGAGGCAAGGAAGAAATCAAAAGAAGTGGAAAAAAGCAACACCAGTAGCCAACAAATGACACCCAGAGAGCTGCCCACTTGGGTGTGTGGAATCCAAGCAGCTGGTGCTTCCTGATCAAGAGACTGTGGCCACAGGAAGCAGAGGAGGCCGAGTCGGGGTGAAGAGGGGTGGGGAGAGGGAAAGCGCACACCACAAATTACTGGTTGTTTTGTCTCCTGCTGGATGCTCCATGAAGCTGCTTTCTCGTACCCCCATTTGCTGGTCTCTGATAGGAGTTCAAGATGGTGGATCCGCACTGCATTAGCTGGTAGGAGACCTCTGCATGAATCTCTCCTCGCTCTCCGTTCTCTGGCAGTTTTCTCACTCCATTTGGTGCTTGGCTGAGTTCTTTCTCTCTTCATTTGATGTGTTAGGGTTTCAGGATTTTTGTATTCTCTGTTTGGCTTAGTTTTTCAGATCTTTGCTGTGGAGGGATGGCGTGGTGCTTCTGCCTAGAGTGCCATTTTGCCGGAACTCCTATTCTGTCAATTCTTGAAGCCTTGTTTTTTGCCAATGTCTTCAGTGCAGCTTGGACTTCTTCTTTCATTGCCATCAGTTCTTGATCATATGCTGCCTCTTGAAATGAATGAACCTTGAGCAATTCTTTTTGGTATAGTGACTGAATGTATTTCTTCATCTTCCTTTGATGCTTCCTGTGTCATTCAGTATTTTGCCCATAGAATCCTTCACTATTGAAACTCAAGGCTTGAATTTTTATTCAGTTATTTCAGCTTGAGAAATGCTGAGTGTGTTCTTCTCTTTTGTTTTTCCATCTCCAGGTCTTTCCACATGTCATTATAATACTTTTCTTTGTCTTCTTGAACCACCCTTTGAAATCTTCTGTTCAGCTTGGCTTACCAGCAACAAAATCCAATGGAGACATAAACTGGTAGGAACACAAAAACAGTAATTTTGACAAATTATTGGAAGCTTACTATGGAACTAGATTGAGAGTGAGAAATTCCTGAGGTCTAAAGTCTTAGGAGGCCCTTATGGTTTCATCGGTTTTACCTGTGGTAATCTCACCAGGTTCTTACAGAGAAGACAACTTGTGGCACTGGAAGATCAGTCATTGTAAACTATACCCACAGTGTCCTCCATAAGAAAGAATTACTCTCCAGGGGGAAACATTTTACCAGAGTCTTAACCCACCTCTGGGAAAGATATTTTCCCAATGCTACCTTCTTTTGGACTTTCTGTCTCACCTAATGTGAAATAAAAAACAAAACAAAAAACTAAGAAATACTTGTGGAGGTCACCGCCTAGGGAAACTGTCCCATCAAAAGATGTAATCATAAGATTATAGAATGCCTGAATTCTGCCAGACTTTACCAACAATAACCAATCTCCAGTATAGAGGTTGGAATTGGAGCCAAAACACCTGCATGTTGCAAACTAAATATGAAGAGGAGTTCTTAGGGAAGCCCAAAGACAGCAAGGAAGACCATAATAGAACTTTATAGGAACTTGAAGCCCCTGACACCTACAGCTAGAGGAAACATTAAACACATTACATTTCCTAACTATATAAAGATGAAACTTCACACTAAAGGTATATTTACTTCAGGTCTTATTACCCAATACATCATGGCAGGCTTTCAACAAAAATGACAAGGCATGCTATACTGCAAGAAAAAAACAAAGCCTGAACAGACAAGTAAGCATAAAATCCATACTCAACTATGACAAAGATTTGGAATTATCAGAAAGGAAACTTAATTATTAATACCATAAAGGCTATAATGGAAAAAGTAGACAATATTCAAGACCAGAGGAGTAATATAATCCGAGAGATAAAACCTCTAAAATAGAATCAAGAGAAAATTCTAGAAATCAAAAACACTGCAACAGAAATTTATGAGTTCATCAGCATTCTGACACAGCCAAGGAAAGAATCACTGAACTTGAAGATATGTCAATAGAAACTTGGTAAACTGAAATGCGAAGAGAAAAAATAATAAAAACAAACAAACAAAAAAGAAGAGAACATAATATCTAAGAACTGTAGGACAATATCAAAAGGTATTATATATTGATAATTAAAATAGTAGAAAGAGAATGAACTAAAACAAAAAACAAAAAACCGCTGCTGTGAAGTCAATTCTGACTCATAGAAACCCTATAGAGAGTAGAACTGCCCCATAGGTTTCCAAGGAGCAGCTGGTGGATTTGAACTGCCGACTTTTTGGTTAGCAGCCAAGCTCTTAACCTCTGTGCCACCAGAGCTAAAAAGAGAGAACAGAGCAGGTTAAATATCTCAACTAATAATGGATGCAGGTTTTCCAAAATTAATTGACAGTTGCCAAAGCACAGATCTAGAAAGTTCAGAGATCAAGCAGGATAAAGAAAGAAAGGAAGGGAAGAAGGAAGGAAAGGAGGAAAGAAAGAGGAAAAGAAGGAAGGAAGAAAAGGAGGAAGGCAATGTTGCCAATATGTTCAGGCTTCATAAAGGCATGCAACAGAAAATTTTAGAACTTAATGAAAATGCCATCTTCATACCATATGCTGCACATTCACTTAATCTTGTAGGACGTAGCCCCATAGATTGTTGTCCGCAAGCAGCTGATTTTTTTTCTACTGTTCAGTTACTCTACACATTTTTTACTGTCTCTACTCACCGACGGGCAGTTCTAAAACATATTTAGGCAATGATTGAGTATTTTAATGTCTTTCTAATACATGTTGGGAAGTGCATGCTGTAGCAATGAGCGCAATCCTGGAATCATACACTCAGATCATAGATGCCTTAGAAAATATTGCTGAAGACAAGACACAAAAAGGAGATACAAAAAGAGAAGCTGAAAACATTGCCAACAAAATGCAAACACTGAAGTATATATTTATATTGGTTATGTGGAAGGATATAATGTATTACAATAATATATTTCCCAGGATGAGGTAATCTCTCCAAGATTGAGCAGTAAATTTAAAAACATGCACTGAGCTCTACCAGTCATTAACAGGGTATTATCTAACTTAAGAGAAGATTTTGAAAATTTTGAAAACACAGCAAAAAAAATACTGCCAAATACTGATTATCAAGCAGTTCGCTGTTGCAGAAGCATGAGAAAGAAGAAAATAAATGACAAAAGTGCTCCAGAAGTATTATTGAGTGCCAGAGACCAATTTTGTGTAACCACACACTGCACCATTGTTGACACACTTTAATCTTGCATGAAAAGAAGGGCAAAATAGATTTTCCTTCTTAAACAATGTGGATATACCTGATGAAGAATGCATGAAGGCATCCAATAAATTAATGCAGCCTTATCCTGATGATTTAAATACCAAACCTTTACGAGAAGTGCAACAATTTCATTCTCACATGAGAACTAAGTTTACAAATTCAGTGAAGACAAATTTTACTCATGTAAGCATGTATGATTCCATAATACAAGATAAAATACAACGCGTATTTCTCAATGTTGAAATTGCTTTACACATATTCCTAACTTTAATAATCACAAACTGTATACCAGAACACTCATTTTTGTCTCTAAAGAGACTCAAAAACCCTCATTGTACAACAATTCTTCATGAAAGACTCCATTCATTATTCTTATTATGTATAGAAGTAGATATTTTTCAGCAGCTTAATTGTGAAAAAAATCATTAAAGAATTTGTAAAAGCAAAGAATAGAAAGAAAAAATTTTAATTATAACATGTTAGAGATGAAAGATCTATCTAGCAATAAAATATAGTAATGTGTTACAATATTTGTTTTCTGATCATTAAATTTTATTTTAGGACAGTTTTTCATTTGTTCATTTATAATTGTAGCATTTATTAAGAAACAAGCATAAAAATTGAAGCATGAGCCATTTAAAGCAATTAAAAATGCATATGCACCCAACAAGGGACACCAAAATACATGAAGTAAACACTGGCAAAATTGAAGGGAGAAACAGACAATTCTACAATAATAGGGACTACAGTACACCACTTTCAATAATAAAGAGACCATCTAGAAAAAAGATAAATAAGGAAATAGAAGACTTAACCCATAGTATAAACCAACTAGACTTAAGAGACATGTACAGAGTACTACCCAACAACAGCAGAATACACTTTTTTTTCTACAGTACATATGTATCATTCTTCAGGATATATCATACAGTAAGTCACAAAACAAATCTCAATAAATGTAACTAATTGAAATCATACAAAGTATCTTCTCTAACCCAAATGGAATGAAATTAGAAATCAATAATAGAACTAAAGTTAGATATTTTACAAAAATGTGGAAATTAAACCACTGATGATTTTAAGAAGAAATTGCAATGGGAATTGAAAACATTTAGAAACTAATGAAAATGAAAACACCACATACCAAAATTTATGAGATGAAGCCAAGGCAATGCTCAGAGCAAAATTTATAGTTCTAAATTCCTACATTAAGAAAGAAGAAATATCTCAAATCAATAAACAACTTTTATACCTTGAGGCCTGACCCAAGCCATGGTGTTTTCAATCACCTTATATGCATGTGAAAGCTGGACAATGAATAAGGAAGACCAAAGAAGAACTGACACCTTTGAATTATGGTTTTGGCAAAGAATATTGAATATACCATGGACTGCCAAAAAAACAAACAAATCTGTCTTGGACCAAGTACAGCCAGAATGCTCTGTAGAAGTGAGGATGATAAGAGTTTGTCTCACATACTTTGGACATGTTATCAGGAGGGATTGGCCCCTAGAGAAGGACATCATTCTTGGTAAAGTAGAGGATCAGTGAAAAAGAGGAAGACCCTCAAGGAGATAGACAGACACAGTGGTTACAACAATGGGCTCAAGCATAACAATGATGATGAGGATGGCACTGGTCTGGGCTGTGTTTTGTTCTGTAGTACATAGGGTCGCTATGAGTTGGAACATACTAGATAGCACCTAACAACACCACCACCTTGAGGAACTAGAAAAATAAAAGAAAATTAAGCCCAAAGCTACCAGGAGGAAGGAAACAACAAAAATCAGAGTAGAGATAAATAAAATAGAGAATAGAAAAACCATAGAGAGAATCAACAAAACCAGAAGTTGAAATTGATAGGCATTGCTGGTGGGAATGTAAAATGTTGCAAACATTATGGAAAATATTTTGGTAATCCCTCAAAAAGTTAAATTTAGAATTACGGTATGACTCAGCAGTTCCACTCCTGGGTTAAAAGCCTTGACAGCAGAGACTCTAACAGATACTTTATATCAATGTTCATTGCAGCATTATTCATAATAGCCAAAACTTGGAAACAATGCAAGTGATTGGATAACAAAATGTGGTATATGTACAATGGGATATTATTCAGTCATAAAGAGTAATGAAGTTCTCATTCATGCTATGACATGGATGAACCTTGAAAACATTATGATAAATGAAAAAGTCAGACAAAAAAAAAAAACATTGTATGATCTCATTACATGAAATATCTAGAATAGGGAAATGAATAGAGACAAAGATTATTAGTAGTACCAGGGGCTGGGGAGAAGGAGAAACAGGGAGTTATTGCTTAAAGAGTACTGAGTTCCTGTTCTGGGTGACAAAAACTTTTGGAAATAGATAATTGTAATGGCAATTAAAAAAAAAAACAACGGAAGTGGTGAATGTAATTAATGTCACTGAATTGTGCACCCCAAAATGGTTAAAATGTTTTTTTGCTCTATGTATTTTACCTTAATAAAATTTAAAGAAAACAAAACAAACAATCCAGAAGCAAAGCAGTGAAGTGCTTTGCCGACAGTTTTGATGTAGTTAGCAGTGATGTTAATAAGAGATCTTAGGTTTCTGAGTCTCCCTCCTTCACATAAAAGCAGTGCTCTTTTCTGCAATACACCAAATAAATTTCTCTTAGCAAATTATATTATGATGTAACTTAACACTCATATATAACTGTGTTTAGTTATTGAGAAAAATAAATTTGAGCGTCATCTGTATTCCACATACCTGGTGTACATTATCACAGTTAATACACAAAATAATAATAAAAGGTATTTTTGAGTGAAGAAACAAACACTCAACGTGACTAGGAAATCTGACCCTCAAAGATGATAGCTAATTTTTCCAAAGTCACAGAGCTAATAAGTTTTGGAGTGCTGGAAACTGAACCTTGTCATTCATGCTTTGTAGTTAGACAAGCAGTGAACCTTGAGAAACGGGAAACAAATTAGGTGAGCTCAGCTTATTATCTTGGGAAAGTTTCCAGGCTGTGGTGCAAGGAAAGTGAACATAGCAGAGCCTAGGAGACTCCTTGAGTTGAGGAGCTATGCTGTCTCTTGGGGTCCATAGAATTCCGTGTCTACAACAATTTAAAACAAGTATGGAAAGACATTGCTTTGCTTGTTTGAAGAAGATGTTACAATTAAGAACAAGCTCCAAGGCATAAGCAGTTCCCATATGACTATTTTAGAGTCAAGTTGATACAATCATGAAAAAGGAAGTCATGCAAAACTTAACCTTACAAAATTGATTGTTCCAGGTTGATTGACTCAAAAACATTAAAAGTAGTAATAGAAAAATTTTGTCACAGTAGGTACTTTTTATGAAAATGTCACTGTATGTACTATATTGCTTTTGCATAATTGTTGCATTTCAGATTTGTTCACTGAGCAAGCTAATTCAACGGACAAGTTGTCATTAAATTTCACTGGCAGGAGACATAGGAGATTTGCATGCTTTTAATAGTTCAAACATTTCAGCAGCCATCATTTTAGAGCTCTTTATCACATATACAAGGCAACTGCAATATCAGTATAATTATTCTGAAATCTGTTTCTTAACCCTTGATTAGCAAGTAAAATTGTAGGAAAGGATTTTGATAATATTTCAACAATGCTTTATATTATTACTATAATATTTGCTCTAAAATATAGTTCTAGTTGGCATTCAACAAATACTGAGCTAAAATAATTCTACTAATACTGTATATGTAAGAATTTTGAGTCAAAGAGAATAAAAAGCATACTATAAAGCACATTTAAATTTATCCTCTACTTTATTAAAACGCACTATTTTATTGCCAGTTAAATTTTTCAAAATGTGTAGTATGTATTTTATTGAATGCCATCATTTCTAATGATTTTTTTTTAATTCACATGATTTAGAAATGTTTAGCCACCATCCCCATCATGTAGATAGAATGCTATATAAAATATAGAAAAAACATTCTAAATATATAACCAGCAAGGGCAAGACCTCGTATTCATGAATTAATAGCTTCAATGTGTATATCCTATACCTAAGAGCTCTCCAAATGGTTTTTCATTAATTAATATTTCTTTGGTAATTACTTCATCAGGAAAAAGAATATCATATTTCAGAAACTATTCTAGTAGTATGGCATCCTGACTGCTATTCAGTTTCTCTCCAGCTCCCAAATCTAAATTGTCACAGAGCCAAGCAGAGCTGGAAAGTGTAAAATGAACAGGTAAGAGTGAGGCCACAGTTTGTTTCAACCCGAGAGGGAGAACTGCTACTGGAGCTTCGCTCATCGTGGGCCGGCAAGTCTGCAGGAGTGCTACACTAGAGCCCAGGGAAAGGGCCAGGAACTCTGATGTTGGCACAAACTGGGCATGCAGCTATGTGTGCATCCTGGCACATGAGGTGAGACTGATTTAGTCTCTGAATAAGAGAATTTCAAGAGGGGATTAAAATCATTTCCTAACCTACCATCAATGTGAATAAAAGGACCACTGGGGCAGAAAGTGCTCTTCTTCAGGCTAACCGCCTTTTCTTGGGACTCAGTTCCACAAGTCCAGAGTCCTCTTTGCTTTTCAGGAATTGCATAAATCCTGTCATTGAGAACACATCAGTTAACAGACTCAAGCCTCAAATTAACAAACAGAGCAAAATAGCAGCCCACTGAAAGGGCTCCAGCGGCCAAAGACACTGAAAAAATAAGAAGAAAGATAACACATGCTCAGTGTGCTGGCTTATCTCCTGTCAACTTGGCACCACCAACACTGCTTATAATATCTCCTGTGTATTTCAGAGAGGAAACTTGGGACTGTATTTACCAGAGTCCCCTTCCCTGGTTAGTTCTCAAAGTTTCTCAACGACAGAAGCGTGAGTGAAATTTTGAAAGTGAAAGGGAAGGAGGGAATGGTATATTCTAGAGAAGGTTGCAGTCAAGAGGTTAAGAGCAGCTTCTTAATAAGCCCTTGATCATTATCCACTTCACTGTTGCAGTGGAGAAAGCTTGGGGGACCTCTCTCAGACACAAGAGTGGCTTCAGTTTCATGACAACCCTTTTGAGAAGTGACTACTTAGGTGTTTCAGACTGAGGTCTTAATGTCTGCTTCCCGGACCTTCCAGGTACAGATTGCCTGATCTTCTTTGACATCTTCCCTAATGCTTATTCCTCCAGCTTTTCCAGAATTCAAGCAGATCCTTTTTCTTATTTTCCACTTTTATTTCCAAAATACATAAGCTTGTCTATTTTATTGACAGAACCCATACTGATAACATCTAGTGAAATAAAACTATTACTGGAGGAGAAAGTTGAACACCTGAAATAAAAATAATAACAATAATTAGTAATAAGAGATCTAAGCACAACAAGTACTAAAAAATATTCTTGGAACATGAAAGGTGATTTATTTGAAAAAAACATTCAGTATTTGAATTAAAGGAGAATAAATGAAACAATTACTTTTGGGACCCAAATTAATGACTTGAAAAACAAGTACAAGATATACCACAAAGAAAAGAACAAAAATATTGGACATGTAAAAAACATAAAAGAAAATATAAGAGACTTGGAGGATATTTTACAGTTCAAAGAGTAGCAATGACTAAAGAAATACTCAGAGAAAAGTTGATTGGGCTTTGAAGAGAACTGCAGTTTAAAAAGGTACACCAAAATCATGTTGAATTGGAAAAGCAGTACATATCTAGGGATATACTGATAAATTATGGAACTCTAACGATAATGAAAACATATTTTTTTACAATTTTTCCTGCATAAAAAATAAGAGCATAGAATCATATATTCATTGAACATCTCTGCCACAATCATATGATGATGCTCCCTACTGGTGGGTTATCATCATCATGGAGTTTTCTCAAAGATTTCTACTCCATCTAAAGAATCTTCTACCTGGCCAAGAAGTCTTTGGCCTAAGAAGTCATTCTTCTTTAGAATTCCTAGTCCCAAACTAGAGTGAAAAACAAGCTCTGATAATATGAAACTTAAGGATTATCTGAATTTCCAAATACAAAAACTGAGAATAAATGCTTTCTATAGACTAAGCCTTATCATTTGATTCATTAAAAATAATGAGAAAGAAATTTTAGGATATCAGATTCCAAGAAACCAAAAGTTCTTCTGTTTTTTGATTGTCCCTTTATGTTCTCTTTATCAATCTATCTACCTACCTATCTATCTGTCTAATCTCTCCCTCTGTGTCAGTGTCTGTCTATCTATCCAACCATGCTGGGTTATTTTTTTGTTTGTGATCTTCAGCCATTTTCATATATGATGAGAAATAGACTCTCAAAGTAGGGCAGAAATAGGGCTTTGCCAGCAGAGAGTCAGCTGCTTAAAGGTAGGAATGGGGAGGTAGTGTTCACATACTCTTATTGTCTTTCTTAAGGCAGAAAAAAAATGACAATATAAATATAATCAATCATAATTTCATTACTTCATTTGGAGTGCTTTTAATACATAGCTTCTTTGTTCTTTGATAGTAATACTTAAATCTCTTTTCTTGAACAATTGTTAAAATTGGATTTATGATAGGAAGTTTGCAAATATAACACATTCTATTTCTAAAAATGTAAAATTTACATTTGTGAGAAAAAGATGGTCACGAATTTATTTCAATTTTACAATAGTGAAAGAGAAAAATTATAAATATATAGTCAGATTTAACCTCATCACATTGATCTTCTCCTTGGTAATGCAAATTTGCAGTGAAATGTGTGTGGAAGTGATTTCTGTTTCTTCAAAGCAGAAACCTTAAAATCCAGGACATGTTTGTAGATGGATGCCATTTTCTTTTACAAAATGTCATATAGATATTTTTTGGTCAGTGTAGGTTCTCAAGTAAAGTCAATGTGAAGAGATATAGCCAACCCTCAATGGACATGTAACAGGAGGGAGAAATGAATTGTTAAAGAAAATTATAAGCCACTAGTATTTTGCCATTATTGTCACTGCATCATAGTGTACCCGTTGCCATTGAGTCAATTCTGACTCATAGCAAGCCTATAGGACAAAGTAGAATTGCCCCATAGTGTTTCCAAGGAGCAGCTGGTGGATTCAAACAGCCAATCTTTTGATTAGGAGCCTGAGCTCCTAACCACTGTGCACCAGGGCTCTGCATCATAGCGTAGCCTTTCTAAACTAATTCAGTGCTCCGGGCAATAATGTGAAATATGTCACTGAATCCATAAGAACTATCTTTTTTTTTTTTTTTCCTGGAATTCCATCTTATTTTATCACTTATTTTGTCCCTTGATGAGATTATATGGATTGATTTCAAATTTACAAGCCAAGCGTTACTCTTGCCAGTATCGCCCCTTGAAAATATTTGGGAAATCTATGTCACCCATCTGACGTGGGCTGAAGTAAATTTTGGAATTGATCTCAAACTCTGAATATTTCAAATTATTAAAAATATAAATGACTATTTAGCTGCTGGAAAGAGTTCATTAGGACTAGTCAAACAAATTATTAGGACTAGCAAAACATGTTCAATCCCTACTAAAACTTTTGTTTATTTGAAGATTGTTTAAAGACAGTTGTCTTTTTATTTCCTCTAAATTCATCTTAAATATTTAGTGCTATCAGCTGGTTCAAACGTGTTTCGTCATGCCCTCTCTGAGATCAGTGAGTGGCAACAAAGTTCTAGCTGCACAGCCCTAAACTTGGGAATTTAATTGGACCAGTCTAAATTAGACTCAGAGACTACTGGTCCTACATAATGACTATGTGCATGTTCCAAGTGACCCATGCTGTAGACATATAGTACACTAGATAACTCAGAATGAGATGATAGGTCCCTCACTCATTTGGACCTTTCAGCCAGAATGTTCCACCGAAAACTTTCTGGCTTTGAAGAGAGAATATTTGCACCACCTGGAGAATGTTAATGTAATCTTTTTCATGTATCCCAACTTGTGATTTCAAACTATATCATTAAATAAGTAAATTTTATCTTATTTATTTTCTTTCCATCTATAATTGCTGTTGATGTTTATCAATGCATTTTGTATGTATACCTCAGGATAGTAAAATATTTTTTATTTCTAAGATTTATTTAAAATTCATTGCTTCAAATCTGGACATAGTTTATTAAAGTACTATAAATTATAATTCCACTTCTAAGATCTGCATACAGACTTATAAGATATACTATAATTTACTGAGAATAGAATTTATTTGAATTGAATATTATTGAATCGATTGTTCTTATCTAGAGTGGCCTATAATCAAAAAAATAATTAAATATTTACCTTGGACACTAGCTTTTCTTGCAAATATGTTGACTGACTTCCTCTATAGAAGAATTTCCCAAAAGACAAAAATTACTTAAACAAAAGAATATGCATTATTTTTAACCAAAGGAACCTGTCCAAAAAAAGAGGAAATAAATTAGATAGATGAATAGAAAGAAAGAGAGTGTGTGTGTGAGAGAGAGAGACAGAGAAGGAAAGAAAATATTTCTAGATGTAGTATGCTAAAAAGATTTCAGATTATCAATGGAAATCATTACTACTTCTTTATCACCGCTGAAATTGGAGCATCATACAACCTACTTACAGATTATTGTTGTTAGTTGCTATCTAGTCGACCCCAACTCATAGCAACTTTATGTACAACAGAATGAAACCCTGCTCAGTACTTTGTCATCCTCACTTTTGTCAACATGCTTGAGTCCAACCTTGCGGCTATTGTGTTATAACCTATAAAACGAGCTGACGTGTTGCTCTGTGCTAGGGTAAGAAAAGGACATATAGTCACTGGCTTCAGAAACTCAGTAGGTGATTTTGATTGTTGTCCCCATTTTTGGATAATAGGGGAAGGAACAGTTTTATAGTCTCTACAAAATGGAAGGATAGCTTCCAAATGTTCCCTAACCCTTTATTCATTGCTGTGTCTAAGCATGTTCTTCAATATTTGCTTCAAATTCTTTCAAATTAGGAGAAGGCTAATAGCATAAATTCAAGCATTAGAGGATTCTCTAATTTGCTGCCACGACTGTCTGTTGGTTATCAGCACAACCATGCATGAGAGAGCACAAGAGAGAAGTGCCATTCAAAATACAGAGACCTGGAGGAATAATACTAAACACACACACACACACACCCCTCAAACCCATGGCCATCCTCTTGCTGGATTGACACTTTTATCATTATATAATGTCTCTGTCTTTCTTTAGTATTTTTATTTGCCCTGATGTCTACTTGTCTACTTTATCTGACATTAACATACTGTTTTCTTTAAATATTTACATAGTGTGTGCCTTCTAATTCTTTTACTTTCAACCTACCAATATCATATTATTTGGTGGAAGTTTATGTATACAGCATATAGTCAGGTCACTTATTTTAATTTAGTCATCCAATCTATGTCTTTAATTAATGTATTTAGACTATTTACATTTAATATAATTAGTTATATGTTAGGTCTTAAGTCTACTTTTTTTTTTCTATTTGTTCTTTCTGTTTTACAATTCTCTTTTTTCTATATTCTGTGAGTTGCTTGAACTTCTTAGAATTCCGTGTTGATTAATATATAGTTATTAAGTGTATCTCTTTAGCTTTTTGAGTGGTTGTTCTAGAGGAGATATAGATACAAATACAGATATAGATACAGATATAGATATATCTACCAGTTCTAGCGCAGTGTAGAAACCTTATCTGCCTTATTCAGATTTATAATTGTCTTACAAAACTCCTCTACATACACTGAGAACCCCATAGAAAGTGTTGTACATTTTGCTTCAACTGTCAAACATAATTTAGAAAATCCCAAACGAGAATAACCTATTATATTTCTTCTTTCTTTTTCCTTTCTTTAGCTATCTATCTATTATCTATCTCTCCATTTATTTTGATTTATCTGTTGTTCTTCCTTCCTTCCTGTCGTTTGAATAAAACTTCTTTTATCATTTCCAGGCAAGAGTAGAATTCTAGGCTCCCCACTGGGCCTGGCTGGTAGGATCAGGTGAGGCCTTAGTTTTTTCTGTGGAATTTTGCTAGTTTAGAGAAGTTACTATCTAAAAGTTTCCTGTCTTGCTGGGTTGAGCTTCTTCAGGTCTGAAGGTTGACTAGAGAAAGCAGGCTTCTCGTGTGGGTTTTTTGTGTGGGCCCATTGGTGTTTCCAGGTTGCTGTCTCTTTCAATATCTAGTCCAGGATACAGAAAGAAAAAAAAAACTTTTCAGGTTTTGAGGCCCCTTCCAAGTCAATCTGTTTCCTTCTCTCTACTTTTCAGAGTTTTCTTATGTTAGTTTTATTCTATAATATCTAGGGATTTTAGCTGCACTTAGTGGGAGAAATAGGGATAAGTGTGTCTACTTTGTACTTCCAGATATGGAATTCAGCATCTCCACAAATTTCTCTTCAAACCTTTCTATCTATAGACCTCCACTCATTCCTGAAGCTGCTTATCATACCCAGCCCAATAGCAGGTTTTTGACCTACTTAGGTACTCCCTAAACTCTCTATCCCATCTTCATACCTCTAAATATTGAAGTTTCTATCTATCAGTAATACCTCCGTCTCTTTTCATTCAAATTAATTTAATTTTTTAGATTTATTCTGATTTTTCTCTTCAACACCACCAACAAAGTAAATTACATCAATTATAAACCTAATAACAGAAAACTAATAGCCAGCCATGGAGTACCATCTAGAAGACTGAAAAAAAGAAAAGTAGTGAAGTCTTATACATTAAAGTCTTTGCTTCAGGAGCCTCATTTTTTTTTTTTTTTTACCAATTCTAAAATATAGAAAATATGCAATAAACTTTTTATAAATTATCTCACTCCAACAAACTTCAAGTATTATCATCAGTATAAAACCAAACGCTTTGCTGTCGAGCCGATTCTGACTCATAGCAACGCTATAGGGACAGAGAGAACTGCCTCGTAGGTTGTCCAAGGAACTCCTGGTGGATTCAAACTGCCGACCTTTTGGTTAATAGCCATAGCACTTAACCACTATGCCACCAGGGTTTCCATCATCAGTATAAATCATTTGCATTACGCACTTACTTATTTTATTTGTATGAACCTTATTTTGTCTATGAGAATCCTTAAGAATGCTGCCAAAGCTGAACTGTGATATGTTATTTGGATTTAAATGAATAACAACAACAAAAAAGTCTCATAAATTTTATCTAAGTTAGATATTTTACATGCTTTGTTATTTTTCACATAGGCCCTTAGAGAAGCACCAACACTTTGTGTGTATATGTATGTGTATGTGTGTTTATTGATTAAAATGCTTTAGCTGGACATTACAATGTTCGACTTTCAACGAAAAATGAGCATTCTTTTTCCATTAAATTTTTTTTCAGTATACTACAATCAAATGTAGTTATATGGAACAAAATCAGATGTTATTTGTAATAATTTTTAATTGTGTAAGTTTTTGTAAAGTTTGTAAATTTTCTTTTATATTACCAAAATTCAGATTTAGATTGACACTAATTTTTATTACTGGAAGTAACTCTTAAGTGAACGGTAGGTCTATTTCACCTCAAAAATCCTGGTATTCTCTTTTTGGAGAAAGAAGTTATATTTAAACAATTTTCTATTAGGCAATACAGTCCTTTGTAACTAAATCATTTTGTTTGGGTGTGGACTACTGCACTAAAGGCTCTATTATTAAAATAGCATCATCCAAAGGGTTAATATGATTTCAAAATATACTTAACTTTCTCATATAGTAAAGTAGCTTATGCTGCTTGAATGATTATATTCATCTAAGGCAGAGAAATATCTGCTATATTTAAAACTTAATTTAAAATAATATGCAAAAAATTGATTGGAGTAGGGTACTAATGAGGCCTTACTGATTACTTCTATTGTTAGAAATGTCCTCTGTAGTTCTATATCGATAACTAGCACTAAGCTAGTACTAGAGAAACATAACAACTAAGAAGTAGGCCCTGCCCTTGACAAACTTTCAGTCCAAAATTTCTCGAAACTTCTCAACCTACAAAAATTACATAGTAAGTGAAGATATTTTTGAGAGTTCTCACAAATATATTTTATTCCAATCATTTTGACATATTTTTTGAATGATTCCTTGTTTTTTTTTTTTTTTGTTTGTTTGTTTTTGGAGCTACTGTATTATTAGTCTCCACGTACAGAGAAAGCGAGTAAATTATTGAGTAAAAATAAGCGTGGTTCCCAGTCAGACTTCAAATCTCAATTTAAATATTACCTTTTCCGAGGATTTTCTCTAAAAACACTAAATAAAAATAGATTACCTATTTTGATCTCTTTCACAGAGTTTTATTTTTATAGCTCCTAATAGAATTAGCAATATACATACATATATATATATATATATATATATATATATATATATACATATACACTTGGATTTACCAGTTTTTAGTTTTATTTTTTCCTCATACTGGGCTCTTAGACCTTTGAATGCTGACATAGTGTGTAATTTGTTTATTTCCTATTCCTAGAACTTAGAACAGAGCATGGCATTTAGCTTTAAAGAGTCAATAAGTAGAAAGTAATGTAAGAAAACAGGGAACAAAATACTTCTTTCTTTAAAATCTTAAACAAGTTGAATTGTTTTATTTTAACTTACTTACTAGTATGTCTGTGCCAAAGCCTATAAAATTTGATGCAAAAATAAGACAGAATAATGGAATACACTTTACAAAAAGAAAAAAAAGTCATGGTATCTTGCTCCCATTGGATCTTTTTTTTTTTTTTTTAAATCTTCATTAAGTGTTTGCTATCCAAAGAAATGATATCCAAAACGCAAAATGCAAATATGATTTTTAATAGTGATCTAAAAGATAGTAATATTTTATGCTAGAGGTGTGAAATCTATTGCTGCTTCTTATATTGACCTATTTTCCCCACTTGGGTTAAAGTATTCTTTCCAAACTTTAATAGAGTTTCACTAAGCAATTAAAAATTGCAAGAGGAAAAAAAAATTAAAGATTCTTAACTGAGTCACTGAAAATTTTATAAAACATCTGAAGATACATTAATGTTATAAAAATATAAACCACTGTAATTTTAGTTTAATTTTTAGAGATAAGAGTTGTACTTTACACTGAAATTAGTTTTCATAGGTTTTTCACTAAACTGCTAAGAGCTCTATCTTTCCCTTCCTTTGCATGCTCAAATCAACATCATATACAGGAAATTGAGTTAGTCTGAGAGTCTAAGCTGGATCCACTAAGCTGGGTCCAAACTTATCCATAATGCTGAGTAGGTTTTTAACTAGGTCATACATTCAGTGTTTATCTCTTTGTATATTATGGAGAAATAATTTATTTGTAAGACATATACGCAGGAGTCATTTAAAAAACAACATTGCTGTTGAGTCGAATTCTGACTCATAGTGACCCTATAGGGCAGAGTAAACTGTCTCATAGGGTTTCCAAGGCTGTGATCTTCAAGGAAGCAGACTGCCCATCTTTCTTCCACTGGGTTGGTTAGCAGCCAAGTACTTAGCCACCAGGGCTCCTATAGGTGTCATAGATCTTACCCAATATTAAACTTTACAAGCAATTCTAAAGATACGAGCAGTCACTTAGCTCAGAAATGTTATTTTCTTAGAGACGTCTGACACCAGCTGATGCAATTCTCAAAAGTGTCCTTTTTTTCTGCAAGATTTGACCTATTTTGGTTTCAGGATCAGAGATGATTTTCTCCTCAAGCAGCGTTTGCAAAGGCATTGCTCAGATAGTGGGAGCTCTTTTGGTTTTGAAACATCTCCTTTATATAATCCATTAATTACACAGCTTACATAACTAGTCCCCATTATTCAGCAGGCCATGCCCAGAAATACATAAATTCTATGTTTCTTTATATATTATTTTTTCCCATACAAAAATTTATACATACATTGTTATGTGACTCTAATTGCTCTCCCCATACTGTGACAGCACACTCCTCCTTTCCACCCCTGATTCCCCATGTTCATTCAACCAGCTCCTAAATCTCTCTGCTTTCCCATCTTACCTCTGAACAGAAGCTGCCCATTTAGTCTCTTGTATCTACTTGAGCTAAGAGGCACACTCTTCACAAGTATCACTTTATGTTCCACAGTCCAGTATAATCCCTGTCTGAAGAGTTGGCCTCGGAAATTGTTTTAGTTCTGGGCTGATAGAGAATCCGGGGGCCATGCTTTCCGAGGTACCTTCTGTCTCAGTCAGACCATTAAGTCTGGTCCTCTTACTAGAATTTGAGTTCTGCACCCCACCTTTCTCCTGCTGCATCTGGGACTCTCTGTTGTGTTCCCTGTCAGGGAGGTCACTGGTAGTAGCTGGGCACCTTCTAGTTCTTCTGGTCTCAGGCTGATGAAGTCTCTGGTTTATGTGGCCCTTTCTGTCTCTTGAGCTAATACTTTCCTTGTGTCTTTGGTGTTCTTCATTCTCCTTTACTCCAGGTGGTTGGGACCAATTGATGCATCTTAGATGGCCACTTGTAAGCTTTTAAGATCCCAGACTCCATTCACCAAAGTAGGATGCAGAACATTTTCTTAATAAGCTTTGTTATGCCAGTTGACCTAGATGTCCCTTGAAACCATGGTCCGCAGACCCTTACCCTTGCTACTCTGTCCCTCAAACTGTTTGATTGTATTCAAGAAACTTCTTAGCTTTGGTTTAGTCCAGTTGTGCTGACTTCCCCTGTAGTGTGTGCTGTCCTTCTCTTCACCTAAGATAATTCTTATCTGCTATCTAGTTAGTAAATAACCCTCACTCTCCCTCCCCACCCTCTTAACCATCAAAGAATGTTGTCTTCTGTATTTAAACCTTTTCTTGAGTTCTTATAATAGTGGTCTTATACAATATTTGTCCTTCTATGACTGAATAAATTCACTCAGCATAATGACCTCCAGCTTCCTCCGTGTTATGTTTCACGGCTTCATCGTTGTTCTTACATGCTTCACAGATTCATTGTTATTTTTTCTCGTTGCATAGTATTCCATTGTGTGGATATACCATAATTTGCTTATCCATTCATCCATTGATGGGCACCTAGGTTGTTTCCATCTTTTTGCTATTGTGAACAGTGCTGCAATGAACATGGGTGTGCATATATCTATTCGTGTGATGGCTCTTATTTCTCTAGGATATATTCCAAGGAGCAGGATAGCTGGATCATATGGTACTTCTATTTCTAGCTTTTTAAGGAAGTGCCAAATCGATTTCCATAGTGGTTGTACCATTTTACATTCCCACCAACAGTGTGTAAGCATTCCAGTCTCTCCACAACCTCTCCAGAATTTATTATTTTGTGTTTTTTGGATTAATGCTAGCCTTGTTGGGGTGAGATGATGCCTCGTTGTAGTTTTGATCTGCATTTCTCTAATGACTAATGATCGTGAGCATTTCTTCATGTGTCTGTTAGCTGCCCAAATATCTTTTCTGGCGAAGTGCCTATTCATATCCTTTGCTCATTTTTTAATTGGGTTATTTGTCTTTTTGTTGTTGAGGATTTGCAGTATCTTGTAGATTTTAGAGATTAGATGCTGACTGGATTTTTTCCCAGTCTGTAAGTTGTCTTTTTGCTCTTATGGTGAAGTCTTTTGATGAGCATAAGTGTTTGATTTTTAGGAGCTCCCTTTTATCTAGTCTTTCTTCTGGTGCTTGTGCATTGTTACTTATGTTTCATATTGTGTTTATGCCATGTATTAGGGCTCCTAGCTTTGTCCCTATTTTGTCTTCCATGATCTTTAACATTTTCAATTTTATATTTAAGTCTTTGATCCATTTTGAGTTAGTTTTTGTGCATAGTGTGAGGTATGGGTCTTGTTTCATTTTTTTGCAGATGTTATATCCAGTTATGCCAGCACCATTTGTTAAAGAGATTGTCTTTTCCCCAGTTAATGGGCTTTGGGCCTTTGTCAAATATCAGCTGCTCATAGGTGGATGAATTTATGTCTGGATTCTCAATTCTGTTCCATTGGTCTGTGTATCATGTTGTTGTACCAGTACCAGGCTGTTTTGACTACCGTGGGGGTATAACAGGTTTTAAAATCAGGTAGTGTGAGGCTTCCCACTTTGTTCTTCTTATTGAGTAATGCTTTACTTATTTGGGGCCTCTTCCCTTTCCATATGAAGTTGGTGATTTGTTTCTCCATCTCATTAAAGAATGTCGTTGGAATTTGGATCGGGATTGCATTGTATCTGGGGATTGTTTTGGGTAGAATTGACATTTTCGCTATGTTGAGTCTACCTATCCATGAGCAAGGTATGTTTTTCCACTTACGCAGGTCTCTTTTGGTTTCTTGTAGTAGAGTCCTGTAGTTTTCTTTGTACAGGTCTTTTACGTCTCTGGTTAAATATATTCCTAAGTATTTTATCTTCTTAGGGGCTATTGTAAATGGTATTGATTTGGTGATTTCCTCTAAATTCCACATTTATTTACAAATAAATTATCTATTCCGACTGGGTATATCCAGCTAAAAAAGTTTTGTAGATAGGAACCCTAATATTTTTTACTAAGAAATAATATTAGCACATTGCCCCACAGGTCTGGTGGGGAGTTGATTTCAATACATGCCATGTTTTTAAGGAAATCTATTTGAAGTTCTTTATCCCTTCTAGTTGCCAGTCCCAGACAGAGGCTTTCTGTTAACTCTTTCCTTCCCACTAAGCAAACCATTGTTAACATCTGAGGCCAGGTCTGATGATTTTTTTTTTTTTGTTAATTTCTGGAAACAGCTAACATATAAATTGTAGCTAGGAATTATTTATTTTTCTTGGGAGCTCCGTAAAATTTCACTTTTCCTGTTACTGAAAATGCATAATTACTAAGTTCAGTCTTGTCATATCTTAAAAAAGTGATTAAAACTGCCTCCAAAATACCAAAGCAGTATGTTGAATACCAGTCCTCAAGAAGAC
Source organism: Dugong dugon (assembly GCA_030035585.1). Classification (NCBI taxonomy): domain Eukaryota; kingdom Metazoa; phylum Chordata; class Mammalia; order Sirenia; family Dugongidae; genus Dugong; species Dugong dugon. The sequence goes on from CM057466.1 coordinate 66,540,585, forward strand.
CCTCTTATGGCTAAACAAAACATCCAAACCAAACCTGTTGCCATCTAGTCGATTCCAACTCATAGCGACCCCTAATGGCCGTATAATGTTAAACAACCAGATTTTATTGAACTGTTTATTTTAATAGTCATTTTTTAATGACATAAATATTACTTAAATGACTGCAGTAGTGTTTCTTTATGTGCTCTTAGAGAAAAATATATGTGTTGTGTATTTAATGGAATCAGAATCAAGCTACTAGAAGTTAAGTTGCTATTGTAGAACTTCAGACCTTAGGAGATACATCTTTTGCCTCATCTTACCCCTGTTAATACTATTCAAAATCTTTTGCATGAAAACTAAGATACCCACTGCTATGGACTGAATTTGTCTCCTCAAAATATGTGTGGTAAATCCTAACCCCTATACCTGTGGTTATAATCCTATTTGGGGAGAGGTTTTCTTTGTTATGTTAATGTGGCAGTAATAGTGCAGGGTGTGTTTTGAGTCAATCTCATTTGAGACATAAAAGGGTAGATTAAGCCAGCAAGCAAGCAAACAGAGATGGGGGTAGATGCCGTGCTACATGAAGATCACCAAGGAACTGAGGAACAGAAGCTAAAAAGAGACGAGGACCCTCCCCAAAAGCTGATGGAGAGAAAGAGCCTTCTCCTAGAGCAGGCTTCCTGAATTTAAAGTTCTAGACCTCTAGCCTCCTGTGAGAAAATATATTTCTGTTGGATAAAGCCACCCACTTGTGGTATTTCTGTTATAGCAGCACTAGATAACTAACACATCAACTATACCATCCTTCCCTATGCGACTGTTGTAAATAGGTAAATGGTGTATCACAACTTAGCGTTGTCTCTTCCTGTTCTCCCTTCCATTTTGCAAGGGCCTCTTTCCTGTAATCATTTACTTCTCAGTGGATGCACAGGTTCATCTAAAGGATTTAATACAACACTGTCATCTTGATTTAATATCAGATTACTTTCATGCCATTTATTTCCTTTTTTATTTTAAAGAACAAAATGGAGTCCCTGTAATTTCTATATGCATTATTTCTAGTGTACAGGCAACTCATAAAAAACTGCCGTAGGGGGTTGACTTCAGAGATGGTTATTTCCTCCTTGTGATGGTTTGTATGATAGAATGTGTCAATCGAAACAGCAAGTGGCTTTTTGGTATATCTTTCCAAGCGACCCATAAAGAGCAGCTGTGTCACAAAGTTTAAAGAGCACACAGCTTTAGGACAGGACGGCTTTAGGAGGTTTTCTGCTTTGTTTTGTTTTTGTTTTTTAATTTTAATCCCAGCATGACTGCTGACTAGGGATTTGAACGAAAAAAAATTATAGAAGAAATTGGCTGGGACAAGAAGAATTTCTGTACATACTTCTTACTAATTCAAAGAATAAAAGCTCGTCACTTAGAAACTAATACAGCATAGGATGGTTTTAGTGGATTCACTCTTATTTATTTAACCTTAGGTTTGACTTCCCAGTCTATGTTTTTATAGAGAATGGAATTACTGGAATCAAGGCTTGCCGGTAATTCTATTTATTAAGAACGGCCTTATCGGAATTGAGACATACCAATAGCTCTCCACTCCCCTAAATAATATGGCCAAAAAGGGAAAAAAATATAAAAACCTGGAAGTCAGAGACCTCACAAATACAAAACAATAGTTTGGTACATTTTTCTTTTTTTATGGCTTTAAGTTACCCCCTGATTCATGTGATGTATATTTAACTGCTGCTCAATTATGAAATTGAATATAAAAATATCTAATCACACACTCCAGCTAATTATTATAGGAAAGTTGCTACACTTATTATCTACAAAAATACCGCAAAGAGATTACAATGAAAGTTTACTGAAAAGTGTAAACTTTCAGTTTGCAATGGGTAGATCACTGGGTTTATTTTTATTATTTTGACTGGATAATCATTTATAGATGAACTCATTCTCTGTCTATTAGAAATGTCCAGTGCCCAATTAATTCAATTAGTTATATACTGTCAAACGAAGAAGAGTATACACTGGTTACACCCAAGGTATCTTTTTATATATTATGTTAATCTTCTGTGTGGTTTTAAAATGTATGCAAAAATTCTTTGACATTCTCATATTGAGCAGTGGGGTCTATGTGTCTTTCCCTTGAAACTGGGCTACATTTTGTGACTGTTTCTGTAAATAAAGTATGATGTACCTGAAATTATGTGACTTCCGAGATTTTTTTCATAAAAGGTAATGAAGCTTTTCCATTGCTCACTGTAATACTCAACCTTAAAGTTTTCAGCCACCATCTAAGCATGCCCACTGCCCTGAGGTTGCCTTGCTGTTAGGAAGCCCAATATAGTCCACTGAGAGAGAATAAAATAGAAGAGAAGAGAATCATTAAGACTGAATGAAGCTTAGAGAGAGAGAGACAGACACATACATACACACATACACAGAGTTGCAAGTTTGCATCTGTTCTAGTCTCCTGTAGCTCCAGTTCTACCTGCCTTCTTTTTTGCAGAGAGAATCTGAGCTATAATATCCTAGTAGAGCTCTTTCTGAGGAGCCATGGTGTGCAACAGTTAAGATCTTGGATGCTAACTGAAAGGTTGGCAGTTCAAATCCACCCAGTGTCTCTGGAGAAGAAAAGACCTGGCCATCTGCTCTACAAAGATTACAGATGTTCTACTACCTATGGGGCAGTTCTACTACCTAACAACAACAACAGAGTTCTTTGTAAATTACTGACCCACAAAAACTGTGAGAGATAATAAAGTGATTATTGTTGTAAGCTACTAAATTTTAGGGTGATTTTTTTATGCATCATTAAAAAATAAAAATCTTCACAATGTATTATGAGGAAATTATTGGTAACATGAGAAAACTAGGCAAATGTAAATTAATTTTTACAATAAATTAAGTATATACAATATGCTAAGCACAGTAATATTTGGGGATAGAGCAGGACATAAAGAGACACAGTTTCTTCATTCACAAAACATACCATCTAGTAAGGAGTGACTTCCCTAAAGTGACAGAGAGATAGTTAAAAGGACAGGACAAACCATTTTCTTTAAGGTACCAAAGCAACTCAAATCAAGATAACATATTGACTTAAAAGTGCTTTCAAATGCATCTCTACTACTAAGATTATTACACATAATATCAAAATCTATAAAATGAATCCAACATTTTAGTCCACATACCTCTAACCCCTGTACTTGGATTACTTTAACTTCTCCATGGGACTAATTTTTCTTTATTGCACATATTTTTAAATTCACAAAGAATCGCAGCAAGAATACTTTGGATAATATGCATTTTAATTGTATTTTCCTCCCAAAGGCCAGGCACTGCCTGTCGTACCCTATCAAATGCTATTTCAAAACATTTAAGTGAACTAACTTTTTAAAAAAAAATTGTTTAGTCCTGAATAGGAAATAAAATCATCCATGGTGCCTCATGGGCTGTATTTGGCTGCTCAGGTATTAGCAAATCAAGAGACACTGATTACTAATTAAGTTCAGGGAGAAGGAAGCAATTCAAATGGAACACGGACAATCCTCTTGATATAACTGCCAACCAACTCACATTGATCTGGAAAAAGGATTGTGTACTTATCTTGGACTTAAATCACAGAAAGCACATTTAAAACCATCTTAAAGACAATAATTACATTCATGGCACTTGAGTTGCAGAACTTTCCCGCTCTCATTCAGAAAACTGTTACCAATTGCCACTTTTGCTTTTACCTTCTCTCCAACTCATTAAACTTTGTGAAGTTGCAACTGACAGTTAAAATAGTTTTCTGTAGCATTCGCTCCCATTTCAGTAGATTAAATGCTGAGGATCAGAAAGTGGAATATTCTAATTAGGTATATTTACTAGACTATTTTAAAATATGAAATGTAGAAACTTAAAAACTGGAGACTAAAATATGTGTTTACTTTTAGATCTTATAGTGCCTAAATAGTGAATCATGATTCTATATTCTTGTCGAAACAACAACAACAACACAAAACTCTTGGGTATTTCTCTTTTCATTCCAGTAATTGAGCAACGTCTACCAAATGAGTAAGATTGGAATTTGCCTTTCAGTAGGTCATGGCCCAGTGGAGGGTACACATACATTTATTAATGTTTGTAATGGAAGGACTCCAATAGCCATATATGATTAGGCAAGTGATGAAGAGATATTTACCAAAACAGAATGTCCAGTATGCCTTAGGTTACAGTGTTGGGCAGAGGATGACTGTTATGGAAGACAGGGTTAGAAAAGTGTACAGGATAGAGTTGCTTTACAGCTAGCTGGACTGGTGAAGCTCTACCTTCATCTCTAGGGACAAGAGATCTAGTTTTTACTTATGACCAAGAAAAGAGCAGTAGACATTATGATATACTGTTTACAGTCCAACATTCCCTTTGTGACCTAAGATTAATTTATTTACCTATGATTTATAACCAGTTAGACAGCCTGGCTTGACTGCATGATCAGAGTGGCAAACAAACAAACAAATGCCAATCAGATCTCCCTACAGGGAAGAATCTGCTGTGAGAAGTGTACTACTTACCATTGAGTCAATTCAGACTGCTCCATAGAGTTATCAACGATTAATTATTTTTTGGAAGTAGATCACCAGGCCTTTCTTCTGAGGTTCCTCTGGATGGACTTGAACCACACACAACCTTTTGGTTAGCAGCCAAGAGTATTAACTGTTTGAACCACCCAGGTATAGGTGTACCAGGTACAAGCACAGTAGTCTGATGCTCCTCAACTGCTGCAGCTTCAGCATCCACTGCAAAATTCACACTATGGCCACATTGATCCTAGCCTGCTCCCAGTCAATGACTAAACAAGCAGAGATTCTGGAGTGGGGCCATTCCGACCAAATGTGGGATTTTCCCAGTGGACAATCTTTGCTTTATTTCCTCATGGGCCTGGATGGGATTTCTTTAGAGCTGCACTGCAGTCAGGGGCTCTTCCTATGCAATCCTTATTGCTCCCTGTCTTACGTTCTCTAAAGGAGCAGAACTAGTGAAGAGCATCTATAAATATATACAGAGAGAGACTTATTTCAAGGAAATGGCTCACACAATTGTGGAGACTGACAAGTCCCAAATCTGTGGGCCAGGCAACAGGCTGGAGAGGTCTCGTGACTCACGTGCTTGCAGGAGCCTATGAACCCAAAACCTACAGGTCAGATGGCAGGCCGCTGGCTCACAGCGTTGCAGGAGCTGGTGAATCTGTAAACTACAGGTCAGGTAACAGGCTTATAGCTCACATCCCAAGAACTGGAGGTCAGAGAATAAAGAGATGGATGCAAGATAAAGATAGAGAATGAGCTTTGCCAGAATATCCATATGTATTGGATTCAGGCCACATATCCAAAGAAACTCCCCTTCCAAATGATTGGCTTCTCACATCAGATCATAAAATGGAGGATGATTACGTTATGTCTGCCAAACCACTGAGAATCATGACCTAGCCAAGTTGACACGTAACGTTAATCATCAAACTCCCATCTCTTCTTCCAAAGGGCTATCTTGCATTGTGGTCTTAAAGCTCTCCTACTTGCCTCTACTTTATCTTCCCTTTACCCTTCACAGGCATTTCCTCAAATAAATGTTTTACCCATCTTATTCTGTATTGAGATCTGATTCTTGGAGGACACACACACACCATATACATTTCTACTAGAACTATATGATAGATAAAATGGAGACATTTGTACCTGGTACCACATTTTTCAAATAAAAGAAAGCTTTTGAAATATCTGAGACCATTTGTTCATTAAAGTAGTGTGATACCTTCCCAGCAAGCTTTTTGTAATGCAGGGAAAATGTAAATTTCAGCATAAACCAGACCAAATGTTGATGTATTTTGAAATAATTTCACACCCATTTTTATACATGTGTGTGTGCGTTTTGAATACTGGATCAGGTTCTGAAGATTCAATAGTGAGTATAATAAGAGTGACCAAAATGTGTCCTAAGATAACAGTGTAATGGAGGATACACCTAAGGAAAAAAATTTACAATTCTAACAAAAAGTGCTAAGTTATGAATAGTACTAGATATTATGGAATATTTAAGAAAGGTACCTAAGCCAGACATGGAAGGTTAGGAGTAGCTCTCTTGCAGATGTGACAAATTCTGTATAAAGCAAAAGGCAATGCATGAAAGCTCAGAGACTAAAGAGGATATAATTTTGTAGGTCTGAGAATATGTATCTTATCTAACACGAAACATATAATTTAAGATTAACAAAAGTTGAAGCTGGAGAAATAAGCAACATGGTCCCATAATCCCGAGCACCATGTGATATGTCAAGGACCAATGCAGATAACCTATATGGCTTACAGCAGTGGTTTCCTCCTGTCAAAATTAAGTTGAAAATTGAGAATATATGAATTACACATCCTTTTAGCATATTTTTTTGCACACTTAAACACTATTCTTGGTTGGAATATTTAAGTGAAAGAGCTACCCAAAGTACATGGTCTTAATGTGTTTAAACTTTAGTTAGGTAGAACAAACAATACCACTGAAAATAAATACATAAATCCAGATATTGGTAAAAGTCCTCAAGAACATGAAATAGGTAATGTGATAGACCAGCACTTCTAAACTCTCTAATGAAGGTCCATTTTTTCCCCCAGTTCCAGTTCATTGTGGATCAATATATTGAAAGAAATACAATAGCATTTTACAGCAATATCAAATTGTTATAAAAATTTCCAAACACATATTTTCACTTTCTGTACTTATCCTGTCATTAACTAGTAAGAAACAGCTCTTGGCCTGGTACCAGTCCGTGGATCTCCTTTTGAATATCAAGCAGACCGTAACTAGGGGTGGACTCTTTTTATTGGGGTGATCAGAAACAGCCCTTCCAAGAAGATGACAATAAAGCCAAAAGGAGAATAATGAAAGGGTACAGCCACTCAAATATCTGTCAGACAAACACCCCACATAGCAGAAACGTCAGTGAAGGCAATGGTTTGAAATGTATTTAGTATCCTTGAGAAAATGAGAGGTTATTGTGTCCAGAGCACAGTAAATAACATTTAGAAAGCTTTAGGAGTAGGAAGGAAGGGAGAAGTGAAGAAAGGGTCACTTCTAGCAAAGCCTTGAAGACTAACCATGAGAGTTAGGATTTTGTTTTAAAGTAAGATTTGATTGCCTCCACAATTCATAGTAATATACTAGGTATACATAGTAACATACTAGTTAGTGATATATTAAGTAGTGAAGAAAGATTGCATGTAGTCTTTATTAAAAAATATGAGCTTAGAATCTCATAATATTCTTGAAAGAGCTTTTCATTGGCGAAAAAACAGAGATGAGTTAAAATTTGGCTCTGCTAATTACTTTTGATGTGAAGAAAAGCAAGCGGTTTAGTTTATATGAATCTCAGTTTCCAAATTTGTAAAATAAAAATAATGATTATTACTTCCTCACAGGGTAGTTTTCAGAATTAAAAGATCTAGGATATAATAAAGATTTATCAAAATGCCCATTTTATAGAAGATTCTCAATATTAAAAATTATTGTTACTATTCCTTTCATGTATATTACAACCCTAATATAGTATTCAATCATTTAATCCAAACAATTCTGGTTATAAAGTGTTTTGTGAGTTAAAGACTGAGTTAGTAATTTAGAAGGTCAATTTAGGAAAATTTATAGCACATAATTATTCAGTAAATACTTATTAAGAGCCCCATTGTCCTCTCAGAATTGAGTATACATAAAATCTAATAGGAAAAATATAGATAAAATATATCAGACAAATGAATAAAATAATTTCAGATGATATGTGGTAATAAGAAAGTAAAACTGGATGATGTGTAGATAATTGTCCTGGATGTGATGATAGGGAGCTATATAAATTTGGGTCACTTCTGAGGAGGCGACAGAAGACAGTTGACTTTGCACTGTGATTCAGTTCAGTGGAACAGGCATTGGAGAGCTTGGACAAACATGCAAGGTAAGGAGATGAGGCCTGTATTTGTTCCCTATGGTTGCTGTAACAAACTGCCACAAACTTGGTGGCTTAGAACAAGAGCAATTTATTTTCTCACCGTTCTGGTGGCCAGAAGCCCAGGTGCAAGATGTCAGCAGGATTAGTTCTTTCTGGAAGCTGTAAGGCAGTATCAATTCCATGACTCTCTTCTTAGCTTCCAGTGGTTACTGGCCATCCTTAATGTTCCTTGACTGGTAGACACATCACTCCAACGTCTGCCTCTGTCTTCACATGGCATTCCCCTCTGTATCTCTGTGTGTCCTTTGCCTTCTAAGTTCACTGGCATTGGATTTAGGGCCTAATCCAGTATGAATCCTATATTGATATCCTTAACTAATTGCATCTGTAAAGACCCTATTTCCAAATAAAGTCACATTCTGAGGTTCCAGGTGAACATGACTTTGGTGGAGACACTACTCAACCCATTACAAGTTGTTGAATGTGAACCATTGCTATGTGACAAACATGGCTAGTGCAGGAGAGCTAAGAAAAAAGAAAGAATGATTAGAATGATTAAAGTTGAGTAAAGGGAGGTAATAATAAGTTAAGTTAAAAAAAAATTAAGGACTGAATAATTCTGAGAAAAAAAGGAAATAAGTTGAAAAATGTTATAATACGTTAAGATATGAAGTTTTCAGATAAGGCTAGAGATTAGTGGTAAAGTTTGGTAAGAAATAAAAGGTATATTCAATTGGGTTAAAAAAGAATTTAATAAATGCACAATTTACAGTGTTATTGGCGTAGTTAAGAGAAAGGTGAAGTACCCAGGCCTTACAACAGTGGGAATCCATTATCTTTCCTAGGCCTGGAGGGGCAAGGAAGAAGAATGCTTACTGCATTCAGGGAGAGCTGTAGCTATAGGTGAGGGGTTGCCCAACAGGAGCTATGACCTTTGGTAAAGAAGGAAAGCAATTGCCAAATTCCAGACCCCAGGGAAGGAACAGGGGGAGCAATATCCCACAAGCCTCCTCTCTGCCCCTTGATCTCCAACAGTGTCTTTTATTTATTGAACATTCCTAAAAGTCAGAGGGCAGAGAAGGCTGGGTAATACACTCCAGATAACCCTGCAGAGTAAAACTGAGGGTAAAGAAAAGAAGAGAATGAATAGAGTCGGAGCATATAATCAGCATACCTTTTCCGGTCAGAAAGGACTGACCAGTAATATATTCCCAGCCTATCAGGGTGAGGTGATGGGAGCACAGATACAGAATAGGAAATTGCTGTGGGTCATGTATGAAGTGTACATAGTCCAGATATGGGATATAGAGAATATAGAAAACAAACACAATTACAGTGGTAGAATGAAATTATAAGAACGTAGATTAAGATCTAAAATGACTCCATCATTATGAATTAGACACATCTCCTTGCTTCAAAATATAGAGGGTTAAATACAGTCAAGTCTACACTATGGGTGACTGGCCTCCCCTTTCATCTTGTTTTTTTTTTCCCCATTTGTACTCTCAGTCACAATCCTTTCTTCTCTTGTTCTAGTCTTTTCTACTCCTCAAGGTCTGTTATACAAGGCTTTTTAATACCCACCCTGTTTCTCCAGTTCTTCTTCTCCTTCAGTCCTAGTTCAAGTATTTCTTATAGATAAAACCTTACTAACACTTTCTTTTAGGATTTTAGTCCACATTGATTTTTTTGAGGTTCAATTGCACTTAGTCAGAATGATACAATTCAGTACTGTTGGTTTTGAAATGCTTCTTAGGTGTTCCTCTTACTTCATTTCCTGTGGGGCATAATTTTCCTTTTATATTTTTATATACCCTTTAGTCCACAGTACAAAACAGAGTTCAAGCAACATAAGAGAATTAAATATAAATTTTACAAAATTAAACATATTTAATTTTTTTTTTTCTTAATTTTATGTAACCCAGGAGTACAATCTAACACAAACCTAGTTTAGATATGACGGTGGATCAGTAAGAGTTCTGTCAGGGAACATCACTCATTTCCAGTTTCACCAGTTTCAGTGAATAAACTTTAATGAAACAACTATTTATATAAGTGTAGGCAAAGTAAAAGGGACCGATAAAGGGTGCTGAAGAACACAGAAACTAGAAACTTCAGGAATCAGTTACTACTAGTAGGCCTAAAGAGAAGAAGCCATGTTACTTAAAATCAGTGAGGCTGGAGGCCTGGGGCATAGGAGAGTCCTACAGGGACTTTTCTAGGTTGTGAGGAGATACAGCAACTACAAAAAGCAAAATATCTGCTACAAGAACTTGGAAAAGAAATATCCCAGCTGTTCTTTCCTCCTACCCTCATGTTTCCTTTTGGTGTCTCCCATTAGCTGAACCCAGACAGAAGCTAGGGAAAGAGATCCAGGTGCGGCAAGCCCAGGAGATCAGCCTATAAGGCACAGAGCAGGGGAGAGAAGGACAGGAAGGAGTAGTCCAATGGAGTATAACCAACACTACCATAACTGAAAACCAACTTAGTAGATTCTGACTCATAGCGACATATAAGACAGGGTAGAACTGCCCCATAGGGTTTCCAAGGCTGTAATCTTTACGCAAGCAGATTGCCACATCTTTCTCCCATGGAGTGGCTGGTGGGTTTGAACCTCTGACTTTTTGGTTAGCAGCCGAGTACTTAACCACTGCACCACCAGAGCTCTGTGAAAGACGTTAAAACAGGGAAAATCATTATCATTCTTTTCCCTAGAAAAAGTAGTTACAAGCTGAATCACTTTTGCAGTGTCTGATTTTTTGTTTTCGAGCTACATATTCATAAAGAAAAGACCATGGCATGCACAGATGGGATGTCTTAAGCTAAATTTGTATAAATTCACATAAGGGTTGATGTGCATTTTGTGTTTTAGTTTTGTTTTAAAGTGGTGTCAGCTATGGGTAGTATGTCACCCACAGATCCTTACAATAGACATAGTCCCCCCCATGTACTGCCTTGTTTTGCAACACCCTTTCCAGCTATAGTTAACTGGAGTAGGAATGATGAGTTGATACAAAGGAAGAGAATCATAGGTTGGCCAGTGGCCTATTCCCTAACTCCTAGAAGGAAATTATGAGTTGAAAGAAACAGGTCTGAAGGCTGTAGTTGAGTCATATAAACAGTAGAGACCTAGAATGAAGATCCTGTACTATTGTCTAAGATCCCTAAACTGAACTAAACCCATTTCCTTCAAGTCATTTCGGACTCATAGCAACCCTACAGGACAGAGTTGAGCTGCCCCATAGAGCTTCCAAGGAGCAGACGGTGGATTCGAACTGCCAGCTTTTTGGTCAGCAGCTGAGCTTTTAACCACTGTACCACCAGAGCTCCTAGGTGGTGCAAAAGAATTTGCACTCAACTAGTAACCTAAAGATTGGTGGTTCAAATCCATGCAGTGGTGCCATAGAAGAAAGACCTGGCAATCTACTTCTATAAAGATTACAGCTAAGAAAATCTTATGGAGCAATTCTACTTTGTAACACACGGGGTTGCCATGGGTCAGAATTAACTTGATGGCAGTGAATACCCTTGTCTATTGCAATTCCTTCTTTTCTTGTGGTCCATCTTTACTATCAATCTTACTCGTCTCATTCAATTATGTTTTTTACTCTTCCAGATTCTGGATTATTTCTGTTTTCCAGGATTCTTGTAAACATGCATACTATCCACAAATTGTCCATGACTTGACATACCTTGAGTCAAGAATATGGTCTCTGCAAACCAAAAAGTTAAACTAAAACAAGAGGACTCACACTGCATATAAAGCAAAAGAAGAGAGTGTGTAGTCAGGCATGGTGGTTTTATGTGCTGCCCCTGCAATGATCTCAAGAAGATGTATAAAAGGAATATGCTACACAATACCTGATGAACAGGCTGTATTTCGTTCTGTTGTGCAGAGGGTTGCTATGAGTCAAAATCGACTCAACATCACCTAACAACACTATCATCTAACCCACTGCCTACCCAGTTTTTTAACTCTTCCAGTAAGTGAATTTTCTTTTTCCACCCTCAGATAAGTTCCTCAGAGAAATGCATTCCTGTCAATCAACAATGAGCAAGAACATTGTAGGAGATACAAGATAGTGAGAAATATCTGTGTAATAGATGCAAAGCTTTGAAATGATAGCAGAAATTCTGCCCTTGGTGAAGTTCTCTGACCAGTTATTATATGAGGAAAAAATTAAAGTTCTTTTAGATCAGAACATCACTGCATACCATTTATGTTTTTTTTTTTGTAACATTCAGTTAATGTATAGATTTTTCTTTTAAGAACACAGATTGCATTTTTATAAACTAAGAATTTCATGTTTATAAAGTACTGAGTAAAATAACCATCACATGTATCATTTTAGATCAGTATTCCCCCATGCTCATTCAGCAGAACGAGTTTAGAGGGATGTAATTAGTGCTGTGCTAAAAAAAAAAAAAAAAAAAAGGCAGCTTGTAAAGAGATGTTCAGAATTGCTGGGTCCTCTAAAATGCTGAAGTGTACCATAGATCTCTCAAAGGGCAATATCCCAGGAAGATGTTGCCAAGAAATTATTTCTTCCCTGAGTATTTCAAGGGACTACTATTACATGGTTCACACTTTAAAAAAAAAAAAATCTATTCAGATGGTTATCTACTCTAAGTTTTTTCCTGAATATTGCAAGTATGGTGCACAGAGTGAGCGCAATAAAATGACATTTACCTTAAAAATGTTGCTTTAAGAGAGCGAATTTGTGTCTGGATGTATACATGATATCTCCGTCTTAAAAATGGTATTTCTATTTGTGTTGTACATGATACGGTTTACTATGAAATGGTATTTATCAATTATTAATTGCCCCTAAATTCCCATTTGAGAGTAGATATATATTCATGTCTACACATGTGATAAACACACACACATATGATTAGAAGTTATTTTATTGTCTTTTCTTTAGACTAAATGTTAATTTTGGTCAGACAATGCAATCAATGTGGATAAAAATTTTGGATTCTGAAATATCAGTCTCTTAGCAACCACTCAACTAAAGATTCTTTGATATCAATTGATGTACATCAATAGCTTAATGTTCCTTAAAATAAAGAACTGATAATGCCTGATAAATGTTATTAAAATGTCTTTTACAATGTAATGATTAAGTTATAAGACAAGCAAATCCTTTGTCATAAAGGGATGCTGTCTGTTCTGAAGTTGATTTATTTCTAATTCAATGCTGCTTCATTTCTAATTGAGCCAAATTCAAACACTTTGGGAAAACATTTGGGATTTCTCCTGGAGTTTTTAAAGTTACCTATCCTTGGAGCCCTGGTGGCACAGCGGATAAGCTTCCAGCTACTAACCAAAAGGTTGGCAGTTCGAATCCACCAGCAGCTCCTTGGAAACCCTATGGGACAGTTCTACTCTGGCTATGAGGTTTTGTTTTGTTTTTTTAAAGTACAGCAAGGATAACAACAACAACCAAAAAAAACCCCATTGCCATCGAGTCAATTCCAACTCATAGCAACACTGTAAGAGCAGAACTGAATTCAAACTGCTGACCTTTTTGGTTAGCAGCAGAGTTTTTAACCACAGGGCCACGAGGCCTCCTGCTGTACTTTAAGTGTATAAAACTCCCAATCCTGACAGCCTACACTTCTTAGAATTCGCCTAACTTTACTTTGAGGAAGTAATTTAACACTGGATTAGGAACAATTTCTTGGTTAGAATATTCAAGTAAAAAAGGGGTTATAGTGGGCAGGAATAAGTTATCTACTTTCTCCTAAATCCTGGAACGGTAAAGAAAATAATGAAACATTCTTACAGAAGAGGTAATGTGTGCCTCTAGCTTCTGAAACATCAAAAGAGGAGGAGGAGGGAGGGAAGAAAAGTACTGGAATCATCTGTAATATAGCTTCTTGCCTCTCTTAATGTTTCCTAGAAATTTACTTCCAACGGGTGAATGGTAAAAGATGTTTTCAGTCTGCATAGGGTGGGACACTGTTTCAATGAAGCTAGCAAATTTGTTTCACTTTGTATATTTGGATATATTTTTAGGAATATAGCAATGGCTTGTCACATCAAAATATTGTAAATCCTAGTAGAGCACTTGTTCCTCTGGTATTGCTTTTAATAGGGATTGAGTAGTTTGTTACCCCCTCCATCTACTCATCTTCAGAACACCATCCTTAAATATACAATACCCTAGTGGACTATATGAAGACGAATGGGACATCAGGATTGGAGGAAGTCTCATTAACAAACTGCAATACGCAAAAGACACGACTTTGCTTGCTAGAAGTTAAGATGACTTGAAGCACTTACTGACATAGATCAAAGACTACAGCCTTCAGTATGGATTATACCTTAACATAAAGAAAACACAAATCTTTCCCACTGGACCAACAAACAATATCATGATAAATGGGGAAAAATGAGTTTGTCAATAATTCTGTTGTAATTGGATCAACAATCAATGTCCATGGAAGCAGCAGTCAAGGAAACAAATGATGTATTGCATTGGGAAAATTTTCTACAAAAGAACTCTATAAAGTATAAAAAAGCAAAAATGTCACTTTGATGACTAATGTGTGCCTTACCCACCTACGGTCTTTTCAATAGACTCACATGCATGTGAAAGCTTGACAATGAAAAAAGAAGAAAGAAGAATTGATGCATTTGGCTTGTGGTGTTGGTGAAGAATATCAAATATACTATAGCCCGCCAGAAGACCTAACAAATCAGTCTTAGAAGAAATACAACCATAATGCTCCTTGGAAGAAAGGATAGCAGAACTTCAACTCAATTACTTTGGACACATTATCATTAAAGACCAATAGCTAGAGAAATACATCATTTTGATAAAGTAGAGGGTCACCAAAAATGAAGGAAGCTTTCAATGAGATGGATTGATACAATAACCACAAAAAGGACTCAGACATACCAACGATCATAAAAATGAAATAGGACCAGACAACATCTCTTTCTGTTATTCATAAGGTCACCATGAGTCAGAGCCAACTCAATGGCAATTAACAAGTAATTATTGTAAACAAAAGAAAAACAATGGTATCCCAATGTAATCAAAATGGCTATTTACCCTTATTTACCCTTATTATTCTCTTTTTCCTTGAATTCTAGGTGGATATATGCTCATCCAGAATAAAGTCTTATTTCCAGACACCTTGCAGCTAAATATGGCCATATGAGTAAATTCTGACCAGTAAGATATAAGTATCTATGGTACTCTCTATGAGAGAAAATCTGTGTGCACCCCTTGCCCCTCTTCTACCTCATTCTTTTCATCTTGCTGCCTAAAATGCAGAAGCTGCCATCTTGAACCATGGCGATGAGGGCCATACACTGGAGATGAAGAAATGTGTATCACAAGGGACTTAGTAGAGCAGTGCTGCCACACCAGTCATGCCCTGTTGACCTCTGGTATTTTGGATAAGTGGAAATAAATTTCTAAATTGCTTAAGCCACTGACTAATACAGATTTATTAATTGGAATTCAAACTATTCATTTTAGACTGTATAAATTTAGGCTTATCAAACATCATAAAGAGGATGGCATTAAAGACTCAGAAATTAATTCTGCGTTGTAGTGGCTGTAATCTTGTCGTGGAAAAATGTTCGGTCAAGAGTTATCTGTAGTAACTTGGAAGCCAAACCATTAGCTGACCCAGGGGAAAAGGTAGGACATTTTAGAAAAAAACTTGCTACTTCTTTCAACAAAGCCCTTCAAGGGAGAGGAACTCAAGCCATAGCTAAGCAAACTACAAGCAGAGTAGAAAGGGGATGATACATTTTATACTTTTTACCTTGGTTTGGGATCCAAGTTGAAAAGAGTCCAATAATTTTGGAGTGTTGAAGGTTTCAAAAGGTCAAATGCTTTTGTACTAAATACTAGACCAGTTAAGTGTTGGCTTCAAAATGGCAGACTTAGCAATAAATAATACTGATATCCTGCCCCACAAAGGTTGTGAGGCTAACAGAAGGTATAGTCTTCAAATCCTGTGACATTATTTCAGACAGCCTTAATTTAATCACAACTAATTGAGAGCTTGGAGAATGTACAGAGTTCTATAAACAGAACAAAGTTTTAAGCCTTAAAAACTAGGTTTAGACAGATTTTTTGCTACTGGAATATAAATATTAAATTGATTAGAAGCAAATAAACAAGCAACCCACAGAATTTTGAAAACACTGCATAGCTAAAGAAAACATGCAACAGGACTGAAAAAGTTAGTAAATTTTCTACCAAAAAAATAAATAAATAAAACCATCTCAGGACTCACAACTCGTGCCAGTAGAAAGTGAGATCCTAAATCTGTACAATTCATAAGAAAGACATATTTTTTGATGCCTACCACAAATGCGACCAAGGAGAATAAAGAATGAAAAAGAACCTCACAGAAGGTGGCCAGCAGCCAATGAAAAACAGGGTCTTTCCCAGAGAGTACAATCAGGAACTACAAGATATGCTAATGAAAGAATTTTTCCCTCTGTCAGAGGAGGGAGTTTTTATTTTCTTGGCCCAATGAGATTATATTGTTGTTATGGCCCAGCAATGACTGGAGGTTTTTACTGTGGTTTCCTGACTCTATTACACCATTGTATCCTTACATTTGATGACGAAGACTGTTGACCACACAGTGAGATACTGGACTTTGAACCAGTTGCAAAAGCTTAAAGAGATTTTAGGGGTTTTTTATCCATAGAGTCAAAAAAACGCTATGAGACAGTTTTACTCTGTCATGTGGGATTGCTATGAGTCAGAATCTATTAGACAGCCCGTAAGATGCAGTGGTTAAGAGCTTGGCTGCTAACCAAAAGGACAGCAGTTCAAATCCACCAGCTACTCCTTGGAAACCCTATGGGGCAGTGCTACTCAGTCCTATAGGGTCTCTATGAGTCAGAATCGACTCGACAGCAATGGGTTGGGTTTGGTTTTAACAACAACCCTTAAGAGAGAGGGTGAATATGTTCTTTGTGTGGGAAGAATAGTATACACTAATATTTAGGTGGTCAAAGAGGAGG
The DNA here is from genome assembly GCA_030035585.1 of Dugong dugon. Taxonomy (NCBI): domain Eukaryota; kingdom Metazoa; phylum Chordata; class Mammalia; order Sirenia; family Dugongidae; genus Dugong; species Dugong dugon. Next base: position 66,557,555 of record CM057466.1, read on the forward strand.
ACAGGGACAGTGACTGCTAGCTGACACCCAATATTAAGTCTCCCCTTTCCTTGGTAACATAAATTTTAGCTGGGCACATTTTCTAGGCTCCCTTTTGATTAGATGATGTAGCTATGCAACTAAATTCTTGTGACTGAGATGGCTTCCATGCCCTTACGAGTTTGTTAAGAGTATGACCTATGTTCTTTCTTCTTCCTTTTTTCTCCTTCCTTCTGATTGTAAGGCAACTATGCTGTTTAAAGCTGAAGTACATGTGAAATGGCTTTGGAAATGTAGGCCACACACGCATCAAGATAAAAAAGACGAGGATCCATGACATTATAATATAGTATATCAGCCATGGGCCACATATACTCAATATTTCCCATGCGGAAGAAATAAACTTTTAACCTGCTTAAGCCACTGTTATTTGCAGTTTCTTGTCACTGACAACCAAATGCAATACAAATAAACTTAACCACTTTAATTCAAAATATAGCAAATATAAATGAAAATTTACATCTTCAAGTAATGGAAAATCCAAGTATAACAGTATATTAATTATAAAAAGAAGCTGATTTTCTCATGCAACAAATCCTTAGTAGAAGACAGTTGGTTTAGATTCAGCTGTATCAGGACGCATGAGAGATCTACATGCTGCATTGGGTCAGTGGTAGAAATCTCATGAGAGAGAAGCAGATTGATTCCTGGCTAATGCACCTCATGTGCAGCCACCACCCACCTGTCAGTAGAGGTTTGAGTGTTTGCTCTCCAGACTAAGGTGGGCTAGGAAGAAGGGCCTGGAGATTTATTTATGAAAATCAGCCAATGGAAACCCTGTGGATAACAATGGTGAGATCCCCAGCCAATCATGGGGATGGTGCAGGACTAGGCAGCTTTTCTTTTTTTTTTTTTTTTGTGGGTGGGGTCCTCATGAGTTAGGGCAAACTCAACAGCAACTAACAACAACAAATCCTTAGGATGTTGGCATATTTTACTTACTCTTTTACTTCATGGTTACAAGAAGGCTACCTCAGTCCCAGATCTTATAACTCTTTTAAGGAAGAAAGGAGGGTGAAAAGACATTAGTTTTGTCTGGTCCTTTTACCTGTAAGACAGTATGCCAGCAGGCTTTCCCTTAGATCTCATCGTTCCAAACTGGGTAGCAGTTTCAGCCTAGGATGTAGAGGGACTGGAAAAATAAAATATAAATCTCTAACATGCACAGTGAAAGGTATTGAGGGAGAAGGAGCTTGGTAATGTTTATTCCTATCATGTGTCAAGATATTTCCAATAAAAAAACAATAAGCAACTGCCATCGAGTCAATTCAAACTCACAGTGACCCTATAGGACAGAGTAGAAATGCAGCATAGGGTTTCCAAGGCTATAAATCTTTACAGAAGCAGACTGCCACATCTTTCTCCTGCAGAGCAGCTGGTGGGTTTGAACCACTGACCTTTCAGTTAGCAGCCATGCACTTTAAGCACTGTGCTACCAGGCCTCCTTATTTTCAATATACTTGCTCTCAAGTAAAAGTGAACTGTTTGAAGTGATGCTTTCACATGCTATCCCAGTTAGTTGGCCTAATAAAGTGCTTAGTGTTTCTGTTCTACCTCCTAGTTTATTGCACAGCATCTAGGGTCTTAAAGCTCTTGCAAGCAGCCATTCAAGAACAACTGGACTCTATTAGCCTAAAACAACAGAAGAGGGAGAGTCAGGAATAGAAGGAGGATATGGAATGTATGGCTAATTGCCTCCATAAACAACTACCTCCTTTGTCTTGAGACCAGAAGAACTGGATGATGTCTGGCTACCATTACTGAACATTTTGATCAAAGATTCTATAGAAGGAACCTGATCAAAAGGAGGAAAATACAGAACAGAATTTAAAACTTTCATGAACTCTAGACTTTCTGGAGCCATGGAGGTGAATAAACCCCTGAAACTATTGCCCTGAGGTAAGATTTAAACCCTTAAACCAAAAACATACCCAGAAGTCCCTGATGTAGCAGTGATTAAGAGCTATGGCAAGCCACAGCTGTTAACCAAAAGGTCGGCAGTTCGAATCCACCAGCTGCTCCTTAGAAACTCTATGGAGCAGTTCTTCTCTGTCCTATAGGGTAACTATGAGTCAGAGTTGACTCCACGGTGATGGGTTAGGCTTGACTGAAGCTGAAGAAAATTAAAACAAGTTCATGAGAGTCAAAGTATGACCTTGAGTCTATGCCACCTGAATTTAGAGACTGTTTCAAGAATAGATTTGATGCACTGAACACTAATGACTGAAGACCAGATGAGTAGTGGAACGACGCCAAGAACATCATACGTGAAGAAAGCAAGAGGTCATTAAAAAGACAGGAAAGAAAGAAAAGACCAAAATGGATGTCAGAAGAGACTCTGAAACTTGCTCTTGAATGTTGAGTGGAAAACGCAAATGGAAGAAATGATGACGTAAAAGAGGTGAACAGAAGATTTCAAAGGGTGGCTTGAGAAGACAAAGTAAAGTATTATAAAGACATGTGCAAAGAACTGAAGTGACAAAACCAAAAGGAAGAACATGCTCGTCATTTATTAAGCTGAAAGAAATGACAAAAAAGTTCAAGCCTCGAGTAGTAATAGTGAAGGAGTCTATGGACAAAATACTGAACAACGTAGAAGCGTCAAAAGAAGATGGAAGGAATACACAGTCAAAGTACCAAAAAGAATTGGTCGACACTCAATCATTTCAGAAGGTAGCATATGATCAAAAATCTATGGTATGGAAGGAAGAGGTCCAAGCTGCACAGAAGACACTAGTAAAAACAAGGCTGCAGGATTTGACGGAATACCAATTGAGATGTTTCAACAAACAGTTGCAGCGCTGGAAGTCTCACTTGTCTATGCCAAGAAATTTAGAATACAGCTACCTGGCAAATCGACTAGAAGAGATCTAATTTTATGCCTATTCCAAAGAAAGGTGATTCAACCAAATATGGAAATTATCAAACAACATCATTAATATCAAGTGAAAGTAAAATTTTGCTGAAGATCATTCAAAAGGAGCTGTAGCACTACATCTACAGGAAACTGCCAGAAATTCAAGCCTGATTCCAAAGAGGACATGACAAGAGGGGTATCATTTTTGATATCATATAAATCCTGGCTGAAAGCAGAGAATACCAGAAAGATGTTTACCTGGGTTTTATTGACTATTCAAAGGTAATTGGATGTTTGGATCTTAACAAATTATGGATAACATTGTGAAGAATGGGAATTCCAGAACACTTAATTGTGCTTATGAGGAACCTGTACATAGACCAAAAAAGACAGTCATCTGAACAGAACAAGGCAATACAGCATGGCTTAAAGTAAGGAAAGGTGTCAGGGTTGTCTCTTTTCACTATACTTATTCAATCTATATGCTGAGCAAATAATCCGAGAGGCTGGACTATATGAAGAAGAATGGGGCATCAGGATTGGAGGAAAACAAATTAACAACCTGCAGTATGCAGATGACACAACCTTGCTTGCTGAAAGTGAAGAAGACTTGAAGCAGTCACTGATGAAGATCAAAGACTACAGCCTTCAGTATGGATTACACCTCAACATAGAGAAAACAAAAGTCCTCACAACTGACCCAATAAGCAACATCATGATAAACAGAAAAGATTGAGGTTGTCAAGGATTTTATTTTAGTTGGATCCACAATTCACCCCCATGGAAGCAGCAGTCAAGAAATCAAAAGACACATAGCATTGGGCAAATGTACTGTAAAAGACCTCTTCAAAGTGTTAAAAAGCAAAGATGTCACTTTAAGGACTAAGGTGAGCTTCTCCCAAGCCATGGTATTTTCAGTCGCCTCATATGCATGCGAAAGTTGAGCAATGAATCAGGAAGACTGAAGAACTGATGCCTTTGAATTATGGTGGTGATGAAGAGTATTGAATATACCGTGGACTGCCGGAAGAACAAATAAATCTGGCTTGAAAGATGTACAGCCAGAATGCTCCTTAGAAGCAAGGGTGGCTAGACTTTGTCTCACATACCTTGGACATATTACCCCTGGAGAAGGACATCATGCTTGGTGAAGCAGAGAGTCATAGAAAAAGAGAAAGACTCTCAATGAGATGGATTGACACAGTGGCTCCAACAATGGGCTCAAGCATAACAAGGATTGTGAGGATGGCACAGGACTGGGCAGTTTTTCATTCTGTTGTACCTAGGGTTGCTATGAGATGGAACTGACTCAATGGCACCTAACAAGAACAACAGTGACAAAAGAGTTTTAATTTTCCTGCAATCCAGATTTCTGACTTTCATGGAAGTTGGGGTAACCCACATAGGCCATTGCCCTTAGGTGTCCTTCTGAAACGTAAACCTTGAAAAAAGTGGTTTCTAAAAGCCACCTTTGAGTCAAAAAATGTACCCTTTTGCTTTGGGCATTGTGCTGTTTGAAGAATTCACTTTTGGGAAACAGACTCCAAGGGTCAGACTGGGAGCTAGATTTAGGTTAAATCAGTAATTATTTTAATTGTTACTCAAGGCAATGATGTATGAAAATCCCAACCACAAATTTGTTTATCGGTTCTGTTCGCATCTTTTTATCATGGCAATGTTGACAAGATTTGATAAAAGAATTTAGAAGTTCTTTTAATCTTCAGAACATTTCTGACACTCTAGTCAAAATATTACCCCAATTTCCAAATTGTATATTCAATAAATTTTAAGCAATTTCTATTACTGGCTTAATACGATTTTTGTTTTAAAGCCAATATTGCTAATGTACTTATGGACACATGCCTTTGGGATAGATTTGGAGTATTAAAACATGCTGTATTGCTACTCTAAAGGGAAAAGTTATTAATTTCATGGGAAAAATATGCAAGTCTGTTTTCAATGACACTCATGTATTTATATATTCAACTGTTTTCTAAGAAAATATTTTCTATTACTAGCTGTTTGTTGAGTAGTAGGAAATAAACTGTTTCTTAAATTATCCATGGGACATCAAAGTCTTTCATGCTATTAAGTTTAGATAAGATATATTCTAGCTTGTTTTTTCTTGGTTGAACAGAAAATCACATGAAAATGTGAAACATTTTATGTCCACATTTATTGAAACTTTATCTTTGCTTTATTACATAAATATGGGAAATAAAATCCTCAGTAAACATAATTTTGATGGCGGATATCTGCTGGAGTTGAGAGAGTAGCTAGAATATCCTACAATAAAATAAGCATTCTGGTATGTAAGGTGAATAAAACCTAAAAAATCAAACTTGTTGCCATCGAGTTGATTCTGACTCATAGTGACCCTAGCGGACATAGTAGAATTGTCCCATAGGGTTTCCAAAGAGTGGCTCCTGGATTTAAACTGCCGACCTTTTGGTTAGCAGCCATAGCTCTTAACTACTAAACCACCAGAGCTCCAAGTTGAATAGAAAAGAGAGAAAAAAAAGAAAAATCGGTGTACACAAAGGTGGGTCATGCTTTCCTGTTACTTGTCCACTCTTTTTTTTTTTTTTTTCTCGATATGATTGTGCTTAAAATGTGGGTGTGGTGTGAGCATGCATGTACATCATGTGCTCAGCTTCTATCAGAAATAATCTCCAGTTCTTTACTGAATGAACAGGAAAATAAAAATGGCAAGTGTTCCTGCCTGCATTTCTTCCCTGGTATCTCAAGAGAAAAGTCACAGATTTTGCAAAGACTAGAGAGGATCCCAACTTTAAATGCTCAGAAGCTGCTGTTTTCTTACTTTGACTGACTAACTTATGAATATTACACTGCAAATGAGTTACTTCTATCACTACAATAGCCAGAAAGAGCCAGGGAGTTATTGTTCTTCTTTCTTTTTGTATTTTTACCGTAAAGTTAGCCAAAGTTCTTTCAAAATGACAAATGTTAATTATTTCCCTCCCATAGCTTTGAAACAATAAAACAAGTAAAATCCAAAGAGGAAACAGGAATTTGTTTAGCCTAACTGGTTTACCCTTGCCATACTGTTAAATATTGAAGTTGCTGAATAAAGATTTTGCATTTCCATTGCCATAGTGTTCTCTCAGGTAGGTAGAATACAAAAGGGGAAGTGGGGCAAGGGAAGAAAAGATTGCTCAAGTGGATATTTTTCACTTACAGTTCTAGCTTTGTCCGGAGAAATCTAAAGCAATCAAAAAACCTACTTTAAAAACAAAATCCAAACAAAAAACACCGCATAAATATGAGACTAACATCGAGTGTTGCTAAAGGACAGAATTCTGCTTCTGTGGATATTTTCACTTTAACATGGAGGAAAAAGAATTTCTATAAGTCTCGGATGATTAGCCCGAAGAAATGCTGAACACGTCACAGTGTCCTACAATTGTCCACTGGCCATCCCCCAACTCCCTGAAGACCTGCCCTCCGAGTCCCACCTTTACCAATTACCATATGAAGCTAGGGAATTTAGAAGTAAATAGGGTAGCACTACCTGCCCTCACTAAAGCACTCTCTATGAAAAGGTTTCATAGTTATGGAAAAACATTGATCTGGCTTTTGTTGTCTGTGGGATTATTATCGGGAGATAGCTAGCACCATCTAGCTGCAACATGCACAGGTTAAAGTTAACTTTGAGCTCTTGAGTCCATGCAGACATTTGAATAACATCCAAGGAGACTTGGAAACATGATAACATCAGCACAGGAGCAAACCTATGGAATTATATGTAAAACATATAATGTTCACTTGAATTGAAGCATGGAAGTTTTGTTATTGTTGTTTTAATTTTCTAAAGGCTTAAGCAAGCATGGAAAAAAAATACCAGCCGAATATTTTGCCTCAAGCCAAGCCATAACTCACTGTGTTAGAAATGCAATTTTTCTTCCATGAACTAGTATTCTGACAATATGCTCACAAATACTAATGTTCCATAATCTTGAAATTTTCCTGGTTACAGTCAATGCATTTTTCCTAGGCTAATATTTCCAGAACATCTCTTAAATCTTTTCAAACTGTTAAAATATTTTTATGCTTTAACATTGTATGAATTCTGGAACCTTTACAAAAAAATAAAAGGCTCTTGCAGTTCTCCTGTGTAACTGGGAGAAGAATATGACCCTGAAACATGTATGGCAGGTTAATTTCTTTGAAACATCCATTTAATGGCAATTTGCCATAAATTTCAATTGTTTGTAATATTGTATTTTCTACTTCCCCAAGGTTGAAATTTGTTTTTCTTATGAGCATATCGGGAATATAACATTTAAAAAAAAGTACAGAAAAAAATACAGATCTACAGACCATTCCTCATGGGTGAAATGAAATTTAACACAGGTGCCTGGTGGCTGTTCTTATTCATGACACAGGAATGCACTAGCTCTAGTAGTTTATGTGAAAAGGCATAGTTCAGAAAAAGAATGTATTTCACTAGGACAAATAGCCTACCTTGGAGTGAATAGAAAAATCCCACAAGAGAACTTTGGCAATGAGTCAGTTGCTGGTAATGAGTCAGTTCAAATGAGATGGGGAGTTAGCATTGTTTCTGTTCCAGGAGATGAATGATTAAAAATAGTCCCTACACCGGGTGCTCTGTGGTGCTCTTGACCTTCACACCCATCTATGTTTGCAGGTGTTCCTTCGGATTTACAGGGACAAACACTGTCTTTCTATTTTTCCATGAAGTATAATTTTAGTGGCATGCATGGTGGATGAGTGCAGTCACTTCTCTTGCCATTACAGCTAAATTCTCAACAAGAGGATCCAAAACGTCATCCATAAAAGTTAAATGAGTATCACTGGAACTGAAAGAGTTGCTTGCATTTGTATACACCTTATGAGTATAGGGCTATGATTTGCTATTTGCATTCAAGTGGACAAAGAGAATTTAAATTTTACGGGACATAGTAATATTACATCCAATTTCTTATGATGAGTTTAAAAATAAAGGACGGGAAACAGCATTATTTTATTTGAGGAAAAATACTGCTTTTGATTGGTATGCCATTAAAATCAGGAGTTCTGGTGGTGCCGTGGTTAGGGACTTGAATGCTAACCGAAAGATTGACAGTTCGAACCCACCGGACTCTTAGCAGGAGAAAGATGTGGGCAGTCTGCCTCCCTAAAGATTCTAGCCTTGGAAACCCTATAGGGCAGTTCTACTCTGTCCTGTAGGGCCACTATGAGTCAGAACTGACATGATGGCAGTGGATTTACCATTACAATCTTAATTGTAGTATAAGCTCATTTTTACGTTAATATACTAAAAAGATAACCGAATTTACTGCCTCCTACCATGGTTGTGCTAAGGGAGTAGCGGAACAGGAGAGAGAGCAGATTGACAAGAGACAAAATACAGGACGACTTTACTGTACTATTACTACTACTGCTGGGAACAAGCGAAAGAAAGGCTGCCTCCTCATCAACCGTGATTCTGCCTCTAAACTGAACAGAGAGAATAATATGGAAGAGATGTTGGAGATAGATTAAATTTAATCTTTTTTTAAAGATAGGTCTTGTATTATAAAGAACTAGTTAATATTAGATTACATGGATTTACAGAAGCTAATCTATACTAATTTTCTGAGTTGCAACTTTTACATTTGTTTTTTTGTATCTGCCTTTGGTAGTTCTAGATAATTTAAGAGGGTGTTATTGAACCTTTCAATTGGTTTGGAGGAATTGAAGCAGAGCAGCACTAGGAAAATACAAATGTACAGGAGCTTCTATGATATTGTACTCAAGAACTAATAAGTGTTTTGATTTCATAAAAATGAATAGTACTAGTAAAGGAACTACATAAAAGGGAAGGAAATTCAGTCAGCGTGGTCCAAATGGAAAAGATTAGAATAGGATTTTAAACAGAACTTTTAAGAAGAGTATTTGTCTTTATTTTGCTTTTAATCTTTATATCTTAAAAATGTGTTGCTATTCTGATTTGATGCAATACCTTAGTGTTTTAGGGTTTACTTTATTTTTCGGATGGTTGATGCTGCAGTGATACTCATAATGGATACTTTCTAGACCTGCTTATTCTGAACCCAGTTGTAAAGAGGATAGCTAGGCCCACCTGAAGAGAGCACTGCCAGTTGACAAATATGGACAGTTTGTGCATGAAAACGGAAGCAACAATTACAGTCAATAAGCACATGTGGAGATTTTGGAAGAGTCATGAAACTACAGTAATGTTAAAAAGGGTATCATATAAAAGGAATTGAAATGTGCATATAAATTTCCAGATAACTATAAATTACATGACTCCTAAAGTGGAATTTTGAAAAATTAAGTGGTTTAAAATATAGAGGTAGACTCTTGTTTTTTAATAAGATGTACAACACGTCAAAAACTTAAATTGCTTAGAAAAACACCCAAAATTAGTGTCACAGAATATGTGAGTAGATACGATTCCAATCCGGTAGTGTCATCCAAACATATCAGGAAGGGGATCCTAAGAGGGGACAGTGAAATCCTGAAATCCGGTTATATAGGTCATTGTTAAGTTAATTTCTCCAGAGATAGCATCAAAGCACAGGGCAGGTTACAGAAACAGTCACCAAGGACATATCATGCATCCTAAAACAGCCTCTAGTCAGACCTGGATTTCTTGCTTCTCTAAGCTGGCTGCAGATAGATAATTTTCAAAAAGAGCCCAATGCCTAAGGCCAAATAGTTTCCGCTAAGCTGATCACTACGCTATTGTTTGACCTGAAGGTGACTCCAAGCAACCAGTTCCTTCAAGATTCAAGAGGACACCTAAGGGCGGATGGCCTGGGTGGGTCACCCAATTCCATGAACCCAGAAATCTGGATTGCAGGAGAATCAAAATGATTTTCTCAAATGAGAAAAGACATAATATGTTGAAGAGTGATGATTACTATGTCTGGCATTTCTCTTGTTTCTTTATTAATTAACTACTTTGAGAACTTCTATTTTGGTTACTCAGCCTGCCAAACTTTGGAAATCCCAAATGGGGACAATTTGCATAGTGCCTTGGGCTGTCATATGGGCTTCCCCCAGGATATCAGGCCCCAACACTGGTATAAAAGGACTGGGCCTGAGGTGAAGTTTGGGCAAGTTAAAATACAGTTCTGAATGCAGTTATCAAGGATGTGTGATAGAGTTTCACGTGCCTTTGGAGGAACAAAAAAGAGAAAGAAACCATAATATTTCTACTGGGAAGTGTAGAAGAAGCCATGAAAAACTGTTCTGGTATCATTGAAAAGCGGGGCAATGGAAACTGCACCCTGGAAGATTTTTGATCTTTAAGGTAAGTTAGAGTGGCACTCAGTGGAAGAAACATTGTGATTTGGCATAAGGAGAAAGAGTACAATATTTTGGTGATTATTACCAAAGTAAAAAATTACGAGCTACAATATGTGGAAATGGCAGGGTTTGGCAAACATGACAACCCTAGAATGAAAATACAATGAAATAAGTCAAAAATCTGTAACGTAGTCAAATGATGTTACTTCTAGATGTAGCCATAGGGTCCAGTTAAGCGAATGCCATTCTTTAGAAAAGAGATTTAGGCAGTGGAGAGTTTAGGTACCAGTAGCTTTAAAAACACTACAACCTTCAGTATAGATTACACCTCTACTTAAAGACAACAAAAATCCTCACAACTGGACCAATAAGCAACATCATGATAAATGGAAAAAAGATTGAAGTTGTCAAGGATTTCATTTTACTTGGATCCACAATCAACACCCATGGAAGCAGCAGTCAAGAAATAAAAAGATGCATTGCATTGGGTAAATCTGCTGCAAAAGACCTCTTTAAAGTGTTGACAAGACAATCCTCTTGTGAGGATTTTTGTTTTCTTTAAGTTGAGGTATAATCCATACTGAAGGCAGTGGTCTTTGATCTTCATCAGTAAGTGCTTCAAGTCACAGGTAAACATCTTTCTGGTATTCCCTGCTTTCACCCAGGATCCATCTGACATCAGCAATGATATCCCTTGTTCCACGTCCTCTTCTGAATCCAGCTTGAATTTCTGGCAGTTCCCTGTTGATATACTGCTGCGGCCATATATCAAAATTTTACTTGCATGTGATATTAATGATATTGTACGATAATTTCCACACTAGGCTGGATCACCTTTCTTGGAAATAGGCATAAATATGGATCTCTTCCCATTGGTTGGCCAGGTAGCTGTCTTCCAAATTTCTTGGCATAGACAAGTGAGCACTTCCAGTGCTGCATCCATTCGTTGAAACGTGTCATTTGACATTGAGTCAATTCCTGGAGCTTTGTTTTTCGCCAATGCCTTCAGTGCAGCTTGGACTTCTTCCTTCAGTACCATCAGTTCCTAATCATATGCTACCTCTTGAAATGGTTGAACGTCGACCAATTCTTTTTGGTATAATTACTGCATATTCCTTCCATCTTTTTTTGATGCTTCCTGTGTCATTTAATATTTTCCCCATAGAATGTTTCACTACTGCAACTCAAGGCTTGAATTTTTCTTTTTTAGTGCCTTTAATATGCCATACTTTCTCACTTTATGGTTTTCATTATATTGTTTCCTCTTTCCCCCACAAAACTTCTAACTAATGCTCATGCTTCCTTCCAATCTCAGTTTAAGTGCTACTTTAAAAAAAAGAAAAGAGTTTCCATCCATCAAACTATATTTGTTTTCCCTTCTATGTTCTTTCATCCCACTCTATACTTCTTTCTTGGTAGCAGTCAATATGTTTCTTCAAATTCTGTGTTCCCTTAACTATGACAGTGGCTCCAAAACCAACAACAGGGTCTGGCATATAACCAGTGTTTGAAAAATATTGCAAGTATTTAATTAACCAAAAATTAAAGATGAAAATTCTAATACAAATATCTATTATACATCAGCATATGCAACTTCCAACTTCCAAGTGATCAACATGCAAGAAGCATATCCTTCAAAATAACTGAAAATTACAGGCAAACTCAACCCTGACCTGGCTTCAGGATGTTACACTAAAGAAGTTATTTCAGATTAGAGCATGCAAAGTGCATATTTTGCCAAAGCAAAAACTATCTTGAAAGAGTAATATATATACAATATAATACACTGGACTTGAGGAAATGTCATAGCAATCAGATCACCCAATATTGATTATCCTGGTCATTAGTATCACAGTTTAGTTCACATAGTATATCACATTCAGAAGGTTAAGGTCAAAAAGCCTAAGGATACTGCCAGATTTACAACAGTATTAATAAATATTCATGAGCCTACTGTATTTCCTTTAAGATGCCCTTTGACAAACTTTCCAGGAGAATTGAGACTTTGTCAAGACTTCAAAGATCATATGATCGATGGTTCTAGTAGCCAGTTATAAATGGCAGTGTAATTCTTTTTGGGAGAAGTTTTTCCCATTATTACAAATTGTTTAGAAGTCTTTGGGAACAAGCACGTTCATACGAATAATAATCAGTCACTAAGGATTTATCCCAATGACTATTTTACCATGGGAAGTTATTACCTCCTTAGCCAAGACACCATCAGAGAGAATGAAATTTTAAGAAAGACCCAGAATTATTCAAACTAGATATAGTCATTGTGCAAATTCATTTCAACTTCATATTTTGTGGAAGAAGTTTAAAATAAGAAGAAGAAAAAAAGACTGACCATATATTCACACATTATATTCTGAAAACAACTATAACACATCTGGTTGATTTTGTCACTAGGGCTTATATCAAAACCTACTGATGAAATGAGACTGTAGATACACTGTGAAAAAAAAGCCCTTAGACAATAATTTTAGTCCTTGGTTGTGGGGATATATGCCATTTAAACATGGCTGCACTATTGACAACTGCAGCCCCCACAGGCCTCTATGCTGTATACAACATGTTAGAGACTTGTCAGCGATAAGAAAGAGATTAGGAACGACTTGTTTTCCCAAACCTATTGTCCTGTTACTGAGTGGCTTGTTTACCTGAATTCCTTCTCCCTTGCCTGAAACTTATTGTTACTCACCCAAAGCTCATTGTTCTGTTATTTGCTTCACTGCTTGCTGTATTGACTATAAATAAACTCCTGGGACTGGAGCTGGGGTTCGACTCCTCAGAATGACCCTCCTGGCCCCACTTCTCTGTAAGAGTTGTGGCATTGGTTACTGTATCTGCCGCCCCGACAACCGCCGCCGCTGCGACACTTAGTATTTAATCAAATCCTTACTCTTACGGATAAAGAAGAGAAGATAGTGGAATACCTTTAAAGAAAATAATACTAAATGTTTGATTGAATAATTATTACCTATTAGAAATTTAAAAAGAAGATGAAATATGAAATAAATTCTCACATGTTCCTAGTAATAGCAACATTTTGAATAATCTTTATGGAAAGCATTTTGCAACATTCAAAAAAAGCCTCACAATGTTCATCCCTATTGTTTTGTCATTTCACTTATCATGTTGCACCTTAATAAAACAATCTGACTTAACACAAAATGTGTATAGAGCATTATAATAGAAGCCACAATTGGAAATATCCCAAATATTCAATGATAGGAGAAGGATTGTATAAATTATTGTATATTAATATGTCTGAATATTTAAGTAAATTGAAATTGTATTTGTAGAAAGTCTCTGATAACTTATGCAAAAATGGCAAGGGAAAGAGAAAAAACAGAGTTTGAAAGTATATACAAAATTATACATACTTGTGCAATTTATCAGTTATTTTAAATTCAAAGAAAAATGGAATAAAAATAAGAATATGGCATAAGAATAAGAACAAGTTATTTTAGACTGTTAATACTTATTTAATCAGAAAAATCATATTTAAAGTTAATGATGATAAAAATAATTACCACTTTTTTAAATTCTACCAGGAACATTTGAATAAACCAGGACTTGGGCTCAGACTCTACAGGCAAAAAGAAGCAGACACCTTCTCTCTGACACATTAGCATATTGCATTCTGCTGGGAGATGCTGGATGAAGACATTCTGCATAAATATCTTTCTGAAACACAATTTGCAGAGCAGAAGAGCAAAAGTAACTTGTGGTGGATGGAGGAATAGGAACAAAAACACAGGCCCCTTTGATGAAGGTCAAAGTGATTTAAAAAATGTCTCTAAATACTCAAAAATAATTTGATACAAAGAGACTGGGCCAGTGGCCTAACTGTGCCTCAAGCGTTCAGTAGCCCTGATGGAGGTGGTGGGTGGCTCAGCCAGGCTCATGTCTCTCTCCAATATTCAGCAAATTTCTAGGTTCAGCAATGAGCAGCAGAGTCAAAGATTTCTAGCAAAACTGTATCTTGATGGGATTGTCAAAGTGGTTTTCTCTAGTGATAGGATCAAGATTTTTGTCACATCAGGACTTTGAAACTGGGGAGTCAGCTGCCTTTGGGCCTTCTTTCATTCTTCCCCCCATCCTCAATTATTAAACTGAACATATCTCGTAATGAGCTGTTGTCTCACTTTATAGAAGTGAAACCTCCATTTCTCCATTGAGGTTGGGCAGAAGGTACACTTTCTACTTACAACACACCCTATCCGCTCATAGTCCAGTGACATATCCTTTACCGTGTGAGTGTAGTTGTCTCCCTCTACACTGACTGCAGGCTCCTTTTGGACTAGGCACGAATCCCATTCTTTGTAGCAGCTTTTGAACTTGATCAATGTATATACATATATATATATATATATATATATATCATTCTAAGTATTCATACACAGGCACCCTGGTGGCACAGTGTTTAAAGTGCTCAGCTGCTAACCAAATGTCAGCAGTTAGAACCCACAAGCCATGAGAGAAAGATGTGGCATTCTGCTTCCATAAAGATTTAGTCTTGGAAACCCTATGAGGCAGTTCTACTCTGTCCTGTAGGATGGCTATGAGTGAGAATCGACTGGACGCAGTGGGTTTGGTTTGGGAAGTATCCATGGCTGATGCAGGCTGATTTCAATATTTAAAAACCCTTTGCCATCGAGTTGATTTGGACTCATAGTGACCCTATAGGACAGAGTAGAATTGTCCCATAGGGTTTCCCGGGAGTGGCTGGTGGATTTGAACAGCTGACCTTTTGGTCAGCAGCCGAAAGCTTAACCACTGCAACGCTAGGGCTCCATTTCAGTATTGACTATGACTATAAACCCCAAAACACCCACTGTCATGGAGTCAATTCCAACTCATAGCGACCTTATAAAGTTTCCAAGGCTGTAAAACTTTGCCAAAGCAGACTGCCACATCTTGCTACTGCAGAGCCACTGGTGGTTTCGAACCGCTGACCTTTTGGTTAGCAGTCGAACACTTTAACCACTGTACCACTGGGCTCCTTAGTTATCAAAATTATAAAATAAAATGCACATTAGTTACTCCCACAGAAAATACAGTAGGAATTCTAGCTGATGCCAAGGATATTTATTTTCCTTCCTTTAAAAAGAATAATTTTTGCCTTTTGCAGGGAGCACCCAACATTTATATAAAATGTGCTCTAGTGAGACGTGCAAAATTCAAAATAAAAAACACACAAATGCCCTGTAAGCTAAAACTAGAGTACAAAACATACATTAAAATTTCTAATTACTGTTCCTAAAAGGATTTCCTGTTTCTGAGGCCTAAGGCTAGGACAGAAGCACTGTTACAGATTATTGGTAGCCAGCTGACCTCAGGAACAGTTTCTGAAGAATTTGGCCCAGACATCTCCTCTAGGGGCTTCTGTACATATCCAAGGTGGTGATTGGACTCCACCAAAATACCTCTGGCTGCACTTGGTTTCAGCAAACTCTCCACAGCCTTAGAAATCAGGACCTTACTTTGCACATCATCCCAAAACCCATCGCCACAGGGACTGCAGCCACAATTCTGAGATTCCTAACCCTGAGAAGAAACTTCTGGGCTTCCAGTGCCTGACCACGGGACTTCTCTGCGTGGATCTAAGAATTCTGGGTTGAGGATGGGGGATGTTGGAGGTAGGGTATAACTAGTTCAGAAAGTTCCAGAACGACCACCCACACTCACGTTTTAGGAGACTTTGTTTAAAGTCCATTAACACAAATTCCGACAAATTGACCATTACAAAATCCCAAGTACCCTACAATTCCTCCACATTCCTCTAGGGAATGCTTTTAATAAGTTAGTAAATAGGAAAAACTGTGTGTGGGAGGGAGTACATGGAAACTCTGTACTTTCTGTGCAAGTTTTCTGTAAACTTAAAACTGCTCTAAAGAATAGTCTATTAATAAAAACCTTAAATAAAAAAACATATATATTTGTAAGTTTCTAGTAACCACTACTCAGGCTTTTGAACCAAACCATTCTCCTGCTTAGAGAAATGTGGCCAGGTCATTTTGTCAAATCTGAATTTGGGAATAGGACCCTAAAAGTAGATGGTTTTATGTACCACCCTACGAAAGTCCAAGGTAAACAGCTTCTGTGCTATTTTAATAAAATTGTTAATCTGATATGATTAGTTAGAAGCTTCTTTAAAAATTATATATATGCACATATATGAATATATGTGTGTGTGTGAATGAACGTAGTAGCAGTTTTGGAAAATACAAGAATTTTTAAATATGCAATTGTAGAGCTGTGAAGTACTGAGTTCCCCACATTTGCTACAGGGCTATTTACATAGCTTTAGCAACAACTCTACCCAGCCATGGTGTCCCTAGGTGGTGCAAGCAGCTAACTTGCTCAGCTGGTAATGGAAAGGCTGGAAGTTCAAGTCCAGCCAGAGGCACCTCAAAAGAAAGGCCTGGCAATCTACTTCCGAAAAACCAATCATTGAAAACCCTATGGAGCACAGTTCTACTCTGACACAATAAACTTGCCATGAGTCAGAATCGACCTGATGGCAATTGGTTTCTACCATGCCATATAGGTCCCAGTGTCCACTGCCACAATTAAGATCAACCACACGCTAAATCTTTAAATTGACATGTGGGGAAGAGAGTATTCACTAATATAAAAGGGAGTTTAGAAAGGTCTGTAATTTAATCTTTATTATTGCTTTAGTCATCTAGTACTGCTCTAACAGAAATACCACAAGTGGATGGCTTTAACTAAGAGAAGTTTATTTCTTCACAGTCCAGTAGGCTACAAGTCCAAATTCAGGGTGTCAGCTCCAGGGGAACGCTTTCTCTGTTGGCTCTGCAGGAAGGTCCGTGTCCTCAGTCTTCCTTCGGTCTGGGAGCTTCTCTGAACCTCTGCTTCCAGCACTGCTTTCTTGGTGGTATGAGGTTCCTATGTGTCTCTGCTCAATTCTCTCTTTAATATCTCAAAACGGATTGCATTAAGACACTAATCTTGTCAACCTCATCAGTATAACCTCATCACAGTGATAGAATTTACAACACATAAGGAGATACATATAATCTCATCATAGTGAGAGTTTACATCACATCAGATAACACAATCACACAATACTATGAATCATGACCCAGCCAAGTTGCTACACACATTTTTTGGGGGACACAATTCAATCCATGACAATTATATAGATATTTTCAAGATAATATTACAAATAGAGACTTCTCTGACCGTATTTGAAGGTTTGGCAAGGTTAATTTGTAAGATATTTCAAGGGAACAATGGAAACGAAAAGGATAAATGTATCTGGACTGATGGCCACACCCTGACTTCATAAGAGTAAGATCGCTGAGCCATCACTTTAACCTCTCAATAAATATAACTGTTAGAGAATAAACTGATTTCAGGGTAGATAGGGAGGCACTCAAGAAATATTAGATTGTCACAAAAACAATGGCTAGAGCAGGAGGGGATAGGGGATTTTCACTCAAATTATCCTCTGTGGCGGCACCCTGGAGAACATAACCTGGACTATAGTCCAGAGGCAGTGAAGATTTTATATCACAAAGTGTTGTAAGCATCTTAGAAGTCGAGCATATAGGTTTGTGGTCTCGAAAAAGAATGTAACAAAGGTAAGATAGACTCTTTTACTTCAGTCTCTACAACATACCAGAGAGAAACACCACAGCAAGGTATAAACCAAGACAGGGACACATGATAGCCAGAAAGACTGCCCTTAGGAGGAAACACTCACTCTCTCAGGTGGCCAAGACTTCACAGTTTAAGATGGTGGGGGCTAAACTGAGACTCACTGCTTTGTTAAGAGTCCCTATGTTCTAAATCTCTTTGAAACTCAATTTTTCATACAAATGTGGGTTATACTTAGAAGAGAATTAATCCATTGTTCAACTTTTTGTTTTTTAATTCCTGTCTTTGTCTATTGTTTCTGTATGTATGGGTATATTTGTATTCATGTCACCTTCCAGTCAGAGGTGAAGGAAACCATTTTCCCCCTTTGAAAACTGCCCTATATCTAATCGGAAACTCCAAAATCTTACGGAAAAAAGGAAGCAAACACAAAACTATGTGAACGTTAAAAAATATAACAGGATCCCTTCCCTCATGAGGCCTAAGATCACACTGAGGAAATCAAGCTAACAGCGCATGAAACAATTACAAAACAATTAAGTATGCAACTATTTGGTACCGACTAAACAATAAGCACATTGGGAGCAGAGGGAAAGGAGGTAACCTGCACAATTTCTCTGCTGCAGGCAATCTTACAAGTAAGTTGGAAGCAGCTGAGGTTATGAAAAGCAGATAACACAGAACTCCAGAGCCCATCTGGGGTTAAGAGGAGGCAGTAAATGGCTGACTAGAGACTGGTAGAGCACCATTACTTCAAATAAAAAGCAGTGTTGTAAGAGGCAGGAATAGGGAGTGAGTTTGTTTGATTTTCTTTTTTACACTTCCATTTGCTCTGATCCCGCTTATCTCTCATCTCTCTGAAGGTCCTTTATTCCTTTGTGCATACCAGTCTTTTCCTAAATTCTCTCTCATGAGACTGTTTTGCCCATAGCCACAGGACCATTGATCATGGCTGGAAGAAATATTGCATTTGTTGCTAATACTAAAAACAACAAACGTGGGAAGTCTTGGTATGTAAGGAGGCAGTTTCTCTCCTTGCCACACATGGTAGAGAGTGACTCCCCCAATGGCCTCCTCTGTCCCACCATCTCTAGTACCAGGAAGGATGCTGTTTTGGGCACAAGCTGAGAGTTATTTTAAGAGGAATTTGCTTTAATTCTCTTCAAATAGATAATGGAGTTATTGAAGCTAAGTATAATTTACTTAATGTCTTTCAAGTTTTTAACCAGTGGACATCTATGCTTATAATATATATTTAAATAGCACAGCCAAAAACTAAAACGAGGATTTCATAAATATGTCTAACAACGTGTCTTATACATTTTATATAATTGTAGGCATTCTAGTAATTTTCCTTTATGGAGTATTTTTTGGTCTTTTCCATAGAAGATTGAAAGGTGAATATTGTGTCAATCCCTGCAGTAATTTTAAAAATTCTGAATTACTGATTTGACATTTGCTTTATCATGGTTATTTATGCTTTATAAATGTTTATGATTCTAAAATAACTATATTTCTCTCATTTTCACATGTATTTTCATTTTTAAGATTTCTCCCATTTTACCCAACAGTCTGCTCAACTATTTCCTCTGGTTTTTATACTGTTGTATGGATTTTAATTTATTGCTTTCATTCTTGGCTGATTCTTTGCATTTTATTTTTTGAGAGAACCACAGGCAATCTATTCTTTAGCACATTCATACATGGAGAAAAAACAAAATACATAGAGACTAAGATTATTAGGGGAGAAAAGCATAGTAGATTATACTCTTTTGAAACAGATGTTCTGGTAGCTAGTCACTTTATATTATTGCCAGATTTAATGTACTTAAAATGCAGTTACAATAGAAATGGAGGTCTATTAAAAAGAGATTTTCTTTGAATGACAGACAAATTTTTCAATGAAATAAGAACACTTGAAAACATTATCAAACTTTTCCAACACTTCCAAAATGTGTTAAAATTTAAGTGAAATGTTCTACTTAATATAAAAAATATTTCTCTAAAATTATTTTTAGAAAAAAAAATCATGATATTACTGGCACAATTTAATTAAATAGCAAAAGTGCTACTGTACTTATAAATTATGGTTTCCATCCAGGCAATTAGTTTAGTAACTTTACTAGGATTTTACAATGCATTGTTTCCTTAATGGCACAAAGGAATGGATTATAATTTTGAGTGGCAACTAATTTTCAGACCTTCCAAATGTAGGCATTTCCCATTAAGTTTAAAAATTTATTAAAGTTTCTGTGTGCCAGGTGGGAAAATATAAGAAATGTTTGAAGTACACAGCAATTACAACTCTTATACATAGAATAGTCTGGCAATTTACAATATGTGTGTGTATGTACATGTACGTGATTGTGTGTGCACGTGTATATATATATATATATATATATATATATATATGTATATGGATGTATATATTGACAATAGAGCACCACAAAATCTGTGACTATCATGAATTTCCCAGAAAATAAGTAAATAGGTTAAGCTTGAGACAAATTCTTATTCTGATTCCTAAAGATTCCAGAAACTTTCATTTCATTCTCAAAAGTTACAAGGCACAACTGCATTTTAAAATGATTGGGAAAAGTTCAGAAAGATATAGAAGTCAAGAATTTCAAAATTTAATTTCAGAGGTCCATTGAATGACTTACCTAAAAATACAAAACTATTTTTATAAAAAAAGCACCCTTGCAAGTACCTCTGTCAAGGGCAAGGATACTTTTGAATTATGAATATAATCACAAAAATGCTAAATTTCACAATTAACACTGTATTTTATGAGCCAGATTTCAAAAAATGAATAGTGATTAAGCTTTATCAACACATTATATTCACTAAAAGCTGGTAATTGCTTGTTTATACCTGGCAATCCAAAAATTATCTTAATTACCTAGTTAAAAAAATACTGCTCCTCCAAAACCAAATTCTAAGATTTGTTTAGGTGTTTTGAGAATTCATCTCCTCCCCCTTTCTATCATTAATATACAGATTACTTTTTAGCTCTATATTACTAGGTAAAAATTCTCCCTAAAATTCGGAATGTTTTCAATTGCCTTAAATCCACTGCTTCCCATGAGTAAACTGTTAATTAGATACTAGAAATCACCTTGCTTTGAGGGGAGCCAATCTGATTTTGAAGATGAAATTTTGTTAATCTTTAACAAGAAATAATTGAACAAGATGATTAAAAAATATAACTGCCTAGTTAAGGTTAAGATCTACCAGACACTGTAATTTTGTTGCTGATGCTGTTATTGCTGTTGGGTGTCTTCAAGTCAATTCCAGCTCATAACAACCCCACGTGACAGAGTCGAACTGTCACGTGGGGTTTTCTCACCTGTAATCTGCTAACCAAACAAAAGGTTGGCAGTTCAAATCCACCAGATGCTCCTTGGAAACACTATGGGACAGTTCTACTCTGTCTATAGGGTTATGAGTCAGAATCAACTCAAAGGCAACTGGTTTGGTTTGGTTTTGGTTTTAATCTTTATGGAAGCAGCTAGCCAGCACTTTATCCCACAAAGCTGCTGGGTGGATTCAAACTGCCAAACTTTCTGTTAACATTCAAGTGCTTCTATAACAAATCTATGCAGTCAAGTTTATTGTGTCAGTTTTATAGATAAAGAAACCAAAGCTTAAGGAGGTTAATTAACTTGCCCAAGGTCACACAGCTAAGAACTAATCAAAATTTAGAGCTTGATCTGTCCCATTCTAAAAAAGTGGTTTGTATAAAAGTGGTCTCTAGAGTCAGATTACCTGTTGTGGAAACCAGGTGACGGATATGAGCAACATCCCTTTAACAACTTACTGGGCAAAAATTTCTAGAATCAGATTTCTATTTCAATCCATACATTATAAAGATGTGGAAAATATTATGAACTTTCTTTAGGAGAAAACACAATTAGTCTTTTTTAGAGGAATAAACATAAAGGACATCATAGTCTGGATATAAAATAAAAGTCACATGAAAATGACTTTAGGGGCAATATGGTGCTATAGACAGAAGCACCATGCTGTCCATCCACAGCAAAGGTCCAAAAAACTAAGCCAAATAGAGACATGTCTATCTTGAAACTCTAAGCAACAAATGAAGAGATAAAGATCTCAGCCAAGCACTGAATGGAAAAAGAAACTGACAGAGAACAGAGTGAGGAGAAATACATGCAGTGGTCCCCTATCCGCTAACACAGCATGGATTCCCCATCTTGGACTACTATCAGAGATCAGCAAACAGTTGGTACGAGAAAGCAGCTTCACGGAGTTTCCAGCAGGAGACATAACAACTGGTGACCAGCAATATATACTTTCTTATCCCCGACACTTCTTCACCTCCACTCGGCCTCCTCTGCTTCCTGTGGCCACAGTCTCCAGGCCAGAAAGCTCTGGCTTCATCCCCGTGTTGCTTGGATTCCACCCACCTGCATTGCCCAGCTTCCTGAGTGCCATTTATTGGCTGCTGGTGTTGCTTTTTTCTGCTTCTTTAGATTTCTTCCTTACCTCTCACCACCTCCCCTTCCTTTCTCTCAAATACCTGGCTCTGTGTGCCATCTTTGCTTCTTCCTGAAAGGTTGCAAAATACTGCTTGACTGTGAAAATGCTTCCCATCCCATGCCACCACACTGGTGGGACCCCTAGGACTTTTCTCATTGGTTTGTTCTGATTTGTTCTGTTTTGATTTGCTTATTTGTTTTCTTTTTCTTTTCTCAGCTTGGGAGCCCCTTCTAGCCAGGCAGTACTGCGTGGCTTGGGAGCTGTTCCCTTGCACTGTGCTGACACACAGTGACATGCCTGGGGGCATTTCTTTTCTCGTGTTTTTTGTTTCTTTGTTTCTTTGTTTGGTTTCCTTCTCTCTCTTTTTCCCTTTTTGTCTTTCTTAATTTCCAGTCTCTCGTCTCTGTATACTTACCTTCTCTCCCTGTCTTCTGAATACCTGGCACTGTGTATCACCACTGCCCCTTTTAGCCAGGCTGCACTTCACAGCCTCAGAGCAACTTCCCCACTCCTAGTAGCCGCACTGGTGGGATCCCTGAAGGCTTTTCTTTTTTTTTTTCCCCTCTCATTTTTATTTATTCATTTTTTTCTTCTACCATTTTTATTTTTTTTCTCCATTTCTCAGTCCCTCATTGCTCCACTCCAACAACAAGCTCCCTTAGCACTCTTTTTTGTTTGTTTGTTTGTGTGTATGTTTTTGGCTCCTGCTCCTCTCTCCTCTCACTCTTCTTTCCCACAGCCATCTTAGCTCCACACATCACAATCTCCTCCCTCTTTCCTGCCTACCTGCACCATGGGCTGAACATCACACTTCTAAGCAGCACAGGCACAGCCTACCAGAACCTGCCCTGCACTGACACCTTGCTCGCCTGTTAGCCCTAGTATGTGCAACAAACAACCCATCCCAGCAACTCCCCTTGAGCTGGAACGGCCCTTCTGGACCATACCTGAGTGATTGACCTTGCTCATTGGAAAAGGAGGTGAAAAGTATCATGCCCACAGATGAGCAAACAACAAACAGTGCACAGTCCACCTGCTCAGACATAACCAAACAAAACAAACAAACAAAAAAAAGGATGAAACATACAAATCTACAATCAATAAATGAGGAAAATAACTACTGAATGCCCCAAAGACAGTAGACAATATCAAAACATATACAAAAACAGGACAAGATGGTTCCAGTAGATGCCCAAAATAGCAATACCTGATAGGGAATTCAAATCTTTAATACTAAGAATTATCCAAGAGTTGAAGCAAAAAGCAGACAAAAATGAGGAAAAAATAGACAAATTCATGGAAAAGGCAGACAAATGCATGGAAAACACTGACAAAAAATGGAAGAATTCAAGAAAATAATACAGGAACAAAATTTCAAAATAAATTCACAGCTACAAATCATACAAAAACAACAGTTAGAAATACAAAAGATAAACAACAAGATTTCAGAAATGGGCGGTGTCATAGAAGGGCTGAGGAGCAAGTATGAAACGATGGAAGACAGGATCAGTGAAACAGAAGACAAACACTTGGATACAACTCTGTTTGAGGAAAAATCAGAAAAAAGAATGAAGAAAAATGAAGACACCCTGAGAATTATGTGGGATACAATCAAAAGCAAAAATTCACACATGATCAGAGTTCAAGAACAGCAGGACAAAACAAAAAACACAGAGAGGATCATTGAAGAATTGCTGACAGAAAACTTCCCCAATATCAAGAAAGATGAACAGCTGACAATCCAAGAAGCTCAACGAACCCCATATAGGACAGACCCCAAAAGAAAATCACCAAGGGATATCATAGTCACACTCGCTAAAAGCAACAACAAAAAATCCTGAGAGCATCTCAAGAAAAACAAAAAGTCACATACAGAGAAGAAACAATAATACTAAGCTCGGATTATTCAGCATAAACCATGCAGGCAAGAAGGCAATTGGATGACATATATAAAACCTTGAAAGAAAATATTGCCAACGAAGTGTAATATATCCTGCAAAACTCTTGTTCAAATATGATGGTGAAATTAGGTCATTTCCAGATAAACAGAAATTAAAGGAATATGTAAAAACCAAACCAAACTTATAAGAATTATTAAAGGGAGTCCTTTGGTCTGAGAACAAACAACATCACATCACAAGCTGAATCTAGGACACAGGATTGTATTAACCAGATACCAACCTAGGAAATGAACTCTCAAGGACTATACAAAACCAAAAGAATTATAACAGGCAACCAGAGAGGTTAATCTGTAAATGACCAAAGCATCAGAGCAATAAAAGAGGGAATAAACAGTGTAGGTATAGAATCTTCGAATGGAGATGAAGGCAAGGTGATACCAAGGAATAATAGACTGCTTCAAACTTAGGAAGATAAGGGAAAATGCCAAGGTAACCACAAAGAAAGATAGCAAGCCTACTCATCAAAATAAACAAGAAAAACATAAAGTCTCGGTAAAAACAAAACCTTCAAAAACAAAAGAAATGAAAAAAAAATCCACAAACAAAAGGAATTCAGCACAGGAGAGTAAGAGCAACAAAGACAACGTCAGCACCAGAAAAAAAAAAAAAAAAAGCACTACAAAATGACAACAATAAACTCACTCCTATCAATAATTACACTGAATGTAAATGGCCTAAATACACCCATAAAGAGATGGAGAGTTACAGAATGGATAAAAAAAAAAAAAAAACAGGAACCATCAATAAGCTGTACACAAGAGACACACCTTAGAAACAAAGATGTAAATTTATTAAAAATCAAAGGATGGAAAAAAATACATCAAGCAAGAAAGCTACCAAAAAAGAGCAGGAGTGGCAATACTAATCTCAGGTAAAATAGACATTAAAACAAAACCCACCATAAAAGACAAAGAAGGACACTATATAATGATTAAGGGGATGATCCATCATGAAGACATAACCATAATAAAGTATACGCACCCAAATGACAAGTTCCAAAATACATAAAACAAACTCTAACACCATGTAAAAGAGAAATTGACAGTTCCACAATAATAGTAGGAGACTTCAACACAAAAATCTCCACAAAAGACAGAACATCTAGAAAGAAACTCAACAAAGATACAGAAGACCTAAAAGGAACAATCAGCCAACTTGACCTCATAGACATATACAGAACACTACACCCAATACCTGCAAAGTGCACTTTCTTTTCCAGTGCACATGGAACTTTCTCCAGAATAGACCACATCTTAGGCCACAGAGCAATCCTCAACCAGTTACAAACTCTGAGATAATACAAAGTATTTTCTCTGACCACAACATCATCAGTGTAGAAATTAACAACAGAAAGACCAAGGAAAAAAAATCAATTACACAGAAACTGAATAACACCCTGCTGATAGATGACTGGATAATAGAAGAAATCAGAGATGGAATCAAAAAATTCCTAGAATCAAACAAGAATGAAAACACATCATACTAAAACCTTTGGGGCACTCAAAGACAGTCCTCAGAGGACAATTTATGGTGATAGATGCCCACATCAAAAAAGAAGAAAGCGACAAAATCAAAACATTAACTATAGAACTCGAACAAATAGAAAGAGAACAGCAAAAAAAGCCCACAGCCACTAGAAGAAAGGAAATAATAAAGATGAGAGCAGAAATAAATGAACTAGAGAACAGAAAAACAATAGAAAGAATCAACAAAACCAAAAGTTGGTTCTTTGAAAGGATCAACAAAATCAACAATCCACTGGCCAGAATGACAAAAGAAAAACAGGAGAAGATGCAAATAACCCATATAGGAAGTGAAACGGGGGACGTTACAACAGACCAAACTGAAATAAAAAGGATTATAACTGAGTATTATGAAAAACTATACTCCAACTAATTTGAAAACCTAGAGGAAATGGATAAATTTCTAGAAACACACGGCCTACCCAAACTATAACAAAGTGATGCTGAAAATCTGAACAGACCCATAACAAGAGAAGAGATTGAAAAGGTAATAAAAAAAAAAAAATCCTAAAAAAAAAAAACCCTGGCCCAGATGGCATCACTGGAAAATTCTACCAAATATTCAAAGAAGAGTTTATACCAGTACTACTCAAACTATTTCAAAGCATAGAAAAGGAAGCAACATTTCCAATTACATTTTATGAAGCTAGCATAGCTTTGATACCAAAACCAGGCAAAGATGTTACAAAAAAGAAAATTACAGATCAATATTTCTCATGAATATAGACACAAAAATTCTCAACAAATTCTAGCCAATAGAATTCAGCATCATATCAAAAAAAATAATATACCACAACCAAGTAGGATTCATACCAGGTATGAAAGGATATTTCAGCATCAGAAAATCAATCAACGTAATCCACCACATAAATAAAAGGAAAGAAAAGAATCACATGATCATCTCAATTGATGCTGAAAAGTCATTCGACAAAGTCCAACACCTATTCCTGATAAAAACTCTCAATAAAATAGGTATAGAAGGGAAATTTCTCAACATAATAAAGTGCATCTATGTAAAACCAACAGCTAACATCATCCTTAATGGAGAGAGGCTGAAAACATTCCCCTTGAGAACAGGAACAAGACAAGGATGCCCTTTATCTCCACTCCTATTTAACATTGTGCTGGAAGTTCTAGCTAGAGCAATAAGGCAAGAAAAAGAAATAAAAGTCATCCAAATTCGTAATGAAGAAGCTGAACAGTCCCTGTTTGCAGATGATATGATACTATACATAGAAAACGCAAAAGACTCCACGAGAAAACTACTGGAACTAATAGAAAGATTCAGCAGAGTAGCAGTATACAAGATAAATATACAAAAATCAGTTGGATTCCTATACACCAATAAAGAGAACAATGGAAAGAAAATCAGGAAAACAATACCATTTATAATAGCCCCTAAAAACATAAAATACTTAGGAATACATCTAACCAAGGTTGTAAAAGACCTGTACAAAGAAAACCACAAAACAGTACTGCAAGAAACCCAAAGGGATCTACATAAATGGAAAAACATATCATGCTCAGGGATAGGCAACTTAATATTGTGAAAATGACAGTTCTACCCAAAGCAATTTACAAATACAATACAATATCAACAGCATTCTTTAAAGAGATGTAAAAATTAATCATTAAATTTATATGGAAATGGAAGTAGCCCCGGATAAGTAAAGCTCTATTGAAGAATTAGAATACAGTAGGAGGATTCGCACTCCCTGACCTCAGAACCTACTATACAGCTACAGTAGTCAAAACAGCCTGGTACTAGTACAACGACAGACACATTGACCGGTGGAACAGAATTGAGAACCCAGATGTAAATCCATTCATCTATGGTCATCTGATCTATGACAAGTGCCCAAAGTACATCCCATGGGAAAAAGATAGTCTTTATAACAAATGGTGCTGGAAAAATTGGATGTCCATCTGCAAAAAACTGAAACAGGACCCTTACCTCACACTATTCTCAGACTAATTCAAAATGGATCAAAGACCTAAATATAAAGCCAAAAACTATAAAGTTCGTAGAAGAAAAAGTAGGATCTACGCTAGAGGCCCTAATGCATGGCATTAACAGGATACAAACTATAACAACAACACACCAACTCCAGAAGCTAAGCTAGATAACTGGGATCTTCTAAAAATTAAACACTTATGCTCATCAAAAGACTTCACCAAAAGAGCGAAAAGAGAACCTACAGACTGGGAAAAAAATTTTGGACACTACAAGTCAGACGAAGGTCTAATCTCTAAAATCTACAAGAAAATCCAACACTTCTACAACAAAAAGACAAATAATCCGATTAATAAATGGGCAAAGGAAATGAACAGACACTTCACCAAAGAGGACATTCAAGCGGACAACAGACACATGGGGAAATGCTTGTTATCATTAGCCATTACAGAAATGCGAATTAAAACCACAATGAGAAATACCATCTCACCCTAGCATTACTGGCATGAATCAAAAACACTGGACATAACAAATGCTGGAGGGGCTGTGGGGAGATCAGAAGTCTTATGCACTGCTGGTAGGAATGCAAAATGACACAACCATTTTGGAAAATGATATGGCACTTCCTTGGAAATCTAGAAATAGAAATACCTTACGTTCCAGCAACACTACTCCTAGGAATATATCCTAGAGAAATAAGAGCCGTCATACGAATAGACATATGCACCCCCATGTTCATTGCAGCACTGTTCACAATAGGGAAAAGATGGAAAAAACCCAGATGCCCATCAACAGATGAATGGATAAACAAACTACGGTACATACACACAATGGAGTATTATGCAACGATAAACAACAATGATGAATCTGTGAAGCATCTCATAACATTGATCAAACTAGGACATTATGCTGAGTGAAATAAGTCAGTCACAAAAGGACAAATATTCTATGAGACCTCTACTGTAAAACATCATGTAAAAGTTGACACACCAAAAATAAACAATCTTTGTTGGTTTGGAGGGATTGGAGGGGTGTGGGGGGGAATACTAAATAGACAATAGATAAGTGGTAGTTTTGTTGAAGGGTGAGACAGTACACAATACTGGGGAAGCCAGCACAACTTATACAAGGAAAGGTCATGAAAGCTCCATAGACACTTCCAAACTCCCTGAGGGACTGAATTGTTGGGTAGAGGGCTATGGGGACTATCGTCTCGGGGAACATCTAGCTCAGTTGGCATAACACAGTTTATAAAGACAATGTTCTACATTCTACCTTGGTGAGTAGAACAAGGGACTAATGGACCACAACTACCATGGCCTCCACCAGATGGAGTCCAGTACAGCTACATGGTGCCCGGCTACCACCACTGACTGCTCTGACCGAGATCACAACAGAGGGTCCTGGACAGAGCTGGAGAAGGATGTAGAACAAAATTCTAACTCACAAAAAAAGACCAGATTTACTGGCCTAACAGACGAAAAACTGCGAGAGTATGGCCCCCTACACTCTCTTAGCTCAGTGGTGAAGTCACTCCCGAGGTTCACCGTTCAGCTGGGGATTGGACAGCCCCATAAAACAAAACAGGACCAATGAGGCACAGCAGTTCAGAGACAAGGACTAGAAGGTAGGAGGGGACAGGAAAGCTGGTGATAGGGAACTCAAGGTTGAGAAGGGACAGTGTTGACATGTGGTGGGGTTGTTAACCAATGTCATAGGGCAATATGTGTACTAACTGTTTAATGAGAAACTATTTGTTCTGTAAACCTCCATCTAAAGTACAAAAAAAAAAAAAAAAGGAATTATCTATGTGAGATCAAACCGACAACAGAAACTCAAAAGGTTTGATGGGAAGCCTAGGGGACAGTAAGTTGAAGGTAATGATGATGGAATAATTTGGAAAAGGATAGTGAGAATAGCAGCACAACTGGAAGAATGTAATCAATGTGACTGAATTGTATGTGTAGAAATTTTTGAAATGGTCTATCTTTGGCTATGTATATTTTCACCAAAAAAAAAGTACTCAGTGTCGAGAAGGGAGAGTGTTGACATGTCGTGGGGTTGTTAACCAATGTCATAAAACAATATGTGTACTGACTGTTTAATGAGAAACTATTTGTTCTGTAAACTTGCATCTAAAGTACAATTAAAAAAAAATAAAATGACTTTAAATATGTCAAATCATATGCATATGCAAAGATATAAACACTGTTTTCATATGGCAATGAAGAATACATTAATTGCAAAGCTGTTTAAGCAGTTGACCTGATAGCTTGAAAAAGAGGTACTGAAATATAGTGCATTATAAAATTACATTTCTAGATTATTTCCTAGATCATAATTTTCTAAACATATAGACCATTTGTGAAAAAATAATTCAGTGTACTAAGAAGTATTGCAAATTAAGTATCACTTACTTCACTATCTGATTATAATATTGAACCAACTGATAGCATTAAAAACAATAACAACAACAATTTCTATGAGCTCGATGCTATATGTAAACACCTATTTTGTTTAGTGCCTTAGTTAGACCATATTTGGGAAAAAAATACCCATTAACATGTTATAAGCCCTATCATTTCAAATATCCTGAAGTCAGTGTCTACTCCTATAACAAGGCTTCATACATATAACACAAAAGCATTCCTGATTTAAACTGTTTTTAAAATTTAGAAAAACAGATAATAAAATATTACCTTATAACCTAGACTATATAAATGTTGGTCACTTTTTATGAAAAGCATTTCGGTAAGATGTACAAGGTTTCTATTAGACTAATATAAAATCTCAATTTGGAGTTTTATCAAATCATAGATCGTTACATTGATCATTACTATGATCCCATGATACATTTAAATACAGAAATGAATAAAAATCAGTTTTAAGCCAAAAAAAGGTCTTTGTTTCAATAGAAATCTTACATCTGATTTCTCCACACCAATATTAATTAGTTCATGAACTTGATAAAAATTTTTCATTAAATAATTCCCAGGAAGATACTATCCTTTTCCAGGATTCCGGGAATAACTAAAAGCACATTTAATTAAAAGAATGTAAACAAAATAAAATAACTCATAAACCAACCAAACAAAAACACCCTCACATTTCAAACATATCATAGTAGTTATAAAATATCTTATAAAAATAAATTCAAAACTACCTGTTCTCCTTAATTTTCTTTTCCCAGATATATTACATTGATTT
This sequence comes from Dugong dugon, assembly GCA_030035585.1. NCBI lineage: Eukaryota > Metazoa > Chordata > Mammalia > Sirenia > Dugongidae > Dugong > Dugong dugon. Next base: position 66,588,530 of record CM057466.1, read on the forward strand.
ATAATGAAACTACAGTATATTCAAATGAAAACTGAAACATGTTGTGCTAAGCTTTAATAGCAATAACTATACAAAAATCACAGATATGTCTGGAAATCAACACTTCTTATAATAAATATATTTAACTTTACAGTGGTAAAAATCTCACTTTTTGTTATGTTACATATGTTTAATAGATGAAGAATGACAGATACTTTAAGATATTTCTGAATCTAATAATAAATCCTGAAAAATGAAGGTGAATAAATGGATTTATTTTTGTTAAATTATAAATAGACCAAGCAATCCCTAGGAAATCTTAAATTATATAATTTAGCAAGTTTCCACATGATAACTGATTAATTAAAAATAATTATGAAAAACGATTTTGGTGAGATTGTTGACCACTGCTATAGGGCAACATTTGTAGTAACTATTAAATGGGAGGCTGTTTTGTCCTGTAAGCCTTCATCTTGGGCGAGAATGGCAGCACAATTGGAAGAGCATAGTCAATATCACTTAAATGTGTAAGTAAAAAGTTTTGAAATGGTGTTTAAATAAAATAAAAATAAATAAATAAATAAATAAATAAATAAACAAATGAGACTAAAGAGGTACAATAGTCCACTGACAAGGTCCAGAAGACAGAAGGGGACAAGGAAGCCCCCTGGTGATAGGGAACACAAGGTGGAGTAAGGATATTCTTGATGTGCTGTGAGATTGTTAACCATTGTCATAGGGCAACATGTGTAGTAATTGTTAAATGAAAAACTATTTTTTCTGTAAGCCTTCATCTTAAGTGAGAATAACAGCACAGTTGGAAGAGCGTAGTCAATGTCACTGAACTGTGAATGTAAAAATTTTTGAAACGGTGTATCTTTGGCCATCTGTAATTTTCATCAAAAAAAAGGTTGAGAATTTAGAGGCTTAATACGTTGTGGGGTTGTTAACCAATGTCAAAAAACAACATGTGTACTACTATTTCATGAGAAACTATTTGCTCTGTAAGCTTTCACCTGAAGTACAATAAAATATATATTAAAAAAAAAAAAAAAAAAAAAAAAAACGATTTTGATGTAAAGCATCATCCACATAGAATACCTACTGAACAGCATCAGTCAACATATCTTCTTTGGTTTTGCTTCAGGTAAGTGCATGATCAATCGTGCCACAGACATTGCGCAATGCTCTGTAGTCTAGAGTTTATTTCATAAACAAATACAATATCTTTGTATGTTACTTTAGCCTCCTGTTAATATATTGATTAAAAGTCTGAAGTAGTCTTTTTTTCTCATAACTGAATTGTGCTGAATATAATGGAGATAATTTTATTGTTTAGTCAAGAATTTCAATACAAAACCAAAAAATCCAAACCCGTTGCTGTCGAGTCAAGGGACTATAAATTGAGACACCTAAATGACTTTGATAAATACAGATGCCAAGGCCAGAATCCAGACCAACTGAACTAAAATATCAGAGGGTGGGACCTGGGCATTGGTCGGCTTAAACAGTAGTTTCGAATGTGATGTTGATGCTTGTCCCTATTTAAGAATCATTTTTTGGTGCTATCAATTTACTTGGAAATTTGGGAAAATCATAAATCATACCTTTCAGAAACATGGTCTAGAGTAGAAAGAACTAGTATAGAAGACTGTTTCATAGAATTACAGCTTCGAACCGGCTCTGCCCAGTTCAGAGATGATGGCTGACGAAGTGAAACTGGAATGGGCCAGAATTTTACAGAAACAGAAGGGTAAGCAGAACAGGAAAAATTACAGGTCAAAGCCCTGCTAGAAACTTAATCTCCCTATTAGAAAACAAGGGTAACGTGCATTGCAGAGCAACCAAATCTCTTGACTGGCAGAGTTGAAAACCGGTGCTCCGCTCAAAGATGGTGGCCAACCTTATCACTTTGAATGTGAGTTACTTTCCACAGTCCTGCCAATAATCCAATCTCCTGTATCAGGCTGCTGAAAAGATTCATTAGGCCTCTTCCAAGACTCCCATTCCAGGGCTTAATCTGTAATTTTTCCTGTTCCGTTTATCCTTCTGCTTCACCCAAATTTAAAAATTCACATTTGTTTCAATTTCGCATTGGCCATGAGTGAACCAGTTTGAACTGGTTCGAAGCTCTGCAGAGAACACACACACAGCCCTTTGAAAATAGGAACTGAGAGTTTTTAAAAGCTCGAAATTCAGAGTAACAAATGACAGACTTTCTCTTTGTTAGCACCTTGGATAATTTTCCACCTGAGGTTCTATGCAGGGAGAAAGACTGGTTGTGCTTCCACTTCAATTTGTGAATTGGCTTTAATAAGAAAAAACTCACTTTGGCTGTTGCTGTTGTTGTTAGGTGCCTCTGAGTTAATTCCAACTCATAGTGACCCTATAGGACAGAGCAGAACTGTGCCATGTGTTTCCTATGCTGTAATCTTTAAAGAAAGCCAGTTTTTTTCTCCCACAGAGCTACCGGGAGGGTTCAAACCATCAACTTTCGGTTAGCAGCTGAGCACTTAACCATTGCACCACCAGGGCTCCTTTATCTTTGCCTAGTAAATAAAAAAGGATTTTACCTTAGTTTCTCTCTGCTTTGGAAACAAATGTGAGTAGGGCAATGATATCAATACAGTATCTGGTTTTTACATAAAGTTCTTGTATTTTCACCTGAGTAATATTCATGAGTGTGTTAAAGCATGGCATGTTTTGATTTCTGTTGCTGTTACGTGATATCAGTGGGTTATAGTTGCTCTGATTCATGGATTACTCTTTCAAGGTATTGTTTCTGCTATCTTCTCCTTACAGTTAAGGATTAGTAACAGACCTGAAATGATGAGCTTTGACAAGGAATATGGCTGATTCATTCTCTCTTTGTTTTCAAATAGTAAAAGATAAAGTAGAAGAGATTATTTTAGAAATTTAAAGTAAAAAGAAATCTTGGGTTACTTTTAAAAGTTAAGAAAGCATTATATTCCCTCTTAGTTTTTCTTCAGGAGGTTTGGATTTTCATTGATTGATTACATGTTTTTTTGTCTTGTTTGTTAATTTGCATGATGTCTAGAAACTTGTGAAAAAAATTAGAAAGGGTCAATCAGTAAAATTATGTGGGAGAAGGATAAGGTTAGCACCTTATAAAATAGAAATTGAGTAATGAAATTATGATAAACATAATGATTACAGGGGAGCTTTGTCCTTTGTATATTGATTTTTAAAAGATAGTATAGGGCAATGATAGATCACAAGTACCACTTTTTATATAGAGGGGAATAATATTAAAGGATACATTGCTCTCTCTCACAAAACAAATGATTAATCAAACTCGTGTATTTTGTTGAAATTTTTATTTTTATTAAATTCTACATTATGTAGTTTTAAAATAAATAATTTTATAGTATTTAAAATAAAAATATGAGCTCTTCCTTGTCCATCTCCTATCCCTCTCTAGACTACAGCCTTCAGTATGCACTGCACCTCAACATAAAGGAAACAAAATCTTCACAACTGGACCAATAAACAGCATCATGATAAATGTGAAAAAAATGAATTTGTCAACAATTTCTTTATACTTGAATCAACAATCAATGACCATGGAAACAGTAGTCAAGGAATCAAATGATGTATTGCATTGGGAAAATCTGCTGCAAAAGACCTCTACAAAGTGTAAAAAAGCAAAGATGTCACTTTGATGACTAAGGTGTACCTTACCCAAGCTATGGTCTTTTCAATTGACTCATATGCATGTGAAAGCTGGAAAATGAAAAAGGAAGAAAGGAGAAGAACTGATGCATTTGAATTGTAGTGTTGGTGAAGAATATTGAATATACCATGAACTCTCAGAAGAATGAACAGATCAGTCTTAGAAGAAATACAATCAGAATGGTCCTTAGAAGCAAGGATGACAAGACTTCAATGCAATTACTTTGAACACATCATCAGTAAAGACCAATCTCTAGAGAAAGACATCATTTTGGTAAAGTAGAGGGTCACCAAAAATGAAGGAAGCTCTCAATGAGATGGATTGATACAATAACCACAAAAAGGACTCAAACATACCAACCGTCATGAAAATGAAATAGGACTAGACGACATCTCTTTCTGTTATACATAAGGTCACCATGAGTCAGAGCCAACTCGATGGCAGTTAACAACCACCACCACCACCACAGAGTAACTGTTGTAAAAATAGAAAAACAATGGAATACCAATGTGATCAAAATGATGATTTACTCTTATTTACCCCATTCTTCTCTTTTTCCTTGAATTTTAGGTGGGTGTCTTAGTCACCTAGTGCTGATGTAATAGAAATACCACAAGTGGATGGCTTTAACAAAGAAAAATTTATTTTCTCACAGTCTAGTAGGCTACAAGTCCAATTCATGGCATCAGCTCCAGGAGAAGGCTTTCTCTCTCTGTCAGCTCTGGAGGAAGTTCCTTGTGATGCATCAGTCTTCCCTTGGTTTGGGAGCGTCTCAGCACAGGAATCTCAGGTCCATAGGACACGCTCTGCTCCTGGTACTGCATTCTTGGTTGTATGAGGTTCCCATATGTCTCTGCTCGCTTCTCTCTTTTATATCTCAAAAGAGATTGGATTAAGACACTTTCTAATCTTGTAAACCTCAACAGTATAACTCTACCATAGTGATAGAGTTTACAACACATAAGGAAATCACATCAGATTACTAAATGGTACACAATCATACAATACTGGGAATCATGACCCAGCCAAGTTGACAGATATTTTGAGGGGACACAATTCAATCCATGACAGTGGGCATATGCTCATACAGAAAAAAGTAATATTTCCAGACCCCTTGCAGCTCCAAAACCAAACCCATTGTTGTTGTGTCGATTCCTACTCATAGGGACCCTATAGACAGAGTGGAACTGCCCCATAGGGTTTTCAAGACTGTAATCTTTAAAGAAGGCAGACTGCCACATCTTTCTCCGATGGAGCAGCTGGTGGGTTCAAACCACTGACCTTCCAGCTAGCAGCAGAGAGCTTAATCACTGCGTCAGCAAGTTCCTGTAATTATTATTTTTATCAAATTTTACATTATGTAGTTTAAAAAGGAAAAGTTTTACAATATTTAAAACAAAAATATGAGCCCTTCCTTGTTCATTTCCTATCCCTCTCATTCCACCAGGGCAAAAATTTGCAAATATTTTTATATATTTCTTCTCATATGAATTATTGTTTTTGCTAGTTAACGTGCCAGTAATGATATTTCTTCATACTTCCAATAGAGAGATCATTCACTGTCATGGAAAGTGAGGATTTAGCTCATATACAAACTACCCCCTCATCACATACACACATCAACACCATTACTCAGAATGCATTTCCTGTATCTGTATTCATCCAGTATTATTATAAAATGGCTTAGGATATTACTTTGTGAATGTTACACACAACCAAGTGATGTGTCCCTTTGTAGTAGTAATTGTCTCATTTTCTTTTTTTTTCATTTGCTAAGTTTCCTGGTAATTCTCCTTGTATTCATAGATAACCCAGCTTTTATATTGTATCCATTCTTGGAAAATCTTTGAATGTATACATTAACATCTTAAAATATACATTATATTGTTTTGGGATCATTTATAAAAATTTAATTAATGGTAAATTACCATATGTGTTATTATGCAAATTATGAAATTCAAGATTGGATTAGAAACTATTTTCTATTTTATCATATATACAATTATCTCTTAAATAATTACTAGTTAGCATTCATTGATAAGAATATACTACATTATATCTAATCATGCTCTACTGATGGTCCCTTAGGTTATTTAGTTTTTATGTTGAAATTAACTTCTGTGGTTTTATTTTGTATTTATGTGACTACCATTTCAGCTAAGCATCTTTTCTATCCTTTTTTTTATGGTTTTACTCTTTCTTTTATTCTTCTATGAATTGCCTATTAAAGTTCTTTATCCCTAATGGTATTTGAATATGGACCTTTTCACATTATATTGATTACTGAGACCACAACATAAAATGATCTACTTTGTACAAAGAGCTTACACAGCTCTGCTTATGTGTGCTTCACTTTTAAATTTACATAAACACCCAAGATTCTAGAGATTTGAGAAGACTCTGTAACTTGAAAGTAGAGACCAAAATTGAGAATGGATTGAGCAGGAAACAAACATTTCAAAGAACTATAATTAATACCTTAGAGAGGTGAGAGGATATATTACATTTACAAAGAAGAAAATTCTAAAAAATAAATTCAGAAGAAGCTTCCAGAAAATACAAATGCTATGAAATTTTTTAAATCCTTAATTAAGTTAGAATATAAATCTGCATAAATTTCCAGAAAGTAGATAAAAAAGATAAAAAGTAGAGAGTAAAAATGATAAAATTAGAGAAGAAATCTGTGAGTCCAAAAACACAAAAATAGACCTTGAAAAAAAAAAGAAAATACATACAAAGAGAGAAAAATTTATCAAACACATTATAGATCAAAATGTTATAGAATTCAAGGACATTGGTTTCCAGACTGAAAGGGCCTACAATGTCACTAACACCCTCTGGCCAAAATGACCCACACTGAGCACATCATTGCAAAATTTCAGAATGTTGAGGATAAAGAGAAACTCCCAGAATCTGATATATAGGATCAGAAATCAAAAAACAAAAGGGGGCTAGTATGGAGAAATGCCTTCAAAATTCTGTAGGAAACTTATTTGCAACATAGAATTCTACATTAAATATGAGCACGAAATATTTTATTTAGTATGCAGGATCTCAAGAAAATTATTTCTCACTTTTTTTTCAAGAAACTGCTGGAATATATGATCAATAAAAGTGAAGGATTAAACTAAGAAAAAGGAAGTCAGAAAATCCAGGAAGTACTATTACCAATATGTAAGAAAATTGAAGGGTGTTTCACAGCAAAGGAAACACATCAAGCTGTAGAGCAACTACACAGACTGAAGGGGAGGAGTCACACAGTTTAATAATATAGCATAGACTATTGATATAATACAAAGTTCTAATAAAAGTCCATTTGGAGAATGAAAGGAGAGGCTGTGTGGGGATGTAGGCCTATGCATATATGAACCAAATAGATATGGCCATGAATTAAACAGCTAATGTCCTTGATAATGTTTCCTTTGTAGTATGAAATGCAGGAAGTGGGGGACGGTGATAGGAAATTTTTGTTTTCTTTAACAGCCTTGTAGATGATTTGAGTTTTAAGCTATGTGCATGTATTATTTTAATATATTTGATGATCACAAAGATAAAAAATAACCTGGGACATTGTTAGCTAGATGCTGGCTGCATTAACACCCAAGAAAACCCTAAGCTGTGATATTCTTATGCTGAACACAAACCATTTCAAAGAACATCGATATTAGACAAGTCACTTTTGAACATGATGGGCTGAGAGGAAAACAAAATCATTATATAATCTTATTTGAGCACAGAAGAAATAACACTGTACAACCCACAAAAGAGACCAAATGAGGGACTGCTTCTTCTTTGCCAATTAGTTTAGCCATGTTTTGTTACTCCCATTTCCACTTAGAAATTATTAAGATACACAATCATAGAATTGTTCCCCCTTATTTAGAGAAAAAGCATCCTTCCTTGAATCCTCCCCAAAGTCATTGAACATATGTACTTATAACAAGCCCTACATAACATTCTCTGCAACAGCTATCAGTAAATGAAATGATACTCGATTATTCTTGATTACAGGTGTATTCCCTGGAGATCTTATCTGGTGGGTATTAATAGAAACAAAAGCTTAAACAAAGTTTAGATGGGACCCTTGTTGCATTGGACCTGGACTGACTACTTAGTAAAGTGTGCAAATTTGAGACCTTTTGTGTGTTCACCTACTTGAGGCCATGCTACCCATGGCAATGAGGCAAGTTTCATACAGAATTGATCTCCTATTGTTATTTCATTGAGTTTCTTCAGTGTTGAGTTTACTTCTATTACTTGTTTTCTCAGAAATAAGGTGCTTGGAGACATTCTTTTGTTCTCTGAATAGATTTTTATTGTTCCTTGGTGAAATTGGTTTGTAATGTTCTAGAACCTGCTTCTACTATCCATAAGCTTGTCTAGAATCTTGAGTATTGGGAGCCCTGGTGGCACAATAGTTAGGAGCTGGGCTGCTAAACAAAGTCAGCAGTTCAAATCCACCAGCTGCTCCTTGGAAACCCCACAGGGCAGTTCTATTCTGTCTTATAGGGTCACTATGAGGTGGAATTGAATCAACAGTATTTTTTTTTTTTAATGTAAGAAAAATATTTATAGGGAGAGGACAGGCATAGATATGGTAAGTCCATCCTTGGTCAGGTCTGAGGAATAAAAGAGTTTAGAAGATTTCTCCTCAAACCCTTGCCCTTTTTATAACTTTATCTTGGGTTAGCATTTCCAAACCTTTTAAAAAAAAGTTTCTGCTTCGATCCAAGGTATAGTAATGGAGACCAGATTTATCCTCTCATCCAAAACAAACTTACATAAACAAAATACATAAAACAATGATTTTCAAGACGCTGGCATCAGGCAATGAAGGGCACTGTTCTTTGAGAGACAAGACACAAATGAGGTGAGCCCTATTATTCAGAGCTTACTCCCTTGAGAGAATTTCCAAGGAGGGATACAAGAAGAGAAAATTCAGGTAGAACCCAATATACTCTTTGAGTAGATGGACTGAGAATTTGGGGGGAGCAAAGCAGCTAGAGTTTACAGGAAACAAAATCCTCAGGAAGGGAAGTGCAGCATAGAGAACTCCAGAGACCTGCAGAGGCTCCACTATCAGTATTCTTCTGAGTACCGAACAGTAAATGAGTGTAGCAAGACTATCTGAAGTCAAAGGAAGAAGCACTCTAAGGGTTTAAAGGTAACCGTGGCCGACACCAACATAGGGAAAGGAAGAGTGTTTCGAACGGATGGACTGGGAAATCTCATGATTCGCAATGCCTGGGGTAGAGTAACAAGGAAGAGTCTTACCTCAGTAGTGAGAAATAACTAGCCATAGATTTTGCATTCACAACAGGTGCAATATTGCCAAGATGTTGAAAATTGGTTCCTGTGGATAAAAAATATCTTAGATATTGCAATGATTGTATACTCCCAAAGGGCCACTGTGTATTAATGGATAGACAGTACATCTGTAGCATTAACTGTCCATGAGGCACAGAGATTAGGAATTATTTATTGTTATTTGGTAAGTTTGCAATCCTTTTAATGGTTCAACAGCAGTTTATAGTTAGTTACGAGTTGGGAATTATGAGTAACAGATGCACTCATGTGGTCTCACGATTATCAAACTCAATTTTTTTTACAACTGTTATGATAGTTGCTACAACCTATTTTTTGTGGATATATGAATCTGAAAATGCCAAAAAAACAGTATAAACTTTGTGGTGAATTTTCTGAACTGTGGACATTTATAAAGGAGAAAAAATTTGTTCTGAAGCTATTTGTTCAATATGTAATTGTTCACTCAATCTTGGAAATCCTCAGAAGTCAAATATAAACCAGTATATAATAACAGCTAAGCATGCAATTTATGATTTCCTCAACGGCACCAAAGCAAGTGGTTAAATAATACATCTTTTGATTAAGAGAAATTCAAGTGAAGATAATAAAATAATCACAATAAAAATTGTATGGCCTTCCACAGTATATGTTATTATCAGTTTTTCAGCTCAAATGATAGTTTGAATGTACTGCTACCAGAAGTATTTTCTGAATCCAAAACTGCAAATAAATTTTCAAGTGCCAGGACAAAATCTACTGTAATAATAAAAAACTAAATAGCTCTCCTTACTAATAAATAAATTATCAAACGTCTAAATGTTTTTATGGCCTAACCATAATGCAAGTAATCACAATACAGAAAAAAAAAAATCTCCTTTCTTTTTGCAATACTTTTCTCAGGAAAAAGTCTTGCTTGTAAGACTATGCAAGTAAAATTCCTTCCACATCAGACTTGAGAAACAATAGCAAAATTTTGTAAAGACTTTCTTAAGTGTAATGTTAATGAGAAAAAAAAGTACTGCTTTTTGTAGAGATAATACAAATACACATAGTGAAGAGTATTACATGAAAGTACAAAAAATGTTTATTCAAAGTTGAAGCAAGAAAGGATCATCATCCATGGAAGATGGATGGCTGCCCAGCCCATATTTTCTATAATGGCACTCAAACAGTAATGGAAAAGGATGCCCTTTCTGTTGACATTGAATTAATTTTCATGAAATTTTTTTTTGCTCATTTATATTATTTGAACTGATCAATTAATTTTTTTTTTTTATTTTGTTGGCATGCTGTATTCTCAGTTCTCTTGCATTTAAATACCTGTTGGCTGTCTTTAACAAATGCAGTTGAGACACGGAATTCTTACTTTAATTTTGAAGGAAAGGCCCCCCAAATTCTTGTTGACTTTTTAAATAATCACTGAGTTAAGCCTATTAGCTTTTCAAAAAATATTTCATTCTGGTTTTGGTGAAAGTTTACACAGTAAATTAGGTTCATATTTAACAATTTCTATACATAGTGTTCAGTGACATTGGTTACATTTTCCACAATGTGTCAGCTTTCTCAATAGTGTTCAGTGACATTGGTTACATTTTCCACAATGTGTCAGCTTTCTCATTATTTCCATTCTGATCGTTCTGTTTCCATTAATCTAGCTTCCCTGCCTCCCTTACCTTCTCATCTTTGCTTTAGAGTAAATGTTGACTGTTTGATCTCATATAGACGAGATCTATACCGTTACGGATACTTACTAGACATAACGAAACACCTCAGGGGGTTTGGTTTGCAGGATTTGAAGGTGTTCATGGGTGATATTGTTTATAGCCAAACTGTTTTTTGGTGGAAAGGTGACCTATAGGAGTGGCTTCAGTTCTGAATTTAAAGGTTATCTCAGGGCGATAGTCTTGGGGCTTCCTCTCGCCTCTAGTGGTTCAGTAAGACTGGCCTTTTACAGAAATTTGTGTTTTTTCTACATTTTTCTCGCATTCTATCCTAGACCATCTGTTGTGTCCCTGATCATAATAGTTGGTAATGGTAACTGGGCACAACTAGTTCTTCCAGTCTCAGAATAGATGAAGCTGTGGTTTGCATGGGCTATTAGCTCTGTAGACGAGTTTCTCCTTTGAGTCTTTGGTTTCCTTCTTTTTTTCTCACTCCCGACTAGTACAGACCAATAGTTGTATTTTAGGTGGCTGCTTGCAAGCTTTTAAGACCAAAGACACTGATGTAGAACATTATGAACTATGTTATGCCAATTGACTTAGTTGTCCCACTAGACTATGTCCTAAGCCTTCAAATCCAGCAAACCAATCCTGTGAGGTGTTTGGTTATGTCTAGGAAGTATCCTTAACTCTGCCCCTATGTGCTTTATTATATATATGAGTACATATGCAGCACACAAAAACATGTGTATACATATGCCTACAGGTACACCTGTACATGCACACCCATATACACACATGTAACTTTTATACACATATATGCATACATATCTACCTATGTAACCACTCACATATTTTTTATTGCTATTACTGTTGTTGCAAAATTGTATATGTTATAGCATTTACCAAAATTGCCCCTTACTCTTGAGTGTCATCATTTACCTTGGTCAAGTTGTGCAGACTTCACCTATATTTGTTATTGTCTTTCCCATCACCAAAATACTGTCTAGAGAGTGATTCCCCCTCCCTCTCTCTCCCTTTCCTGGTAACCAACAAAGAACATTGCTTTCTGTATGTACAGCTATTCTCGTCTTTTCATAAAAATGGTAACACACCATATTTATCCTTTTGCGATTGCCTTATTTCACTAAGCATTATGTCCACCAGATTCATCCATGTTATGTTTCAAGAACTGATTATTACTTTATATGGAAAGGAAATAGGCCCCAGATAAGTAAAGCATTATTGAAAAAGAAGAATAAAGTAGGAAGACTTTCATTACCTGACCTCAGAACCTACTATACAGCTGCAGTAGTCAAAAACAGACTGGTACGGGTACAATGACAGACCCATTAAACAATGGAACAGAATTGAGAACCCAGATGTAAATCCATCCACCTACAGTCACCTGATCTTTGACAAGGGCCAAAAATCCACCAAATGGGGAAAAGACAGTCTTTTAAACAAACGGTGTGGGCAAAACTGGGTGTCCATCTGCAAAAAAATGAAACAGGACCCATACCTCACACCATACACAAAAACTAATTCAAAATGGAATGAATACCTAAATATAAAGACCAAAAACTATAAAAACTTTATAAACCAGAAACTATAAAGTTCATAGAAGAAAAAATAGTTAACGCTAGAGGCCCTAATACATGGCATTAATGGAATACAAATCATAACTAACAGTACACAAACACGAGAAAATAAGCTAGATAGCTGGGATCTTCTAAAACTTAAACTCTTATGCTCATCAAAAGACTTCACCAAAAGAGTGAAAAGAAAATCTACAGACTCAGAAAAAAATTTTGGACATTACATGTCAGCAAAGGTCTAATCTCTATAATCTACCAGAAAATCCAACACCTCTACAACAAAAAGACAAATAATCCAATTAAAACATGGGCAAAAGATATGAACAGACACTTCACCAAAGAAGATACTCACAGTGGCTAACAGACATATGAGGAAATCACTAGCCATTACAGAAATGCAAATCAAAATCACAATAAGATACCATCTCACCACAATGTTACTGGCAGGAATCAAAAAAACAGAAAATAACAAATGTTAAAGAGGCTGCGGGGAGATTGAAACACTTATGTATTGCTGGTAGGAAGGCAAAATGATATATCTATTTTGGAAAGTGATATAGAGCTTCCTTAAAAAGCTAGAAATAGAAATACCATATGATCCAGCAATCTCACTCCTAGGAATATATTCTAGAGAAATAAGAACCATCACACTAATCTACGTATGCACACCCATGTTCATTGCAGCCTTATTCACAACAGCAGAAAGATGGAAACTACCTAGGTGCCCATCAACAGACGAACGGATAAACAAACTATGGTATATACAATGATGAATTTGTGAAGCATTCACAACATGGGTGAATCTGGAGGGCATCATGCTGAGTGAAATAAGTCAATCACAAAAGGATAATTATTGTATGAGACCACTACTATAAAAACTCATGAAAAGGTTTACACACAAAAAGAAATAATCTTTGATGGTTAAGAGGGAGGGGAAGTGTGGCAGGGAAGAACACTAAATAGACAATAGATAAGTGGTAACTTTGGTGAAGTGTAAAACAGTACACAATATTGGGGAAACCAGTACAGCTTGTCCAAGGCAAGTTCATGGAAGCTGCATAGACACACCCAAACTCCCTGAGCGACCAAATTGCTGGGCTGAGAGGAGGGCTCTGGGTACCATGGTCTTGGGGAACATCTAACAAAAAAAAAAAAAAAAAACCACAAAGGAAAAAGAACTCATTATTATTCTTTCTAGCTACATAGTAGTCCGTTGTATATATACCACAATTTGTTTATCCATTCAACCATTGATGGGCACTTCGGTTGTTTCTATCTTTTTGCTGTTGTGACTAATACTGCAATGAACATGGTTATGCGTATGCCTATTCGTGTCACTACTGTTAGACCTCTAGGGTATATACCTAGGAGTAGAATTGCTGGATGAGAAGGTATTTCTATTTCTAGCATTTTCAGGAAGTGTCATATCATTTTCCACAGTGGTTGTACCATTTTACAATCCCGCTAACAATGTGTAAGAGTTCCAATCTTCACACAACCTCGCCAGCATTTGTCTTCTGTTTTTTTGATCATTTCTTTTTTTTGTAGGGGTGAAATAGTATCTCATTGTAGTTTTGATTTCTTCTCTCTGATGACTAATGATGACAAGCATCACTTCTTGTGTTTGTTGGCCTAATAATATGTCCAAATTATGTGAGACAAAATCTCACCATCCTTGCTTCTAAAGAGCATTCTGGCTGTACATCTTTTAAGACAGATTTGTTTCTACTTTTGGCAGTCCATGGTATATTCAACATTCTTCACCAACACTGTAATTAAAAGGCATCAATTCTTCTTCAGTCTTCCTTATCTATTCCCCAGCTTTTGCACACATATGAGGCAATTGAAAACAACATGGCTTGGATCAGGCACACCTTAAACCTTAAAGGGACATCTTTCCTTTTTAACACTTTAAAAAGGTCTTTTGTAGCAGATTTGCAAAAATAAAAAAAATTAAAAAAAGCATCTTTGGATTTTCTGACTACTGCTTCCATGAGTGTTGATTGTGGATCCAAGTAAAATGAAATCCTTGACAACTTCAATCTTTTCTCTGTTTATCATGATGCTGCCTATTGGTCCAGTTGTGAGGATTTTTATTTTTTTATGTTGAGATCTTTGATCTTCATCAGTAAGTGTTTCTCATCCTCTTCACTTTCAGCAAGCAAGGTTATGTCATCTGCATATCGTGGATTGTTAGTGAGTCTTCCTCCAATCCTGATACCATGTTCTTCTTCACATAGTCCGCTTTCTTGGATAATTTACACAGCATACAGATTGAATAAATATGGTGAAATGATACAACCCTGACACACACCTTTCTTGCTTAAAACGTGCACTATCCCCTTGTTCTGTTTGAACGGCTGCCTCTTGATCTATGTACAGGTTCCTCATGAGCACAATTAAGTGTTCTGGAATTCCCATTTTTCCCAATGTTATCCATAATTTGTTATGACCCACATAGTCGAATGCCTTTGAATAGTCAGTAAAACACAGGTAAACATCTTTCTGGTATTCTCTGCTTCCAGCCAAGATCCATCTGACATCAGCAATGATTTTCCTCCTTCCATGTCCCCTTCTGAATCCAGCTTCAGTTTCTGGCAGTTCCCTGTCAATGTACTGCTGCAACTATTTTTGAATGATCTTCAGCAAAATTTTACTTGCATGTAATATTAATCATATTTTTCAATAATTTCCACATTCTATTAGATCACTTTTCTTTGGAATGGATACAAACATGGATCTCTTCCAGTTGGTTGGCTATGCAACCATCTTCTAAATTTCTTGGCATAGAGTAGTGAGCACTTCCAGCATTGCATCCGTTTGTTGAAACATCTCAGTTGGTATTCCATCAGTTCCTGGAGGCTTGTTTTTCACCAAGTCTTCAGTGCAGCTTGGACCTTTTCCTTTAGTACCTTTGGTTCTTGATCATATGCTACCTCCTGAAATGATTGAATGTTGACCAATACTTTTTGGTCAGTGACTCTGTGTATTCCTTCCATCTTCTTTAGATGCTTCCTGCATCGTTCAGTATTTTCCCATAGAATCCTTCACTTTTGCAACTTAAGGCTTGCATTTTTTCTTCAGGTCTTTCAGCTTGAAAAATACTGACTGTGTTGTTGCTTTTTCATTTTCTAACTCCAGGTCTTTGCACATGTCTTTATAATACTTTACTTTGTCTTCTCCAGCCACCCTTTGAAATCTTCTGTTCAGCTCTTTTACGTCATCATTTCTTCCATTTGATTTAGCTACTAGATGTTCAAGAGCGACTTCCAGAGTTTCTTCTGACATCCATTTTGGTATTTTCTTTCTTTCCTGTCTTTTTAATGACCTCTTGCTTTCTTCATGTATGATGTCCTTGATGTCATCCCACAGCTCGTCTGGTCTTCAGTCTTCAGTGTTCAATGCATCAGATCTGTTCTTGAGATGGTCTTTTAATCAGTCGTGATGTATTCAAGGTTGTACTTTGGCTCTTGTAGACTTGCTCTCATTTTCTTCAGCTTCAACTTGAACATGCATATGAAAAATTGATGGTCTGTTCCATAGTTGGCCCCTGGCCTTGTTCTGACTAATGATATTGAGTGTTTCCTTTGTCTCTTTCCACAGATGTAGTCAATGATTCCTGTGTCTTCCATCTGGCAAGCTCCACGTGTATAGTTGTTTGTGTTGTTGAAAAAAGATATTTGCAAAGAAGAAGTCATTGGTCTTGCAGAATTCTATCACGTGATCTCTAGCATAGTTTCTATCACCAAGGCTATATTTCACAGCTACTGATCCCTCTTCTTTGTTTCCAACTTTCACATTCCAATCATCAGTAATTACCAATGTGTCCTGTTTGCATGTTTGATCAATTTCAGACTGCATAAGTTGGTAAAAATCTTCAATTTCTTCATCTTTGGCCTTAGTGGTTGGTGTATAAATCTGAATAGTAGTGGTATTAACTGGTCTTCCTAGTAGGTTTATGGATATTATCCTATCACTGACAGCATTGTACTTCAGGATAGATCCTGAAATATTCTTTTTAACAATGAATGCAATGCCATTCCTCTTCAATTTGTCATTCCTGGCATAGTAGACCATACAATTGTCTGATTCAAAATGGCCAATACCAGTCCACTTCAGCTCACTAATGCCTAGAATATCAATGTTTATGCATTCCATTTCCCTTTTGAAGATTTCCAATTTTCCTAGATTCATGCTTGGTACATTCCACATTCCAGTTATTATTGGATGTTTGCAGCTGTTTCATCTCATTTTGAGTCATGCCACATCAGCAAATGGAGGTCCTGAAAGCTTGACTCCATCCATGTCACTAAGGGTTGACTCTTCTTTGAGAAGGCAGCTCTTTCCCAGTCATGTTTTGAGTGCCGTCCAACCTGAGGGTCTCACCTTCTGGCACTATATCAGAATGTTCTGTGGCTATTCATAAGGTTTTCAGTGGCTAATTCTTTTCAGAAGTAGACTGCCAGGTCTTTCTTCCTAGTCTATCTTAGTCTGGAAGCTCAGCTGAAACCTGTCCACTGTGGGTGACCCTGCTGGTTTATGCATACTAGTGGTATAGCTTCTAGCATCACAGCAGCACACAAGCCCCCACAATACAACAAACTGACAGATGCTTGGGGGACAAAATAATTATACTGGGTGAAAAAGCCAAACCAAAAAAAAAAAAAAAAATGCCTGCTTTATTATTTCATTTATGTAAAAGTCTAGAAAATGAAATATTCTATAGTGACATGAAATAGATTAGTAATTACCTGGGAGTGGGGGATTTGGAAATGTGGAAGTATGGAAGGGAGAAATTAAAAAGGGGCATGAAGAAACTTCCAGAAGTGGTGAATTTTTTCATTATCTTGACTGTGGAGAGAGTTTTTCAAGGGTATACACGTGTCTAAAATCATGTATTTTTAAACATTAAATACGTCCAACTTACTTATTGATGCATATTTACTATAAATCAATAAAGCTGTTAAAAAAAAAAAAAAAACTATGATCCACTGTTAATGCCTGAGAACCATTGTTAACTTTCCTGCCTGAAGGTGGAGGTTTTATCTATTCCCAAGTTGAAGAAGACTGATTTTTTAAACGAGTTCCACAGATTCAAGATTTCACAATTTCTACTCTTTCTCCCCTTATAGTTCTTAGAGGGTCTTCTCAATCAAATACAGCACCTCCCTTAGGCAAAACACCTGCTTCCTTCATGTTTTCTCACTCTAATGTTAAATCATTTGCTTATTTCTAATTGGCACAATTTGGATTTAGAGTGGTCACTTTGGAGAACTTTGGAATGTGAACAAGATGTTTTATTTAAGAGATACTTCAGAACAACAACAACAAAATCTGAATATCCAATTGTCTGCACTCTTTAATCACTATGGGAAGGCTTCCAACTGTAATTTAAATTAAAAAACTGTCTAGCTTAAAAATTATTTAGCTAACACCAACGAAAATTGTGAAAACTTAAAATACTTCTTCACTTGTCAATCCAGCCAAATTATGGTCCTGTCCTTGTTTTATCTCTCCTTTCCTTTTTTTTTCCCCCTTCTTTTTCCTTTTGAGCCAGAAGTACTACATCAATGCTCTTTAAGAATTCAACTTCCACATGGAGGAGATATTGATTGTTCTGTGTACAGAGATCACTGTGCCATTGTTAAAGACTCCCAAAAATCTAGGACTGAAAGAAGGTTATTAATGAAGAGTTCAGGCTTTTTCTGGACTCTGGCCCTCTAAACATCACTGATATCTACCAATCAGCATATTTTCTGGTCTTTTGGTAGGGTTCAAAAAAAAACCAAATCCATTGCTGTCAAGTAAATTCCAACTCATAGCTACCCTATAGGACAGACTAGAACTGCCCCACAGGGTTTCCAAGGAGTGCCTGGTGGATTCGTACTGCCAACCTTTTGGTTAGCAGCCGTAGCTGTTAACCACTATGCCACCAGGGTTTCCTTGGTAGGGTTAGGAGATACAAAAATTAAGTTGACAAAAGGTAATTATCACAACCCTGAAGAGGCATTAAAAGTACTGAACCTTTCGTGAACAACAACAAAAAGTTAAGACAATTAAAGCCTTTATTTAAATTTAAGAAATTATGTACAATGTGCATATATGCACATAGATGACTATATATGTGTGTGTATTATTCATAATACATTTAACATATACAAACACATTTATCCAACAGGTGAAGAACACTCAACGGCAGTGGGTTTTTTTTGTTTTTTTTTTGGTTTTAGTAAACAAGCAGCACTTAAATAGTTTTCATTTAACCACTAATCATTATCACAATTATTCATGAAAAAAATTATAAATTATAAAAATAAATTGTATGTGTGTGTGTATGCATATTCTGTTTGTTTGTCATGTTGTCAGTTTCTCTTGAGTCGATTACAACTTATGGCGACCCAATGTGTGCAGATAAAACTGCTCCATAGAGTTTTCAAGGCTGTGACCTTTCAGGAGCAAATCATTAGGCCTGTCGTCTGAGGCTCAATTTGGTGGATTCCAACCACCAGTCTTTCGATTAGTGGTCATGGACTTAACCGTTTGCACCACCCAGGGACTACCTGGCATTGATTAATATAATTTATTTTCTTCCTTTAAATGTAATTTTGACTCAAAAGTATGTCTTCTTTTCTATTTCTACACAATAAAAGTTTAAAATTCAGCCTGAAATCAGTGGCTGCTTTTGTTAACTCTCACTTTCTGTATCTACACAGAGAATTCATCTCTTGACTTGGCAGGCATTTTTTTCTTTTCCAAATTTGTCTCTCTTTCCCTGTACTGATCCCCAGAGATTTCTGCAAGACCTGCACAGGTCATCTTCTAGTGTTTAATCTTATGAATCACCCCAAGAACTACAGACTCGTGGGTTTCTAAGTGAAGAGATTATTTTAGTTCTTTAGTCCAGATTCCTTTCAATCACAGCAGGACTCTTGCCTTTCAATTTCTTTATTCTTCCTAAGGACTCACTCCTGACCCCTTCCATGGAGTTGCAGCCCATAGTGAGCTCTTCTTCTCTGAATTCTCTTGCTCTTAAAATCAGTCTTTCACATTTTAGCTCTTAATTGGTCTTCACTTATTTTCTCCTGTTCTTTGTGCACAAAGACGCTGTCTTATATTTTGATCACTCTCATAGTATCCAGCATAGTTTTGGACACAGAGTTCCCATAAATGCTAGGTTGCTGGTTACTTAAAATAAGTTGTAATTTCAAGTTCTACATATATACATAGGAGTTGCTTATAGCTGCTTAATGACGTTGTTGTGTGCTGTCGAATCGATTCCAACTCATAGAGAACATATAAGAGAGAGCAGAACTGCCCCCTAGGGTTTCCTAGGCTGTAATCTTTATGGGAGCAGACCATCAGGTCTTTTCTCCCGAGGAGTGGCTGCGGGGTTCAAACCACCAACTTTTTGGTTAGCAGTCAAGTGCTTTAACCATCACTCAACCAGGGTTCCTTTACTTAATGATAAGGAATACAAATTGGTAGATGTGTAATTTATTTAATATTGGGAAAAACTTGCTAAAATTAAATAGAATAACTATACATCAGCAATATCATAAAGAAATGAGCAATTTTCAGCTGGTTTATGTGGGAATGTAATGCTTTCTGATAAGAATATTTATATTTATGTTATATAGTTGAACCAGGCTAGAGAAATAGAAGATAATTAAATTGGATGTCAACACCACCTTCCATTTCTAAGAGTATAAAATATGTACTAAATTTTCTATAAACCATTACATAAACTTTATCTTTTAAATTATTTTTTATTCTCCTTGTTGAGATTTAAAGTCCCCCTTGATTATCAAACCTAATCCCAATCCTCATCGCATTACCCATAAAATTGCGTTTCTAGGCCACTCTTTATAATTAGGTTTAACATTGTGCAATGTTGTGTGACATTGTAATTTATTTTAAATTGGAAGAGGTAAGTATTGGAACATTGTAGCAAAGCAGATGTTTGAAAAGCAATTCCAGAATCGAATTTAAATTTTTATATTTTTTAATAGAAAAATTTTAATGATTTAAAGATATGATGTAAAACAAATATAAAGCTTACAGATTCTTTATTAAAATACAATAATATATTTACTGCATAAAGTGAAATAAACCACTGTTGTTAGGTGCCATCGAGTCAGTTCCAACTCATAGTGTGACCTTATGTAAGACAGAATGAAACACTGCCCAGTCACATGCCCCATCCTCACAATTGTTGCCATGTTTGTGCCCATTGTTGCAGCCACTGTGTCAATCCATATCACTGAGGGTCTTCCTCTTTTTTGCTGACCCTCTACTTTACCAAGAAGTGTGTCCTTCTTCAGGGACTGATTCCTCCTGATAACATGTCCAAAGTACTTAAGTCTAAGTTTTGCTATCCTCCCTTCTTAGGAGAATTCTGGAAACCCTGGTGGCACAGTGGTTAAGAGTTATGGCTGCTAACCAAAACGTCAGCAGTTCAAATCCACTAGGTGCTCCTTGGAAACTCTATGGAGCAGTTCTACTCCGTCCTATACGGTCATATAGTCAGAATCAACTCGACAGCAACAGGTTTGGTTTTTGGTTTTTAGGAGAATTCTGGCTGTAATTCTTCCAAGAAAAATTTGTTCATTCTTCTGGTAGCAATAAAATCTGCTGCAAATTTAACTACTAACACATGTTAATTTACAATTACTTGTAGGTCTGCACATATGAATAGCAAACATTTACTTAATCATTTTCTGTGTCAGGTTCTTAGAACAACTGAGTGAAGTAGATGCTGTTATTATACCCATCTTACAGATGAGAAAATGGAAGCACAGAACACTTACATGACTTGCTTGAAGTTACATGGCTAATAAATGACAGATGCAGATCATAAAACCAGATAACTCCATAACTGATATATAATCACTACTGTATATCATCTATACATAATAAAAGCTAACATTTTTAAATTTTCACCATATGCCAGCTTCTGTATGAGTTCTAATAATAAAAGTAATAGTAGTAACTACAATCCTTTGTGATATATATACTATTATTATCCCCATTGCACAGAGATTAAATAAATTGCCCAAAGCGAGAAAGATGGATGGATGATAGGTATGTAGGTAGATAGATAGATTGTTACAATATAGGAAAAGAAAAGAAATGCAAACTTTTTCCTGAGATCAAATGTTACATATGGCTATTCTGCCTCAAATAATAATACAAGTTAACATAATCTGGTAGGAAAAAAGGATTCGTGAGTAATAAAACGGCCTGGTGTCCTAGATACTTGAAGTAATGACAGCCAAGTAGAGGAGACAGTCAAAATTAGTACTGAAAGGCTCAAACTCTGAACTAGACCTCTTGGTTCAAATCCTAGCCCTTCTATTATTAACTCCATGATCTTAGATAGGTAATTTTACCTCTCTCTACCTGTGTTCTCACACCTATGAGATGGGGATAATTATAGCACTTTTATGAATTGAGTTAAAATATACAAAAATGTTAATTTTAACTGTATTAGACCTATAGAAACTACGATAGAAACATTTACTATCAACTATTCAGATTTCAGAAGTTTTCGATTATGTGATGTACTTTTTTTTATTGTACTTTAGAAGGTTTACAGAATAAACTAGCTTTTCATTAAACAATGAGTACACACGTTGTTTTGTGACATTGGTTACCAACCACACTACATGTCAACACTCTCCTCATCTTAACCTTGGGTTCCCTATTACCAGTTTTCCTGTCCCTTCCTGCCTTCTCATCCTTCCCCCTGGGCTGATTTGCCCATTTACTCATTTTGTTTTATAGGCCTGTCTAAGCTTTGGCTAAAGGGTGAACGTCAGGAGTGACTTCAGAACTGAACTAAAAAGGTGTCTGGGGGCCATACCCTTGGGATTTCTCCAGTCTCTGTCAGACCAGTAAGTCTGGTCTTTTTTTTTTTTTTTTTTTTGGTGAGTTAGAATTTTGTTCTACATTTTTATCTAGCTCTGTCTGGGACCTTCTATTGTGATCCCAGTCAGAGAAGTTGGTAGTGGTAGCTTGGCATCATTTAGTTTACTGGACTCAGTATGGTGGAGGATGTAGTATTTG
Source organism: Dugong dugon (assembly GCA_030035585.1). Taxonomy (NCBI): domain Eukaryota; kingdom Metazoa; phylum Chordata; class Mammalia; order Sirenia; family Dugongidae; genus Dugong; species Dugong dugon. The sequence goes on from CM057466.1 coordinate 66,610,834, forward strand.
TGGACTAATCTTTCCCTTGTGTCTTTAGTTTTCTTCATTCTCCTTTGTTCCAGATGGGGTGAGACCAGTGGAGTATCTTAGATGACCACTCACAAGCTTTTAAGACCACATATGCTACTCACCAAAGTAGAATGTAGAACATTTTCTTTATAAACTATGTTATGCCAGTTGACGTAGATGGTCCCTGAGACCATGGTCCCCATAGCTCTCAGCCCAGTAATTCAGTCCCTCAAGGAGTTTGAATGTGTCTGTGGAGCTTCCATGACCTTGCCTTGGACAAGTTGCACTGGCTTCCCCAGTATTGTGTACTGTCTCACCCTTCACCAAAGTTACCACTTATCTATTGTATTTAGTGTTTTTCCATCCTCACCCTTCCCCTCCCTCATAGCCATCAAAGATTTTTTCTTTTTGTGTGTAAACTTTTTCATGAATTTTTACAGCGGTGGTCTCATACAATATTTGTCATTTTGTGATTGACTGATTTCACTTATTTTTTCTTCTATGATCTTTATAGTTTTTGGTTTTATATTTAGGTCTTTGATCCATTTTGAATTAGCTTTTTTGTATGGTGTGAGGTATGGGTGCTGTTTCATATTTTTGCAGATGGATATCCAGTTTTGCCAGCATCATCTGTTAAAAAGACTGTCTTTTCCTCATTTGATTAACTTTGGGCCCGAATTGAAGATCAGGTGACTAAAGGTGGATGAATTTGCATCTGAGTTCTCAATTCTGTTCCATTGGTCAATGTATATGTCTTTGTACCAGTACCAGGCTGTTGCAACTATCTAGCTGTATAGTAGGTTCTGAGGCAAAGCCTTCTACTTTATTCTTCTGCTTCAATAGTGCTTTACTTATCCAGGGTAACTTCCCTTTCCATATAAAGTGGATAATTAATTTTTCCATCTCTTTAAAGAATGCTGTTGTTATTTGAATTGGGATTGCATTGTATTTGTAGATTGCTTTGGGTAGAATTGACATTTTCACAATATTGAGGCTACCTATCCATGAGTGTGATATGTTTTTCCATTTATGGAGGTCTTTTTTGGTTTCTTGCACTAGTGTTTTGTTTTGTATAGGTCTTTGTATAGTTTTCTTTGTATAAGGTCTTTTACGTCCCTGGTTAGATTTATTCTTAAGTATTTTGTCTTTATAGGGGCTATTATAAACGACATTGTTTTCCTGATTTCCTTTTCATTGTTCTCTTTATTGGTGTTTAGGAATCCAGTTTATTTTTGTATGCTTATCTCATATCCTGCTACTCTGCTGAATATGTCTATTAGTTCCAGTAGCTTTCTCGTGGAGTCTTTTGGGTTTTCTATGTAGAGTATCATATCATCTGCAAAGAGGGACAGTTTTACTTCTTCTTTACCAAGTTGGATGCCCTTTATTTCTGTTCCATTTCTTGCCTTATTTCTCTAGCTAGGACTTTCAGCACAATGTTAAATAGGAGTGGTGATAAAGGGCATCCTTGTCTTGTTGTTCTCGAGAGGAATGTTTTCAGCCTCTCTCCGTTAAGAAGGATGTTGATGTTGGTTTTGTATAGATGTCTTTTGCTATGTTGAGGATTTTCGTTTCTATACCTACTTTATTGACAGTTTTTATCAGGAATGAGTGTTGGACTTCGTAGAATGCCTTTTCTGCATTGATTGATATGATCATGTGATTCTTTTCCTTTATTTATGTGGTAGATTACATTGATTTTCTAATGTTGAACTATCCTTGCATACCTGGTGTCTTAGTCATCTAGTGCTACTATAACAGAAATACCACAAGTGGATGGCTTCAACAAAAGGAAATTTATTTCCTCAGAGTAAAGTATGGTAAAAGTCCAAATTCAGGGCATCAACTCCGGGGAAAGGCTTTCTCTCTCTGTTGGCTCTGGGAATGTCCTTCTCATCAATCTTCTCCTGGACTAGAAGCTTCTCCACACAGGAACACTGGGTCAAAGGATGTGCTCTGCTCCCAGCACTGCTTTCTTGGTGGTATGAGGCCCCCAACTCTCTGCTTGCTTCCCTTTCCTTTTCTCTCTTGTAAGATAAAAGGTGGTGCAGGCCACACTCCAGGGAAATTCCCTTTACATTGGCTCAGGGTTGTGACCTTAGTAATGGTGTTACAATTCCACCCTAATCCTCTTCAGCATAAAATTACAATCACAAAAATGGAAGACAACCACACAATGCTGGGAATCATGGCCTAGCTAGGTTGACAGATATTTTTAGGGGACACAATTCAATCCATGACATTCCACCCTTCATTACCCCAAAATTCATGTCCTTGCCAGATGTAAAACATATTCACCCCATCATATCATAGCAAAAGTCTTAACTCCAAGTCCGAAATTCAAAAATTCCTCTTCATCTGTGAAATCTAGAATGCAAGTCATCTCCTTCCAAATGTACAATGGTAGAACAGACACAAGCTAGACAGGCACCAAGCAAGTCAGCAGAACACATTAAATTAGCCCTCAAGGCTTTAAAGATAATCCTCTGTTCTCTGAGACAATTTACACAATGGCCTTGCCCTCCAGACTCTAGGTATCAGCCATACTTTCTAGATTCTGAGTAGAGGCCCCTTGGCCCCGGGCTTCAGCTCCACCTTCCAGGCCTACTGGGACAATAACTCTAATCTCTCAGCTTTAGGTGCACCATTCTCCTAGTCCATCTGGGTGGCAACTCCATCCTTAGAAACAACAGAGGCCATGGCTCCACCCTTTGAAATCTCAGAGGTCCTGGCCATACCTTTTGAGACTGAGGCAGCTTGGCTTCTTATGTTCTTTCTCTTCAGGTTCTGCTTTCTGGTTTCTTGGCCTCTCAGCTCCTTGGGCCTCATGCCCATATCTGCCCTGTTGGGGCAAGTGTTCCAAAGCTCTGTAGCTCCACCAATAAGTGCCTAGAAGCACCCTACTCCACCAGGAAGCTTCCTGTGCACAGGCACTCAGCTTTCTCGCTCCGTGGGTTGGCTCCAGTGCTATCTGGTGCTGGTTTTATGGTTCTGTTGATGCTGGTTCTCTGCTACTGCTGGTTCTCTGCTACTGCAGATTTTCTGCCTCTTCTGGTTCTCTATCCATTCACAATTTCAAAACTGCTTCCACATTTTAGGTATCTGTTAGAGCAGCACCCCACTCTCCTGCTACCAAATTTCATCTTAGTCATCTAGTGCTGCTGTAACAGAAATACCACAAGTAGATGGCTTCAACAAAGAGAAATTTATTTCCTCACAGTAAAGTGTGGTAGAAGTCCAAACTCAAAGCATCAGCTCCAGGGAAAGGCTTTCTCTGTTGGATCTGGAGGAATGACCTTCTCATCTATCTTTCCCTGGACTAGAAGCTTCTTCACACAGAAACACCAGGTCCAAAGGATGTGCTTTGCTCCCAGCACTGTTTTCTTGGAGGTGTGAGGTCCGCAACTCTTTGCTTGCTTCCCTTTCCTTTTCTCTCTTGTAAGATAAAATGTGGTGCAGGCCACACTCCAGGGAAACTCCCTTTACATTGGATCAGAGATGTGACCTTAGTAAGGGTGTTACATTTCCACCCTAATCCTCTTTAATATAAAATTCCAATCACAAAATCAAGGACAACTGCACAATACTGGGAATTGTGACCTAACCAAGTTGTCATATTTTGTGGGGATATAATTCAATCCATGACATCTGGTATGAATCCTACCTTGTGGTGAATTCTATTGGCTAGAATTTTGTGGAGGATTTTTGCATCTATATTCATGAGAGATATTGGTCTGTAATTTTCTTTTTTTGTGGTGTCTTTGCCAGGTTTTGGTATCAGGGTTATGCCGGCTTCATAGAATGAATTCAGAAGAATCCCTTCCTTTTCCGTATTCTGAAGTAGTTTGAGTAGTACTGGTATAAGATTTTCTTCAGATGTTTGGTAGAATTCTCCACTGAAGCCATCTGGGTGACGGTTTGTTCTTGTTGTTTTTTTAAAAATTACCTTTTCAGTCTCTTGTTATGGGTCTGTTCAGATTTTTAACTTTAGTGTGTGTTAGTTTGGGTAGGTAGTGTCTTTCTAGAAACCTGTCCAGTTACTCTAGGTTTTCAAATTTGTTGGTGTATAGTACTCTGTTATGATCCTTTTTATTTCAGTTGGTTCTGTTGTAATGTCCCCATTTCATTTCTTATTTGGCTTATGTGCGTCCTCTCTTGCTTTTCTTTTGTCAGTTTGGCCAATGGTTTGTCGATTTTGTTGATCCTTTCAAAGAACCAACTTTTGGTTTTACTGATTCTTTCCATTGTTTTTCTGTTCTATATTTCATTTATTTCTGCCATGATCTTTATTTCCTTTCTTCTGGTGGCTGTGGGCTTCTTTTGCTGTTCTATTATCCGTTTGAGTTACGTAGCTAATGTTTTGATTTTGTCCCTTTCTTCTTTTTTGATGTGTGCATCTATTGCTATAAATTGACCTCTGAGCGCTGCCTTTGCTTTGTCCCAAAGGTTATGGTATGATGTGTTTTCGTTCTTACTTGATTCTGGGAATTTTTGATTCCATCTTTTATTTCCTCTATTACCCAGTTGTTTTTAAGCAGAGTATTATTCAGCTTCCGTGTATTTGATTTTTTTCCTTGTTCTTCCCGTTGTTAATTTCTACTTTGATGGTGTTGTTATCAGAGAAGATACTTCGTATCATCTCATTGTTTTGGATTTGTTGAGGGTTGCTTTATGGCCATGATGTGGTCTTTTCTGGAGAACGTTCCATGTGCATTGGAAAAGAATGTGTACTTTGCAGCTATTGGGTGGAGCGTTCTATAAATATCTATGAGTTCAAGTTGGTTGATTGTGGCCTTTAGATCTTCTGTATCTTTGTTGAGTTTCTTGTAGATGTTCTGTCCTTTACTGAGAGTGGTATGTTGAAGTCTCCTACTATTATTGTGGAACTGTCAATTTCTCCTTTCAGTGCTCTTAGAGTTTATGTATTTGGAGTCATACCATTGGGCGTGTAGAAATTTAGTATGGTTATGTCTTCATGATGGATTGTCTCTTTAATCATTATATAATTCCCTTCTTTGTCTTTTACTGTGGATTTTGTTTTAAAGTCTATTTTATCTGAGATTAGTATTACCACTTCTGCTCTTTTTTGGTAGCTGTTTTCTTGATATATTTTTTTCTATACTTTGATTTTTGATAAATTTATGTCTTTGCTTCTAATCCATTCTGTCTCTCTCTGTCTTTTTACGGGTGCATTTAGGCCATTTACTTTCAGTGTAATTATTGACAGTTGTGAGTTTATTGCTGTCATTTTGTAGTGCTTTTTTATGTGGTGCTGACGTTGTCTATGTTCCTCTTACTCTCTTGTGCTGAATTCCTTTTACTTGTGGATTTTTTTTAGTTTCTTTCATTTTTGTAGATTTTGTGTTTACTGAGACTTTTTATTTTTCTTTTTTCTTTTGATGAGTAGGTTTGTTAACTTTCTTTGTGGTTACCTTGAAATTTACCCTTATCTTCCTTAGTTTGAACTAGACTTTTGTTACTTGCCATCTCCTTGACTTCCTCTTGATTTGAAAGTTCTATACCTATATTGTTTATTCCCTTTGTTATTGTTCTGATGTAGTTGTCATTTAAAGATTAATCTCTCTGGTTCCCTGTTGTAAATCTTTTAGGTTTGTTTTATCCTTGAGAGTTCATTACCTAGGTGGGTATCTGGGTGATGTGGTCTTGCATCCTAGATGCAGGCTGTTGTCTGATGTTGGTTCTTTAGCTGAAGGATTCTCTTTAATAATTCTTGTAAGTTTGGTTTGGTTTTTACATATTCCTTTAATTTCTGTTTATTTGGAAATGTCCTAATTTCACCATCATATCTGAATGAGAGTTTTGCAGGATGTATTATTCTTGGTTGACAATTTTCTTCTTTCACGGTTTTATATATGTCATTCCATTGCGTTTTTGCCTGCATGGTTTCTGGCTAATCAGAGCTTAGTCTTATTCTTTCCCCTCTGTATGTGACTTTTCATCTTTCTTGAGCTTCTCTCAAGATTACTTCTTTGTTTTTGGTTTTAGCTAGTGTGATTATGATACATATTTTTTATTTTCTTTTGGGGTCTACCTACATGGACTTCATTGGGCTTCTTGGATGGTCAGCTTTTCATCTTTCATGATATTAAGAAAGTTTTCTGTCAGCAATTCTTCAGTGATCCTCTCTGTGATTTCCATTTTGTCCCCCTATTCTGGAACTCTGATCACTCACAAATTTTTGATTGTATCTCATATAATTCCCAGGGTTTATTCATTTTTCTTCCTGTTTTCTCTTGTTTTTCCTCAAAGTTGTATCCAAGGATTTGTCTTCAATTTCTCCAATTATGGTTTTCATTGTTTAAACTCTGCTCCTCAAACCTTCTATGGCACTGTCCATTTCTGACATCTTGGTGTTTATCTTTTGGCTTTGTAATTGCTGTTTTGGTATGATTTCTAGTTGTGAATTTATTTTTACATTTTGTTCCTGCATTATTTTCCTGAATTCTTCCATTGTTTTGTCTCTTTTCTGTGATTTTTGTCTGTATTTTACATGATTTTTTTTCTATTTTTTTCCTCTTTTTGGTCTGCTTTTGCCTTCATCTCTTTCATAGCCCTGAATATTAGAGATATGAGTTCCCTATTAGGTAGTTCCAGTGCATTTCCTTCTACTGGAAGATCATCTGGTGTTTTATTTTGAATGCCTACTGGAACCATCTTGTTCTGTTTTTTTCATTTGTTTTGATATTGTCTGCTGCCTTCTGGACAGTCATTCATTATTTTCTTTGTTTATTTATAGTAGATTTGTTTGTTTTGTCCTTTTTTTTGTTTTATTTGGTTATGTTGGAACAGGCTGCCTGGGTGGGCTTTGTTGTTTGCTTGTGTTTGGCATGATACTTCTCGCCACCTTGTCCAATGGGCAGGGTCAGTTGCTCAGTTATGGTGCAGCAGGGCAGGTCCAGTGGAGGTGGAGTGGCTAGAATGGGTCATTTGTAGCACTTACTGGGGCCTACAGGGTGGGGCTAGGGTGTAGTGCAGGGCAGATTCTGGTAGACCATGTCTGTGCTGCTCAGGGGTGTGATGCTCAGTGCACTGTGCAGATAGGCAGGAGGGAGGTGTGCTGCTAAGTGGTAAAAAAGTAGAAGAGAAAGAGGAGACAGAAACAGAAGCCAAAAAAAAAAAAAAAAAAGTGCTGTTGGAGCCTGCTGTTGGAATGGTGCAGACTTAGGGAAGCCATATGCTGGTGGCTTTCTAGACAGGTGGTTTGGAATATCCTGTCAGGAAGGGCAGATATGCCACATATAGCTAGGTAGGTGGGAGAAATGAAAGGAAGGAAGGTAGAGATAAGAAACTAGATTTAAAAAAAAAGAGACAGAGAAAGACACATGTGGCCAGGTGGTCAGGAGAAAGGAAAGGAAGGAAAGTAGAGAGAGACAAGAAATTGAGAGGAAAAAAAAAAAGATGCCAACTGGTTGGGAGGAAGGAAGGTAGTGAGAGATGAAATACAGAGTAGAAAAGAAGAAAAAAAATGCCTCAAGGGAGCCCACCAGAGGCAGGTCCCCAGCTGAGCAGTGCTGCATACATAGCCTGTCAAGGAGTGGAGGTGGCATACAGCACCAGGTGTTCAGCAGAAGGATAAGCAAGGAAGGCAGAGAGAGACAAGAAACCAACAAAAGAAAAGAAGAGGAAAAAAAAATGTCCAAGGGAGCCCACTGGTGTGGTAGTGTGGACCGGGGAAGGGGCTCCCTAGTAAGTGGCACTGCACAGCCAGCCAGGAAGGAATAGAAATGATACATGGTGCCAGGTGTTCGAGAGAAAGGAAAGGAAGGAAGGGAGAGAAAGAGAAGAAACCAAAAGAAGCCAAAAAAAGGAACAACGGCAACAAAAAAATGGCACTGAAGGAGTCAGCCAATGTGGGTGGGGTGAATTCAAACAGCAAGGAGCTGGCTTCTCCCCAGTCGAGGGATTGTGGCCCACTGGAAAGAGGTGGTGGCCAAGTAGGGGGAAAAATGGGGGTGCAAAAGTGTGTATCACTGGTTACTGGCTGCTCTGTCTCTTGCTGGTAGCTCCATGAAGCTGCCTTCCTCTACTCCCTGTCTGTTGTTCTTGGTGGCTGAGAGGTCCAAGATGGCGATCCATGCCACATTAGCTGATAAGTGTCCTCCACATCATAGCTCTCCTCGATCTCTGTTCTCTGTTAGTTTCTTACTCCATTTGGTGCTTGGTTGAGTTCTTTATCCCTTCATTCGATGCTTACAGTTCCAGGACTGACGTTTGTCTCTTTTTTACTTAGTTTTTCAGGTCTTTGCTGTGAAGGGACATCAAGGTGCTTCTGTCTATAGCACCATCTTGGCTCCCTCATGATGTACTATTTGACTAATGCTTTTTATTTAAGCTAGTTCAAAAAATTTCCATTTAAATATAAATTTCTTGGGGGAGCCATTATTATGATGACCTCCTGAACTAACAATAATTTAATAAACTTTAACAAACTGCATAGATATGATTTGGTAATCTATATCCCTTCTGATGCAACATGAAATATGAAAAAGACTACCAAATGTGCAAACAAAACAATAGCAACAATTTATCTACATTTTAGATTGACTGAAATGCTCACATTTTATCCATTGTATACACATATAAACTGTAAGCATGGCATATTTTGTACTCAGCAATATATCTAGTCCATAGAAATTACAGAGAGTCTTTAACATGCTCTGCATTTCTCAAGCAGAAAGAACTGAAGAAAATAAGTTAGCCTTCAGTTGCAATATTGAAAGAGTCTATGGGCAAAATATTGAACAACAAAGAAAGCATCAAAAGAAGATGGAAGTAATACACAGAGTCACTGTACCAAAAACAATTGGCATTCAAACATGCAGGAGGTAACATATGATCAAGACACGATGGAAGAAGTCCAAGCTACACTGAAGGCATTGGTGAAAAATAAGGCTCCAGGAATTGACAGAATACTAACTGAAACATTTCAACAAATAGATGCAATGCTGGAAGTATTCACTCGTCTATGTCAAGAAATTTGGAAGGCAGCAGTCGGACAAACCGACTGGAAGAGATCCATATCTGTGCCCATTCCAAAGAAAGGTAATCCAACAGAATGTGGAAATTTTTGAAAAATATCATTAATATCACACACAAGTAAAATTTTGCTGAGATCATCCAAAAAATAGTTGCAGCAGTACATTGACAGGGAACTTCCAGAATTCAAGCCAGATTCAGAAGAGGATGTGGAACGAGGGATACCGTTAATGATGTCAGATGAATCTTGGCTGAAAGTAGAGAATACCAGAAAGTTGTTTACCTGTGTTTTATTGACTATGCACAGCCATTCCATTGTGTGGATTATAACAAATTATGGGTAGTACTGCTAAGAATGGGAATTACAGAACACTTAATTTTGGTCATGCAGAATCTGTACATAGACCAAGAGGCAGTCTCAAACAGAACAAGGGGATACTGTGCGGTTTTAAATTAGGAAAAATGTGTATGAGGGTTATATCCTTTCACCATACTTATTCAAGTGTATACTGAGCAAATAATACAAGAACCTGGACTATATGATGAAGAACGCAGCATCAGGATTAGAGGAAGACTCATTAACAACCTGTGATAATCAGATGACACAACCTTGTTTATTGAAAGGGAAGAGGACTTGAAGTACTTACTGATGAAGATCAAAGACTATAGCCTTCAGTATGGATTACACCTCAAGATAAAGAGAACAAAAATCCTCACAACTGGACCAATAAGCAACATCATGATAAACGGAGAAAAGATTGACGTTGTCAAGGATTTCGTTTTACTTGGATCCACAATCAGTGATCATGGAGGCAGCAGTAAAGAAATCAAACGATGCATTACATTGGGCAAATCTGCTGCCAAATGCCCCTTTAACATGTTTAAAAAGCAAAAAATGTTACATTAAGGACTAAAGTGTGCCGACCCAAGCCATGGTATTTTTAATCGCCTCATATGCATGTGAAAGCTGGTCAATAATTAAAGAAGACCAAAGAAGAATTGAAGCATTTGAATTATGGTGTAGGCAAAGAATATTGAGTATAACATGGACTGACAGAAGAACAAACATGTCTGTCTTGGAAAAAGTACAGCCAGAGTGCTTCTTAGAAGCCAGAATGTGAAGACTTTGTCTCACATACTTTGGACATGTTATCAGGAGGCCCCAGTCCCTGGGGAAGGACATCATGCTTGGTAAAGTAGAGGATCACCAAAAAAGAGGAAGACTCTCAACAAGATGTATTGACACAGTGGCTGTAACAATGAGCTCTAACAGCAACTATTATGAGGATGGCACAAGCTCAGGGAGTGTTTCATTTTGTTGTACATAAGGTTGCTATGAGTTGGAACCGCTTCCATGGCACCTAATGACAACAACAAATACATCCACTTACATATCATGATGATTATGCTAAAATCTTGATAATTTGTTTTGTTCTTTTTTAAAATATTTTTTAATTGAGGTGAAATTCACATAATGTAACATTAACCATTTCAAAGCGTACAATTCAGGGACGTTTAGTACATTCACAATATTGTGCTACTACCACCTTTATCAAGTTCTGAAACATTTTCATTGCCCTAAATAAAACCCCACAACCCTTAAGCCATTACTTCCTGTTACACCCATCCCTAGCCCTTGGTAATCACCAATCTGATTTCTGTCTCTATTGATTTACCTATTCTTGATATTTCATATAAATAGAATGATACAATATATAACATTTTGTGTCATACTTTGTTCACTTAGCATAATGTTTTCAAAGTTCATCCACACTGTAGTAAGCATCAGTATTTAATTCCTTATTATAGCTGAATATATCCCACTGTCTGTATTGCCACATTTTATCCATTCTTCTGTTAATGGGCATTTGGGTTGTTTCCATCTTAGGGCTATTGCAAACAGAGCAGCTATGAACATTCTGTACAAGTATTCTTTGAGTAACTGTTCTAAATTCTTGTGGGTGTATACCTAGGAGTGGAATTGCCGACTCATATGATAATTCCATGCTCAATATTTTGAGAAGCTGCCAAACTGCTTTCCAAACAAGTTGAACCATTTTACACCCCCATCAGTAATACATGAGAAGTCTTATTTCTCCACATCCTTGCCAAGACTTCTTTTGTTATTGTTGTTGTTTGTTTGTGTGCTTCACACCTGTCTTAATAAGTGTGAAAGGAGTCCCGGTGACACAAGGGTTAAGTGCTTGGCTGCTAACTGAAAGGTCAGTGGTTCAAACCCACCAGCCACTCCCTGGGAGAAAGATGGATAGTCTGCTTCTGTAAATATTATAGCCTTGGACACCCTATAGAGAAGTTCTACTTTGTCCTATAAAATCATTACAAGTTGGAATCAACTCCATGGCAATGGGTTTGATTTTTGGGGACTAGATGTCAAATTGTGATTGTTAAGGTTGTGTGTTAGCTTGGCTGAGCCATGATTCTCAGTGGTTTGGCAGTTATGTAATGATGCAGTTATCCTCAGTTTTGTGATATAATGTAATCACCTCCATGATGTGATCTTATGTGATTAGCCAATCTGTTGTAAGGTGAGTTTCAGGGGTGTGGCCTGAATCCAATATATATGTATGTTCTTTCTGGAAAAGCTTGCTGGCTTTTGTTTGTTCTGGATCCTGCATCTGGCTCATCATCATTTGACCTCCAGTTCTTGGGACTTGAGCCAGTGGCCTGCCATATTGCCTGACGATCTTTGGATTTGCTGGCCTCAGCAGCGTGTGAGCCAGCAGTCTGCCAGCTGACCTGCAGATCTTGGGTTCATCTGTCCCTGCAGCTACATGAATCAGAGAAGCCTCCAGCTTGACACCTGACCCATGGACTTGGGCTTTGTGAGCCTCTAAAACCACATGAGTCATTTCTTTAAGATAACTCTCTCTCTCCCTCTCTGTGTATATATATATTCACTGGTTTTGCTTCTCTAGAGAACCCAGCCTAACACAGAAGTAATAACTCATTGTTATTTTAATTAACATTTTCCTACTGACTAAAGGTGTTAAGCGTCTTTTCATATGTTGTTGGCCATTTGTATATCTTCTTGGAGAATGTTTATTCAAGTCCTTTTTCCATTTATTTATTTATTTTGTTGTTGTTGAGTCACTATGTATACATTACTAAATTATTTTCTGATAAATGATTTATGAATATTTTCTCCCATTCTGTGGATTGTATTTTCACTTTCTTTATAATGCCTTTTGAAGCACAAAATTTTGTAACTTTAATGAAATCTAATGTATCTATTTGTTGTTTTGTTTTGCTTTGTTGTTCATGTTTTTCATGTCATAGCTAAAAGTTCATTGCCAAATTCTAGATCATAAAGATACATCCTTACTTTTTTGTTTTTGTCCTAAGAGTTCTACAGTTTTAGCTTTTAGATTTAGATCACTGATCCATTTGAGTTAATTTTTGCATATGGTGTGAGAGTGGGTGTCCAACTTCGTTATTTTGCATGTGATATCTAATTGTCCAAGCATCATTTGTTGAAGAGACTATTCTTTTCCCATTGAATGGACTTGGAACTCTTTTAAAAAAATATTTCAGCCATAAATGTATGGGTTTTTTTCTAGATTCGCAATTCAATTCCACTAGTCTCAATGTGTAGCTTTATGCCAGTACCATGCTGTTTTAATTACTATAGGTTTGTAGTAAGTTTTGAAATTGGGACATGTGAGTCATTCAGTTTTGTTCTTCTTTTTCCCAGGCTTCTGGTGTATCTATTGTTCACCACAATTGGAATGTTTTGACTCAAGTGACAGCAGATTACTCATTTGCATTTTAATGTTTTTGAGGAATGCCCTCTGTGTAGACACTTTTCTTCCTGACGGAGTTACCAGTTAGGTGAAACAAAGGCACGGTCTTGTGTCAGTCCTTCAGGTAACCCCCAATCAGAAAAACCAAACCTGTTGCCATCAAGTTGGTTCCAACTCATAGCAACCCTACAGGACACAGTATAACTGCCCCACAGGTTTTCCAAGGAGGGGCTGGTAGATTTGAACCACCCACCTTTTAATTAGCAGCTGAGCTCTCAAGAGCCACCAGGGCTCCCAGGTAATCCTGAAATAGATCAAAAAGACAAACACAATTCTTTGAAAACAAAACCTGCTCTGTTTCCTCTAGAACCATGAACCAGAATCCCACACTGGAAATGAAGGCTGCCATCTTTAAACCTCGCAAAACCAGGGATGAGTTGGGGCAAAGGCAAGTAAAAAAGCCAAAAAGATAGACTAACATTTTTAAGTTGCTTCTTCCTTGATTTAGCATTCACTTGGTTGCTCAAACCTTTGGCTACTATCCAGAGTTCTGACAGAGTTGATTCTGACAGATTTTGTTCATTTTGGGGGTGTTTTGTGCAGAGACGGGCCCTTGGAAAATGTTATTTGAACATGTTAGCTGATGTCACTTCTTGGTAACGTTTTTAAGTCATATTTTAATTTAGTTGACAATTTAAAGATGTAGATTAAAAATATGCTTAAAGAAATTAATGTATTCAACTTTTTTTTTAATCTAGGTTGTACCCCTCTCTCTTTTCTCGCTTTCACTCTGTCAGACTTCTTATTTTAGGCCATACACAAATCACAAACTTTATAAAGTTGACATTTTGTTCACTTTATGAAAGTACTTCTCATCCCACCTCTGTGATTCAAAACACATGGGAAAAGCTCGGTGTCAGTAATAGAAATAGTAACAAGCTTCTTCCAGTAATTTCTTTACTCATTAAAAAAAAAAGTGATAAAAAGTTGCACACCAGTTTACTAACTTGATTTTTCAACCATTTATCCATATAATAAAATATAATAAAACTACATCAAACCAGAAAAAAAAAAGAGGGGGGACATAAAACTAGGAAAAAAATACTTTTCTCAAATTATATTGTTTCTAGCAATAAAATCCTCTTTTTTGGCAGTCTATCAAAACCTCAATACATTTTTTGAAACTTAAGAAATGACATACAAACTTTAAAACAATCATAGTGTTTTTATGCTGGAAATAAATGAAGTGGGTGAGAAAGAGTTCCCATATATAAGGAAACACTTTATGAGAGTTAGCAAGTTTTGTTTTAAAAAAAAATCAAATGAACAAAGAAACAAACAAAAAAACACATTTGTACAGTGTAGAAAAAAATTGTCCTCATGTAAGACGGAATTGAGAAGCATGCTTTTCATTCATTCACCCCACTCTCCACTCCTCCTTCTCGCATATACTGGTTAAGCTTTTGAGTTAGCAGAAATGATTCTGAATTTCCAGTCTCACTACTTGGTAGCATATGAACTTGGCTGCTTACTTAATTTATTTAATTTCTCAGGACCTCATATTTTTATGAAGATTAAATGAAGTAATGAATATGAAATAATTAGCACCATCTCTGGAACACAGTAACTGTTCAGTATATGTTGTCCACTTTTATTATCATCCAGTGCATTTTGCTGACTAATGGATGATGGGACTCAGGACCTTTACCTCAAGCAGCTGAGAGCTGTATAGGATAGAAGGAAAATACATAAAGAGCGGTAAAATAATTTAAAAAGTGAAAAGATGAGACTCATAAAAAGGTCTATGATTATGTTATAACTTAACACTGTACAGAAAATAGATTGCTCGTAGTTTTTGGTTTTTTTTTCTTTAAACCTGAATCATTTTTATCCTCTTCCACACACGAACAGCTGAACAGAACAAAAACCTCTTCAGACCGTATGTGATCCTCTACGTTTTGTTGTTTGCTGAAATCTAATTTCATCAGTCATTTCATTCAACTTCATCAAAATTGACACACTGGTAAACTCCTTGCTTGGTTGGAAAAGCCCTATGGAATGAGTGCATTAATTCACGGAAACATTTAATTTTAGTGTTAATTGACTTAGATTTTTGCCCATTCACAACATAAAACCAAAAGTTTTTTAGTGACATGTCCATGGTGAAAAGCAACAGAGAATAAGGACGTAACTTTGACAACTGTTTTGATGTTCTAAGTAGTAGCTTTATTGATATTATTAGAAAGTCTTTATTTCTTGATCCGGGGTTCTTTAATTCAAATCCCAGCTCCACAACTTCCTAGCTTCCTAGTCAATCACTCTTTGTGACAATAAAATAGGCATAATATCAGCCTTATATATTTGTCATGAGGATTAAATAAGTTAATAGATGTAAAGAACTTTGAAAAATTCTCAGCAGATAACAAGTAGTTAAGGAATTTTTGCTATTATTATTATTCCCCTCTACATAGATCAAGAGACATTCATTCAAACAGAACAAGGGAATACTGTGTGGTTTAAAGTCAGGAAAGGTGTGTGTCAGGGTTGTATCCTTTCACCATACCTATTCAATCTGTATGCTGAGTGAATAATCCTAGATGCTGGACTATGTGAAGAAGAACGGGGCATCAGGATTGGAGGAAAACTCATTAACAGCCTGCGTTATGCAGATGACACAATCTTCCTTGCTAAAAGTGAAGAGGACTTGAAGCACTTACTGATGAAGATCAAAGTCCACAACCTTCTGTATGGATTACACTTCAACATAAAGAAAACAAAAATTCTCACAACTGGACCAATAAGCAGCATCATGATGAATAGAGAAAAGACTGAATTTGTCAAGGATTTCATTTTACTTGTATCCACAGTCAGCACCCATGGAAGCTAAAGTCAAGAAATCAAAAGATGCATTGCACTGGGCAAATCTTCTGCCAAAGACTTCTTTAATGTGTTGAAATATAAAGATGTTACCTTAAAGACTAAGATGCACCTGACCCAAGCCATGGTGTTTTCAATCGCCTCATATGCATGTGAAAGCTGAACGATGAATAAGGAAGACCGAAGAACTGACACCTTTGAAGTTGTGGTGTTGGCGAAGAATACTGAATATACCATTAACTGCCAAAAAAATGAACAAATCTGTCTTAGAAGAAGTACAACTAGAATGCTCCTTAGAAGCAAGGATGGCGAGACTATGTCTCACATACTTCGGACGTGTTATCAGGAGGGATCAGACCCTGGAGAAGGACATCATGCTTGGTAAAGTAGAGGGTGTGAAAAAGAGGAAGACCCTCATTGAGATGGACTGTCACAGTGGCTTCCACAATGGGCTCAAACATAACAACAATTGTGAGGATGGCGTAGGACCGGACAGTGTTTCATTCTGTTGTACATAGGGTAGCTATGAGTCAGAAACAATTCAATGGCACCTAACAACAACAGCATTACTATTATTATCATTACCGGGCACAGTGGTTAAGAGCTCAGCGGATAACCAGAAGGATGGCAGTTCAAATCCACCAGACGCTCCTTGGAAACCCTTTGGGGCAGTTCTACTCTGTCCTATGGGTTGCTAAGATTTGTAATTGACTTGACAGCAATGAGTTTGGTTTTGGATGTAGGTAATAATAATAAGATAGTAAGTGATTCGCTTATCCCCAGCTAAAAAATGTGATACCACCACAAAATCCTGGGTTGATGAAGAAAATTTTCACTCAGAAAAGTGGACTGCTAATCAATGTTTAATAGCCTTATAACTTACTTTTTCCTATATTTTTTAGATTTAAATTGCTCAACATCGATAAATGTAAGCTGTTGCCTGTGAATCTCTATACAGATCCCTTCTTGTTTGTTCTATCTTGACATCCTAGGCAGCTGTTTTTGCCAGAGAGACACAAAGACTCTTTTCAAGTTGTTCATCTTAAACTGATGTCAGTTAATCACGAGACCTCCTTCTCATTCTGTAGAGTCTACTATCATCTAACCTTGCAATTGATTAAATCCCTTCACCGAATTCATTCCCATATTTTATGGTTCACATCCAGCAGCAGTTAAGTTCCAAACATACAACATACGTAAATTTCACACATACATAAACACCTCTGCTTGTTTCTTTTTTTAATCATGGACATGAAGATAATTTTATGATTATTGAATAAATCTAGAGAAATTTATACTGACAGAAGCAATTAATCAATTTTGATGACAGCACACAACATCTTTTATGTCAAAGTTGTGACATGGCCACATGGTATGAGTACAGCTGGAAGCTTTTCTTTATTACAACTTTCAGGGAAAATGCCTTAATTTTACATGAGGGTCATGCAAAACAATCTCAGTTTTGTGGTTTCACTGGGAGATAAGAATCATGATGATGTTATTCAACCTGTGAGTGTCAGGAACTGTCTCATTTGTAAACTCACCCTCAGCATCTTTTCCATATTCATTGCAGAATAAAAGGCAATACAATAATGGGTGGAATTGAACATGGCATTTATTCAGATCATCCTCAGCTTGTAAAAAAGAAGAGGTAGATCAAAGTTTGTTTGTTTTTCCTAATATAATCTCTGCATTTGTGGTCAATCATTTAATTAATCTATAAATTCCAGTTAAACTTATTTAAAAAATAAAACATTTGGCAGGATGATAATTTACATTAATCCAATTTCTAATCCTAGAAGAAACACAGTGTTTTTATTATACACTGCTATACAATCTGTGCTATTACATCCAAAGCAATGATATAGAGCACATTATAGCAGCCTGGGTTTCTCTGCTTCAGTGCTAGATTTCACACATGACAGACTGCAAATTATTATTGTGCAGCTCTATCCTATAATCAGCTACCATTATCCCAGAGTAACCACCGTGGTAAAGAGAATTTCATGGGGCTTTATTTTAAATGGACTTCAGAAAACGCAACAAAGCAAAATCCCTCACTGAAGCATTTCTGAAACTATAACACATATATTTTTTTTAACATTTTAGTGACTTATTTTAGAAAAACTTGATTTTATATGAATCTATATTCTTAATGTTGTTTTAATCTCAAAGTCAAGGAAAAATAAAAATTTATGGTTAAATATCTCCTTGGATGGGAAACCAGGTGAGAATGTCACCTATATCAAATTCTTAGCTTCTCAAGTCAAGACAAGGGGCTCACTTAAATCCAAATATGTTATTTTTGGTGTTCCAGTACGGGACTTTTATTTACAAGAATTGCATTTCTCGCATTGAAACTAAATTCACTCAGCAAATATTGTCTGGAGAAAATTAAGAATAATCGTTTGCCTTTTTTTTTTTTTTTTAAATAGTTTGCTTTTTACATCAGTTCATTTCTAAACCAGGCTTATAAAAACTTTAACAAAGAAACAGCAAAGTGATTTTTTTGATAACAGGTTTGTTTTTAAAGGAGTCTGGAGGAGACTCATTGGAAAAGACAGTTCGTTATCGTTCTTCAATCACCTTTCGATGATGCCTACTGCCCCCTGCTGGCTCACCACAGAAATATATCGCTGCTTTTCTTTCGAAATGTAGATGTAACAGGATAAATACGTACACATAAAATTTGAAATTGTATACATGTGTCTACTGCCATTACTATGTTTAAAGACTATTTCAATATCTAAGTTCTGAAACGACTTCTTGAACTCGCCTGTGTGCTTACAGATAATGTGTTTCCAACTGATTTTTAATATCCTCTCTTCGACTTGATAGATTGGCTTATGTTATAAATTCAAAACTAATGCAAACATAATTACAGGAGACCATTTTAAGTGTGAAAAGTTTAATGTTTTAGGGTAATTCAGAAAGATTTATTCACTAAATCAGGAATATGTTCTTACTGCGAGCGGGTGCTTTCTGGTGTTTCACTTTTGACAGCCTTTTAGACATTATCCCTTATTGAACAAAGGTTAGGAATATATGCAGTAGATGCATGTGATTGTTATACTTTCAAATGACTAATAAGAATACAAATATGAACTTATTATTAAGCATACAAGAATTTATTTTATATTGCTTAAAATATTGTACAAAAATAATCAATTAGATCATTTCCTTTTGATCATATATGACATTTTCTAGTACACAGAGCAGGATGAGTTAAAAAAAATCAAGCCTGAATTTCATAACTTATATGAGGATTAATGGGCATTTTGTTTTCTCCACACTGATTAATTTGTAAAATACAGCTTATAACTACACTAAAAAGTTACTATTGCAAAGGAAATATTCTTCAAGTTCAGACCAAAAGACTACATTATAGGAAATGGTGTTCTAAAAAAAATTATTGTTGACATTTTCAATAACTAGGGCCCAGGAGGAATCCATACAGCAAGTGATATTCTAGCAAGACTTCGGATGAGTCAGAGTCACAAATTTCAAGTTGAGAATATAATCACTGATCCCCTCTTCATTCTAAATTGCTAACCACAAGAACTGTGTTTCATTAACTAAGTGGAAATAGTTATTGACTATGATCTTTGAGTTTACCTATACTTGTAATGTCTCTATTTCACTTGGAAAGCTCATGAGAATATGTTATTAAAACAAGGAAAGGAAACAAAATTTCAGCTCCAATAAAATAATAATATATTAATAGCTATTAATTTACAAGTGAAAAAAGTATTTTCATTTACTTGTATTTATCATTAGTTATTTTAAGATAATGCATATTTACCAACTGCAAATTTGAAGTATTAAGAAGTAATTAAGTACTAATAAGGGAACTCCCCAGAACACAACCAATAATAACCATTATTCTTTAAATGAGATAGTTGGTATTTAATTATTATATGTAGGTAGGAAAAATTATCAGGGATTATAAGTAAATGCATATTAAATAATTAGGTAATTTTAAATATTTATATTGCATAATTATTATATATAAGTACTAATATATTTTTATTTGGGCCAGACAATTATCTCAATAAGCAAAAGATTACTATCTACTAGAGTTAGATATTTGAAATCTACCAGATGATACAGCATACGATGATTCAACTTTCTTCATGAAATTGAAAGGAGATATTGGTCCAATTCTTTCCTCCTCATAACTCAAAAAGTTTGCCCAAATTTGCATAGTGCACTTACATTAGCCTGTCACATAAGAACAGAGAAGACTGATAAAAGAAAAATCTGTAATACTAATGTCCAAAATAAATAAATAAATAAGATTTTTTTTTCAAGTGCCGCCTATTAAGTTTGTTCTATTTAAATATTGATTAAAAGTTGAAGTGAAACATCCAGCAGGGTATCAATGAAATGGTTAAAAAATTGTGAAAAATGTAACCAATGTCTCTGAACAAATTATGTAGTATGTGTTAAATGAGAACGAAATTTGCTGTGTAAACTTCCACCAAAAAGACAATAAAATATTATTTAAAAAAATAATGAGTATATGTGTGTGTGTACTGAACATTTCCAGGATATTTAAACTGATTAGTCTATGTTAATGCTATTCACTTACTAGAATGATTAAAGAAAGGTATAAAGGACTGGTTTAGGAATTAGGAATACTGGATTCTAAGAAGGTACATAACTTTAATAACTCATTACACCTTCTTTAGTTTCCTTATCTGTAAATGATGAAAAGGGCTAAATGATTATGAAAGTCACTTCAGTGATATAGTTTCTTAATAAACATCAACAATCTTTCCTAAACGGTCAACCTCCCAAACTCCTCTTCCCTAATTTGGCATAATCTGAATAACCTCATTTACTCCGTAGAAAAACTTTGTGAGAATAGCACTGTTATCCCAATTTCACCAATCTGAAACTGAGGTTCAGAGTGGGTAACTGGCTTGCTGAAGACAACACAGATGATAGCTGGTAGGACTAGGTCTGTACTCATCACAATAGAAGACAACATTGTCATTTAGAGGGAAAGTAGCTTTCTGTCAGTTTCCGGGTGATACAAATGACTACAGTGCTCAGCTCCTAACCATGAGGGTGGAGGTTCAAACCCACCCACAGGTGCCTCAGAGCAAAGGCCTCATGATCTACTTCCAAAAAATCAAACATTGAAAACCCCATGGTAGCACAGTTCTACTCTGACACACGTGGGGTTGCCATGAATGAGAATTGACTCTATGGCATCTGGTTTACCTTTCTAGCAGACAGGCTTTAGGAAGTAAGGGACATTTTTATTAAAAAAAAATACATAGATGAATTATTATTATCATACTTCTCTAGTTAAGTTCTTATTTTCTCTTCCTCTTTCTCTCTTTTTTTTACATATATGTATATATATATTCATACATGCATATATATGCTTATGTATAAAACTACATCTACGTTATTATTAGCTGCCATTGAGTTGACGCTGACTCATGAAAACTTTACGTACAGCAGAACAAAACATTGCCCAATCCTCTGTCCTCCTCATAATCGTCAGCATATCTGAGCCCATCCTTGTAGCCATTGTACCAATCCATCTCACCAAGGGACTCCCTTGCTTTTGTAGGCCCTCTATTTCACCAAACATGATATTCTCCTCTAGTGATTTATCCCTCTTGATAACATGTCCAAAAAGCGAGCTAGTAGGATGATGTTCTATTGTGCACCAGAAGGTTTTCATTGACTTATTTTAGGAAGCAGATCACCAGGCCTTTCTTCCCAGTCTGTGCTAGTCTGGAAGCGCCACTGAAACGTGTCCACATGGGTAACCCAGCTGGTATTTGAAATACTGAGGGCATAGCTTCCAGCATTGTAGCAACACACAAGCCACCACAGTAAAACAAACTGACAAATGGTGGTGGATACATGTGTACATATACATATATAACAATTTGTTTCATTTTATACACAAGTTAAAATTTATTAAGTTTAGGAAACTGGCTATAGACTTACACACTTAAATAATAAAATATACCTATTTTCACAGCAAAAAATTCAACGAAATGTAAACAACAAATTAAGTTCAGTCAAGAAAAAAAGTACTTAGGTTATTTGACGTATTATATTGGTCGAATTGATCAAAGTGGCCCAGTGGTTGAAACAGATTCGTTGTAGTTATCAGGAACTGAAGTAAGGACAGAGTATCTCTTCTGGATATATGGACTTTGCTGTCCCATCTCATAGAATTTCTCATTATTTAAATTATTTCTGTCATTTAATGGATTTTCACTTAACAGTAGAATCTCATTACACTAAATTGTTACCAATCTGAAATTTTACCTTTTAAAATAGTCCTTTCTCTTTACCCCTGACTAATCTTCTCTAAATTTCCACCTCATTTGCAATTCTTTTTTTTTTTTTTTGGTCATTGAAGATCTCCAAAACAAAGTCAAGTTCATTATATGCCTCATTATCAATATTACCATAGAGCTATTATTGTCGTGTACTGCAATGACCTTTGATGTCTTCAATTCAGTCTTATTCAGCCTAGCCTTGGAAATGCCACAGCCAGATGATTTGGGGCCATTTTTGAAGCACAGGCTGATTTCATTCTGAGAGACAATAAATCCCAGGGGCCTCAAGAAAAAATAGCAGTTTCTTGGAGAGTTGATTTGGTTTTATTCTTCCTTTCGCCTTAGTGCTAGAAAACTTTAAGTAAAGTCTCTATAGTTCTTTTGTTTGTTTGCTTATTTTTGTTTGTTTTTGCTTTTGTTTGTGTACATAACTCGATGGACATTAATATGTTCACAAGTCCTTGGGGGTTTACTTTAGATTTATTCAGCTCTGTACTCTTATCCTAGGTTTTGATACAACCTTATTTCTTGCTTTAAATATTTTATGGTATTTTTCAGTTTTAATAACGTCACAATAGATGAGCAAAATAATTTACTCACCTCCACATCATTTAAAGGAAAAATTTAATTTTTACAAACTCACCAACAGAAATTAAAATACAGTAAAACTTGTGAAAGCCAACATCTGTGTAAGGCGGAAACCTGAAAGACAAGGAAAACTCAAATATTTTCCCCTAATAGAGAGTGATAGAAAAGTGGTAAGACAGCATCTTGTCAAAGGTGGAAAATTTACAAGACTCAGAAAAACAAGGCAGTCCAGCATAGTTCCGGCTCTCAAAGATTTCACCGTACTAAACTTGGATAGAAAGTCTGCTATTAGTTGTGTTAACATATTCTGATCTGATTAGAAATAATGCAAAAAAATCAGGGTTATTAAGCTATACAGCTAATGATATTAACATCATGTGAATTTTTAAAGTAAAAGATTGGAAATTTAAATCATCATATCCATTATTATTTTTATCAGTTTTCATAGTTGTACTGCTCACACAAGCCTATATGGCAGAATTAGATTTCCAAACTGTTCACAATTCACTTTTAATGGTACTGAATAAATGAAAACAACATTGAAGACGTTTTCTTCTTTCTTTAAATATCTGAATTATTTACTTCAACTGGAGAAAAATATAATTCAAAATCAACCTAGTAGAATTATTTTCTCCCTGGCATTTTTACATTTGTATAGTTTTGAAAAAAGGGAGATCCCTGAGACATTGCATTTCCTAAAGTAAATTTGGAATCGTCAAAGAAAGCATTAAATTTTGCTAAGATGGTTTAGCATTTTGAGTATTGTAATTATAATTCATGTTGTTCAAACTATGCACCACATAGGCAATGATTGATTGATTAATCTGAAAGTTTTACTCCATGATCACATTAGATTAAGAAATATACAGAATGTCCAAAAATATATGTCCCCGTATATTCATATTCTTAATCTCAAAAAGTGACATTTTGATTAAATACGTCCAGAGCCAAAGCTCATATAATTTCTGAAAAAAAGAGAGCCCCAAGATGTGTACATAGCAGTCTTCATGGTTTTTCTCTGTTGTCTCTTATGTATTTGGTAAACCACATAAGGTTTTACCAGGAAAATATTTCTTGTATCAAAATCATACAAAATGCTTTCTGTACTCCTATAATATTGCTTTTTAGAAAAGATTTTGTTTATTTCAGATTTGCTGTTATAACATGTTTCTGCTGTTTTTTACACTTTACATTTTGACTTCACAACAGGGAACAGCTTATTAGTGGGTGGCAAGACTGGGATGCAGACATGACTGAGCCAATATGTAGAAATCCAAGTTAGCTTTAGCTCTTTTTCAGGCTTGAATACATTGGATAAAATGACTTGGAAGTCACTTATGCATGACATAAATGGAGAAGCATTTGAGAAGAGAAAGCAGTATATGCTGTTAGTTTACCCAACTTATTTTCATCTCTTTTGTTGAGTTGCTGTCATTGAAAACATGTTGCTGTTTCTGGTTTATTTTTCTTCATTTCTGAGAAATATGAATGATAATATTTGCCCCTTCACTAAATACTGTGGATACATGGTACTTCTAAGCAGTGTTTTAGAATCAAACACAATTAAATTAATCACTCATCAGATCTTTGTAGCATGGGTCAAGTATATGCAACACTAAGCCATTAAATAGGTTGATATAGACATAAAGGTAAAGATTTTTTTCTAAATAATACAACTACCTAATATTTGAAAATTTTCTTTTTTTTTTTTAGATGTTACAAAAATGTCACTGGCTCTGTATTATCAGTCATTATTTGCACAACAAGTACTGAAAAATACAAGTCACCTTGCCACGGTACTAGATACTAGAAAGAGAACACAAAAAACTAACAAAAATAAACCAACCAACAAACAGAAAACCAGACCCAGTTCTAAAGATAAGTAGAGTATAGAAAGGAGACAAATAAAACAAATGCTAAAAACAAACTTAGGTAGAGGATGGAAAGAGAATATTTCAAAGGGCCAACTAATATTGGTTACAGAAAGCTAAGGGGTCAAGGGCGATTAATTGAGAGAGGTGAACTGTGAAAAAGATGAGTGAGAATCAGGTAAAGGATAGGCAGAGGGGCTTCCGTATAAAGTGGGCACTATCTATTAAAAGATAGGGATGCAAAAATAGCTCATAGCACAACCCAGGGATTCTCAAAGACAGGCCCTCTCAACGTGGACCAGCAGCATCAGAATCATCTGAGAACTTGTTAGAGAAAAACCTCAGGCACTATCCTATACCTGCTGAATCCTAAACAATTGAGTGGAGCGAAGCCGTCTGTCTGTATTTTAACTTGCCCTCCAGGTAATTATTATGTACACAAAAACTTGGGAATCACTACTACAGACGTTGCATGTGATTGGACCTATGTCATTTGGGTGACAAAAGGGGTTATTGCCTGAAGTTTCCTAGGTTCTGTTGGTCACGGATGAAATCTCTCTGGTTCTGGTTCATTTTTTCTTCCCTTTCAGTAGTTTAAAAAATGCTGACTCAACAGACAGAGTTGGCTCAAAGAAAAATCTGAGTGATACCAGCCATTATGTT
This sequence comes from Dugong dugon, assembly GCA_030035585.1. NCBI lineage: Eukaryota > Metazoa > Chordata > Mammalia > Sirenia > Dugongidae > Dugong > Dugong dugon. The sequence goes on from CM057466.1 coordinate 66,635,905, forward strand.
CCAGAGACTACCCCTTTCTAACAAAGCCCTTCCTTAGTCAAGGAGCTTGGATTTTCCCTGTTCTACCCCTATAAATGTAGAGAGCTTTAAGCAGGTGGAGGTACATCTCTTCAGAAGAGCTTCCCATGTTGCTTGCAATCAGTCCTGCCAGGTCTTAGACATACATCTCTCTGCAACGATGAGAATCCTGCGGCTTCTCTGCTTGAAGTTCCCCCAAGAGCTCCAGTTTTATACTTGTACTGCATGGAGTTGCTGAAGCACGTCTGTTACCTTGCTTTGACCAACCCTGCTGGAACTTTGGAAAATAAATATTGATTCAGGAGAGTGGCATTTAGCCATAGCAGAAGAATCAAACTAATAGAAACCTTGAGACTTTCCCCTGGTGGTTCTTTGATAATGCCAGTTGGAGATACTTATTTAAAAATCAAACGCATTGAAAAAAAGCTTAATGACTTAAAAAAGAAAAAACGGTCTTTATTTGTAAAGCTAATAATTCAATTAGTAGGGAAAGATCAGAAATTATGTAGACTATTTAGAACACATCCTAATTTTTACCTATCTGAGAAGAAATGGCAAATAAAACGCATGATGTTACAATTTTTTTTTTTTTGCATAAGCTTGCAAAGCAATGATATCAGAAACAAAAATGCTACAACATCAAATTATGATACTTACATAGTACCCCTATGGAGCCCTGGTGGCCTAGTGTTTAAGAACTACGGCTGCTAAGCAAAAGGTCAGCAGTTCAAATCTACCAGCTGCTCCTTGGAAACCCTGTGGGGCAGTTCTACTCAGTCCTGTAGGGTTGCTATGAATCAGAAACGACCCGATGGCAATAAGTTTGATTTTTTGGTTATACCATGTAATAACAAACTACTAGTCCACAGTTGAAAATTTTAATTAATATTTTTCTCTTCTTATTTTTTCACTCTATGCTGCTCTAGATATGCAAACTTCTATACAATCATCGCTTTTTAAATAGAGCACGTTTGCAATTCTATTTAATTATAAATTCTAAAAATGTCTACGGGTCTAGTTAAGTCAATAAAAAATAGTCTTTATGATGAAAATAATCAAGAAAGGAGTGACGATTTTTTTCCAGATGCTTTCAGATTCAGAGATAATTTTGATCTAACATTTCAGTCAAACATGCGGTAGAAAGAAGATAAATTTTAAGGTCAGGAGTATTGGTTTTGAATGCAGGCCCGTCCTTTAAAGGTGTGAATGTTTTTGTTATTAAACCTAACAAATCCTAGCAGTAAAACTGGAGTTATGATGTATCTCACAAAATTTTAAAGATTAAATATGTGTAAATGTGCATAGTCTTTGTCATTCCTGATACGCTGAACAATCAAATTCACGTTAGTTCTTTTCTCTGTATTTTGTAAAACTATCTGTTTCCACCATCCAAAACATTTCCAGCATCAGCCATGTATTAGTTTCCTTTGATGCTATAACAAATTACCACAAACTCAGTGGCGTAAAACAATACATATTGATTTATTATTTTACAGTTTTGTAGGTCAGAAGTCCTAAAATCAAGGTGTCATCAGGGCTGCATCCTTTCAAGAGGCTTTAGGAGAAAATCTGTTTCCTTGTCTTTTCCAGATTCCATATGTTGACTCTATTTCTTAGCTTGTCCCTTCCTCCGTCTTCACAACCAGAAGCATCTTCAAATCTCCGTCACTCTGATCTCTGCTCACTTTGGCACATCTCCCTCTATGATCAACTCTCCAGCCTCCCTCTTTCCATTATAAGGACTCCTTTGACTGCACTGAGCCCACCTAGATAATTTAGGATAATCTCTCCTCAAAATCTTTAATCACATCAGCAAAATCCCTTTTGCCATGTAAAAAAGTAATGTATTTACGGGTCAAGGACTAAGACATGGACATTTTGGTTGTGGGGGTGGGGTACATTATTCTGCCTACTATAGGCCAATTGTTTTTAAAAAAACAAGAACTTTTGGAAAAAAATATAACTAACATAACATAAAGTGGATGAAATGAGACTAATTCCCTTACTCCTGACAACTTTCTTTCTGTTTGGTTACTTAGAGACCAAGGAATGCAATTAAACTTATATTATGGTGCAAATTATATAGTGAGGTATTAATAACAACGTTTTAAGAATTACATAAACAAATAAGGGAGCAAATATGACCCAAAATATAACACAGTTTTCAGATAGATGAAATTTTAAAAACCCACATAAAAGAAAGATAGATTTTCTGTTAAAGCATTTCAAAGGAAAAAAGTGAAAATACAAAGAATTACAGCAAATTTTAATTGTTTTGAAATTGACCTGGAAAGAAATCTTTAAACATGCTGAGTCCAACTTCACTGAAGAATTTGCTCTTCACGTGACATCTCAACAAAGAGAGACATACGTGTGGTAAAAGAATGAAAGCAGCAAATATTTTTACAGCTGTTGTCTGTATAGTAAGTAAAATTGGGCAGAAAGTGTCGATCTAGAGAAAGAACATTAAGAACTTATCTGTGATGGTTGCACAGCCTGATTGGTATAATTGGCCTCACTGAATTATACAAGTGAAAATTGTTGAATTGGCAAATGTTGTGTTAGCTATATTTTTACAACAATAAAAGAACTTATTTGAGTAAGTTCTATTTTAGCTTCGTGCTTGATGCGTTCATACTAAAACACTTACCATAATATCTCTTCTTCTTTCCTAATTCTCTCTTCACAGTGTAGGTTTAAGAGTAAGTTCATCTTATCTGCAGCTACTTCTATTTCTTGCGAGGATCAAAAAGATCTGTCTTTTTGCCTACTTTCACTTTTTCTAATCCTAACATGATATTCTCTACTTAAAATTATTCCAGTTGGAGTGATTATCTACCTATCTATCTATCTGTCTGTCTCTGTCTACCTATCATCTATTTATCTCTCTATCTATCACTCTATTTCTATATGCCGAAGCCACAGTCTCTCTGGATGCCAAATATTATACAGAAGTAAATTCACATATTATCAAACAAAGCAGAAGAGGAACATGTCATTGAGAATGTACGATGGTTTATAAAAGATACCATGAAAAGGAAAGGAGTGAGCAACTTACTCTGCTTATGAGAAATCAAAGAGTGCTTTATAGATAAGGCTTATAGAGCCTTGAAGGATTCATTGAGTGGTAACAATTAGAAAAGGATGAGGAGGGTATTTAAGAAAAGAACAGCAATAAGTGCAATGGCATAGAGCTGAGAGAGAACATGGAAGCAGGACAAAAAGCAGTTTGGTAAGCCTAGATCAGGAGGTCAGGGAGGCAACTGTTGGAACATGCTTGCAAAAGCAAACAAGGGAAAATATTGGGGAAACATGTCTAAAACGTGATGGAGCTCAGATGAAGATTTTAAAGGAAGGAAATAATAGTGGAAGCAGTCTGGAGGATAAATTGGAAATTTGCAATCCTGGAGTGAAGATAATCATCTAAGAGATTCTTGGAAATTATAGTAGGAATATACAATAGAAAAATAGTTTAAAATAGTATTTAGTAATGTATTTAGTGCTTAATCACAAATTTAATTTGATTTGTTAGAGTGATAACAGAGTTAATGGTATCTAGAATGAGTGGTGGTTACACTTACGGAGTTAGTGAATACTGTAAGGGAAACAGATTTTTGGAGTTCGTTTTTCTTAGGCTCTAGTTTGTGACTATCAAGGAAGAGATACATTGGGATTGTCAGCTGAAAATGTTTGATCTCCCAAGCTTTATAGAACTAAGTTGGTCATAATGATTTGAGAGTCAGCAATGGATAAGTTAAAATAATAAAGATGGATACAATAGTCCAGTGAAAAATTGTGCAACAAGTAGGTTAAGAAAAGAACATTGAAGAACAAAATATGGAAATAAAAATTAATGGTACAATAGTAATTTTAATTGCAGGAGCATCACATTCCAAGAGAGACTATTCTCTATTGATTTTGAGTCGGAAACATTCATCAGAGGAGAAAAATCTATTATGACCTGGAAAGAACCATGCCCAAAGGAGGCAGTCTCCCAGTGTCTTGTGAAATGTGGCCTAAGATCCAAAATATCTGGACAACTTTCTCTTAAACTGGTCCCTTTTCATTTCCCATCACCCAAAAGTCCATTCATACTCAGTAGCATGAATAGAAATCAAGAAGTGTTATCACTTAATAATAGGAAGTAATATTAAATCTAGAATTATAAAAAAAAAAATCATAAGTGCCTCTGCTGCTTCTTTGAGTTATAAGATTCTCTATAGTTTGAAAAATTAACACCACCATATTTATTAACAGAATATTGTAAATTATCTAAACTCAGAACACATGGAATGTGTAGTGTGACACCACTTAAATATGCTGTGATCTAGACTGGGAAGGCAGTGGATGTTGTCACTAAGAAGCATTGCCCCTGCAGTGGTGGGAAAAGGAAAGTAATAGTAATTTAAAGCTATTTAAAAACTATTTTTATGAAGAAGCACAACAATAATAAATACCATTTAATGAAGACATATCATACGCTAAGCATTGCACAGATGGCTGTAAACACAACTTATGAAAATATGGAAAAATACTAAGCAAAATTAGCAACTCTTAAAGGTCAAATCTGCTATGATATTTTAATTGAAAAACTAGTATATGGAAATATGCTAAAACTTATGTAACAATTGCATTAATTGCAGTTTACACGTACAAATATATGTGAAAGAGATGAGATAGAAGAGAATAGATACGTATTCCATTAAATGCCTAACATCCCTCCAGAAGGATACACGAGACACCAAAAATGCTAAATTCCTCCAGGCAGGGGCACTGACTGCTCGGGAGCCAGCAGTAGGAGGAGGACTTTTCACTAAATTCCATTTATAACTTTTGAAAATTAAGCATGTAAATCTATCAAAAATAAGTAAATATCTCTGGATAAATATTTATGAGACCGTGCCCATTGTAATATATGCTGAGTTTTCTTTTTGTTACTAAATAACATAAGACATTCAGAGGGAAAATATGAAACATTTCTTTACTTTGAAGAGTAGTTTTGTGAACAAAGCTTCTGGTTTAATTTTCCATTATGGGAAGAGAGATCAGAGAGCTTATCAGAAAGAAAATAGATTTCACAACAACCAATGAGAGACATAGAAGAAATTTGATGACAAGCTGCCTTAAAACCCTACCCAATCAGAAATAGATTGTTTTACAATATCTAAGGTGGAATTACTTTTTTTTAAAGTAATGTAAAATGATTGAGATGTGCTTATCTACACTTTCACTTGATCACACCAATGGAAACTGTAACTTGGGAAGTAGCCCACATGCCGAAAGCTACCGTTTTTCAATATGCAGAAGTTCAGCAAGTAAACATTGCAGTTTCCATGCCTTGATGTTTGTCCACAATTTCTGTCAAACTGCCAGATAAAAATGTAGTGCTCCGTTTCCCTAAAGGAATTGCCAGAGCTCCTTACTTGCACCTCCAACATTACTGTTTCTCTTGACATTGACCCAATTTCTTAGGCTTAATGGGTAATGGATAAATGAGAGGAATATAGGAGCTTGTTTTGATTCTTACTGATGTGCTAATCTCCACAGATCTGGACATGGCTCTGTACCATGTTGCATACCTGGAATTGCTATAGCACGTGTTCCGTTTTGTTTCATTTTTGAAAGCATATTTTAAAGCATCATTGTGTAATTTAATGTGTCCTACTAGAATTGGCACTAAATTTGCAAAGCACTTTGAAAAATTCTGTCAGTGCAAATATATACAAATGAAGGGTATGCAAATATTGAATGCAACCATAAGACTTACACCTACCAAAAGTTAGTTAGCATTTTCTACTCTAACTTTTTAGCAAATGTCACACCACCACGTGTGAGCATTGAGAGCAAACCCTATTTTCTTTGCCAAGATGCATTATTTGTTTTCACATTAGTTTTTTTTAGATAAACAAAGTTGATATGGTAAATTTTTCCATTACATTCCATATTTATGTATCACTTAAAATGCTGCCAATGGATGTAAATTATTCTTTTGTTATTGATTATGTTTTCCAGGAATTTATCTATTTTATCAATTTTTAGTTTAAGGAAAAAAATCTTAGGTGTATAGATGCCTCTTTTATTATTTCCATTTATTTATTACTGTCTTCTTTTTGTTTTTCATTTTAAAAAAAAGCTTTCTAATCCCTATCCGGAATATTTAATCTTGTTTAGCTATACTGATAATGAAAGTCTGTGAGATGATGGTTTAGCCACCACCCATGTACTTTAATCTACAAAACTCAGTTTTTTAAACATAGTGTTATTTCCCTAAAATAACCTTATAACAACCTCCATTGTTTATTTCCTTAAAACAGAATTTAAACTATAACGTTTTGCTGTATCTATGATAGTCTCTTTTGTGAGCTCCTTTGTTGTAAGAACAATTCTGAAATGATTTGGAATATATATGTATCCTGTTTTTAACCCAAGTAGTGTTTAGCTAAAGATTTGTTTTGCAAGATTTTTAGAGATATATACCTAATTAAAAATATCAAAAGACTAGCTTTTATTTTTCTATGTGGAAGACACCAGAAAAGTACCCTTTTTAATGTTTTACTTCTTGCATTTCCCTTTATATTTTCCTATTTAAAATAATAATGAACCATCTCTTTATATTTCTTGTGCATTTATTTTTTGCTATAAAACAAACGGCAATTATTTATATATGAAATTATCCCAGTAGTAAGTTAAGTACATCTATTTACCTATTTTTACTATATTTAGTTGGCTTAATTATTCATTGACAATTCAATTTAGCACAATTTTTCCACTATTCATATTTTGTTAATATCTCAGTTTTGGAACATCTTTGAGTATGTCTAAAATAATTGGGTAATATATTTACTCAAAGCTTGATAATCTCAGAAAAACTTTTGGCTATCTTTAAAAAGTGAGATACAACTGGTTATAATATTCCTGAATGATAACCTTGATGTTTCTCCACAATCGTCTGCCATTATTTTCTGTTTTTGCTGCATTTTGATGACTGTTTCCTAATTTTCCCTGAAAAAAAATTTAAAATCTAGACATTGGCCATTAATCATTTTGAAATATGATCTGAAGGGAAGGGTAGTTTTTTAAGTTCAGGACAATTTCTCTTATAGATTTGATTATTTCTTTTGTGCCATTTTTTTCCTTGGTTTCCAGAATGAATAACTTCCATATGTTGGATCTCTGTTATCTTTTCTCTATAATATTTGTTTTCCAAGTATTTCTCTCACTTTATACATTTTTTTCTATATTCTCAAGTTTGTATTCTTCATCATTAAGTTAATGTTCCGCAATGTTAATTTTGCCTCACTAGAATTAATTTTTTAATTAAAATATTTTAAAACTATAACACATATTTAGAAAAATAAACATGTTTAGCATACAATTTGATGAATTTTCAGTGAATACAAGGCCTCCACGGCAAATTTAATTTTGACGTCATCTTTTCAATCCCTTGCAGTGTTTTTCTTTTTTAAATACGAGTCAGCTCCTGGTGTACGTTTTCTGTCTTTCTCTATCTCTTCTTTTACCTGTGTCAAGCTATATATCAAGATTATATCTGGAAGATGCAAATTGATTATGGCTTATTTTACATCCTCAGAGACATATTTTTCTGAGTTAATGATACAAGTAATATGTTGGTGGGCTATGTCATATGCTTTTATAATCTTGTACTTTCATAATTTATAATAATCATCACACTTGTATTTATTCTTTTATGCATTGTCCAACAAGATATTAAACCCCAAAGTGTAGGTAGAAAGACTGCATGATTTACTGCTCTATTTCCAGTGTTTTTCACAGGGCCTTGAACATACTAGGCACTCAGTGAATATTTGGGGAATACAAAGATGATCGAATAGATAAAGAAAATAAGTGAATTAAAAATTAAAGAGAATTTCTCTGCTGAAAATGAATGTCAATTAACTTTTTTTTTTTTTTTGATGTTTTAGTCCCTGAATCAACAGTGTTAGTACATAACAGAGTGTGAATCAACTTACCACCTACCTACTCTCTTGCCAAGCTCTCCAATTCATTTCAAAATGTAGAACAAGTTACATTTCTAACTCTAGCCAAGCTCCTTTGTTTTGGCACTAAGGCAAGCATTCTGCCAACCCTTAGGTATTTTAACCGTTATTATTATAGACTGGTGTTTTTCTTAAATTTACTCTTTTCAAGTGTCTTCACGGTATCTTAGTTATCTAGTGCTGCTATAACAGAAATATCATAAGTGAGTGGCTTTAACAAACAGAAATTTATCTTTTCACAGTTTAGGAGGCTAAAAGTCTGAATGCAGAGCACCAGCTCTAGAGGAAGGCTTTCTCTCCCTGTTTGCTCTGGAAGAAGGTCCTTGTCTCTCCTGAGCTTCTCTCCTGGGCAATCATCATATGGCTTGGTATTTTTCTTCCCCCTGCTTGGCAAAGATCTAACCTTTGAAACCTAGTAGGATGTGTACCTACCTTTTGAGAACCAGGAGACTGTGGCCCCAGCCTTAGAAACCAAGAAGGCCCTGCTTCCCATGCTTTTTCCAACAGTTCTGCTAATCGCCAGGCTGCTCCTGGAATGGCCCTTTTCTTTTCTTGGAGGACAACAGATGTAGCTCCTTTGGCCTGTTTTCTACCTATAGAGTTCCAAGAGGCAGACGGAGTTCTTTCCTTTCATTCTTTCTCTGACCCCTTCTGTCTAAGCTGATGGGTTTTCTGCTGTGGTAGTTAGTTAGATCCATCAGTCACAGGCTTAATCTCTTTAACAGCAGATTGTGTAGCCGTGTCCTTGGTGAACGTTTTAGGACACGCGTTTTTAGTCTGTACAACAAAATTTCCAAATCTTTAAATTCTGTTTTCATTTTTCACAGTTCATTTTTAAGTCCATCTCTTTCCTCTCACATTTTACAATAAGCCACAACGAGAAATCAAGTGGCCCCTTTAAGATCTTATTTAGAAACAGCCTCAGCTAAATATCTGAGTTAATCATTTACAAGTTCAACCTTCCACTAAACATTTGAATATAATTTAGGCAAGTTGTTTGCCACTGCATAAAAAATATCACCCTTCTTCCATTGTCCCATTATATGTTCATCATTTTCTTTTAAAGCCTCACCAGAAGCACATTTAATGCCTCTTCAAAGCAATCTAAGCTTTTACTATCAGGTCCCTTAAAACTCTTCTAGCATCTACCCATTACCGAGTTCCAAAACTGCTTCCAAATTTTAGGTATCTGTTAGAGCAGCAACCCACTCCTTGTACCAAATTCTGTCTTAGTTATCTAGTGCTGCCATAACAGAAATACCATAAATGGGTGGCCTTAACAACAGAAATTTATTTTCTCACAGTTTAGGGGCTAGAAGTCCAAAATCAGAACGCTGGCTCTAGGGAAAGGCTTTCTCTCTCTTTTGGTTCTAGAGGAAGGTCCTTGCATCTTCTGAGCTCCTGCTCCTGGGCAGTCTCCATGTGGCTTAGCATGTCTCTTCCCCTGTCTCTGTTTCTCTCATTTGCTGTTTAGTTTCTTTTATATCTCAAAAGAGATTGACTCAAAATACATCCAAATCCTGCCTCATTAACATATAAACATAACCTAATCCTCATTGACATGATTTAGTCCTGCTTCATTAACATAACGAAGACAACCCCTTCCCAAATGGGATTATAACCACAGGCAAAGGTTAGGATTTATAACACATATTTTGGGGGGACACAATTCAATCCTTGACAGTAGGTTTCTGCAAAAGGAGCGGGTAGAAGGCATTAAGAATTTCTAGCCTGCAACTGTGTTAGCAAAGAACCACAGGCATCTTACAGAAAATAGATGGTTTTTGAAATTTGTTTTCTTTGCATGAAGTAGCTATATAATGAGAAGCATTTTCCTTCATTTCTATAGAAAATGTTTCTCTTTGTTCTATGATTTTTTTCTTGAGCCCTTAAATCATTAAAAATATTTTCCAGCCAAGTGTAGAGCAGTCAAAATGATGAACTTCCTCATTCTTCCCAATGATGTCTGAAATAAAGAGACCCAAAGATATATGTGAGAAACACCTAGCTCAGTTTTCCTGACACAATAATCCATCACAGCTGAAAAATCATGTGAAAATTTAAGTCTCACATTGGTACCATTTAGATAGTTTTCTCTATACAGTGATGGGGGTACTATTTCTTGGGCCAACCTGAACCTTGCTGACATACAAGTTAGTTTCCAGTATAAATTTTGTGTTTTCTTCTAACTCAAAGGGTACATGTTGTTGTTAGGTGCCTTTGAATCAGTTCTGACTCATTGCAACCTGATATACAACAGAACAAAACACTGCCTGGTCCTGCTCAATCCTCACAATCATTGCTGTTTGAGCCCATTGTTGTAACCACTGTGTCTCTATCTCATCTTATACTTAATTTTCCACAGTTGAAAAAAGCTATGGCTTTTGCTTTTAAACTATAACTAAGCCAAATGAGTTTAAATTAGATATTATTTTCTTTGCCAACACCAGTTTATTTACTCTTCCATTAAAGGGAATGTAAAATGTTAAAAATTTGTTTAAAAATGGAGCATAAACATTATAAATGGGTTTTATTTAAAATCCTTCAGCTATCTGATATGCACATCATTTTACACCTCTCAACTTTGGTTCTTTTGAGTAGTAGATTAGCCACTGTTACACCATCTGAGTCAAAAGACTGGAACACATTATAATCATTCCCTTCGCAAAACTATTTCTAAAATTAATCACACTCCTGTGTATTTTATTTTACTACTTCAAAAGGAGACTTTCGTTTATTTACTGATGAACTACAAGTGTTTTCTTTCCAATACCACAAATATTGCTATAAATTCCCTTTATTAGTTATTTCTTAATTTGTTTTGTTTTGTATTTTTATAAAAGCATCATTGTGATATGGTATAATATTTTTCTTCCTTCAACAAAATTTAAATCACTAGTTATTCTCTAATACTATAATTGACAGTGATAATTTCTTCTATGTAAACTTGGCAATTTTCGCTTAATTGCTTCTGTGTTTATAACAGACATAACAGATGATTAATGCCTGGTCTTCTGTGGAACAGGCTTTGGAAATTACTTAAATAAGTTTCAGTTAATACCTTGGGCCATAATCACTAATGGCTTATATAACTTGCAAATGATCTAAATCATTTTTTCCTACAAATATTCAGCAAAATAGTAGTAAAAAATGTGCCTCAGCTAAAAACGGTAATTTATTTATTGAGGTTATTGCATAACTTAAGCTAATTATGAATTTTAGTTTCAGATAATTGTATTACTAAGCTTCCCGTTGGCTGTTAAAATGAACATTCCCTAAATCAACTTGCCATAGAAAACTTTAAATGATCCTATTTAAAAACATCAAAATTATAAAGTACGCCTTGATCATCTTCAAATATAATTTGTTTTCTTTTTTATTTACTTTATTTATAGAAAAAGAAATGGAACGGTATGATGTAACACATGTACTGTTATGTATTGAATTGTGTCCCCCAAAAATATGTGTTGTAAATCCTAACCTCTATGCCTGTGGTTATAATCCCATTTGGGAATAGGTTGTCTTTGTTATGTTTATGAGGCAGGGTTAGTGTAAGGCATATTTTGAGTCAATCTCTTTTGAGATACAAAAGAGATTAAACAAGGGAGCAGAGCAGAGATGGGGTAAAATAGATGCCAAGATACATGGAGATCTACAAGGAACCAAGAAGCAGAAGCTGAAGAGACAAGGACTTTCCTCCTGAGTCAACAGGGCCTTCCCCTAGAGCTGGTGCTCTGAATTAGGACTTCAAACCCACTAAACTATGAGAAGATAAATTTGTGTTTGTTAAAGCCATCCACTTGTGGTATTTCTGTTATAGCAGCACTAGATAGCTAAGACAGGTACCAATGGTCAATGAGATAAAATTTAACTTAAAAACTTTGACTTTAATTCAGAGGCACTTTCTATGAAAGTACTGTAGCATTCAACACTTGAAATTTGAAGGAATAATTCTACTTCAGCCAGTGATGTTGCCATGAATCAGGAACACATGATTAATGATTAATTTTTCCTTGATGGGCCACATCTAGTAGCTCAGTTATTAGGTGCTGCAGTATTAGTGGTAAAAGCCGAACTGAGATTTAAAAAAGAATCAAAGAAGGGAGATTGGGAATTGCAAAAGTGGTATAGGCCAGTTAAGAAATCAACTATGTTTCTTTCTCTTGGATATTTAATTTCTAGTCTCTGTAGGGTTGCTGTGAGCCAAAATGGACTGGACAGCAATGGGTTTACAGCAAAAGTCATCTTTTGTAAATATATAAATCCTCAAACTGTCTTTAAATAGCAAGACATACAAGTGAATAATGATGTTTGTTGAACTAACAATACTCGTTTTTGTTGGTTACCTTAACATTCTTATTATAGAAGTCTCTTGTGGTGCATGGCTAAGTGCTCAACTAATAGCACAAAGGCTGGAGATTCAAGCTCACTCAGATGCACCCTGGAAGATAGACCTGGTGATTTGTTTCTGAAAGGTTACACCTTGAAAACCCTATGGAGTGGTTCCACTCTGCATGCATGGGGTTGCCATGAGTCAGAATTGACTCTATAGCTACTAACAACTATCTTATATTTATTGGTCTGCAGAAACGCTCCAGAGCACCGCCTTAGCTGATTCTTATCAGAAAAAAAGTAAACTAATGAACTAATTTTCATTATATTTTAAAAGAGATTAAATGATGATGATTTTAAGGAAATTTGCATTTGAAAAGATGATACCCAAACAAAGATAATGATTTCCCTCAACTAATGACTGGAATGGAAGAATTGCAGGTGCAATTAAAAGGAGAGAAAAGGTATTTTGCAATTGTCATCATAAACATTGGAAGATTAGAAAACAATTTAGTAAAAAAAATAAATTATTCTCATGATCCCACCAACCAGAGATAAGCCCTGTAGTTATTTTGGAGTATTTTCTTGTATTCATATATGGATGGTCCCTGAGTATGTATATTTTTACTTTTTGTAGCATTCAATTGGATAAAGAGTGAAAAATGACATTCATGTATTTTATTTCTGTCAAGAACCTCTTTCTGAGGCCCCCTGAGTACCTAGAGACTATGCCACTAAACTCTCGTCTACCACAAAAAAGTGAAAACTTTAAACCAATTAAATCTTTCAATATTCAAATTCCACAACTTAAGATCTGAGATTGTCTGTTAATCTCCTTTTTCCCAGGATGTTCTACCTTTTTATCACATGGGAAAATGTTGGCTCAATTTGTGTTCAGATCCTCTTCACTCCCATTGTCTTATAGACATATACTATTGATTATTATCTTTCCCTTTCTACAAGGAGCCCTGGTGGTGCAGTGGTTAAGCACACTGCTGCTAACGACTCCACTGGAGAAAGATGTGGCAGTAAGCTTCAGTAAAGATTACAGCTTTGCAAACTCTATTAAGCAGTCCTACCCTGTCCTATATGGTCACTATGAGTCAGAATTTACTCAGTGGCAACGAGTTTTCTCCCTTTCTACTGGATTTTTCTTATAAACTTTAAATATTATAAAATTGTTTTTTATTTTTAAAAACACTGTCTTATCTCCAAATTTCTCTTGCCCTGTCCCACATCTCTCTATCAAAACAAACTTTATTGCCTCCCACTCATGACTCAACTCAAAGCAATCTGACTTCTCCCTCTACTGTTCCACTGAAATATCAGAAAGTTTAGCAGTAACACTCCTGTTGGGGACTCCAGTTGTCACGTCTTAATTCTTAACTTACTTGTCAGTACTGTTGGCCCGTCTTTTCTAATCACTCTCCTTTTCCTCCATCATTCTGCAAATTCCTGATACTCCTGTTTCTCTAGTCATTATTTCTCAAGTACTCTTAGCTACTTCCTTTTTAAATACTATTGTCTAAGGCTAGACCTTCTCCCACCTTTTCCTGCACGCTTTTTGTCCCTGGGTGATATGCTGATGATTAGCCAAAATCTGCCTTCACCCCAAATCTCCTCGCAGAGACTCATATCCTTGCATTAGAATGTTTAGGATCTGGCTGGCTGTCTACAATAAGAGTGGGCAGTCTCAGAGTGTCCCAAACTCAGCTTCTTTACAACTGGATCCTCAATTAATGTCCATTTCAACCAAGTATCCATGGCTTTTGCAAAGCCTGCAGGAAGATCGAGGAGCCTGTGTTGGTTAATTTTACATATTAACTTGCCTAGGCTATACTGCCCAGTTGTTTGGTCTAAAACTAGCCTAGATGTTACTGTCAAGGTATTTTGTAGATATGATTAACATTTACAATCAGTTGACTCTACAGAAATAAGATTACATTGGATAAAATAGTTGGTCTCATCCAATCAGTTGAAGGCCATAATACCAAAAACTGAGTTTTCCCAGAGAAGAAATTCTACCTCAAAACTGCAAAAAAAGATAAACATTCAAAAATCAGCTGGATGCCTATACAGTAATAAGGAGAACGATGAAAAGGAAATCAGGAAAACTATACCATTTATAATAGCCCCAAAAAAGACAAAATACTTAGGAATAAATCTGACCAGGGATGTAAAAGACCTATATAAAGAAAACTACAAAACACTACTGCATGAAACCCAAAGGGACCTATATAAATGAAAAAACATACCATGCTCATGGATAGGCAGACTCAACATTGTGAAAATGACAATTCTATCCAAAGCAATTTACAAATACAACGCAATCCTGATCCAAATACCAACAACATTCTTCAAAGAGATGGAAAAACTAATCATTAACTTTATATGGAAAGGGAAGAAAACCCAAATAAGTAAAGCACTATTGAAGACGAAGAATAAAGTTGGAGGACTCATACTACCTGACTTCAGAACCTACTATACAGCTACAGCAGTCAAAACAGCCTGGTACTGGTACAACGACAGATACATTGACCAATGGAACAGAATTGAGAACCCAGATGTAAATCCATCCACCTACAGTCACCTGATCTTCGACAAGGCCCAAAGTCCATCAAATGGGGAAAAGACAGTCTTTTTAACAAATGGTGCTGGCAAAACTGGATATCTATCTGCAAAAAAATGAACCTGGACCCATACCTCACGCCATATACAAGAACTACTTCAAAATGGATCAAAGACCTGGATATAAAGCCTAAAACTATAAAGCTCATAGCAGAAAAAATAGGACCAACACTTCAGGCTTTAATACACACCATTAACAGGATACAAACCATAAACATCAATGCACAAACCCCAATAGATAAGCTAGATAACTGGGATCTTCTAAAAATCAAACACCTATGCTCTTCAAAAGACTTTACCAAAAGAGTAAAAAGAGAACCTACAGACTGGGAAAAAATTTTTGGACAGTACAAGTCAGACAAGGTCTAATCTCCATAATTACAAGAAAATCCAACACCTCTACAACAAAAAGACAAATAATCCTATTAAAAAATGGGCAAAGGAAATGAACAGACACTTCACCAAAGAAGACATCCAAATGGCCAACAGACACATGAGGAAATGCTCGCAGTCACTAGCCATTAGAGAAATGCAAATTAAAACCACAATGAGATGCCATCTCACCCCGGCATCACTGGCACGAATCAAAAACACTGGAAATAACAAATGTTAGAGGGGCTGCGGGTGATGGGAACTCTTACGCACTGCTGGTGGGAATTCAAAATGATACAACCATTTTGGAAAATGATATGGTGCTTCTTCAGAAAGCTAGAAATAGACATACCATTCAATCCAGCAATCCCACTCCTAGGAATATATCCTAGAGAAATAAGAGTCGTCACTCGAATAGACATATGCACACCTATGTTCATGGCAGCATTGTTCACAATAGCAAAATGATGGAAACAACCTAGATGCCCATCAACCGATGAATGGATAAACAAACTATGGTACATACACACAATGGAGTACTATGCAACGAGAAAGAACAACAATGAATCTGTGAAGCATCTCATAACATGGGTGAAACTGGAGGACATTATGCTGAGTGAAATAAGTCAATCACAAAAGGACAAATATTGTATGAGACCTCTATTGTAAAAACCCTTGAAAAAGTTCACACACAAAATGTAACAATCTTTGTTGGTTACCAGGGATGGGGGGGTGGGGGGAAATACTAAATAGGCAATAGATAAGTGGTATCTTGGGTGACAGATGAGACAGTACACAATCCAGGGGAAACTAGCACAACTTGTACAATGAAAGGTCATGGAAGCCCCATAGACACATCCAAACTCCCTGAGGGACTGAATTGCTGGGCAGAGGGCTGTGGCGACCATGGTCTCAGGGAATATCTAGCTCAATTGGCATGACACAGCTTATAAAGACAATGCTCTACATTCTACCTTGGTGAGTAGTGTCTGGGGTCTTAAAAGCGTGTGAGCGGCCATTTAAGATACTCCACTGGTCTCATCCCTTCAGGAGCAATGGAGAATGAAGAGAACAGGATACAAGGAAAAGATTATTCCGATGGACTAATGGTCCACAGTGACCAAGGCCTCTACCGGACTGAGTCCAGTACAGCTAGATGGTGCCCGGCTACCACCACTGACTGCTCTGACCGGGATCACAACAGAGGGTTCTGGACAGAGCTGGAGAAGGATGTAGAACATAACTCTAACTCACAAAAAAAAGACCAGATTTACTGGCCTAAAGGAGACTGGAGAAACCCCAAGAGTATGGCCCCCAGACACCCTTTTAGCTCATTGGTGAAGTTACCTCCACGGTTCACTGTTCAGCCTGGGAGTGGACAGCCCTGTAAAACCAAATGAGACTAACGAGGCACAGGAGTCCAGTGACAAGGGCCAGAAGGCAGAAGGGGCAAGGAAGCTGGTGATAGGGAACACAAGGTTGAGTAAGGATATTGTTGATGTGTTGTGAGATTGTTAACCATTGTCATAGGGCAACATTTGTAGTAATGTTAAATGAGAAACTATTTTGTTCTGTACGCCTTCATCTTAAGTGCGAATAGCAGCACAATTGGAAGAGTGTAGTCAATGTCACTGAACTGTGCATGTAGAAATTTTTGAAATGGTGTATCTTTGGCTATGTGTATTTTCACCAAAAAAAAAAAAAAAAAAAAGGTTGACAATTTAGAGGGTTGACATGTTGTGGGGTTGTTAACCAGTGTCATAAAACAATATGTGTACTACTGTTTCATGAGAAACTATTTGTTCTGTAAGCCTTCAACTGAAGTACAATAAAAAAAGAAAAAAAAAAAACTTAAACCAAAAAAACCCAAAAAACTGCAGAACAGAAATTCTATCTGCCCCACAGGTTTTGTATTTATCAGCCCCACAGTCTCGTTATTGGTTTTGTCTCTCTGGAGAATGCTGACTGACACAGGGCCTAATGAATAATAAAAGATAAAAATGGAGTTCACATTATCGCCTTCATTCCTGAGAAAGGTTTGATTGGAGAACAGGGTTTAAGCGTACAGGGACAAGACATGTCCTAACGGTGAATCAAAGAATTAGACAGATTTACCCATGCAGTCATATAGGAATGGGACACTTTTGTTTTGCTCACCTCTTCCTTCAATACTGGCTTGACTAGGGACCTCAAGGATCACTTGGGTTGCAGAGGAATTTGTTCTCCAGAGAAAAAACGAGAAAAGAAAATACTGGGTCAGTTTCTCCTTACAACTTTACTAATGAGAGAAGTCATTCAACATCCAAAAAGCTGACATGTATAAAGCGGCAGAGAGGAAACATGAGTGTTATACTCATGGGGCTCTTTCATCTATATCAGGGCTGGGGAGAAGCACCTTGGTGAAGGTACAGTCCATTAAGTTATCCAATAAATTTTGTATTAATAAACACTCTAACACATTTTTTGCAGGACTATATATCTTTGTATGCATACATATGTGTATATATCTGTCTATCTCTATCAGAGACTAAGAAGAATATGACCAACGTGAGTGGTTCTATGTTTCTTATAGCTAAAGGTTAACTCAGAGTTAAATTGAGTGTTTAACGGTGGTATTTTTTTTTAAATCCAAGTCATCTAGAAAACTAATATACGTAGAGGATGGTGTCATGCTTTTGTATTTGTTTACTGTGCTTTAAACGATACTCTAAGCAACACCCACACGCACACACACACACACATATGTGAAAAAGGAATCTCAAACTCAGTACTGAAATTTTCAAATCACAGCAGCCATGTCTTAGCCTGGGTTTCCCAAATGCAGAGGCTGAAGGAAAGATTTATGTGTTATCACCTTATTAGAGAGTATAAACCCAGGGAGCGGGAGTGAGAAGGTGAGAGGGAGAATAATATGATCTATTAGTGGGAAGACTGCTGCTAAGTGCTACTTACGGTTTGACATGTGGGATTGTACGCTGAAATCCCCAGAAGCTCCATTTTACTACACGCCATCCAGTGATGTAAAAGGAAAGAATTAATTCACTGGTTTCTGTGTCCCATTGGTCAAAGATTGACCTCATGGAATGTTAAATCCCTGTAACTGTGGGTTGTATGTACGAGGTTGCTAAGCTGTGTCCTGCAGTGTCCCAAACCTCATTTCCTACCTGAAAGCCCCTGAATGGGAGGCAAGAGAGGGTGACATGAGCATGAGATGAAGTGCTGTCAGGTTGCATCTGCATGGAGCTAGAGAGCCCATGCACATAAGCTCATGTGGTGGTAGCTAGAATAAAGATATCTGGAAAGGGATCAGAGACAATCTAAAGTGTGCTTAGAGGCATCTACTATAGGCCAATCAAACTTGAAGTTTGTCTATTTATTCATTAAAAATGTATAAGAACCCCACTGTCTTAGTCATCTAGTGCTGCTATAACAGAAATACCACAAATGGATGGTTTTAACAAAGAGAAGTTTATTTTCTCACAGTGAAAGTAGACTAAAAGTCCAAATTTAGGGCGCCAGCTCCAGGGGAAGGCTTTCTCTCTCTCGGCCTTCTTCTCATCAATGTTTCCCCAGACTAGGAGCTTCTCGGTGCAGGGACCTCGGTCTAAAGGATGCTCTCTTCTCCCGGCACTGCTTTCTTGATGGTAGGAGGTCCCCCACTCTCTGCTTGCTTCCCTTTCCTTTTATCTCATATCCCAGGGAAACTCCCTTTACATTGGATGTGACCTGGGTAAAGGTGGTGTTACAATCCCACCCTAATCCTCTTTAACATAAAATTACAATCACAAAATGGAGGCCAACCACACAATTCTGGGAATCATGGCCCAGACAAATTGATACACACATTTTTGGGGGGACATAATTCAAACCATAACACCCACTAAATGGCAGTCATTTGTAGTTTATAGAGAATACAATAATAAATCATCTATCCATCAATTGAAAAATATGCATTGAAAAGTTTCTGTGTACTAGGCAGTAAGTTTGCCTTTGGCGTGGACCCAACTCTTTCCCTTTAAGAAACTAAAATTTAATTCAGAAGGCAACGTATGTTGTTTTCTACAATAAGATTTTCTTTTTTAATTTATTGGTGTTTTTTTTTTTTTACAATAGCAGTTTCAAATTTTTTATTCTTTCTTCAGTCACCATGAAGACAGTAAAGTTCTTCTTGACTTTTGGTGCCTGGTACTAATGTGTTGTTTGAGTTTTTGTTTCTTAACCCTAGACTTGAGTGTTGTTTCACCCATCCCTTCTCTTGATTCAAAAAGCAAACCTAACAATTCAGAATAATTAAAATACAGAAAAATAAGTAATTATATCAAAGGTATCACATAGCTGAATACATGTAGTGGCTTAAATTCTACCACAGAAGAAATCAGAGAAGAGGGAGAGCCCCCTTTAACAACATATCCCAGTACAGCTCTTGTGAAATTCTTATTTCTATTCTAGTTTGACAAGTTCCTTAATTCTCCTTAACTTTCAAAATACGCTTGAATTGAGTGAACATGTTTTTCGGTAGATGGCTTGTTTCAAGCGTTCAAGTCTTCACTAGGGATTTTCTTCACAATTTCATAAAACGCTTTTGGAAACCTTACATTGCAATTCAAGTTCCTAGGAACAGACACATTTTAACTTTTCTCAGCAATAGTCAACAACTTCAAGGAAATGATGCCAGTGCTTGACAGATGACTCTTCTGGAATTGATGGTGACCCAATGGCAGTAAATATGAGAGAAAGAGCCATCAGTATGAACACATGCATAGTCAGCGTTTAAATTTCTTAGGTGATACTGGACAGGCAAGCTTCCAGATCACAGAACGCTGCCAGTCTTCTTTTTTTCTAGGAAGCAAAAGGTCAGGCTTTCTCTCCTCTGTCCATGTCCTCCCTCCCTTCTCCTTCTTTTTATTTGTTTCTCGTCATATTTAGAAAAATATTTAGTTTTCCTAAAAGACTAGGAAGCAGGACAAAAAGGTGGCAGACGGGAGGGAGGGATAGGTGAAAAAGAGGGAGCATAAGAAAGACTTAAGGAATCTCTGGGTGGTGCAAATGGTAACATACTCGGCTGTTAACTGAAAGGTTGGTGGTTCGAGTCAACCCAGAGGCCCTTCAGAAGAAACGCCTGGAGATTGCTTCTGAAAAATCAGTCACTGAAACCTCTCTGGAGTACAGTTCTGCTCTGACCCTCATGAGGTCACCATGAGTTGGAATTGACTCGATGGCATCTGGTTTTTAAGAAAGGCCACAAAGACTTTTGAGGTGATGCCTTTTGGACAATCGGTGTCTAAATTTTGCAGTTTCTTTAAATTTTGCAATTAGTTTACAGTTGATCACTTAAAGTCACATAAGAATGTGCACTTTCTACGTCAGATGTGCATTCCTTTGGGAGAAATTTTCATTTTCATTTCCCCCTTCTTCTTCCACATATTATATTTAAAGTATCAGTATATTTCCAAGTATGTTTCATGAGTGGAGTAACATATGCTCTTAAGAAGTGTTGCTGACGTCCACTGAATTTTTTAAAGCTTTAGCATGTGGTCAGTCCCCAACCATTCACTCCTCAAAATAGCTTCTCTACTGTCTTTTAAAATGTCCCATTTACTTGGATTAGATATATATATATAATCTCATGCATGTTTTCTGCAATGTTAGATGACTGGTAAGCATACCTGTAAGTCTAGTGTAACAGTCTTTTCCCCAAGCATATTAATATAATCTTCCTTGAAACTAGGAAGTGTAAATTAAGATTGAAACAAGGTTTAAAAATAATTGTATTTGAAGGCCTTTCCTATAATTTTTACCTTGGTGATCCCTCACAAAACAGAGCACCAGGAAAAAAGATTTTAAAAACTAATGATTTCATATAAACGTAGCATTCAAATTTTATTGGGGATAGCAATTTTTCTTTTTATAACTTTAAAGTGAGATTGTATTTTATCATTATCGAGAATTTTTCACAGATTAATATGGTCATATATTTCCTATTATGAAAAATATATAATAGAATATTTTTATGGTTAGATGCTTTTTTGAACGTACAGAACAATATGGGATTGAACCATTTGACATGGAAAAGATGCAAGTGTTAAACACGTACTGTAAACATGCCTGTCATGGATTTTAGAGTAACTGGTTAGTGAAGAAGTAAATGTAGCTAACTACTGACCACTACCAAAGGCTCTCTGCTAAAAAGTAGTTCATCCAACTAGGTATTATTACAAGGCAGATGATTTGGAGGAGTTTACTAATGGGATTATGGAATACTCAAGATATCAAAACCCAAATAGTTGAGAATGTCATAAAATAAAGTATAACACTGGAATAATACTTTCTTAGAGCACTCAATTAAGAATGCCATCAATATTGCAATATTGCAGGCTATCAATTGTTTTTATTCCAATTCAGACACTTTTTAATGAATAGATAAATAAAATATTAGGTAGAAGAGTTAACTGAAATATCGTTTTTAACAGAGTAAAATACATATGTATATATTACTCTGATTCCATAAATAGGTTGAGTAATGTTTACACATTTTTTTAGATTTTAAAACAAACTAAGTTTTTAATCCAAGGAATTTGATTTGTAAAATCCTGTTTGAATAACTGTAAAACAGTGATAAATACCTAGTGTCTAAGCAATTGATTAAGTAAGCACTTGACATAAGAACTTTCCATGAGCCCCTTAAACCGAATACTTTGAAACTCTGTTTACACAAATCAACACTTTCACTCTATTTGGAAAATGCAGTTTATGAAGGATCTATTATATGCCCTTTGGTGAGTTATTGGACAGGCATCTCATTTAAATCTTTTTCACCATTCTCAAGGTGAGTATTATTACCACTTGTCACATACAAGAAAATGAAACTAAGTCTTTAAATGATTAACTGACTTGTCTAAAGCAGGGAATTCGTTTGTATCTAAATGTGTATGATTGCAAGTCTATGTTGTCTTTATACCATCAGTGGTGTATTATTAAAAATAGAGGAAGAAAGTGTGGGAGAGGGGAAGGAGGAGAGAGAGGAGGAGGGAGTAGGGGAGAGTAATAGAGAGAGGAGGCAAAAGTAATTTCTTCAATTAATGAAGTAATCATTAAGTGAAATTTTTAGTAAAAATTGTATGGATTGTGGTGCTGTAGTGAGTCTATATTAT
The DNA here is from genome assembly GCA_030035585.1 of Dugong dugon. NCBI lineage: Eukaryota > Metazoa > Chordata > Mammalia > Sirenia > Dugongidae > Dugong > Dugong dugon. The sequence continues at coordinate 66,658,424 of CM057466.1, forward strand.
TTTTATATTAATATAAAAGTATGAATAATAAATATCCATGAAAAATTTGGATATGCGTTTAATGAACTTAGTACATAAAATGAAGCCCTGGTATTGCAGTGGTTAAGAGCTACAGCTACTAACCAAAAGGTCGATGGTTTGAATCCATCAGCTGCTCCTTGGAAACCCTACGCGGCAGTTCTACTCTGTTCTACACGGTCTCTATGTGTCGGAATCGATTCGACGGCAATGAGTTTGGTTTCAGGGTGGTAACAAAAGATAGTGAACATAACAAAAGATAATTGTAGTAGAAAGACCTAAATATTCCATAAATGGTCATATATCAAGAATCAAAAATTTGTGTAAGTTGTTGTTTTTGGAGTTAAGTAATGGATCTGTAATTTTTGCTGTTCTTTTATATATATATGCTTCCCCCTTCCCCATTGCCGTTGAGTGTTGAGTCGACTCCAACTCATAGCGACCCTGTGGGGACAGAGTAGAACTGCCCCATAAGATTTCCAAGGAGAGCTTGGTGGATTTGAACTGCCAACCTTTTGGCTAGCAGCCATAGCTGTTAACCATTACGCCACCAGGGTTTCCATATATATGTTTATATATGTTTTATATACTTAAGTGTTGCTTATATTACATATGTGTACTCATATACATATACATAAAGTTACATATAACCATTCACATATATATACATATATATATAATGGTTAATTTTATGTGTCAGCATGGCTAGGCTATGATTCTCAGTGATTTGACCAGATAGAGGACTGGTTGCTGTTCCATAATGTAGTGTAATATAATCTCCTCCTATAATGTGATCTGTTATGATCAACCAGCCAATTGAACGGGGAGTTTCCTTAGGCATGTGGTCTGTCTCCAGAATATAAATGGATGTTGTGGCAGAGCTAACCCACCCTCTCACTCAGCCCTGTACTCTTCTTGCCACCTGAGCTACAGATCTTGGGATGTAAGCTTGCAGAATTTTCTAGACTGCTGCCAAACATGGATTTTGTTTGGATTTGCCAGTCACCCACAATCCCATGAGCCAGCAGAGGTCCCCAACCCACTGTCTGACCTACAAATTTGGGAACGTCTTCGGGGCTCACCCATCCAGCTATGTCAACTGGCTAATTGGCTAGTTCTGGATGTTTCAGAATGGCCACATTCGAATGTCTAGGGCCTCAGGTGTCTTTCTTTTGTGGTCTCTTAATGTTAGGAGGCTAGCTCAGGCTTGTTCACATGGTGATGGAAGTATTTGCAGCAGCAAAAGAGAGCAAGCCCCAGCGCTTGAACACTTTTCTAAATTCCACTTGCATCACATTTGCTAGTGCTCCATAGACCAAAGCAAACACGTGTCCAAGATCAGAATGAAACAGTGGACAGCAAACCCCACTTCTTGTCGGGGAAGCTTAAAAAAAAAAAAATTAATATATTATTGGTTTTCTACCTAGTCAGTAACAAATACAAGAGACAAAAATATTCACTCTTTTTTCAATTTCACTGTAAGAACATACTTTTTAAGTAAGTATACCATAACATAAAACTTAAGTGCTTCAAGGAACACAAGGACTACAAAGAAACATTATGAACTCTCCAAGTCTCTTTGCCTCATCTGGCTCATAGTTACTACCCTACTAATAAGTTCAGTTTATGCATCATCCCATTCATCATGCCTGTTATAACTTTCCCAGCTTTATGCAGGACGTTGTCTCTTATAATAATTTTTTTCACTATCTCAAACTATGACAGGTGCAAGATTAGCATTTGATTGTAGCTAAGAATATTGCTCACTTCTCACACAGGCTGGGACTTGTTCTAAATGCTTTACTAGTATTATCTCATTTGATAGTCATAACAACTTTATTAGGTAAAGACTATTATTGCTCTCATTTTAAGATGAGAATAATGAAGAACAGAGAAACAAGGTAACTTGCCCAAGATTGCAGAGTTATGAAATAGTATAGTCAGTCTTTAACCCAGGAAGTCTGAGTTTGAAATCTGCTTTTTAAACTGTTAGACTAAAAAAAAAAAAAAAAAACAGTAAACCAGTTGCTGTTGTGTCAATTCTAACTTACAACGACCCTATGAGTGTCAGAGTAGAACTGTGCTCCGTAAGGTTTTCAATGGCTAATTTTCTGGAAGTAGATTGTCAGATCTTTCTTTTGAGGCACCACTGGATGGACTCAAATCTCCAGTATTTTGGTTAACAGCCAGATGTATTAACCTTTACACCACCCAGGGACTCCAATTAGACTACAGAGTGAGAGTATTTTGTGGGCCAGCCAGCAAGATTCCTCCCCCTATCTCATAGCTCCCTCACTCACAGTTTTCAGTCACTTTCTTATCTACAGAAATATAGCCACCTGCTTGTTTACATCCAATCTATTTCCAATTTGCCTACGTTTTATACCCAATATTGCCTGTCAAAGCATTTTGCTAAACAAAGGAACATCTAAGTCTTCAGAAGAGAATTACTTACATCCCTTAGAGGCAGAAGCTGTAGTCAGTTTTTTTTTTTTTTTTTTGCCCCCTCCACTGATATTTAGAGAAACTCTGACTCGACTATACATTTAAAATCTAGATTTAATCATTATACCTGGTCTCGCTGAAAGATGTAGGTTTAATGAGTGTCATGCAGACAGATCTACTTATATGTAAACCTTTGACATTTCTTCTCTGACACAGAGCAGAGAGGTGGCAGAGCATAACAAACCATGTTTTAGCATTTTGTGAGTGAAATTGATGTTAACAGCTGTAGAAAACCACTGTAGATGGCACGGCTTCAAAAGATGTTTTAAGATAGAATGGAGATAATATTCCAAATGGGTGCAATTTTTTAGACCTGATGTTAGAGTAAATAATACATTATTAACTGCGGCTAAATAATTTTTGAACACAGTAGAAAATTATGGGGTTCTAAATTTAGAACAATAGCCTGCTAGTTCTGAATTATACTTTTCTCTTTAAAAACATGACTTCAGAATAGTTCTTTTTTCTGTCATTCAAATTATATCTGAAATACTAAGAAACATTACTTTTACAGGTAGATTTGTGGCAGCTTTACATAAATGATTTCTATTCAGTTAGACGAGAAACTTGTATGTTTATTATAAACTTTGAATATATTAAAAACAAAATTATTTAGAAAACTTAAAGTTGTTTTAGAAATTAGCAAGTAACTCCAAGATTATTGTTAGAAATGGTTTAAAGTTTTAATGCACTGAGATACATATACATTATAGCCAATGAAGAAAATGAAAGAAGTTGATAGGTTTTGATCATTATATACATATATAGTTCTAAGCTTTTGAAATTGTTTCCTGGTGCTATTTATTATGTTTTCCAATGATAATTCATAAATTTTCTATGTCTCAATGTTCTTATCTATCAAATTGTAATAATGACCTCGAATATTGTTGAGCTCTCTGAGACCTAGCTTCCTTCCCTACAAAATGGAATGCTGATAATTTTAGTACCTGATTTTGAGAGTTGTTGAGGCCTACGTATTAAAAGGGTATACATATTTCTCCTACTATATCAATTAAGACATGTGATTATGAATCATCTAAAAGTGTAAATTGATTAAAAATATTTTCTATAGCTCCTACCTTTTTCATTAACCGCTCATTACTCTCCTCCCCCACTTTCAGATCAAAAACAAGTAATAGCTGGAGAAGAAAATGCTCTATCCCTGATATCACAGTGTGTGCAAATTCTACATTGAATCTTGTTCTTATTTTCCTTAATTTAGAACAATTTTCTTTCATGAACAAGCTGCAAACTCAATTAGACTGTCCCTTACAATCAGGTAAGATAATAAAGAATAAATATCAAATAACTAAAGAAAGGAAGGAAGGAATGAGGGAGGGAGGGAGGGAGGAATAAGAAAGAAAGAAAAAAGAAACTTTGTAAATTCTAAAAATTAGTTACGCAGATGTTTATTTATTAAGACTTATTAAATACCAATGCCCGGGTGATGTGCACTGTTAAGTGTTCCACTGTTAACCAAAAATTTGACACTTCAAACCCACCCAGAGGCACCCAGGAAGAAAGGACTGGAGATTTGCTTCTGAAAAGTCACAGTCGTGAAAACCTGTGGAATACAGTTCTAGTCCACAAAGATGGGGCCCCATGAGTTGGAATTAGCTTGACAGCAGCTGGTTTTTTGGTATTAAACATCAACTAAAAAGACCTAAGAAGGGTTGACATATTTGAATTATAGTGTGGGTGAAGAATATTGACTATACCACTGACTGCCAGAAGAATGGAGCCCTGGTGGCACAGTGGTTAAGAGCTCAGCTGCTAACCGAAAGGTTAGCAGTTCAAATCCACCAGCTGCTCCTTGGAAAGCGTTTGGGCAGTTCTACTCTGTCTTATAGGGTTGCTATGAGTCACAGTCAACTTGACGGCAATGGGTTAGGGCTAGAAGAATGAACAAATCTGTCTTGGAAGAAGTACAGCCAGAACGCTCCTTAGAAGCTAGGATAGCAAGACTTTGTCTCACTCATATATGCAAATAACTTGCACCTTCCACACTTGTTTGCCAGCTACGCCCTCTCCCACCCCAGAGGTATTTTTGTAAGCTCCCTATGCTAATTTTTTTTAGATAAAAAAATCAGCATAGTGCAATTACAAAAATACCTTGTGTGAGAAGGGCACAGTTGGCAAACAAAAGTGGAAGGCATGCTTTACTTTTGTGAAAATACAGTACTTTGGACACATTATTAGGAAGCACCAGTCCCTGGAGAAGGACATTATGCTTGGTAAAGCAGAGGATCAGCAAAAAAGAGGGAGACTCTCAAGAGATGGACTGACACTGTGGCTGCAACAATGGGCTCAAACATAGCAATAATTGTGAGGATGCTGCAGAATCGGGCAGCTTTTTGTTCTTTTATACACAGTCATTATGAGTTGGAACTGACTCCACAGCACCTAATAATAACAACAACAAATTCGCCAGCCACTGAGTATGCTTTTAACTTGTCTATAAGAATAAAGCCAAAGTAAAAAAAAAATCAAGCTCATTGCCCTCAAGTTGCTTCTGATTCATAGCAACCCTACAGGACAGGGTAGAACTACCCCATAGGATTTCCAAAGAGTGGCTGGTGGAGTTGACCTGCTGATCTTTTCGTTAGCAGCCAAGCTATTAACCACTGAGCCACCAAGGCTGTCTATAAGAATAATAATTAATATTTATGGTGTCTTCATTATATCTCAGGTACTTTCTAAAATTACTTTATGTGTATTTCTCCCATTATTATCCCCACTTCTCAGATGTGAAAACTAAAACAAGGAGATGTAAATTGAACAAGTTCATAAGACTACTAAGAAGTAGAACCATAATAAAACCCAGTTTGTCCTTAAAACCATGCTGCTAAGCACCATTCTCCACTACATATATAACGAAATCCACTACATGTACTATTTGAAATCAGCAGGAAATACTTAAAGGTTTTTTAAAGAAGACATATTATGAATCTCATAATTAATCCACATATTCATTCATATTAGGTGCCCACTCGATGGTACCTAACAGCAACATTCATTCATATATTTATATATTATCATTTTTAGTTATTAAAGACTTGAGTTTTTAGGTATCCAAATCTACATTATAACTTTTAACAGAGAAAAAAAAAAAAACTTTCTACACCTCCTTATACCAACTTATACCATGATCACACTGGCTGAGGTACACAGCTATAAAATTTAACAATAATTTTTTCCTAATTCAATGTTTTTTTTCCCCTTATCTAGAATCATCAACCTATCAATTTAATTCTGTACGTATAAATATTATAGAAATGTTCCTGTGGAATTTCCACAACAAAGTCACACATCTGGTTTAGAATTACACAGGGTTATATTTTCCATTCTCTGTATTTTCTAGGGAAAAAAAAAAAGTTGAAAATCACAAAATGAAGTGCATTTGTTTACTTAACTGTATATATAACTGATGCATGCATTTATTGTCTCCATAAAAGCATTCATTTGTAACCGAATACAGTATAGTTTTTAAATGTTCAAAGTTGTCTTACAAAAGACATTCCAATCAAACATGTACTGGGCCGGGGGGAGGGAAGTTGCAAGAATCCAGAAGATATTTCATTTCTTTCAAAAACTCTTCTGCATGTGAATGTCAAAGATGTAGGTTTTTTCAAAGAGAAACAACATAAGAAAGGAGATTTCAGAGGGAGTGGTAAGATATAAAATAATTATGATCACAAGTGTGTTAAAGAAAATTATACCAATTAATATTTTAGATTCATGCTTGATTTAATTGCCTAGCATTTTCTAAAGGTTACAGGATACCTTGATTAAAAATTGCTTTTCTGGAATGTGTTCTAGAACCTCAAAGAAAAAGAAAATAAGGCTTCAGGATTGATATTTGTGTTAAATAATAATTTTAAAAAAAAACCCTCTGAAAAAGCTCTCGGCCTCCTTGAAAGTATGCTAAGCCATTAATTTATTCTGGTACATGAGATAGGATGTTAACCTATAAAATCTTCTTGTCTTTTCTGTCATTTCCTTAGGAGGTGTCCTACTAGGAACCAGCATGTTGCAGTTTAATTCTACCGACTCACACATGGGAAAAAAAATCAGTCTTCAGCATTTCTTAGTATTATTATCTGTTCTCTCCAGTGTTTGCATATTTGTATTCTTATTTTTCTTTTCTTTCTTTTCTTTTTGTTTCTTTTTATATTCAAACCAAAGTTGTTTCATCTACAAAATTATATGTTCTATCTTGAAGTACTAATATTTACCTAAGATGTCATTTGGCAGTTCAATTCCAAATTTTCATTATTCCTAAAGATGAACATTAATGATATTCTAATAATTGTTTAATGTTAAGCTGAATGGGAAACTGCTGCATTTAATTTTATGATTATTTAAAATTACACTTATCTATTTTTTTCTCAACAAACATAAGCAATAATACCCATTGATTTGGGGGAAACTCAACTGCTATTGTTAGTGATTGAAAGCACTTGTTACTCTACTACTCAAAAAGTTCCTTTAATGCACTAAAGTAATTACTGAGATTCTATATTTCAGCTCCCAAAACAGTACCATGATCTCACTTTCTGTTAGTTTTCCCCTATATTTCGTCAGTAGAATTTAGTCTTTTATAGATTAAATGCTTTGAATTTGATACATAAATGTACTGTTGATTATTTTTTGCCAGGCACACTAATTCAAAAACAAACAAACAAACAAGCATGGAAGTCAATGCAAAATTAAACAGTAATTTTTTTTTTTTTTTTGGTTTTGCTTTTTGGAAATGCTTCATTTTCATCTGAGTAAAAACACATTTGGTTTGTCCGTAGGCACAGTTTTGAATCTTATTACCAAAGGATTAAAAAAAAAAAAATGGCAACAAATAATCTAAAAAACTTTTCTCCCAAAGCTTCAAAAAGAAGTATGAGAAATTTCAGTGGGGCGATATGGTTATATTTTGGTTTCCGAAAGACCGCTTTGATGACTATGTATAGGAAAAATTGAACACCTAAGACTAGAACAATAATAATAATATATAACATGATAGAGGTACAATTAGAAAAAACTAACAACAAAAACTCTGTATTTTTTACTTCTGAAAAGATTCATGATTAATTAAATTTAAAGTGATAAGGAACAAGAATCAGCCAAGGTGATTCCCATGATTTCCAAATCTTTATCAAAGGAACTGAGATTTGTAATATTACTGAATGAAAATGAGAAAAAAATGGAGAAAAACAGACTGACGGTAAAGGTGATGAGTAAAATTTTGGCATGTTGAGTTGGACATGCTAACAGGAAACAGAATGTAATACATGAGGTAAATATTTGGAAATACAATGCTCATTTCAGGAGGTAGAACTTAACATTAATAATTAGGAATATGGGCAATGGAGTCATGTTGGATTTAATCCCTAGCTCTCTTTCCAGCTCTGTGATCTTGGGCATATTGTTTAATTACTTTGGAACTCACTTTTCTCATCTGTAAAATATGAATAGTGGTTGCCCATCTGGAAAGAAGTCCTTCTCTAGATTAAATGAGATAATCCATGTAAAGCTCAGTATCTAAACATACTAAGTATGTGATGATTGCTAGTTAATAAAACTAATCTGAGAAGTCTGAATTTGAAATACATATTTTGGAACTTTAATATGTAACTGAAATAGTAACCATGAAGTTGGATGAGATAATCTAGAGAAAATACACAGAATGAACCAAGGAGATAAATTTTCCCTTCTTGATTTTTTTTTAATCTTCCTTCCTTTCTTTTTATTCTTTCTTCCCAATTTTCTGTTTAATTAAGAATTAGTCACTGAGTCATGTAAAATAAGACTTTTATGAATAAATACTCTGGTTGTTAAATTTTTCCCAAATTAATGTAAATAAAACACAAAATAAAAATATAACTGGAGAATAAAGTTAAAATATAAAAGTATTCTTAAAAATCAGAAAAATAAGAGGGACTGAGTTATTGGGTGCCCATATAAAACAGAAAGCTTCAAAGAAAAGGTTTGGTATTTACTTGAGAATAGGCAGATATATCAATAGAAAGTCAAAGAATGAGATCTGTTCAAATCAGTCAAAAAATATTGTGCTAGGAAAATGAGTTAGATATTGAATCGAAATCAAGATAAGTTCTAACAGCAACACACACACATGCAAGCATTCTAGATAAAGAATTATTTATATAAAAGACATAATGATAGATAATACCAATGATAGTCTGATACTAATTTTGATTGATCTTTTAGATGCTTTCAGAGGATGAAATCATGAAGAAAGATATTAATAAATTTGAACACAGAAACATTTAGAAACACTCATGATAAAATTGAAGTAGAAATATAGTAAATATATGACAAAGTGTCAATATTTTAATATTTCTTAACAGATCAATAAGAAAACAAATTTAAAAGCAGAAAAAGAAGATAGAAAGCAATTCATAAAATAAGAAGCACATGAGAAAAAAATGTTAGCGAAATCAAACTTCTTCAAGATACATTCATTTTCTATGGCCAAATGCTATGGCTTTCAAAAGATGGCCACATCTATTACTGTCATGAATGCAGTGGCAGAGGCCCCCTGCGATTCTGAAGTTGCAAAGGACTTGGTAGTGTCTCTGTGGGGGCCAACTGTGAGACCCTGTGTACATTTAAAAATGTCTTTCCAGCAATTACACAGTGAAACAATTATCTTGAATAATAACAGAGTCATATAATCAACAACATTAAATTTCACCAACATTCAAGTAATTATCTTAAATGTGGATGTATACATGGTTTATGCATATGTTGTTAGTTGCCATTGAGTCAAATCATACTCATGGCAAACTTAAGCATAACAGAACAAATTATTGCCTGGTGCTGTTCAATCTTTATGATCAGTGATATGTTTTAGTCTATTGTTATAGTTATTGTACCATTCCATCTTATTGAGGGTTTCCCTTGTTTTCCCTGACTGTCTACTACCAACCATGCTATCCTCTACTAAAAACTGGCCTTTCCTGATGATGTGTCCAAGGCAAGGGAGATAAAGTCTCCCCATCCTCATTTCTACCTTTAGAAGTGAGGATAGGTTGTATGTCTTAAATACACATTCTGGTTGTATTTCTTAAATGTACCTATAAAACCAAAAGAAACCCATTGCCGTCAAATTGATTCCAACTTATAGCGACACGTAGAACAGAGGAGAACCACACCCTGGGGTTTCCAAGAAGCGGCTGGTAGATTCCAACTGCTGACCTTTTGGTTTGTAGGTAAGCTCTTAACCACTGTGCCACCAGGGCTCCAATACACATATATATGTGCATAGACTATATATATACATAAACATACATATGTACATTTATATATATAAAATCTCTGTATCCAATAGAAGGCTTAATAAAGTCTGTATGGTAACAGTAAGTCTTAGTAAAGGGTCACTATGAGCTATAATCAACTCGATGGCAACAGGTTTATATGCTAAAATGGACCTCTAAAGAGTAATAATATGCAATATATGCAAAGATGTCACCTTGAAGATGAAGGTGAGCCTGATCCAAGCAATGGTGTTTTCAATGGTGTCATATGCATGCAAAAGCTGGACAATGAATAAAGAAGACCAAAGAAAAATTGACACCTTTGAATTGCTGTGTTGGCAAAGAATATTGAATACACCATGGACTGCCAAAAGAAAGAAAAAATCTGTACTGGAAGAAGTACAACCAGAATGTTCCTTAGTACCAAGGATGGCGAGACTTCTTTCACATACTTTGGACATGTTGTCGGGAGGGATCAGTCCCTGGAGAAGGACATCGTGCTCCTTAAAGTAGAGGGACATCAAAAAAGAGGAAGACTCTCAACGAGATGGATAGACACAGTGGCTGCAACAATGGGTTCAAGTGTAACAACTTTGTGAGAATGGTGCAGGACCAAGCAGTGTTTCATTCTATTGTATGTAGGGTCGCTATGAGTCGGAAAGGACTTGAGGGCACCTAACAACAACCACATGAGCTAGAATGAACTTGACGGTAAAATGGAGCTTTAAAGAGTAATAATAAGCCATAAATGCTTAATATTTATTAGTAAAATGGGATTCATTAAAGAGAGCAAAAAAATAAAAATAAAACATCTAAGAGCTGCATCTACATATTATTAAACTGGGTTGACACAGAACTAATCATAATCATGTTGAAAATCAGATGATCGCAAAAGGCATTTTTATGAAATTATGAGAGCTATGGCTGCTAAGCAAAAGGTCAACAGTTCAAATCCACCACCCCTTCCTTGGAAAACCCTGTGGGAGCAGTTCTACTCTGTCCTGTAGGGTTGCTGTAAGTTGGAACTGACTGTACAGCACCTAACAACAACAGTCTAACAGTCATTTCATGCTATATAAGCCCTAAGAATGAAAGAAAGTATGTTACTTTTAAATTTTGTAGAGCATAGTAAAATAGAACTTAAGAAAGACTGATGAGTAAAATACTGCAGAATTTTTTAGACATTCTTCTTCATGTATGCATGTGTGCATTTACTCAGTGTGCATACATAACAGCAAAAACATTTGCAAAAGGGGCAATAAATTAAGGAATTTTTCATTTGGTTCTACTTTAATATGGGTATTATAATAAACAATAACTATTTATCAAATAGTATTAATTATTACCACTGTATTGATATGGATATGGATTATATGAGATGTACAATTGGCAATCACCCTTGGCTCAAATATTCAATGAAATTATTGAAATTTTGATAATGCCTGATAAATCTATAACTTAAAAGTTTTAGGTGCTCAGTTCATTAAAGGTATTTATGAGTTAAAATTATAGTTTTGGTGACAAATGTGAACATATTCTGCGGCCGTATACTGAATTCTTAAGATTAGTCAAATTTTCTCAAAAATGCATAGCATAGCCTCAAAGGACAACCAGACAAGACTGAAAAACCCTCAGTGGCAGGTACTGCAATCTCATGCGGGCACTTACTCTCTACGCACAGCGCAACATCTGGCACACGTATGCCATACATACACCAGTTATTGCTAAGTTGAGTACAACTCACGGCGATCCCATGTGTGTAGAGTAGAACTCCGTTCTGTAGGGTTTTTATGGCTGTGACCTTTGGGAGCCGATGGCCAGGCCTTTCCTCTGAGGCAACTCTGGGTGGGTTTGAATGCCCTACTTTTGGTTAATAGCTGAGCACTTAACCGTTTGCACCAACAAGGGACTCCCTGGCACACATAAGCACTTGCAAATAGGTGAAGAAATAAATATATAACCATATATAAACCACATCTAGGAAACAAGTCAAAGTTTGCTAATTTAGGTCAAGAAACACTTACTTATGAAAGAATGCAAACGTCTATATCCACTATTGAACTAATTTTGGTCAGTCAGCTTTGATATTTCCAATACTTAACTGTAATGTTCATATTATTAATAGTACAACATGTGTCTTTTTTTAAGCTCATGAATTACACTAGTTTTAAAGATTGCATTTTTAACGACTTAATTTCAAAAACAATTTATTTTTAGGCCAAAAATAATAATATATTCAATAATTGAAAATAAAAATCTAAAATTCTACGTGCAATGCACATTTTATCAGCAGACATCTGCATGTAAAACTGAATAAAACCAATACGTTACGAAGTATGCTGCAATATAAACCTAATAAATTCTTAAGCACACCGTTTTTATTGAATCTCCTCCTATATGAGATACATTTATTTGCTTAATCCAATAAGCATCACAGTAGCTAAGAATGTAATTGTAATTTTTATATGAGAATGTATGTTCTACAATATAATCTAAATTCCTTACCAAGACAACGTGTAGGTGAAAGTTTTAGACTATTGTTACATATTTGAAACTGAATGTGCGTTGTATTTTGGGGGTAACTCTTTTCTGGTATCATTTAATGTCATAATTTGAAGAAGTCTTAAAAACTAGTGTTCTTGTGAGAAAATTACATATAGAATCTACTAAATGCTGTGAAGTGGGTAAAAAGGTGTATCATGATGTTGATCCTTTCAGAAGCAACACAGACTTCTCCCTGATCCTGGTTTGTCTGATACACATTTGATCACAGTTTCCCTGAGGCCATTTATCAGAGTGGTTCAATTTGCAGACTGCAAACAATAACTCTGTCTTTTTAAATCTTTTGGAAAAAGTTTCTCTGCTTCTATATTTGCATTGCTTCCTCATTCAATGATAAGAGCAAACAATTAGCTTCCCTCAGTAACCTTATACGAAGGAATTCATGTATTAACGTTTAAGATGAAGCACTGCTCTGACAGTGAAATCCTTAATTTTATCACAAAAATTTACTAGTAGTCCATGTTGTCATTCAAAAAGATGACACTATACCATGTCATAAACTCCTTGTCCGATATATATTCCAAGCCTTATTTTCAATTTCTTAGGTATTAGATAGGCTTATTACAATGTCTTAATTTTTTCATCAATGAAGAAATTAGATTTTGAACAAAATTTTACAAGACAGTTCTTACTGTAGTGTTTTCTTTGCAGAAACTCTGACAAGATATAACGTTACATTATTAGCCAAAGCATTCAGCCCATTTAAAATTTTAAAGGAAAACTAAAGATAGTCAATAAAAAAACCTAACTTTTAGAAAACAGTATTCACTTAAAATGTATTTAATAATGAATTAGCAGAAAATATGACCATTATTTGAAGTTTTAATAAAGACCAGAAAAAGATTAATATTCACATGCATCACATATGTAAGTAATATGCTTAATAATTCAGCCCTTTATTTTGGGGAGAGGGGAGTGTATTAGTTTCCTAAGGAGGCCTGGTGGCACGATGGCTAACTGTTCAGCTGTTAACTGGAAAGATTGGTGGTTTGAACCCACCAGCAGCTCTGCAGGAAAAAAGGCCTAGCAATCTGCTCCCATAACAGTTACAGCCTAGGAAACCCTGTGGAGCAGTTCTACTTTGTCATATTGGGTCCCTATGAGTCATAACTGACTTGATGGCACACAACAACAATAACATTAATTTCCTAGGGCTGTTGAAACAAAATACCACAAAATGGATGACTTGTAAGACAGAAATTTATTGTTTCACAGTTTTGGAGGTTAGGAGTCTGAGATCAGGGTATTGGCTGTGTTGATCCCTTCTGAAGGAGTCTGTTTCATGCCTCTTTCCTATGTCCTAGTGATGGCTGGTGATCCCTGGTATCCCTTGGCTTGTAGATTACTCCAGTATGCCTCTGTCATCACATAGCTGTCTTCCCTCTGGGTCTGTCTCTCTTCTCCTCTTTTATAAGGACACCTTGCATTGGATTAGGACACTCACCCTAGTCCAGCTTGACCTCATATTAATTTAACTGATAACATTTTTAAAGACCCTATTTCCAAACAAGGTCACCTTCACAGATTATGGAGTTTAGGACTTCAACAATCTTTTGCGGGAGCACAATTCAATCCATATAAGGTAGAATCTCTGCGACAAGGATATAAATAAATTAGTCTTGAGACAGCATCATCATTCATTAATATGAAGCCCATTTTATTTTATTTTAAATATATATTTCTTTCCTTTCCTTCCAGGTACATACTTCCATTACTCTTCATTAGACTTGGGAGGTGTTATAAAGATTATGTGTTTCAACAACTTCATTTTAGAAATAAATAATCAAAAGTAAACTGATCTGAAACATCACAGTACTAGTATGGTGGATTTAGAAATAAAACTCAAGGTGTCTGATCTGTGCCCTATGCTCCTTCTGTCACAGGTGGTGTTGAGCAGTGTAGTAGTACAGTCTTTGAAACAGGGTTATTTTTTTCTGGACCCAACTTTTTCACTAACAGTCAAATGAGTATAACAAAATTGATGCAGCATTTTTGACCTCAGATTTTTTTTTACTGTAAAATTACATAAGTTAAATTAGCTAAAACATAATGCTCCTTTCAGCTGTAAAATTATATGGAACTGTAAATACATTTCTAGATTAGCGGGCGTTAGCCAGTGACAAAAAAGAAATGTAAAAACTCATTTTATTAACCTTCATTTATTCCTCTCTAAACTGTTTTTAATGTTGTATATAGATACCAAAACCAAACCAAATCCATTGCCATCGAGTTGATTCCGACTCACAGGGACCCTATAAGATAGAGTAAAACCGCTCCATAGGGTTTCCAAGGAGTGGCTGGTGGATTCAAACTGCCAACCTTCTGGTGAGCAGTTGAGTTCTTCACCACTCACCACCAGGGCTCCTGCATACGAATAGTCTTTTCAACTGTCTTACATAGCCACATCCTATATTAACCAAATTTGTTGTGATAGTAAGAGTGAATCTATTTTCACTTTTCATGTCAGAAGAACAAAGTATTCCTCAAAGTAAATTATCACTTATTCGGCAAACTGGAAAGAAAAAAAAAAGTATTTGCTACGAACCTCTTTATTTTTAGCTTTGTGTAAAAAATGACATATTTGCATAAAAATCTGAAGGGTAAATCTCAATATTAGCACTTAATTGAATACTCAAGATTAAAAGTTTTAATCCTGGAAAGTAATTAAATTTTCTTCTTAAATAATTTTTGATTGATTCTTTCTGCAGCCATCCTGAGAAAATGCTTACAAAATATTAAGCTTAAAAAGAAAAAAAATTCAGTACTTCTTTGAGAACACTTGTCATTATCTTATTTATTGGCCGTGCAGAGCCTAAGAGATGCATATTGCCTTAATAACTCATTTTATTTTCCACATAACTGAAAAGAATTAAAAGTGTCTCCCAAACAACAAGGAAAAAAAAAAAAGAGAGAGAGAGAGAAAGAAAGAAACGGTTTGGCTATTTTTTCTTGCATTCACAAGTTAGACTGGTTATCATAAAGAGAAAAGAAAAAAAAAAGGCTTACTAAGTCAACTAAAATCTTTGCGGACGAGAGATAATGATGTCATTAAGAGGATTTGAAGGGAAAATGGAACATCGAAAAACAGTGTAATTGAAGGAACGAAAGACTTAGACTGAGAAAATCAGAGTTGGAGTTCTTGCTTTGAGGTCTTGGCTGAAAAAATAACCTATCAGGATCTCTTTTTACTCGCTGGAGACAACAAGATAATTGCATCTACCCACATCATTCATTCATTCACTCACTTATTCAACAAAGGATATACATATGCATTTTATGCTGCAAATTGTAAAAATAAGGTCGTTTTGACAGAACTAGAAACAATAATGAAAATAATTAAGGAAGAAGAAATAAAAGAAATGTGAAAGCCAGTCTATCTTTTGCACAAATGTTGCGGAATTGTTGCCTTTATAGTACAAAGGAAAGTGTAATAAGGAGAAGTCATTTTAAAATGCCGATTCTCTGTAACTTTCAGACACAGCATGTGTGAAGTTTGCTTGCTCTGGGATTTAAATATTGAGAGGGACCTTGGAAATTCACAAATCTTTAAGTTGTGTCTATTTGTGATCAATTATAAATTGTTTTGTTTAAATGTCTTGATATATAAAATAGGATATTTAAAGCCTGATTGTAGCTCATTAATAACAATACATGTACTCTATGCCCAAGTCTAGATCTAGATATTCTGTATTTCCTTATCACAATTTGCATCTGACAAAATTTGTAATAAAATACCTTCCTTAATGAATTAGCCTAGTAATGTTAACAGCCATCAAAAAATCGTAAGAAAACAAAGCTGCATTCAAAGCCGAATAATAAATTTTCCTAAAATAGGAACTATGCTTGCTATTAAATAGTTATTAAAAAAAAAACAACACTGGTAATAAATAATACAAAAACTTTCTTAAAAAAACTTGCTGGCAATAAAATAGATTGGAAAGAAAACATGATTCTAAAATGTTAAATATAAGAGGAGAAGATAAGAAAATATTTGTCTTGGTTTGATATTAAAAAAAAAAAGTCAGAAGATAATAAAAAGTTTTAATACATTTTCTCACCTTATTCTTTATTTTAAAAATGTCATGATGATCATATAAAAGAGCAAAA
The DNA here is from genome assembly GCA_030035585.1 of Dugong dugon. Taxonomy (NCBI): domain Eukaryota; kingdom Metazoa; phylum Chordata; class Mammalia; order Sirenia; family Dugongidae; genus Dugong; species Dugong dugon. Next base: position 66,674,887 of record CM057466.1, read on the forward strand.
AATAAGCCTGTGTGATTAGAAGGAAATGAGAGAAATCCTACTATTTATTGAACACCTTCTTTTTGGGTGGCTCTGTGTTAAATGTCACCTTTTTTTCTCTTTAATTATCTGGAAAATCTTATAAAATATGCATATTTTGTAGGTGGGAAAAGTGGGGATATATAACTTTTTTAATCACAGTGCTTAAGAAAAAGTATAGCTGGATTAAAATCCAGGCATTCCTTCACTCCAAATGTGCCTCTTTACCGTGCTGTGTTTGAAAACAAAATGAATGTTGTTTACAAAAACGACTAAAAACTTTTAGTTTACCAGGCACAATAAACACACAACATCCTTGAACTACTTACTGACTGCTATTGATAACCAAACAGAAATATTATGTAATCAAATGCTTAGAGATAAGAAAAATATTTAAAACCTAAGATTGATACATGAATTCTCCATATGTAAACATTGGCATGCGTTCAAAGAGTAGTCTTAATACACTTTTATGATCTGAGAAAGTTAGTGTACTACATTTGGAAAGCGAGGTCAGTGATATATATAGCTGAGGAAATGCATTTAGCAGTAAGTGGAGTAGAGTAGTAAGGTCCATGACTTTTAGCAGTTTGGAATTTAGCTGAAGCATCTATTTGAATTACACACATTGATGTGTCGAATGAGTCACTTAGCCTTATAAATTATGTTACTAATGCATTTATAGAATCATTAACAATCCATAGGGGTCACTTAAGAGCTTCATATTTTACTGAAATTTATGAGAGAAATTGCATTCTATAATAGTATTGGGGGTTTTAAAGATTCATGAAATTATCAGTAGCAGTCCCTTGAGGAGAATGTCTGTAATCTAGAGTAAATGACATGTCACTTTACAGGACTAGTGCCCTGAACCCTCAGTCAACAGCAAGGAAATCAGATCAGATTGTTTTCTAAGACAGTGACCCAAAGTTATGCTGCTGCTACCAAACAAAGAAAACAAACAAACAAAAAGCAAGCAAAAAATTAAAAGGAAGAATGATAGCTGGAAAAACTATTAACGAGAAAGAGCACCAAGTATTCTGCCCTTATAGAGTTTTGTTGTGTCGTACTTAATATTGGGTGCAATATTGAATACTACTCCTTAGTAGAAAAGCGGAAGCTCCTGATATGTACCTAGAACTTTATTTATATTCTCTCATTTAATCCTCATGAAAATCCTATAAGGCAGGTATTAAGTTTATTATTATTGCCATATTAAAGGTAAGGGGAGTAAGGTTCAGATAGATGAAGTAATTTACCTAAAATCACACTAGATAAAATGTATCAAAACTTAAACTTGAATGCATATATAGTCCCTTTCTTTTGCTATTGGGTCAGTCTCTGTAATAACAGGTTGTTTTTACATAAATGAATAAATAAATAGATGAGTAAAAATGGACTATTAAAAATCAAGCCTAACTGATAACATGATTAAAATTAGAAAATCTTGAAAGTTGTGAATAATGTAAATAAAAAACTACTAAAATCTATTGACTTGTATTAAAGATACACTCTTAACAAAATATGAGTGATTTTATTCTAGATAGCAAGTTAGTGCTTTGTAAGTATAAGTACAAAGTCAATGCTTTCCATGAACTATCTCAATTAACACAGTAACTCAACAAGATGGATACAAAAATTATGTGAATTTTTTGGGTAAGCGAACAGAGTTTAGCAGCTTGCCAATATTATGGATCTAGATAATTTCAGAGAAATGTTCCTTATAGAAAGATGCTTTTGGCTTCATTGTGGAGAATAGTTTAGAGTGAGAAAAAAATGAAAGACAAGTAGACAAGTTATGAGACTTCCATATATAGGATATAAAGGTGGCCTTGAATAAAGTTCCCACCCCAGAGACAGAAATAAGGAAGCATATTCCAGAAATATTTATAATGTAAATGTGACATTCTAAAGTTTAATTGAATAAATAAATATGAGGTAGAGGAAGAAATCAAAAACAATTCCTAAGTGTTGGCTTGCACATGGTGGTAGGACTCAGTGAGATAGATAATTATGAAAGAAACGTTATTTAAGGAACATATCAAATTTTAGGACATCACTATAATATTTATTTTACATACTCAGTAAGTGCCTGGGTTATAGCCAGTTTGAGATATGTTCAATGCTAATTGAAATAGCCAGTAAGAAATTAAACATTAGATATGGACTCTAAGTGAAAGATCTGAGTATCTCTGGAGAGATATTTGCAAAGTAATTGATATGAAGAGAATAGAAGAGATGACTAAAACAGAGCTCAGAGACTAACAAAAGAGACCTCATAGAAAACATTGGAGGAACTCCAACATTTAAGTTTTGTACAGAAAACAGGACAGGAATGGTTAATCAAGAGGACAAGAAACAAAATCCAGAATGAAAGGTGCCATGTAAAACTAGAAAAGAGTATTTTGGGGAGGACAGCATAGTCAGTCAACGTTACAGAGACTTCTAGTTTTAAAGGATAGAAAAAAATTTGTCCATTAGATTTGGCAAAAAGATGATCAGCTGTGATCTTATTTAGAGAAATAGGAAACGTAGTAATGGAAACAAAACAGTTCTAGTTGAAAAGTAAGAAATAAGCATTTGGATAAAGCATGTGGGCATCACTCTTTCAGGAGGACTAGCTGTAAAAAGAAATGAGACACAACAGCAAAAGAACACATTTGTTTGAGAAAGTACTGCCTTAAAGAAAAGACTTTATGCTTAAATGCTATTGGCAATGAACCAGTAGAAAAGGAAGATTTGAAGACACAGGACAATGGAGCAAGTTGGCACAATGCAGCTCCCTAGGGGTCAGAAACCAATGGAGTTCTGAGAAAAACGTAGCATCAGTGTGGCTGGATAAGAGGGAGTGTTCAGCTGAAGGCTTGCGCTGTGAGCTAAGTGTGGGTGGGGAGGAGTGTGTGGTGATTATTGCATGGGGAGAGGCAGAGTAGGAGGTTTGAAGAATGTTGAAAATATCTGAAATGTCTACCTTAGGTCATGGTAACAACAACCGTCGAGAGATAGAATGGTAATGGGATCCCAGCTTGCAGATAAATCAAGTTCAGACATGCCAGAGAACGACTGGCAAACAGGCAGGGGAAAGCCACTGGAAGCCTATTTTTAACAGAAGGGGAGCCTTCTGAGAGAAAACGTATCCTATGAGGAAGAGGTTAATCATGGTTGTATTAACTAAGTAAAAACAATTCTAAAGGTGGGGGGAGGTGGGGAAGTAATAATTCTGGGTAGAGCTTAGTTCATAATTTCATTGTCTTGTTGCTCAGCATCCATGGAACATATAGTTAAACCCTATGTCAAGAAGGCAACGTATAAGTAAAACCTCCTTACACCAGTTTTTTTTTGAGTACACGAAAGATATTTGAGCACAAATATTACAGATGTGATAGCTCCCAGAGAGTATATAACACATCAAATGAAGAGAGAACTATTTCCTCCATTACACAGTACTGGAGCCCTGGTGGCGTAGCGATTCAGAGGTCCGCTGCTAACTAAAAGGTCAGCAGTACCAATCCACCAGCCACGCTTTGGAAACCCTATGAGGCAGTTAGTTCTACTCTGTTCTCTAGGGTCGCGGTGAGTGGGAATCAACTCAACGGCAACGGGCTTGGGTTTTTTGGTTTTTACACAGTACTACAAAAAGGTGCAGTATCTGAAACTTCCTGACTTTAAATTGTGCCACATATTCAACAGATACTCACTTAGTAGTACATTCTGGGATGGGATTTATTAACGAATATATGTAACACAAGGAGCCCTGGTGGCAGAATGGTTAAACGCTCGCTGCTAACGTAAAGGTTTGCAGTTCAAACCCATCAAGTGTTCCATGAGAGAAAAACCTGGTGACTTCCTCCCTTAAAGATTACAGCCTAGCAAACTCTGTGGGGCAGTTCTACTATGTCATATAGGGTCGCTAGGAGTCGAAGGCTTACAGGATTCATGAACTATTTGGGAAAATGGCACTGTAGGAGCCTACACATCCCTTGTTTGAAAGTAGAGGTAGGAGCTCGACATCAGAATTATTTCTGTTCTGTAACATTATCTGTATTCACAGAATACTTGATACATGAAGAAACACGCAAACATGCAAAGTTAACATCCTGAAAGATCAGCAGATTTCAATGGGTGGAAATGGAGAAAAAAATCATTCTAGGAGTAAGGAGCAGAGAGAGAGACAGGGTAAGAGAGAAGAGAATAATAGAACATAGCAAGTAGACCATGGATCTGTTGGTAGTGAAGAATTATTGGAGCATAATGAATAGGAATGGGGAGAATGGCAAGTGGAAATGGAAAGGAATATTTGTTAGGAAAAGATTGTTAAATATTTTTAATGATACTAATAGCTGTCATTATTAAGTTTATGGATTATGTACAAACTGTGGTAAGTACTGTAAATATGATATCCTCACAATTATAACAAATTTAAGATAAAATTTGTTATTATTATACAAAATCAAAGATAAATAATTCATATCATTATTCTAAATTAAAGACAAAAGCAGGATTTAAATAATTCCCAAAATCCTACTCCCTATAAACTGTGAAGTTGGGAATTGAGTTCACAATTTTCTGGCTCCTAAAATGACTTCTTAAACATTCAGATATGCTTGCTGTCTTTATCCAAATAACCGTATACCCTACTATTAATTTGTACTACCTTTATTATTACTTCCTTCCTCTCAACTGTTCTTTCTACCTCTACCCCTTCTTCTTTCCTTTCTGAACATCAAACTAAGGCCTGCAAACTGCATCTGAGAACTAAAGCTCTTGAAATATGATGCTCAGAAATTGCAGCTCTCAGAACAAAGTTAATATTCAGCACAATATATGCATGATCTACTCTGTCATATAGGGCACTCTGAGTCAGAATCGATTCAAGGCACACAAAAATAACAACATGCAACACACTATGTAATCTAGTTGGGTGTATCTATAGTACAGTTGAAGTATATCTCTAGAAAACACCACAGCATAATCCTGCCATAAAAATTGTGTTAGTGATATGTATCTGGGAATGGATATTTTATTAATACTGAGTTTTACTTATTCTAACCAGCAAACCACATTCACTGCTGTTTTCTCTTTAACCACTTTCATTTAAATAACTTACAGAGTCTATTTTCTATATCTTTGTTTAGAGGCTGTGGTTATTATTACCCTTAATTACTTTGCTGTGTGGCTTTAAATTGAAATTGCCTCTATAATTACTTTCTCCTGAAATTTCTATGGTATAAAGTTCAGCAACTAAATGTGAATGACTTCTAAATGAAGACATTTGGTTAGGGCTGTAAATTTGTTTATTTATAACTAATCACTGAGTAGGTAAAAAGATTATATTTAGTTTTGGAAAGTTTAAACATTTCAAATAACACTGTCGTCTCTTTTTATTCATTTATTTATGATTCAAGAAATTAATCCTAACAAAGTCATTTGGAAATGATTCTGTGTGGTACGTTGTTACCATAGTAATTCTGTAGGTTTTTAATAATTGATATAAAGTTTTAAATGAAGTGTTTAATTATGTTTGCAGATAGTTTCCTAAGCCATAAATAGCTATCTCTCAAAATCCTCTTTTATTATAACTGACAGTAGGTAATCAACCTGCACATTTTCATTGAAATGAGGCACATGAATCGCGGTGCCAGCAAGGTCTTCACTACCCAAAAAAAGCATGAGAACACTTCAGGTCAACACAAGTCATAGACAGTAAATAGAAACTTGCATACTGCCTTACCAAGGCCAATGTATGCAGCAATTACCTTCTTTAGGATCTGCTTGACTTCAAAAGACAACACTGATCTCCACATACTAGTCTAATCACTCCCCTACTAGGCTACTTTTGCTGTTTCAGTTGTCATCTTCAGATCATGAATATGAAATTAAGGATTTAAATAATTCCAACGCCATTTGTAAAATGCTGTCCTGAAGAATTTTGAAAAAGTGAACATTTTATATAAAAGTTCATTTTACTCATATATGTTGTTTTTGTTGTTAGGCGCAGTTGAGCAGATTTCAACTCGTAGTGACCCCATATGACAGAGTAGAACTGCTCTATAGAGTTTTCAAGCCTGTAATCTTTATGAGAGCAGGTCTTTCTTCTGCAGAGCCCCTGGATGGATTCCAACCATCAATCTTGCAGTGAAAAGCTAGGCCACCAGGAGGCCTTCATTTTATATTTACAAGAATGTTATTTGCCATTTGCTGAATAATCTGGGGTTTATAAAGTACGTAATAAATTTTAATTGAATCATTATTACATGGGTCACAATTTTCTTGGAAACCTGCTTATAGTTTTGGCAGAATGGCAAAGCTGTATATTTGGAAATGACTGAGGTTTCATATTTATTGTAGTTGTTGTTATCGTTAGGTGGCTTTGAGTCCTTTCTGACTCATAGTGACCCTATGTACAGCAGAACAGATCCTAATATTTTGCTAAAGGACAAATACATTATTCATCAAAGTAGAAAATAAGAATTTTCATATGAAAGTATGAGGAAGCAGTGTATTATCAGATGATTTTACAAACACTACCTCATTTTTCATCTTTATTATTAAAAAGGAGGGAGAATGAAAAGAATATACTTCAATAAGGAGAATTGGACGATAATGTAGGGGTGACGGTTAAGCTAGGTCTGTTTCCTCTTGATGGTCAATATTAAAAATTGCAAAAGTTTAAAACTTTATGTGTTTGTATTGGAAGCTTAATCTTGTGTTTTTAAGATACAACAAATGTAAAACTGTTGCAGAAAAACTATTATTTCAAATATTACAAAAACTGTATCCTCAGATATGGGTTCAATTTATAACAAGATATTTTGCTATCTAAGCACAATCTCCAAACCATAAGAACTCTAGAATATCTTACTCTGAATTCATACTGAAGCAACATGAATTCTCACTGGCCCTGAATATTTATGCAGGGTACTCATCAAGCACTAACAGTGTTAATGCCCTGTTACTATTGTTGTTAGGTGGCTTCAAGTCAGTTCCCACCAGTAGTGACCCTATGTATGACAGAACGAAACACTGCCCAGTCCTGTGCCATCCTCACACTCATTTTTATACTTGAGCCAATTGTTCCAGCCACTGTGTCAATCCATATCATTGAGGGTCTTCTTTTTCCCAGAATCTCTATTTTATCAAGCATGATGCTCTTCTCCTGGGACTTGTCCCTCCTGATAACATGTCCAAAGTAAGTAAGATGAAGTCTTGCCATCATTGCTTCTAAGGAGCATTCTGGCTGTACTTCTTCAAAGAAAGGTTTGTTCTTCTGGCAGTCGATGGTATATTCAATATCCTTCACCAACACCATAATTCAAAGGCATCAATTCATCTTCAGTCATCCTTATTCATTGTCCAGCTTTCACATATATATGATGCGAATGAAAACACCGTGGCTTAGGCTAGGCGTATCTTACTCCTTAAAGTGACATCTTTGCTTTATAACACTTAAGTCTTTTGTAGCAGATTTGCCCAATGCAATGCATCTTTTGATTTCTCTTTTTATTATTTTTTATTTTATCCCATATAAAAATTTATATGTACATTGTTATGTGACTCTAACTGCTCTCCCCATACTGTGACAGCACACTCCTACTTTCTACCTCTGATTCCCCATGTCCATTCAACCAGCTCCTAACACTCTCTGCCTTCCCATCTTACCTCCAGACAGAAGCTCCCCATTTAGACTCTTGTGTCTATCTACTTGAGCTAAGAGGCACACTCTTGACAAGTATTACTTTATGTCCCAAGTACGGTCCAATCCCTGTCTGAAGAGTTGGCCTTCGAAATTGTTTTAGTTCTGGGCTGATAGAGAATCCAGGGGCCATGCTTTCCTAGGTTCCTCCAGTCTCAGTCAGACAATTAACTCTGGTCTTCTTACTAGAATTTGAGTTCTGCACCCCACATTTCTTCTGTTCCATCCAGGACTCTCTGTTGTGTTCCCTGTCAGGGTGATCATTGGTGGTAGCTGGACACTATATAGTTCTTCTGGTCTCAGACTGATGAAGTCTCTGGTTTATGTGGCCCTTTCAGTCTCTTGGGCTAATGCTTTCCTTGTGTCATTGGAGTTCTTCATTCTCCTTTGCTCCAGGTGGTTTGGACCAATTGATGCATCTCAGATGGACGCTTGCAACATTTTAAGACCCAAACGCCACTCACCAAAGTAGGATGCAGAACATTATCTTAATAAGCTTTGTTATGCCAGTTGACTTCCATGTCCCTTGAAACCATGGTCCCCAGACCCCTACCCCTGCTATTCTGTCCCTCAAAGTGTTTGATTGTATTCAGGAAACTTAGCTTTGATTTAGTCCAGTTGTGCTGACTTCCCCTGTAGTATGTGCTGTCCTTCCCTTCACCTAAGATGATTCTTATCTACTATCTAGTTAGTAAATAACCTTCATCCTCCCTCCCAACCCTCAAAACCATCAAAAAAAAGTTTTTTCTGTGTTTAAACCTTTTCTTGAGTTCTCTAATAGTGGTCTTACACAATATTTGTCCTTCTGTGACTGACTAATTCACTCAGCATAATGACCTCCAGCTTCCTTCATGTTGTAAGATGTTTCACGGCTTCATCGTTGTTCTTTATCGTTGCATAGTATTCCACTGTGTGGTTATACCATGATTTGTTTATCCATTTGTCCGTCGATGGGCACCTAGACTGTTTCCATTTTTTGCTACTGTGAACAGTGCTACAATGAACATGGGTATGCATATATCTATTCATATGACAGCTCTTATTTCTCTAGGGTATATTCCAAGGAGTGGGATAGCTGGATCGTATTGTACTTCTATTTCTAGCTTTTTAAGGAAGAACCAAATCGATTTCCAAAGTGGTTGCACCATTTTAGATTCCCACCAATAGTATATAAGTGTTCCAGTCTCTCCACAACCTCTCCAACATTTATGATTTTGTGTTTTTTGGATTAATGCTAGCCTTGTTGGCTTGAGATGATATCTCATTGTAGTTTTTATTTGCATTTCTCTAATGGCTAATGATCATGAACATTTCTTCATGTGTCTATTAGCTGCCTGGATGTATTCTTTGGTGAAGTGCCTGTTCATATCCTTTGCCCATTTTTTATTTGGGTTTTTGTCTTTTTGTTGTTGAGGTTTTGCAGTATCTTATAGATTTTAGAGATTAGACGCTGATCAGATAAGTCTTAGTCAAAATTTTTTTCCCAGTCTGTAGGTTGTCTTTTTACTCTTTTGGTGAAGTCTTTTGATGAGCATAAGTGTTTGATTTATAGGAGCAACCAGTTATCTAGTCTCTTTTCTGGTGCTTGTGCATTGTTACTTATGGTTCGTATTATGTTTATGCCATGTATTAGGGCTCCTAGCACTGTCCCTATTTTTTCTTCCACGATCTTTATTGTTTACAATTTTATATTTAAGTCTTTGATCCATTTTAAGTTAGTTTTTGTGCATGGTGTGAGGTATGGGTCTTGTTTCAGTTTTTTAAAGATGGATATCCAGTTATGCCAGTACCATTTGTTAAAGAGACTGTCTTTTCCCCAATTAATGGACTTTGGGCCTTTGTCAAATATCAGCTGCTCATAGGTGGATGAATTTATGTCTGGATTCTCAATTCTGTTCCATTGGCCTATGGATCTGTTGTTGTACCAGTACCAGGCTGTTTAGACTACCACGGTGGTATAACAGTTTCTAAAGTCAAGTAGTGTGAGGCATCCTATTTTGTTCTTCTTCTTAAGTAATGCTTTACTTATTCGGGGCCTCTTCCCTTTCCATATGAAGTTAGTGATTTGTTTCTCCATCTCATTAAAAAATGCTGGTAAAATTTGGATCAGGATTGCATTGTATCTGTAGATTGCTTTGGGTAGGATTGACATTTTCACAATGTTGAGTCTACCTATCCATGAGCAAGGTATGTTTTTCCACTTATGCAGGTCTCTTTTGATTTCTTGCAGTAGTGTCTTGTAGTTTTCATCTTATAGATCTTTTACATTTCTGGTTAGATTTATTCCTAAATATCTTCTTGGGGGCTACTGTAAATGGTGTTGATTTCATGATTTCCTCTTCAAGGTTCTCTTTGTTGCTGTAAAGGAATCCAACTGATTTTTGTATGTTTATCTTGTACCCTGAAACTTTGCTGAACTCTTCTATTAGTTCCCGTAGTTTTCTTGTAGATTCTTTTGGGTTTTCTGTGAATAAGATCATATCATCTGAAAATAGAGCTACTTTGACTTCTTTCCTACCTATTTGGATGCACTTTATTTCTTTTTCTAGCCTAATTGCTCTGGCTAGGACCTCCAGCACAATGTTGAATAAGAGTGGTGATAAAGGGCATCCTTGTCTGGTTCCCGTTCTCAAGGGAAATGCTCTCAAAGTCTCTCCATTCAGGATGATGTTGGCTGTTGGCTTTGTATAAATGCCTTTGATTGTATTGAGGAATTTCCCTTTCATTCCTATTTTGTTGAGAGTCTTTATGATGAATGAGTGTTGGACTTTGTCGAATGCCTTTTCTGCATTGATTGATAAGATGATGTGGTTCTTGTCTTTTGTTTTATTAATGTGATGGGCTACATTGATTGTTTTTCTAATGTTGAACCATCCCTGCATACCTGGTATACATCCCACATGATCATGGTGAATTATTTTTTGATATGTTGCTGAAATCTATTGGCTGAGGATTTTTGCGTCAATGTTCATGAGGGATATTGATCTGTAATTTTCTTTTTTTGTGGTGTCTTTACCTGGTTTTGGTATCAGTGTTACTCTGGCTTCATAGAATTAGTTTGGGAGTATTCCATCCTTTTCTATGCTCTGAAATACCTTTAGTAGTGGTGGTGTTAACTCTTCTCTGAAAGTTTGGTTGAATTCTCCAGTGAAGCCATCCGGGCCAGGGCCTTTTTTGGTTGGGAGTTTTTAAATCACCTTTTCAATCTCTTCTTTTGTTAAGGGTTTATTTAGTTGTTCTACCTCTGTTTGTGTTAGTTTAGGTAGGTAGTGATTTTCTAGAAATTTGTCCATTTCCTCTAGGTTTTCAAATTTGTTAGAACACAATTTTTCATAGTATTCTGTTACGATTCTTTTAATTTCAGTTGGGTCTGTTGTGATATCAACCATCTCATTTCTTATATGGGTTATCTGCTTCCTCTCCAGTTTTTCTTTTGTCAGTTTGGCCAGTGGTTTGTCAATTGTGTTGAACTTTTCAGAGAATCAGGTTTTGGTCTTGTTAACCCTTTCAATTGTTTTCTATTCTCTATGTCATTTAATTCTGCTCTAATTCTTATTGTTTCCTTTCTTCTGGCTCCTGAGAGCCTCTTTTGCCTCTCTGTTTCTATTTGTTCCAGTTACAGTTTTGATTATAGCCCTTTCCTCTTTTTGGATGTGTGCATTTATTGCTATAAACTGACCTCTGAGCACTGCTTTTGCTGTGTCCCAAAGGTTCTGGTAGGATGTGTTTTAACTCTCGTTTAATTCTACGAATTTCTTTATTCTATCCTTTGGTTATCTTCTATAACCCAGTAGTTTTTGAGCAAGGTGTTGTTCAGTTTCCATGTGTTTGATTTTTTTTTTCCTTGCTTTTTCTGTTGTTGATTTCTACTTTTATGGCTCTATGGTCAGAAAAGAAGCTTTGTAATATTTCGAGGCTTTGGATTTTGTTAAGGCTTGCTTTATGGCCTAATATGTGGTCTATTCTGGAGAATGTTCTATGTGCACTGGAAAAGAAACTATATTTGGCTGCTGTTAGGTGGAGTGTTCGGTATATGTCTATGAGATCAAGTTGGTTCATTGTAGCATTTAGCTCTTCTGTGTCTTTGTTGAGCTTCTTTCTGGATGTTCTGTCCTTTACCGAAAGTGATGTGTTGAAGTCTCTTACTACTATTGTGGTGCTGTCCATCTCTCTTTTCAGTGCTGTTAGAGGTTGTTTTATGTATTTTGGAGCCGAATTGTTGGATGTGTGAATATTTATTATAGTTAAGTCCTCCTGCTGTATTGACCCTTTAATCATATATTGTCCTTCCTTATCCTTTGTGGTGGATTTTACTTTAAAGTCTATTTTATCAGAGATAAATATTGCCACCCCTGCTCTTTTTTGAGTGTTGTTTGATTGCTATATTTTTTTCTATCCTTTGAGTTTTAGTTTGTTTGTGTCTTTAAGTCTAAAGTGTGTCTCTTGTAGGCAGAATATTGACAGATCATGTTATTTTATCCAACCTGCCACTCCCTGTCTCTTTATTGGTGCATTTACTCTGTTTACATTCAGCGTAATTATTGATAGGTATGAGTTTAGTGCTGTCATTTTGATGTCTTTTTCTGTGTGGTGTTGACAGTTTCTTTGTTCCTCTTAGTTTTCTGTGCTGAGTTGTTTTTCTTTATGTATTTTCTTTTCATCTTTTTCATTGTTGTTGATTTTGTGTTGCTGAGTCTTTATATTATTCTAGATTTTTATTTTGACTTGTAGGATTGTTAGTTTTCTTTGTGGTTCCCTTAACATTTACCCCTATTTTTCTAAGTTTATACCAGTCTTTTATTTCTTTATATTGCCTTGACTTCCTCTCCATATGAAAAATCTATGTCTAATTTTTAAGTCCCTCTTTTTTGTTTTAATGTTGTCATCTTTTACATATTGACATCTGTTTCCCTATTTTCAGTGTTTTAGCTTTGATTTCCTTTTGTGACTTCCCTGTCTGGGTTGATATCTGGTTGCTCTGTCCTGTTTTCTAGTCTTGGGTTGTTATCTGATGTTACTGATTTTCTAACTGGAGGACTCCCTTTAGTGTTTCTTGTAATTTTGGTTTGGTTTTGCAAATTCCTTAAACTTCTGTTTATCTGGAAATGCCCTAATTTTGCCATCATGTTTGAGATACAGTTTTGCTGGATATATAATTCTTGGCTGGCAGTTTTTTTTCCTTCAAGGCTTTATATATGTCATCTCATTGCCTTCTTGCCTGCATGGTTTCTGCTGAGTAGTCTGAGCTTAGTCTTATTGATTCTCCTTTGTAGATAACTTTTGATCTCTTGCTGCTCTTAAAATTCTCTTTTTATCTTTGGCTTTGGCAAGCTTTATTATAATATGTCTTGGTGACTTTCTTTTGAGATCTGCCTTATGTGGGGTTCTGTGAACATATTGGATGGGTATCTTCTCATCTTTCATGATATGAGGGAAGTTTTCTGCCAACAAATCTCCAACAATTGTCTCTGTATTTTCTATTATCACCCCCTGTTCTGGTACTCCAATCACTCGTAGGTTATTTCTCTTGACAGAGTCCCACATAATTCTTAGGGCTTCTTCATTTTTTTTTTACCCATTTATCTGATTTTTCCTCAAATAAGTTAGTGTCAAGTACTTTATCTTCAATCTCACTAATTCTGACTTCCACTGCCTCAATTCTGCTCCTATGACTTTCTACTGAGTTCTCTAATTCTGAAATTTTATTGTTAGTCTTCTGGGTTTCTGATTGCTGTCTCTCCGTGGATTTTTACAGCCTGTTAAATTTGTGATTATGCTCTTCTCTAATCTTTTTAATTTCCTCTATAGCGAGTTCTGCATTTTGCTTAATTTCCTTTCTAATTTCTTGAAGAATTCTGTGTATTAATCTTTTGTATTCTGCCTCTGGTAATTCGAAGAAATTTTCCTTCTTTGGAAAATTTCTAGGTTCTTTATTTTGGGAGCTTGCTGAAGCCATCATGGATTGCCTCTTTATGTGATTTTATATTGACTGTTGTCTCCGAGCCATCAATAAGTTGTTATATTTATTTATTTTCTGTGTGCTTACTGTGTCCTAGCTTCTTGTTTTGTTTTGATATGCCCAAATAGGCTGCTCATATGAGCTAGTTTGATTATTGTCACCTTTGAAGCTTTAATGTCCTATCACCAGGTGGTTAGATCTGTTACTAGGTATGTGAGCTCAGGAGTCCACCCACTCCTCCTGTATGGATTCAACTCAGGTGCCCAGGTAGATAGCCACCAAGTGTATAGTGTAGGCTCTCACCTACAGTCCTGGACAGGCTTGGGTGATTTGTGTAGGCACAGGCATCTGGCTGCAACAGGGGGACACACTCTGAGTAAGGCAGGGGGCATATGGCCTCCCCCGAGTGTCCAGGCAGAAGGATGTCCCTGTTCCCTAGAGCATGTAGGTAGATGGTTTTGCAGCCAGACTATGAGCACCTAATTCTATTGGCTATAAGGACTGGGGGCACCTTTTATTTATGGGCCCCTCTAGCAGATGGCTAGGTGGCATGGGTGGAACCACCAGTCCTCCGGCCCCTGATGTGGGTAGGTTAAAACCCTGCTTAACGGGCAGAGCAGTGTCAAATGTCAAGAATCTGCCACTTCACTGCGGAAACAATTGAAGTTGGAGTTCTGGTATATACCCTGTTGAGATGTGCCCACACAAGGGGGAAAGGCACTCAAAGTCCATGGTTCCCTTATGCTTGTGCCTAGGCAAAGGAGCTGTGCCTACCCTGGGTTCCTGGCTTAGGGGAGCAGCAGATTATTTTTTCCCCTCTTTGTTAATTTGCTCACTCTCCAAAGCAGGGAGAATGGCTCCAGTAGTGTGTCAGATCCTACTTCTGGCCCAGGGGACTTGAGAGTTGTTGAAGCTGGTCTGGAACCCAGTGCAGAGCAGGGAGCCAGCAGGTAAATGGGAGAGAGGTTTTTCCCTAATGGAGGTGTTTTTGATCCACGCGGTAAGCCATACGCAAGTACTTATCTTTCGTTGAGGGCTGCTTCTCACCAGTTTTGTGTGGCCGAGTAGACTCTCAGCGGCTGGGTCTCTCCCGGTGTGAAATACGCTTCCCAAGCACCGATGCTTGCCTGCTGGTCGCTCAGGCCCAAGCTGATCAGGCCTGAAGAGCTCAGGCTCTGGCCGGGTCAGGTCTGGCAACTTCTCGCTTCTTCCGAACTGTCTCTCCCTGCCACTACCACTCAGTCTGGTTCCTCCACTCTGCCTTTGATGTTCAGGGCTCCCAGTTTGTCATATATAATCAAATCAATTGTTTTTTTGGGTCTTTGTTGTAGGAGGGTCCACCGGAAGCATCTGACTACTCTGTCGTCTTGGCCCTGCCCCTCTCATCTTTTGATTTCTTGACTGCTGCTTCCATGGATGTTGATTGTGGATCCACGTAAAATGAAATCCTTGACAAATTCAATCTTTTCTCTGTTTATCATGATGTTGCTTATTGGGCCAATTGTGAGGATTTTTGTTTCCTTCATGTTGAGGTGTAACCCATACTGAAAGCTGTGGTCTTTGATCTTCATCGTTAAGTGCTTCAAGTCCTCTTCAATTTCAGCAAGCAAGGTCGTGTTATCTGCATATCACAGGTTGTTAATGAGTCTTTCTCCAATCCTGATGCCCTGTTTTCTTCATATAGTCCAGCTTCTCAGGTTATTTGCTAAGCATACAGATTGAATAAGTATGGTGAAAGGCTACAACCCATCTTTTTTGAGATTGAAGCACTCTGTAACCCCTTGTTCTGTTTGAACTACTGCCTCTTGGTCTACGTACAGTTTCCTCATGAGCACAATTAAGTGTTCTTGAATTCCCATTTTTCTCAATGTTATCCATAATTTTGTTATGCTCTGCACAGTTGAATGCCTGTGCATAGTCAACAAAACACAGGTAAACGTCTTGCTGGTATTCTCTGCTTTCAGCCAGGATCCATCTGACATCAGCAACGATATTGCTTGTTCCACTTCCTCTTCTGAATCCAGCTAACATTTCTGGCAGTTCCCTGTTGATATACTGCTGCAACCATTTTTGAATGATCTTCAGCAAAATTTTACTTCTGTGTCATATTAATGATATTCTTTGATAATTTCCACATTCTGTTGGGTCACCTTTCTTTGGAATGGGTAAAAATATGGATTTCTTCCAGTTGGTTGTCCAGGTAGCTGTCTTCTAAATTTCTTGGCATAGACAAGTGAGCACTTCCAGTGCTGCATCCATTTGTTGAAACGTCTCAGTTGGTATTCCATCAATTCCTGGAGCCTTGTTTTTTGCCAGTGCCTTCAGTACAGCTTGGACTTCTTTCAGTACCATTGGTTCTTGATCATGTAAAATGATTGAAAGTCAAAAAATTCTTTTTGGTACAGTGACTCTGTGTATTCCTTCCATCTTCTTTTGATGCTTCCTATGTAGTCTAATATTTTCCCCGTAGAATCCTTCAGTATCGCAACTCGAGGCTTGAATTTTTTGTTCAATTATTTCAGCTTGAAAAATACTGAGCACGTTCTTCTCTTTTGGTTTCCTATCTCCACATCTTTTCATATTTCATCGTAATACTTTACCTTGTCTTCTCAAGCCACTCTTTGAAATCTTCTGTTCAGCTCTTTTACTTCATCATTTCTTCCTTTCACTTTAGCTACTCTACATTCAAGAACAACTTTCAGAGTCTCGTCTGACATTCATTTTGGTCTTTTCTTTCTTTCTTGTCTTTTTAATGACTTCTTACTTTGTTCACATATGGTGTCTTTGATGTCATTCCACAGCTCCTCTGGTGTTCGTCATTAGTGTTTAATGAGTTAAATATATTTTTGCAGTGGTCTCTAAATTCAGGTGAGGTATGCTCAAGGTGATACTTTGGCTCTTGTGGACGTGTTCTAACTTTCTTCAACTTGAACTGCATGAGCAATTGATGGTCTCTTCTGCAGTTGGCCCCTGGTGTAGTTCTTACTGATGATATTGAGCATTTCCATTGTCTCTTTCCACAGATGTAGTCGATTCGATTCCTGTGTATTCCATCTGGTGAGGTCCACATATATACTCACCATTTATGTTGTTGAAGAAAGGTATTTGCAATGAAGAAGTTGTTGATTTTTCAAAATTCTATCATGTGATCTCCCTCATAATTTCTGTTACCAAGGCCATATTTTCCAACTACCAATCCTTCTTTGTTTCCAATTTTCACATTCCAATGGCCAGTAATTATTAATGCATCCTGATTGCATGTTTGATCAATTTCAGACTGCAGAAGTTGGTAAAAGTCTTCAATTTCTTCATCTGTGGCCCTTTTAGTTAGTGCATAAATTTGAACAATAGTTGCATTAACTGGTCTTCCTTGCAGGGGTATAGATCTTGAAATGTTCTTTTTGACGATGAACACGATGCCATTCCTCTTCAATTTGTCATTCCTGGCATAGTAGACTATATGATTGTCTGATTCCAAACGGCCAATACCAGTCCATTTCAGCTCACTAATGCCTAGGATATCAATGTTTATGTGTTCTGTTTCCTTTTCAGTTTTCCTGGATTCATACTTCATACATTGCACTTTCTGATTATCAATTGATGTTTGCAGCTGTTTCTTCTCATTGTGAGTCATGCCACATCAGCAAATGAAGGTCCTGAAAGCTTGACTCCATCCATGGCATTAAGGTGGACTCTACTTTGAGGAGGCAGCTCTTCCTCAGTCATATTTTGAGTGCCTTCCAACCTGAGGAGCTCATCTTTTGGCACTATATCAATGTTCCATTGCTATTCCTAAAGTTTCACTGACCATTTTTTTCAGAAGTAGGCTGCCAGGTCCTTCTTAGTTTGTCTTAGCCTGGAAATTCTGCTGCAACCCGTCAACCAAAGGCTGACCATGCTGGTATTTGAAATACTAGTTGCAAAGCTTCCAGTATCACAGCAACACGCTAGCCACCACATGACAAACTGGCAGACACGTGGGGGTTAATGTAAGTATTACAAAGCAACATAATTCCACATAGATATTTTCCAGAAATACATTTAGTGCCTACCATTCACTGAGATCTTTAAAAAATAATTTATCAATACTAAATAACAAGTACTTTTTATCAGCTATTGGAGAAAATAGTGATTTTTAAAATATAACATAGCATTGGGACTTTTAAACAGACACATTTTTGATATTAGTACGGTGGTCGTAGAAGATGGACTCTTTTTGTATGCTACACAAGTCCTAGATTTCTCAAGATACCAAATCTGCTGTCTGATTTGACTTCAAGTGGTCTTTCCGTATGGATACTGATATGCATTCCTAAGATGATGAAACAAATTTTGGTAAGCAGAAATGTTTGAGAGAGAATAAATTTGAAAAGAATAATAAGCTAGTTTTAAATTTATTAAAATTTACTACACAACTCTTTGAAATGCTAGTATCAGTAAATCTAAACTGTGAAGAGATCAGGAGTTTAGATGATTTATGTATTTATGAACTGATCTTAGTTTCAATGTTTAATTTTAAAAGGTATGGTTTTTATGAACCTTCTCAATATATTTTGAAGGAATAGACATTTTAAACACTCATGACTAAATTAAGATGAATACTAGATCTTACTTTTAATAAAATAATTCTTATGAAACAAACATCTCTTTGCAGTTTGTCAGTAATCTGGCTCTGAGAGTCAGGATGAAACTTAATTATTTATAATTGATTACTGAATTATTATTATAGTTATGAATATTTATAATCCCCAAGAGGAAATACATAGTAAGAACATGAGTTTATCATGAACTGTGAAAAAGACTGTGGTTGTTTGTTTTTTCCCTCTAGCCTACTTGTAATAAATTAGTGTTGAATTGATTGAAACTTGTGCTATTACCATAATATATATTGGATAATATTTTTTAACAATTCTGATTCTTCCTTTTTTTTACGACTAGCAGGCTACCATCATATGCTATGCAGACACCTTTCCTTTGGGTAATGCTTTAGCATTTGAATGGTTAGGCAGATCTGGACTGTTTCCAGGACTAGGTACACTGTGGAAATAGTTGATTCACCAATAAGAGAATAAATTGCAGCTTTTAAAGTAACCCATTGTTATGTTTCTTCTTTGAAATTTATGGCTTGTAATGCAAACCTCATTAACAATACTTATTCAGTAGAGAGGATGTACAGAGGCTCCAGATTCTAATAATTCAAAGCAAATGACCGTTGGTCAGACTTTCAAATGGCCCTTAATTATGGGTATTTTTTCCTGTGAGAGGACTGGAGCCAGCTTATTCAGCCATAACAGCAAATTAAGAGTAGATTTAGACTCAGAATAAGACAGATAACCTTCCATTCAGACTGAAAAATGTTGGACCTATTGACTTATTAACTGAGACCGCAACAACAGTGTGGAGGTGAACATCATTTTGCATATGTCTCCATTGTGCTATACAAGTATGGAATAAAACAACTCAAATAAGTAAATAAAATTAAATAAGGAATCTTAATTCTTAGGCAATATCAATTTTTCTTCATAATCTAAAATCTTACTAGAAGACTGAAGGGAAAATAACAAGCAATATTGCCATTCAGTGGTGAAACTGTAAAATTTAAAGTATATTAAATATAAAAACAAAGATAACAGACACTATTTCAAAATTAATAAAAATATATTTTTGCATAGCTACATTTTCTGGGAAATATAAAAGACATGCTTAGATATTAGGACTATAAACCCACTGCCATTAAGTCGATTCTGACTCATAACAACCCTATAGGACAGAGCAGAACTGTCCTATAGGGTTTTCAAGGAGCTGCTGGTGGACTCAAACTGCCGATCTTTTGGTTAGCAGCCATAGCTCTTAACCACTGTTCCACCAGGCTGCATTATATCTATAGTGAGTACTAATTTAAAGAAAAATTTGCTAAGGGTGGATTTTTACCCCTTATTAGCACAAAAAGGAGAAGCTTTAATTCATATAATTTAATTAATAAGTATAATGAAAATGGAGGTTGTAAAACTTATTAACATCATTACTTTAATCCTTTATTTTACATTATGCTTGGCAAATAGTTTTCTTTCACAGCCAATTAAGAATCTCCTTGAATCTTACCTCCTCCTTAAAGGTTTCAGAACTAATTATTTTTTTCTCCCAAGCTCCCAGACACTTTGTACCTATACTGTTCATTATTCATCATTGATTTGCCTTAGAATAATTGACATACTCACTGGCACACCTCACTCACTTATTTTATTGAGTTTAAGTGCCGTGTTTTTTTTCATTTTTGTGTCACTCATAATTGTTAGCACGTAAGGGATGAACAATAAATAATCGTTAAATATAATGGAACCCTAAATTCCAAATGGCTGTAGGGTTATTCAGCTATGTGTTTGTATTTTAATGACTATATTTCATTTGTGAGATGGACTTTCATTCATTTGTGAACTACACAGAATCACATCAAAATACCTAATATGTAGTTATTATTATTGCTGTGTTTAAGGTCAAGAAGAAATTATAACAGCTAAACAGTAGGTTGTTATTACTGGTAAGTAACAAAGTGTTTCTAAAGCACGTATTATCGCGCTCATTATATGGGACGTACCCAGTTAATAGTTGTTGTGGAAGCTGTGCTTCTGCTACCAATGCTAATGGCTATTCAGACTCTGCTATCGTGTGACTTTACTAACCTGACACCAAGACTCAGAAATTTAGGACAGGAAATATGATGTGTTCGGCATCTCAGAATGTAATTAACTAATGCTGAAATAAATTTATGTATGTACTATTTATTTACATATTATCCATTCACCTATAGAAGAAATCTTCAAAGAGCATTATTTTGTAGCCTCTCACTGGGAATAAAGGATAAAGAATAGAGATATGCCCTCTGCCCAAATAAAAATAGTCTGAGGGGGTAGACAAATATTGAGTGTGTAATTACAATTATGGGAAGTGCCGTAAACATGGACGGACTGCTGGTTGGATGGTGATCATCAAAGGACTTATCCCAGACTGAGAAACTCAGGGAAGGCCATCCTGAAGACGCTAAGGTCCACGCATGACTAGTAGTTAACTCAGTAAGAGAAGGTTATGCGGGGTGAGAGGAGCGTTTCAGGAGAAGAAACAACTGAGAAGGCAGTTTGCAGGAGAGAGAGAGCTGGGAATTTTTGAGAGACTGCAAGACTCGTTTGATTTAATAGTGGGGTAATTCAAAATGAATTTGCAAAGCGAGGCTGGATCTTTTGAACTATGTCGATAATTTTAAGATTTCTCTTAAGGGATGGGAATCCTAGTCGGCTCAGTGAAGCAGGAAAAATGAGTAAAAGGCATACTAATTTGAGTGGAAGAAATAAAACTGTCTTTTCCGCAGATGACATGAGTGTCTATCTAGAAAGTTACAAAGTAAAGTCATGACGTTCCTATGGACAAAATTTATATGGAAAGGCTAAGGAACTATAAGAGACAGAGCAATTATGAATAAAAAGAACAAAGGTGGAAGATTTAAATCACCCAATTTCAAGATGTTATAAATCTACAGTAATTCTACTAATAAGGAACTCCAACTTTTGCTTGATAAACAACCCCATGCCTACTTTCTGTCCATTGGGTTCAGCTCCCTGAACCTCACTCCTACTCCAGAAAAAAGGCAGAATTTCTGAATGTAAATTATTATACCGCTTTCTTGGTGTGGTTCTTCAGAAGCCAACCCTGGGTCTACACTTTGTGTGAGATTTAGTATGGAATGCTATCATGGGAGACTGTTTTCAGGGAGGCAGGACAGCAGGACAAGTCTAGCTCAGGTAATGTCCCCAGAATGGTAGCTTTGGTCTGTCTCTACAGTTAGGGGACAGCATTGTCCTTACAGAAGCAAGTGAGCTGGACACTCCCATGCCCAGTTAGAGTTGATTTGCTGTGATGAGAATTTTACTGGGAACAAGCATCTGACACAGACTCTTGCTCTTTCTTTCATGATTGATAAGAAGTTTAGAGAACATCAGCTTGCTTCAAACATCTGTGACCGTAAGAGCAGATGTTTAGAAATCAAGTCAGTAGAGCAGAAGTTACAGCCAAGAGAAGGAAAGCAGCTGTCCGGTGACATTATTTCATCCCTGATTCTAGCTTTGCCTGAAGCCAGTTCTTCCTCAACACTTAGGTACTCAGTTATGTGAACCAATATATTCTTTCCCCAACTGCTATTTTCTTGACTAAAGCTATTTGAGCTGGGTTTTGGGCCATTTACAACAAAAAGAATGAAAACCGGTACAGGGATTCTGAGAATTCTTCTAAAAAGAAGTGATCCATACCAGAATTCGGAAGGATATATGGGAGTTAACTGAACAAATAGTTTGCTCTGTCTTCTACTGATTCCGGGAGATTGTGTTAAGGCTTTGCAAGGAATGAAAGGATATGAGTACCAGCCTTATCATGAAGGAATTCACCTATTTGGTTATTTTGTTTTGTTAATTTGAAAACAGAGAAATGTTCATTTACATACCAAACAAAATTGATAGCTGTTAATATTCTGTCCAAGGAGCCCTGGTGGCACAGTGGTTAAGCGCTCAGCTGCTAACTGAAAGGTCCTTGGTTCGAATCCATCAGTCGCTACTCAGGAGAAAGATGTGACAGTCTGCTTTCATAAAGATTTACAGCCTTGGAAACTCTATGGGGCAGTTTTACTCTGTCCTATAGGTTCACTATGAGTCAAAATCAACTTGACCGCAATGGGTTAATATTTTGTCCGTATGATTTATCAGATAGAATTGAAATTCTCCTTGTTCCTTCTCTGCAATTCAATCTCCAATCTTTCTTCCTCAGACACGACTACTATCATAAATTTGATGTGTGCCTTTCCCATCCATGTTTTTATATAGTTATTACATTACTACAGTGTGCATGTGTATAAAAACACAAATATACAAAACAAAACGATATTGTTTGGTACTATATTTCAATCAGTTTTATGTTTCTGACACACATACACACATATATGTATAATTTGCTTATTGTTAAATGCTATTATCATATTATTAGCCCCCAATTTATTTATATTTAATAAATACAATTTTTTATTCTTTTATTTTAAAACTTTCTGCATTGTTTAGTTAAATATACATCACTTGTAACCAGTGTAAAAATTGAATCTGAGTCCTTTTTCTTTTAATAGGGATTAAACCCTATTCCAAAAATTAATTGCAGGTGCTGGCATATTGGAAACCCTTGTGGTGTATTCAGACTTATTATTACTATTTTATTTTGAAATTTATATTTATTAATGTAGTTTTTTTTCTTTTTCCTATCTTCTATGTGATTGATTAATTTTTCCTCTATCTCCTTAATTTCCTCTACCCAGTAATCTTCTATGTCTATCATTCTAATGAATTACACTTAAGTGTTAACATTTATATCCTTTCCTACTCACTGAAAAGCAAGCATTGTAGAACAAAACTATAATAGACATTTCAAAAGTTTTCTTATTCTCATAAAGCTAGGGGCATTTTAAAAATTCCTACCCACTAGTTTAGCACAAGTGAGCATGCTTGCATTTGGAGGGGATTGTACAGGAAAGTCATCTCTCTCTTTTATTCTGACTTTTATGTGAGCAACACATAAAATAAGAAAACTAATAGAAAAAGAGTTGCTAATATTGTGTGTGTGTGTGTTTTGGAAAGACTCCCACATGTGGACTTACAGGGTCAAAGGTAACATTTTAAATATGTGACAAAATTTTGAAAACACCATTTATGGCTGATGGAGTGGAAACACCAGGAATACTCTGCAATATGAGCTTAGATCATTCTATCTACAATTCTCTGAAGCACCACGGGAGGAAAATCTGCTATCTTTGCCTCACCTTCCCAGGGTTTCTTCTAGTATAAATAGAAATAATTGGATGCATAAGAGAAATTTAGAGATCCTGTGTGGGAATAAAGTGGTGAAGTTAAACTATTGCAGACTTTGGAAATAGATCTGGTTCTAGTGAGGATCACCCTCTCTGTCTCTCTTTACCTCTGGAGAAAGGAAAGGCACTAACTGCCTGGTCCAAAATCACAAAACAATGTGTAAATGCATGTGTAAATTTTGTAATTTGTGAATTACAAATGTAAAGTGTAAAGAGACTCTTTACCTCTTAAACAGTTTTGTTGGGTCTCAGTGCTTGCAGGAATCTCTGAACTTGTTTTGCCACTGAATATTGGTAGTCGGAGGATAGCCACACGTTCAAGTATGAGGCAGGTGCCTGTATAATAAGCACCTTAAATCTACTTGGCATCAATTGCAGTGTGCTTTTATGAAGAAAATTAGGCAATCCATCTCGGCCCCTCGTGCATCCCATGGTTACTGCGTAATAAAAAAGCTGTGCCTCAGAGATACGTGGTTTTCTTGGCTTTAAAAGGAGAAAACAGAAGAGAGAGTGGACAGGACATAAAAGTGCACTCTGAGATAAGATTTTGTTTGTTTGTCCTTTTGTTTATTTGTTTGTTGGCCATTTCATCAAATATGGAGAAGAGAATAGTGGTTCTACTATGTCCAGGAAAAAGAGCGAAGGCCACAGTTCTGGGAAAAAAAAAAAAAAAAAGAACATTGAAAAAGTCCAGGGAGAGCTTTGTCTGAAGTGTTAACACAGGCAGCCCAGACAGGAAGTGAGATAAGAAAGACAAGACCAGAGAAATCTTAATGGGGTGAATTCAGGCCTGTCTTTCAGGGAGTACTCCTGAGCAACTGAGAAAGATAGAAATATAGATTGTAGAGTTTGTGGAATGGATCACTGTTTACTATCCTCTTCTGGGTGTGGTTCAAATGAGTGGAAGAAGGAAAAAAGGCTCAGTGTTCCTATGTAAGAAGAACAAAATGGATCTGTTTGAGTTATAAGATTGCTAAAACTTTCTTTGAAATCTCTACAGAGCTTTCTTTAAAAACCATAAATTGGATAATAATTCATCCATTTAATGAACATTTATTGAGGCCTCCTCTGTGCCAATTCTCTTTGCTACACTGACTCTTTATATTCCTTCCATCTTCTTTTGATGCTTCCTGAATCATTCAGTATTTTGCCCACAGAATCCTTCAACATTGCAACTCAATGCTTGAATTTTTAGTTCAGTTCTTTCAGCTTGAGAAATGCCAAGAGTGGTCTTTCCTTTCGGTTTTCTAATGCCAGGTCTTTGCACATTTCATTATAATATTATGTCTTCTCAAGCTGCCCTTTGAAATCTTCTGTTTAGCTCTTTTACTTCATCATTTCTTCCATTTGCTTTAGCTACTCTATGTTCAAGAGTAAGTTTCAGAGTCTCTTCTGGCATCCATTCTGTTCTTTTCTTTCTTTCCTGTCTTTTTAATGACCTTTTGCTTTCTTCATGTATACTAAAAAGAATTGGTCAACATTCAGCCATTTCAGGAGGTAGCATTTGAACAAGAACTGATGGTATTGAAGGAAGAATTCCGAGCTGCACTGAAAGCATTGAAGAAAAACAAGGCTGCAGGAATTGACAGAATACCAATTGAGATGTTTCAACAAGTGGATGCAGTGTTGGAGGTGCTCACTCATCTATGCCAAGAAATTTGAAAGACAGCTACCTGGCCAACTGACTGGAAGAGATCCATATCTGTGCCCATTCCAAAGAAAGGTGATCCAACAGAATGCATAAGTCATGGAACAGTATCATTAATATCACGCACAAATAAAACATTGATGAAGATAATTCAAAATTGAGTGCATCAGTACATTGACAGGGAACTGCCAGAACTCAAGCCAGATTCAGAAGAGGACATGGAATGCGGGATATCATTGCTGATGTCAGATGGATCTTGGCTGAAAGCAGACAATACCACAAAGATGTTTATCTGTGTTTTATTGACTATGCAAAGGCATTCGACTGTGGGGATTATAATAAATTATGGGTAACATTTTGAAGAATGTGAATTCCTGAACACTAATTGTGCTCATATGGAACCTATACATAGACCAAGGGGCAGTCATTTGAATAGAACAAGGGGATACTGTGTGGTTTAAAATCAGGAAAACCCTGTGTCGGGGTTGCATCCTTTTACCATAGTTATTAAATCTATATGCTGAACAAATAATCCCAGAAGCTGGACTATAAGAACAAGAATGCAGTATCAGGATTGGAGGAGGGCTCCTTAATAGCCTGTGATATACAGATGACCCAATCTTGTTTGCTGAAAGCAAAGAGGACTTGAAGCACTTACTTACAAAGATCAAAGTCTACAGCCTTCAGTATGGATTTCACTTCAACATAAGGAAAACAAAAATCCTCACAACTAGACCAATAAGCAACATCATGATAAACGAAAAAAATATTGAAGTTGTCAAGAATTTTATTTTACTTGGCTCCACAGTCAATGCCCCTGGAATCAGTAGTCAAGAAATCAAATAACTTATTTATTGCATTGGACAAATCTGCAAAAAAAAAAAAAAAAAACCCTCTAAAGTATTGAAAAACAACAGGGTCACTTTAAGGACTAAGGTATGCCTGACCCAAGCCATGATATTTTCAATCTCCTCATATGCTTGCTAAAGCTGGACAATGACTAAGGAAGACCGACAAACTGATGCCTTTGAATTTTGGTGTTGGTGAAGACTATTGAATATACCATGGACTGCCAGAAGAACAAACTAGTCTGTCTTAGAAGACGTACAGCCAGAATGCACCTTGAAAGTGAGTTCGCCAGACTTCATCTCACGTACTTTGGATGTGTTGTCAGGAGGGACCAGTCCCTGGAGGAGGACATCATGCTTGGTAAGGTAGTGGGTCAGCAAAAAAGAATAAGACCCTTGACAATATGGACTGAAATAGTGGCTCCAACAATGGGATCAAACATAGCAATGATTGTGAGGATGGCACATGACTGGGCAGTGTTTCGTTCTGTTGTACACAGAGTCACTATGAGTCAAAATCGACTCGATGGCATCTGACTATAACGACACCCTTATGGGCCAGACACTATTATAAGTGTTTGGGATACATTAGTTTAAACAAACAAACAAAAAAAGACTAATATCTCAATGCTTTGGAGCTGACATTCTACTGGGAGAAGACAAATAGTAATCAGTATATACAACATGAAAATTACAAGACAAAACATAATGAATAAGAAAAGCATATTGTAAATTGTAAGGTGGCACATGCTGTGGAAAAATAAACTATCATCAAGATGAGGGGAAGGGTTGCAATTTTAAAGGTTGTCAGAGCAGGCCTCAGTGAGTTTAGCAAAGACTTGAAGAATATAGGAAATTGGGCAAGGGGATATCTTTTTCTGTAGAAAGAGGGAACAACCAGAGAAAAGGGCCTTCACAGGCTATTCTGGGAATATTCAATGAACAACAAGAAAGCCATATTTGGTTGAAGCAAGAGTGTTGAAGGGACACATAGCAGGAGATGAACTCATAGAGATTATAGGGACCAAATCATGTAGGGTGTGTAGGCCTTTGTACTTTGATTTTTAAACTGAGTAAAATGAAGATTGTTGGAGTATTCTGATGATGACTTTTAAATAAGTAAAACCTCCTGCTGTAAATTTATTACAGCACCTCCACCTCATTAATGTTGCAATGAGATGTCAGAAATTTAGTCTGCCTCCCTGAGGGACTGAATTGCTGGGTGGAGGGCTGTGGGAACCGTGCTCTCTGGGAACATCTAGCTCAATTGGCATAACAGTTTATAAAAACAATGTTCTGCATTCTACCTTGGTGAGTAGCATCTGGTGTCTTAAAAGCCTGTGAGCAGCTATCTAAGATACTCTCCTGGTCTCACGCCTTCGGGAGCAAGGGAGAATGAAGAGAACAGGATACAAGGAAAAGATTAGTCCAAAGAACTAATGGACCACAGCTACCACGGCCTCCACCAGGCTGAGTCCAGTACAGCTGGATGGTGCCTGGCTACCACCACTGACTGCTCTGAGTGGGATCACAACAGAGCTGGAGAAGGATGTAGAATAAAATTCTAACACACAAAAAGAGACTAGATTTACTGGCCTGACAGAGACTGGAGAAACCTCAAGAGTAAGGCCCCGGACACCCTTTTAGCTCAGTAATGAAGTCACTCCCGAGGTTCACCGTTCAGCCAGGGATTGGACAGCCCCATAAAGCAAAACTGGACTAATGAGGCACAGCAGTCCAGGGACAAGGATTAGAAGGCAGGAGGGGACAAAAAAGCTGGTGATAGGGAACCCAAAGTTGAGAAAAGACAGTGTTGACCTGTCATGGTCTTGTTAACTATTGTCATAGGGCAATATGTGTACTAACTGTTTAATGAGAAACTATCTTGTTCTGTAAACCTTCATCTAAAGTACAAAAAAAAAAAAAAAAAAAAGAGCTATCTATGTGAGATCAAATTGACAACAGCAACTCAAAAGTTTTGATCGAAGCCTAGGGGACAGTGAGATGAAGATAATGGTGATGGAATAATTTGGAAAAGGATAGTGAGAATAGTGGCACAACTGAAAGAATGTAATCGATGTCACTGAATTGTACATGTAGGAATTTTTGAAATGGTGTATCTTTGGCTATATATATTTTCACCAAAAAAGAAAAAAAGGTCCTCCAAGTTCGAGAAGGGAGAGTGTTGACATGTTGTGGGGTTGCTAGTCAATGTCATAAACCAATATGCATACTATTTAATGAGAAACTATTTGTTCTGTAAACCTTCACCTAAAGTACAATAAAAAAAAAATTTAGTTTGCCATTTCAAGGATAAAATGCATATTGAGAGCCTTAAATCATATTCATCTGAATAATTAAAGATAATTAATGATTTTCAGGTTTCATGACTTTAAATATTTGACTGTTTACTTCCTCTCTTGCGTTATACTCTCCCAAACTCTGTCTCCAGCCACCTTTCTTATATATGTCTAAGCATTCTTCCTTCTCGCAGATGTCATGAAATTAAGTTTCTGGAAGCTGAGTAATATTTTTACTATTTAATTTTCCAAGCTTTTTTTTTTTTTAAATTCTAATAGACTTCCCTATTATACTTTAACTTTCTTTTCTATTACATAACTTATGGTTTGGTTAGTAATATATTAATAATGGCATGTGACAGTCATTCTTCCAGTGAGCAAAAACATATATATGTAAACGTAAGTCATAGGGATTATCTTTAGAGACTTAGTCAAGACATATAAATTTGCACATATAAATTTGGCAAATCTTATATATCCACAAAAAAATTATTTAAGGAAAACTTAAATTTGGGCAGGGATTCTCTATTCTTGAAAGCAGGATCTAATACAAAAAAAAAAAAAAAAAACCTAACAGTGAGGTTCTGGTTCCTGTAGACTCTTTGTCCTGTAGAATAGTTTCTATTTTTTTTATATATATATTTTATTTTACTTCAGGCGAAGGCTTACAGAAAAAATAGTTTCTCATGAAATAGTAGTACACATGTTGTTTTATGACATTGGTGAACAACCCCACAACATATTAACCCTCTAACTTCTCAACCTTTTTTTTTTTTTTTTTGGTGAAAATACACATAGGCAAAGGTACACCATTTCAAAAATTTCTAGATGCACAGTTCAGTGACATTGACTGTGCTCTTCCAATTGTGCTGTTATTCTCACTTAAGATGAAGGCTTACAGAACAAAATAGTTTCTCATTTAACAGTTACAACAAATATTACCCTATGACAATGGTTAACAATCTCACAACACATCAGCAATATCCTTACTCAACCGTGGGTTCCCTATCACCAGCTTCCTTGTCCCCTTCTGCCTTCTGGCCCTTGTCACTGGATTCCTGTACCTTGTTAGTCTCATTTGGTTTTACGGGGCGCTGTCCACTCCCAGGCTGAACAGTGAACCTCGGAGGTAACTTCACCACTGAGCTAAACGGGTGTCTGGGGGCCATACTCTCAAGGTTTCTCCAGTCTCCTTTAGGCCAGGAAATCTGGTCTTTTTTTTGTGAGTTATAATTATGGTCTACATCCTTCTCCAGCTCTGTCCAGAACCCTCTGTTGTGATCCTGGTCAGAGCAGTCAGCGGTGGTAGCCAGGCACCATCTAGCTGTACTGGACTCAGTCTGGTGGAGGCCTTGGTAGCTGTGGACAATTAGTCTTTTGGACTAATCTTTTCCTTGTATCCTGTTCTCTTCATTCTCCCTTGCTACCAAAGGGATGAGACCAGTGGAGTATCTTAGATGGCCGCTCACAGGCTTTTAAGACCCCAGACACTACTCACCAAGGTAGAATGTAGAGCATTGTCTTTATAAGCTGTGTTGTGCCAATTGATCTAGATGTTCCCCGAGACCATGGTCCCCACAGCCCTCCACCCAGCAATTCAGTCCCTCAGGGAGTTTGGATGTGTCTATGGGGATTTCAACATTTTTTTTTTTGATGACTGAAATTAACTTCTTTCTTGTAGCAAGAATATAATACTTTAATTTTTTAAGTGGATGAAATACTCCATTTTCCGTGTGTCATTTAGAGTCTTATTGACATAAAAGTAGTTGGAGATATCATTAATGATCTTGTCTATGAAATGACAAGATCACTGACACTGAGATTTTCTTCTATCCTTCCTGTGATGACTACCTTATTTACCTAATTATTAAAAAAACTAACAATTGGAATATGTAAAAAGCTACAGACTAATTTTCTGTCATGCATTTTATGCATTTACTCAGTCTGTAGGTTTGTGCAGTAAGAAGCATTACTCTCATGGTGGTAGGTGCACTCCTGTTACTGAATTCAGGTACATGCACTGATTTAACTTTCATCTCAAGGTTACCTGGACCTATCCAAGGTGCTGAAACATACTGATTATTTCCCGGTTCTAAGCAAATAATTTTCTCCCATCAATATAGAAACCTAGACTATCTTGTTCTTTATTTCATACTTGTATAAAATACCCTTAACTTTGAGCTGATTAGCGCCAATAACATGAGAGGGCACACATTCCACTACCAGAAACCAAGGCCAGTATACTCTAGACTCTTGAAAAATGTTGATGCCAATGACTTGTTTCTGGTCCACTTTCATTAAGAATCTTCATGTATGATCACATCTAACAAATTGTGTAGATATGATTCATGCTTACTAAAATACATAATATATTTGTGATTAATAATACAACAATAAGCCTTGAAATAAATCATATGGGTTATATTTAGAGGCTTAGTCAAGACATCAATTTGCACCAAAGTGTATTGGTAGATTATTAGCATAACTTCATAAGGAATATGACATATTTGGGTTTAATATAAGAATTCATCAAAGAATATTAAAAATAATTTGATCCCTGTTAATAATGACATAATTCTATTTTACTCCTATCCATAAGCAGAACACAGAGTTAAAAATATAGCCAAATTACATAATGCAAAGTGGACTAGGTGAATTTAGAAAAACTCAATGTCCTGACTGCATTTTAATGAGAACTTGAAGGATTAAATTGTCTCTAGGATTCATCTAATAAACACAGCCCCTTGTGCTGTCCTTTGTTAAATGGTCCATAGTAAAGTAATGTAAGATATTTTGTTTTTAAATGGTACATAGTTACGGTTGTTTTTGTTTTTGTTTGTTTTCAGAAATGAAAAATGTCAAAAAACTGATTATAAAATATAAAGATAATATAAGAAAAACAGTAACTATTGTGACTTCAAGTCACCCAACATTTTAGAGCCAATAAATTAAAATGTCAATCCTGCATTTGAAAAGAGTTGTAAATAATAAATACAATTTCCAAGAGTATCTAGTCCTTAAGAAAGAAACCTGGCTGTAAGTTATCACATTGTTAGAGAATAAAAGATTGCTACCAGGAAGTGAAGAAATCAATTAAGAAGGAACAAATCTGTCTTGGAAGAAGTACAGCTAGATGTGCCTTAGAAGCGGGGGTGGCGAGACTTCGTCTCACGTGCTTTGAACATGTTATCAGGAGGGACCAGTCCCTGGAGAAGGACATCATGCTTGGTAAAGGAGAGGGTCAGCAAAAAAGAGGAAGACCCTCAATGAGACGGATTGGCACAATGGCTGCAACAATGGGCTCAAATATAGCAAGGATTGTGAGGATGGTGCAAGACCAGGCAGTGTTTTGCTATGAGTAGAAACCAACTCAAGGGCACCTGGCTACATTAACAACAACAACAACCTGAAAGTGAACTCATATTTCTTGACCTAAAAAAGAAAAACAACAACATTTCACAGCTTAGAGACATGCTGTTTGAAATTACCCTGTAGGAAGAAGAGAACTGCAAAGGTGTTCTCTGGATAGGTTTTTATCTGTGCAAGGACAAGAATTGTAATGGTCAGAGAGCATTCTAAAATGCTTCAAAAATTGTTAAACCAAGGAATAACTCAAGCAGGACACCCTTTATCTTTTCTAGATTGAAAGACAGGGAGCAATAGTCGTGGGCCACCAGAGTAATAATAGTTTAAGAGGCATAAAGATGGGACATTAAATAATTGGTGGTTCTTGTAAGTATGGTGTTAAGCTAATTGTATGTTCTTCATGGTTCAACAAATAACTCATGCCTACCTATAGTCGTGCATAGTATATTTTCATAATTAGATAAGATCAAATTTTTATCAATTAAATGAGATGTATAATTCCATATTATATAAAAACTATGGTTCTGACAAAAATGTGTGGTTTGTTTTCTAAATAAAAGAGAACTCTAAATCTTAATGTAAATATGCACCATATGTAATTTGTCTGATATTCATAATTATTGTTGTAGAAATAACCAAAATAATGCATTTTGCATCATTTATTTAACTTCTGAAAAATATAATACTGGAAAACACCCTATTAAGTGAATACTCATAATTAAATGATTTATGAATACTTCACATTGCACTGGAGGATTGAGAAAACCATACTTATCAGCTTCTTGTACTCTACAGTATAACACATACTTCCCATGTATTTTGGAAGCCCATGTTCTGTTATACTTCCCTTCATGTATTTACCAATTTAGCATCAATTCAGCTGGATAAACTCACATATAGGAAATGCATTTTAATGGTTATAATGATTTTTATATTCCTCAACAAGAATTTTATATTTACCCACCAATATGGTCTTTTTGCTATTACATTTTTCACTAGGTATTATTTCTTCCCATAGCAATTATCTATAACGGCCCCATAAATTTGCAGTCCAGTTGGTTAGAGCTAAGATTACAGTTTATTTCTAACTTGTCCCACAAGTGACTGGAAATAGAGATTAACATTGCAGCAACACAGTCAAAGTGTTCTAAACAATGTAGACAGCAAGTACTGGAGATAGTCAATTAACCTTTTAACTCACCTCTTCACAAATGCTTATCAGTTTGACTTTCTTAAAGCAGAGGCTTATTCTAGACACTTGTACAAATAAGACACTGACTTCTAGTCATAATTCTGCCAGCTCTGTGACTTTGCAAATAAATTCCTTAATCTTTCCTGCCTCAGTTTCCTCATCAGGAACAGAGGGAGACTGGAATAAGTGATTTCTAAGGTCTACTCAATTTCTAAAGTGCAATGTAATAAACATGGTCAAATTGGTTTTTTTTTTTAAATTCTCTTCTGTACCTTTTAATCTCCTTGCTGAAAATATAACTATATAGCAATTTTGATATAAGTGCTTGTATTTATATCTATCAAAATATGTACATTTCCAAAATACTCTAGCCAAAAAACCTTAGAAATTGTCAGATATAGGTAAACCTAAACAAAAACTTGAAATGTTTTTGACATCTTAAGAGTCTATGTAATCCCATTTTATTATTATTGCCAGAGTTAGTTTAGCATAACATATGTTCTAAATACCATGGTAAATTGTTTTAAGCTCCATTTTCTTTTACTTGAAAATGCTTGTTATTGCCCGAAAAAAAAAATCACAGTCTAGAGTTTATATTTTTACATTTTACATTTTTACAAATACATATTATAGTGTGTATTTGAACTAATATATATTATAATAACGTGTATTTTAAGATTCATATTTCTGTGTTTTTCTTACTTAGATATATTAGTGAATCATCTGGTTTAATAGTTAATTTGATTTTCATACCAATGAAACTCTTCATAATTAACACAGTATAAAAATCATTTTTATTTGTGGGTTAATTTTTTAAATAGCTATTTAGGCTTTGCAACTTTTAGATATGGATGAAAGTTCTATAAATGAATATATCAGTGAACTGGCAATTGGTAAAGATTAATAAGGTGTGTAGATTTGTAAAATCTTATATATTCTTACTTTGTAATAGCTTTTGGAATTACCCTGCTCTTTCCTTTGCCACTGCTGTCAGCATAGTACAGATCTGCCTTACTTCATGCCTGCGTTTCATTAACATCCTTAAAGTCTCCTGCTTCTAATTCTTTCCATTTCATTTCATCCTGCAAATTTTCACAGACTAAGTTTCCTAAGGATTTTCACAAGCCAAACTTATACCATAACTCCCCAGTACTGATGATGCTACATTTCTGTTCCTCTCCCTAAATTAGTTTTTTCACTAGTCTGTTTCAGCTACCTTTTCTGTTAGAGGCAGACTCATTCTTCACCAATGCCTGCAAAAAGCATCTTCTAGAAGAGGCATGCTAACTATTTGTTTTGAGAGTGGGATGCCTCCCTTAACATTCTGTAGCCAAAAATTAATTATACATTGGTGAAGTCTACCTCAAGGCCCATTTGTTGCATGAAACGCTTTCTACAAGTTTCAGATGGAATTGACTGCTCCAACTACTAATCTGTGTTGTTGTTAACTGTCGTGGAGTCGATTCCAACTCATAGCGACCTCCTATAGGACGGAATAGAACTCCCCATAGGATTTCCAAGGAGTAGCTGGTAGATTTGAACTGCCAACCTTTTGGTTAGCAGCCAAGCTTTAACCACTACGCCACCAGGGCTCCAGTGTTGTACAAAAGCATAGCTAAGAAATCAAATCATAGATTCTCAGTTTTCCTCCTTTAGTTGTTATCTATGTATAACTTTCATCTCCTAATTGACATATTTAATCTGAAATTCCTTAATATAAACATCTTAAGATAAAACCATGTATCTTCAAGACCTTGGAAGACGTGGACTACAGGCTTTAGCCAAAACCCTACAATGCCATACAGTCCAGCTTCTGCATTCTTCCTCAAGCTCCCTAGGTGCCATGTTCGCCCTCACCCTCTGATCATCAGCCAAACTGA
This sequence comes from Dugong dugon, assembly GCA_030035585.1. Classification (NCBI taxonomy): domain Eukaryota; kingdom Metazoa; phylum Chordata; class Mammalia; order Sirenia; family Dugongidae; genus Dugong; species Dugong dugon. The sequence goes on from CM057466.1 coordinate 66,709,683, forward strand.
TCTAATATCAAACCGTTTCTTTCACTATTTTCCACCTGCATTGTCTTGCAAATATGCTGTTACCGCTGCTTGCTCCTCCTTTACCTTTTTAACTGTTACTCAATCTATAAATTCAAATCAGGGCCCTTTTAGAGGAAGTCTTCCCTGACCTCCTCCACCACTTCAAATCTCCTTCTTCCACATTTTCCTAACAAAAGGCATGTGTCCTTCATAGCTCATAACACTCTTGGAATTTTAGAAATATGTATTTAGTTAGGTATGTATTTTCCTGTGCTACTGAGTTAGGAGACTTTGATGTCCTCTATCCCAGGGCAAACCATAATGCCTAATTCACAGTGGGACCTCACTAAATATTTTAGAATCAGTAAGCCCTAACACTAGTACAACTCTTGGTACCCACAAGTATCATAGCTATAGTATCCTCCATAGAAAAGCCCAAAATAAGGGATACGTCCCTATTTAGTAGCTCTCCAATCCCCTAGCTCTTTGTTCTAATTCTCTTGTTTAAATGAGAATATCATCAATAAGGGATGTATTACCAAAAAAAAAATAAAATAGACTAATTCTAAATCATAACTATACATCTAAAGCACATTCCATTACACAAGTAACAGAATCAACTGTGAGTCTAGATTTTGTTTACTTTAAAACTATCATGTACTATTCATATATATGTATATATTAATTAATTTATTATTAAAAATGTAAAATACTAATCAAATATATTAAAATTATCCTAAGGCTGCATTTAACTTTGTCATCAATATCCATGAACACTATAAAAGCATTTGGATTCATAATTCATCAATCATCAAGAATGATGCGAAAATGAATCTTCTTTAAAACAAATTCTCTGTAGTAAAAAGTGTTACAGTGAGTTTCTCGTGTGTTTAACACTAAAGCAAAAACTGATATGGCACCAGGCTCAACATTAAGACAGCAGAGATTATTAAGCCCCACTAGATTCTAATGTCATTGACAGCAGGGAGGAAGTATTTTAATCCCCTATAACTCTATGCCTTTCACTATATAGGATAGGATTTTGCAAAATGAATTCTCAATAACTCTTACTGTTGTGGTGACTGCTAGATAATGAGTCATGAAGAATAGCTAAATTAGAGCCGGAAAAAAACTGTAGAGCTGTAGCAATTGTGTGTGTTGCAATGAACATCTAGAGACTAGCCAAAGGACAACGGTGAGAGAATAAGATTTCTACAACTGGTAAAAAACTGTTGCTAGGAGGCGATTCAGGAAGTAGTAGAGTGACTTAATTTGAGGAAAGTGTGAATTCAGGAATATAAAGTAGAAAACTCATGATCTGTTATCACAAATTTCAAAGCAATAATCACAGCTAGAAGAAATAAAATCTCACTAGGTGCCTTTGAAATTATACCTTCAAGAGTCTGCTATCTTCACTTATGTATTCACATGTTTCGAGTAATATTTTTAGAGAGTTAAATAGAAATGCTTCTTGTAGAGAGGGCAATGCAGGAAGGATTTATCTAGCCAAGTGAAAGTGGAATCCAGATACATTTTTCCAAGACCATGCAGAGTACTAGCTGTGCTGCAGCTCATAAATTCCAACAGTGTTCTTCAATGTAACTTCATAGTCCCTTCATGGTATATTACCAGTTATTTTTACCCATGGAATAGGAGTGGTATATGGTAAAATATTAATGTCTTCTTAGTAACATATTAATCAAAGTGATCTTTAAACACAATCAGATCTGTTTAAGCATTCCAGGGATAGAGGAAGGAGATCTAATTTTGAGCTGTCCTTCCATCAACCTGTAGAACAGGCAATCACCCAAATCAAATGAAACCTAATAGAGCAGCATGGTTTGGAAAAAGGAAGCTCAAAGTTTTAAATTCCTCCATCAACTAGCAAGAGAAGTTTACCAGGGAAGCCAAGGAGAGATCATTATTTTTAAAGCAAGGTAACATTAGCCTTAAATGCCGGAGGACAGACACATGGCTGCAGGGAATAGAGGAGATCAGGTGGCTATGTGATCTCAGAGTCCCCTTTCCTCATGGGTTGTGGGAAGTGACCTAAAAGGAAGATGGAGAACACTGATTCACGTATCTGATTCATCCTGGCAAAAGGTGAGTGGAGTAAAGGGATCATATATTATTGGATTATGTACTAAATAAGCAATACTTAAGTGGTATCTTGGGTAAAGGGTGAGACAGTACACAATAATGGGGAAACCAGCACAACTTGTACAAGGAAGGGTCATGGAAGCTCCATAGACAAATCCAAACTTCCCGAGGGACTGAATTGCTGGGCGGAAGGCTGTGGGGACCATGGTCTCGGAGAACATCTAGCTCAATTGGCATAACACAGTTTATAAAGGCAATGTTCTACATTCTACCTTGGTAAGTAGTATCTGGGGTCTTAAAAGCTTGTGAGCAGCCATCTAAGATACTCCACTGGTCTCACCCCTTCGGGAACAAGGGAGAATGAAGAGAACAGAATACAAAGAAAAGATTAGTCCAAAGGACTAATGGACCACAGCTACCATGGCTTCCACCAGACTGAGTCCAGCACAGCTAGATGGTGCCCATCTACCACCACTGACTGCTCTGAGTGGGATCACAACAGAGGGTTCTGGACAGAGCTGGAGAAGGATGTAGAACAAAATTCTAACACACAAAAAAAAGACCAGATTTACTGGCCTGGAAGAGACTGGAGAAACTCTGAGACTACGGCTCCCAGACACCCTTTCAGTTCAGTGGTGAAGTCACTTCCGAGGTTCACCATTCAGCCGGGGATTGGACAGCCCCATAAAACAAAACAGGACTAATAAGGTGCAGCAGTCCAGGGACAAGGACTAGAAGGCAGAAGGGGACAGGAAAGCTGGTGATAGGGAACCCAAGGTTGAGTAAGGACAGTGTTGACATCTAGTGGGGTTGTTAACCATTGTCATAGGGCAACATGTGTACTATTTAAGGAGAAACTATTTTGTTCTGTAAATCTTCATCTAAAGTGAGAATAGCAGCACAACTGGAAGAACGTAATCAGTGTCACTGAATTGTGCATGTAGAAATTTTTGAAATGGTGTATCTTTGGTTATGTACATTTTCACCAAAAAAAAAAAAAAAAAAAGGTTGAAAAGGGAGAGGGTTGACATGTTGTGGGGTTGCTAATCAATGTCATAAAACAATATGTGTACTGACTGTTTAATTAGAAACTATTTGCTCTGTAAACCTTCACCTAAAGTACAATAAAAAATAAATAAATAAAAATATTATCGGATTATGATCAAGTAACAGAAAAGAATAAAGTTTTTGTTCCGCTACCCAACGAAAGACCTAAACATTTGTTTACAAAATAAAGTGGCTATAGTACTGTACACAACTGAATAATACTTTTATTTGAAATTATGCCCCCTTTAAAATGAGAAATTTAATTGATACACATCATTTCGCACAGAGTAGAGAAAGATTCCTAAACATATTTGTTCCCAAGTTGATTGAATTTTGAGAAAAAAGCAAAAAAAATCCAGAAAGATCTATAAATGCTTGACATTCAAAAACAGAAAATAAAACCAGAGTAAAGCAAAACCAGGCTATTTCTGGCAATAGTGATACAAAAGAAAATGAGTAAACTAAAACTGATTTAATAAGTGAATAATTTTGTCATATTTCTTTTAAAACTTTTTTTCAGATTATAAAATAAATTTGGAATTATTATTTAAAACATTCAGAAAATAGAGAAAACGGTAATAATGAAACAAAAATTACCAAGAATTTCAACACTGAGATGTCCACCATAATCATATTTGTATAGTACTTCATAATATTTTTCAATAATATCTAGGATCATACTGAATACATTATAATATATTCTTTTATAATTTAAAATAATTTATTTTAACTATTACAAAACATTCTTTAATAATATTGTAAATGTTGCATAACATCATGTCTTAAGTGTAAAGTATAATTTATTTACCTATTCTCATAATTTGGCTGTTTAACCTCTTTCTATTTTTGTTATATTCAGTGAGAGCATTTTTGTGGTAAAATCATTGTCTGTTCTATGAATTTATTTTCTTCTATACATCCCTGAATCAGGACATTGAGAAAGTATTAAAGTGTAAAATTGTGTTAGGTTCAACTTTTTTCATATATATATCTCTCTTGTTTTGCTTACCCTCTCTGCAGTCCTCCTCCCCATTTCCCACTGCCTACTTCCATTTTAAACTTGTTTTTGAATCAGAGTATAAGTAAGAAGTTTTTTCTATGCTGTTACATTTGATCCAAAATGTGTTTTGCCCAAAATGGCATTAAAATATTCCCTGTCCTAAGGAAAGGTCATGGAAGCTCAACAGACACATCCAAACTCCCTGAGGGACTGAATTGCTGGCCTGAAGGCTGTGGGGACCATGGTCTTGGGGAACATCTAGCTCAATTGGCATAACACACTTTTATAAAGACAATGTTCTACATTCTACCTTGGTGAGAAGCTTCTGGGGTCTTAAAAGCCTATGAGCAGCCATCTAAGATACTCCACTGGTCTCACCCCTTCGAGAGCATGGGAAAAATGAAGAAAACAAGATACATGGGAAAGATTAGTCCAAAGGACTAATGGACCACAAGTGCCACGGCCTCCACCAGACTGAGTGCAGTACAACTAGAAGGTGCCCAGCTACCACCACAGACTGCTCTGAATGGGATCACAACAGAGGGTCCCGGGCAGAGCTGGAGAAAAATGTAGAACAAAATTCTAACTCACAAAAAAACACAGACTTTGGGGTCTTAAAAGCCTGTGAGCAGCCATCTAAGATACTCCACTGGTCTCATCCCTTTGGGAGCAAGGGAGAATGAAGAGAACAAGATACAAGGAAAAGATTAGTCCAAAGGACTAATTGTCCACAGTTACCAAGGCCTCCACCGGACTGAGTCCAGTACAGCTAGATGGTGCCCAGTTACCACCGCTGACTGCTCTGACCAGGATCACAACAGAGGGTTCTGGGAAGAGCTGGAGAAGGATGTAGAGCATAATTCTAACTCACAAAAAAAAAAAAAAAAAAAAGACCAGATTTACTGGCCTAAAGGAGACTGGAGAAACCGTGAGAGTATGGCCCCCAGACACCCTTTTAGCTCAGTGGTGAAGTTACCTCCGAGGTTCACTGTTCAGCCAGGGAGTGGACAGCCCTATAAAACCAAATGATACTAATGAGGTACAGGAGTCCAGTGACAAGGGCCAGAAGGCAGAAGGGGACAAGGAAGCTGGTGATAGGGAACCCAAGGTTGAGTAAGGTTATTGTTGATGTGTTGTGAGATTGTTAACCATTGTCATAGGGCAACATCTCTAGTAACTGTTAAATGAGAAACTATTTTGTTCTGTAAGCCTTCATCTTAAGTGAGAATAACAGCACAATTGGAAGAGCATAGTCAATGTCACTGAACTGTGCATGTAGAAATTTTTGAAATGGTGTATCTTTGGCTATGTGTATTTTCACCAAAAAAAAAAAAAAAAAAAGGTTGAGAATTTAGAGGGTTAATATGTTGTGGGGTTGTTAACCAATGTCATAAAACAACATGTGTACTACTGTTTCATGAGGAAAAGAAAAAAACCCAGACTTCCTGGCCTGACAGAGACTAAGAAACCCCAAGAGTATGGCCCCCAGACACACTTTTAGCTGAGTAATGATGTCACTCCCGAGGTTCACCGTTCAGCCAGGGATTGGACGGCCCCATAAAACAAAAATGAGACTAATGGGGCACAGTAATCCAGGGAGAAGGACTAGAAGGCAGAAGGGGACAGGAAAGCCGGTAATAGGGAACCCATGTTTGAGAAGGGACAGTGTTGACATAAAACAATATGTGTCCTAACTGTTTAATGAGAAAGTGTTCTGTAAACTTTCATCTAAAGTACAATAAAAAAGAAAAAGAAAAACATTTCCTGTCCTACTGTTCCTCCCAATAATAGAGCCAAACCTTGAATCTAAATGCCCAAAACGTATGAAAATTTGGATCATTTAAATCAATGGTATATTGGCATGGGTACAGCAATTGGCAATCATGACATTTATTTAGATATGGTGAGCTGCTCCCTGTGCCTATTAATGCTTCATTATATGGTTGCAAATAATCTACCTTTGCATCAATTAATAATGTGTAACCTTTTCTGTTTAGCCATATTTCACAAATTATGCTGTGTTAGAATCACATTATAACTTATGGAGCATTGCTTTTCATTTTTAATTAACTTAAGCCTTCAGAATATCAAAATTCTCCACTGCTAAATTGAAAACTTTCCTGTAGTTACTTCCCATTTAATCGCTAGTAACTCTTACTATGTGAGGGTATTTCACAGGGAGAGGTTATTTTAATTCACCATTGTTTCTGGTCAGGATTCTAAAATATGATTGCTCTGTTTTGGCATGCCTTATTCTTTCTGTGTTAGAATTACGTGACAGGACAAGTAGCTAATCTCTTGGTGTTAAGATGAATAGCTGAGAGATAGTTCTGTGGTATTTTATGCTACATATCCAGTGTAGTGTGGTCTTATATGCCAAAGTATTATTTATGCTTAATGTCATCTTCTACACCAACTTCTGTTTGGGAATATGTTACCATTATTAAAGTATAACACCATTTTATGGGCTTCATTTCTGGTATACCAAAGTTAGAAATCCCATTTGGGATACAAACTGCACAAAGATTGTATTGTGCTGAAAATCAATGATAAAAATTCCGGTTGCAATTCACTTATTTTTATTATTATATCTAGTGATGATTTAATCTAAACTTAATAAATAATATTTCTGGAAAGTGGTTAGTAAGGGGAATGAGAAATCATATATTCAGATTAAATAAACTCTTCTACAATAAGCAAATGGGTTTGGTTTTATTTTCAGTATAATAAGCAAACTGCATAGAAATCTTTTATTTTTTTTCAGATCTACTTGCTTTTTATCTGTTTATCAAAATTTATACTGCAGTCAGTAAACATAAAAAGAACTTTTTAAAATAATTTATTATGGAGAGTTACATGACAGCCCAATTCTTTACGTTGTTTTCTGACTCACTGGGCCAGTAAGAATGCAGAAAATACATTATAAACCAGAGCAAGTTGGAATCAAAAGCCTTCAGTCATGTTCTTTATTTCCACAGACAATATACATTAAAGAGAAATAATTATTTAAATAGATCATGATGTCAGATTTTTTAACACTAGAAATTCTGTTGAAAAATGTTAACTGTTGAACACTTACTATGTGCTAGGTACAGATTAGCAAAAATAGCATAGAATTCACATGACCTGCTGCTATATAAAATGAAAATCTCTGCATACGTGTATTCTTGTACTCAGACGAGTTTTGGGTTTTTCTATGATTATTCTGTGGATTCAAATAAACCGGCCATTTCTACTTAATTCAACTTAAGTATACTTAATTTATTGAACAAGTACTACGGGAAAATAATTATGCTATTACTGCAAGGAATACCAAAAAAACAACAAAATTTTACCTTTCTGCTATAAAAAATACGTTTTGAAGAATGTTAATATTTCAGTCATATAATTAAGATAAATAGGAGCTCTTGATTACAGCAAAACCAGTGTTTCACAGAAAAATGGCTTTGAGCTGTACCATGCAAGATGGAGAACATTTTTTTTCTTTTTTATTGTACTTTAGATGAAGGTTTACAGAACAAACAGTTTTCTCATTAAACAGTACACGTATTGTTTTATGACACTGGTTGACTACCCTGTGACATACATGTCAACACTTTCCCTTCTCAACCTTGGAGGACCTTTTTTTTTTTTTTTTTTTTTTTGGTAAAAATATACATAGCCAAAGATACATCATTTCAGAAATTTCTACATGTACAATTCAGTGACATCGATTACATTCTTCCAGTTGTGCTGCTATTCTCACTATCCTTTTCCAGATTATAAGATGGAGAACATTTTGACAAGAGAAACATGGAAGAGATTATTCTTGGTAAGGACTAAGCATGAGAAAATCATGAAAGTAACCTAGTAGACAGCCTTCTAAGGAAGATGCATTTGGTTATATATATATATATGTATATATATATATATATATATATACATATATATATACACACATACATACATATATACACATATATATAAATGTGTGTGCTGGATTTGGTTTTATATATATATGTGTATATATACATATAGATACACACATATATGCATATATAAAACCAAATACAGCTTCCTTAAAAGGCTGTATATATATATATATATATATATATATATGCATGGAGAGAGAGACAGAGTTAGAGGCAAACATGGAGAGTATTCCAAGCCAGTGACAAGAGTTAATAATTACTTAAGAAGAAAATAAGCTGTCTTGGTATGTTTTTAACTGGATTGATAATATAATAGGTTTTAGGGGTGTAGTGTGGCTTTCAAAATTTTCGACCACAATCCTCAGTATCATATATATTTAATATTAAACTTAGTCTACTTACATATCCCTACAAAAGTATTTCATAAAATATCGCTTTTTCTTACCATGCACAATGCACTATAATATTTCCTTTTCTAGTCTCTTTCCTTCATCTTCCATTCAGCAATGTTAACCATAATGTCAGGCATTCCAATCCCCAGCTGCTCCTTGGAAACTGGATGGGGTAGTTCTGCTCTGTCCTGTATGGTTACTATGAGTCAGAATCGACTCAACAGTAACTTTTTTTTTTTTAATACAGTGATAGCATTATATAGACTAGTTAGAATGAGTTACTTGCATTATTTTCAGAGAGGAAGAGTAAGTTAAATTATTTAACATGCTGTTTCTCCCTAGCACTGCATTTCTCTGTATGCAAGGTTGTACCCACTTTCCAAAGGATGTCTAGAAGAAGGCATGTTTTGTCTGCAGTTCTAAAATACATACTGTATTTTTATGCAAATAATGCATACCTTCTATATTTATTTGCCAACTGCTCCCTCCTCCAAAGAGGTATTTTTGTAAGCATACTATGCTAATTTTATTTACAGCAATGTGCTAAAAAATATTGGCATAGCAGTGCTTATCAAAGTACCTAGAGAGGGGAGGGAGTAGTTGGCAAATAAACGTAGAAAGTGCACATTATTTGTGTAAAAATATGGTAATGGCACTTTGGGGCTATTAAGACTTGAGTTTCAATGAAATGAACTGAAGGAGGAACTTATGAAATTTCTACTTCATATCCTGTTTAACTTAGATTATGTTTCCTAAATGGTATAGCAACTGCCTTGAAGAACTTCCAGTTATTTTCTCCTGAGAGTTAAAAATTCTTACACTTACAGTAAAAAGAAAACTAACTCAAATGCTTTCTTAAAAAGAAACAGAACATAAACAAATACTCACAAAAGAAACGATCAAAATCTTGACGTAATGAAAAAATGATGTCTTTGTTTACCTGCATATTTATTCATTTCATTTATGATTAAAAGAATATTGTTTAACCTTTATCACCTGCAAGTTTGGTATTTGAACCATGACAGTCTGTGTATTTATCCCATGTTATGTATTAATTTACTACTATAGGTTCGCTATGAGTTGGAATCAACTCGATGGCAACGGATTTTTTTTTTTTTTTTTTTTTAATGTAGCATGACCTGTTCTTATCTCTGGGTTAAAATGATCTCATAGATCTTACATTTTAATAACCAAGCAAGTAAAAACAACGTAATTTCAGATAGTAATAAGTTTTGTGAAGCAAATAAAATACGCTAATGCAGCAGATATCCGGAGAGCTAATGTAAATTGAGGGGCCTGAGAAAGTCTCTATGAATTTGAATATGAGCGGAGATTTGAAAGGTCAGAGAAGCCTTCGTAAAGATCTTCATGGTCTGAAGGGTGTGTTTGTTGGCAAGGCAGAGGGTGGATGGGTAGAGGATGTTAGAGAGGGAAGTGAGGAAGAACTAGGAAAAATAGGAGGAAATATAGAATGAGATGGAATAGAAGAGAGATCAAAGGGAACAAATGAAAATAAGTGTCAAAGAGAATTGGTGGAGAAAAGAGAGAGTGAAGTAGAAAGAGCTGGTGAGAGTAAATTGCTATCAAGATGAAATAACTTCCTCTGTAAAATCAAGATCAAAACTCATAGGCAGTGGTTGCAGACACTAGTTAACATGCCAGTTCTGCCATGACCTCCGACCTTAGGCGAATTATTGATCTAAGCCCACGTATGCTGATCTATGAAATGGTAATGATACCAATATCTATATCATAGGGTTGTTGTGAGGCTTAAAGAGATAATGCAAATAAAATGTGTAACATTTTGCCTGGCTGGTAGAAAAAGTATAATAAGTGCTATATATCACCCATTAAAATTAAACTGATAAAATTTAAATAAGAAAAAAGGAGATATTTTTGCTCCTCTTGTCTAATTAGAAGAGCACATGACATAGAGGCCTCTGTAATTTATGCTTGCTTGGAAATAGATTTATATTTATGCCTGTATGTATGTATAGTTTTTGTTTCTTACTTTGTCAAATCTGATTTCTCTTGTAATTTCTTCTTCTATAACCACTTTGCAGCAATTTTAGGTGTAAGGCCCTGTGTGGATTTATCCTAATTTGACTAGATTGCACTTGCAAGGTTGCCGAGAGCTGCAAAATCCCAGGACCAGTTTTATCCTTCCTACGGGAACTGGCCAACATGACAGTTCTTTCAGCTTCGTAGTTCCAGCTATTTTTTTTTTTTCCGCTTTCTGCTTCCCAAGTCACTCAACTGCAGGAATTGCAATGCTTGTCTGTTTTGACCTACAAATCCTTTCTAATTTCTTGCTATCTTTGTGCTCAGGAGAGGATGTAACACTGGTACACCCTCCTGTTAGAGGCAAGGTCTCTGCAGAATGACTTACTCCAGCGCGTAAATGCAGAAGCCAAGAAGACATTGATTTCTAGTACCTGGATCCAGAGTTTAATCAAATTTTGGTAGTATCAGTCCATGACATTTTCTCTGATTAGCGAATTTATGTACAACTTAACCCTCTGCTCTCTGTTCACATTAAGTATGTCTTTGCTTCCTACACCATAATTACCAGGAAATTTCAAATCTTTAATTGAACATGATGAGATTTTGATCATTTTTTTTTTTGTATTAGAAAAAAAAAAGAATGCCTATTCTACATATTTTTTTTAAAAGAACTATTTGCCATTATTTTTCCTGTTTCTTTGTTAGAGACATGGCTAAGAACATTCAAGAAGATTCCAGAGACTCATCATATTCTTCCTTAAATTTCCCAATATGTCATTTAATATTACTTTTTTCCCCTTCCAAACGAATGCTAGGAAGACAATTTCATTTTCAAGATAATATTTACTGCTATAAACTAAGGAATAATAGAATGCCATCTGTTTGCATTTAATATCAGTACTTTATATCCTTTTAAAACCAGTCTTAATTAAATCTATGAACTGCTCTGCAATGTATGTGAATGCAATGGTTCTTTGTTCCATATGAATTCATAGTAATTAAAACTTAAAAATTAAGATAATAACGTTTTGTCACCGATATTTATGGTTTTTATAATAATGAACTAGCATTCTGCAGAAATAATGTCACTTCTAACATTTTGCCTGCCCATTTAGAAAAATATAAAGTTGTCACTAACTATAGTTGGTATTTTGAAAAATAACAAGTCTTCTGAGATAGTGTATCTTAAAATGCTGCTGAGTTTCCTATGCCTTATACCTCTATGAATTTTCATAAGATTTTTCATGGTTTGCAGTTTAAACAATAATTACATAGTAATTAAGATACTATTAATAATGAGAAAGCAATGAAATTTGGATAAGATAAGTTAATAAAATTTCATAAGTACAAATGCATATTTTCCCTTCACCTATATTTTTGATAAGTAGTTATGTGATGGAAGTTTAACTTTTTCTCAAAATATGTAATAAAAAATTACATTATTTTAAAAATTTAATAAAATCATAATTAACTACTACATATTGTTACATTTTGTAATGAGATGCTTAACCAAAAGACAGTCTTTAAGTGTAAAACCAACATAGCTTGTAAATTCTTGTTTTTGTTAAGTATATCACAGACTTTCTATAACATGAAAATATATTTGAAAAGACTAAGAATTTTCTTGTTATCAGTTGTTGTCAAGCTCAGTCATTTCCCTAAGTTAAAAATAAATCAACACATCCCACTTTTTAGATTTTCAACACCACCTCCAAGAAAAAATGAAATAAATAAAATAACAAAAGGGACTAAAATTAGGTCGCATTTCTAGTGAAGGAAAGCTGTTGGTAGAGGACTTAGACAATTTATATGCAAATAAAGAGTAGAAGTGATAAAATGATCATTTAAATGCCAGCTTTTTTCTGAGAATAGCATGGCAATGTCTTTAACCAAAAGATGTAACAAATAAGCCCCATTTCCTTCCTCCTTCTATTCATATTGTCCTATATCAAACTATTGTCTCTGTAGTTGTTTCTTGATACTTCCCACAACTAATCCATCATAGCACATTCCAAAGTATCTTGTGAACTTATATAATCAGTGGTGTAGCTCAGCTGAGGCCAATAGCATGCCCACCATCTTAAATAAGCAAGGGGTGATACCTGTCATCCTATGTGATATGAGAACTAACTCATGCATGTAAGCTATCTCCTTATTAGGTAATGTAGGAACTAATCCCCTGTCTTTAGGATATCTCCTTATTTAGGTATACTTCCAGTTATGACTCAGTTAAGAAAAACAAAAGACTGGGGTCTCAAGACCAAGCAAAACTGGTCTGGAACCAGGTATGGCATGCTTGACATGCGCAGTACCAACAACCATGTCCCTTGGACGACCTATTGATGTCAGAGGCTGAAAAACACACCCCCGTCTATGCCCCGGAGGTGGGCAAAACACTGTCTTTGTGGCCACCCTCTTAGACTGAGCAGGTGCAGAAGATAGGACAGCCCCAGGAATGCTTTTGAGGACCAAACCAATCAGCAGACTGACTCCACCTTGGGGCATCCCTGAAGACCCCAGACCCAATTTACTTTACCCATATAAACTCCTCAGGCCATTGTTCAGAGAGCCACCTTGGTGACACAAGTCCCGGTGGGCTCCTTTACTTGGCCAACTAAATAAAGCTTCTTCTTCCACTTTCACCTCTTCTTTTTTTTCTAGGCACTCCAGGCAGACCTGGAAGTGTCTGGTTACCCAACTGTTCCATAAAAAAGGGAATATTATTTCATCTGCCAAATCATTATTATTATAATTTCTTATGCTTATTTAGACACGAAAACTAAAACAGCATTAAAACATGCTAACAAAAGATTAGACTTTTTAATAACAAAATCCAGTTGCCTCACAAATATCCAAGGGCTGTCCATGTTCTGAAAGTACAGGGAAATTTTCCTGAATGGTGCATGAAAACCCACTGACACCACCACCATCATGTGATGATTTCTCTCTTTTATGAAAGGTATAGGGTGTTAATAGACTTGGACTATTTTACAGAAGGTGAGTAAGGGCTTATGTGCCTTTTGCAGGAAATCCTCTTACTATCACCAGTGTAGCTCAGACTGCTAACCAAAAGTCAGCAGTTCGAATCTACCAGCTGCTCCTTAGAAACCCTATGGGACCGTTCTACTCTGTCCTATAGGGTCTCTATGAGTTGAAATTGACTTGGCAACAACTGGTTTTTGGTTTTGGTTCAGGTGGCTTTGGTTGACGTTCTCTGCTTGGTACGATTGTGTTGTGCCTAGAGATTCAATATAGGAGTCCTGGTGGCACAGTGATTAAGAGCTACGGCTGCTAACCAAAAGGCTGGCAGTTTGAATCCACCAGCTGCTCTTTGGATACCTTATGAGGCACTTCTAATCTGTCCTGTAGAGTCACTATGAGTCAGAATTGACACGACAATGAGTTTTTAGGAATTCGGTACGTAAGTACCTCGTTGATAATTATCATTGGTTGACTACTAATTTGTTATTATTAGATTATTTTATTAGTATTTCGATTATTTTATAGTGTATAATTTATTAATAGTAGATTAATTTCCCAACTTTTCACATGAGGTAGAAGATAATTGCAACAAATGTCAGAGGTGCCCTAGGATGGCAACATGTATCTGAGAGTATATTTACAGAAGTTGTGCTGCATGTGTGGTCCATTTCCCATTTTCACCCTTTGCCAGATGTGATCACTTTAAAGTGGCTTAGAGGGCAGATTGTCAAAATATAATAAAACTCCCAACTTCAGATGTAAGTATAAGCAACAGTGTGGGTAAAATAAACACTGGAAATAAAGGATGAACAAAATTCTTAATATGTTCTGTTTCATTGTTAACAGACGATTAAAAATGGTTTTGCCTGGAGTTTGGGGGAATTGTCTGTATTCCGACGGACTCTAAGACAATTAACTATGCAACTAAATGGTGGGAGTGGGGCATCTCTCATTTCTTCCATTGCCACCAGAGATTAGTACAGCCAACATTTTCTCAAGTCAATAGGAAAACATTTGTCTCAATTAGATATCAGCTATTGTGAAACGAAGGAAGAGTTGGGGTGGGTGGAGTAAAACAAAAATTAAAAACAATCTTAGACAAAACAACCTTCCTACTCCACCCTGAAGAACGTACTTCCAATCCTGGCTCATCATTTCTTTTGCCAAGAATCTCTAGCTCAAGAAATTTTAACTTGTATAGTACTTTAGGGACTTACAAAATGCTCCGATGAACATTATTTCAGCTGTATACCTGCACAAATCAATTTTCTGAAAACCATAAATGGTACCCCAGTATTAATTAGACCCCTCATTTCCTCAAAATTGCAAATCTTTGCATGTATTCAGGCAATCTCAAAAGAATATGGCTGTCTCAAATCAATACCAAATACCTGCATTTCAAGCATTAAACAGGTAACTCAACCTGAAACTGTCTGCAGACCAATTCTTGTTATACTTCCTTGACAAAAGTAAGGATATGGACAGATTGATCGACCTACATTTATTTAATGTAGTAAAGTGGTAAAAGCAGAGACCCAATAGGCAAACCTTACGTTTTGTCATCAGTATCTTCACATATAAAGTATCTAGCTGGTTAGAGTTTCTAGTGCTTTGTAATGTAGGTCATTTTGTTTAAAAAAAAAAAAAAAGGTTTTATTTAGTTTTGTTTAAATAACAGTATTGATTATTATTATTTTTAGGGGGGTTTGTTGTTGTTAGATGCTGTCCAGTTGACTCCAACCCATAGTAACCTTATGTACAACAGAACAAAACGTTGCCCAGTCCTGTGCTATTCTCACAATAGTTGCTATGTTTGAGCCCACTGTTGCAGTCACTGCATCAATCCATCTAATTGAGGGTCTCCCTGTTTTCACTGACCCTCTACTTTACCAAGCATAATGTCCTTCTCCAGCGATTAGTCCCTTCTGATGATGTATCAAAAAAGTAAGTGAGACAAAGTCTCGCCATTCTCACTTATAAGGAGCATTCTGGTTGTATTTCCTCCAAGACTGATTTGTTTGTTCTTCCAGCAGTCTATGCTATATTCAGTATTCTTCACCAATACCACAATCATAATTTGTCAATTCTTAAGTCTTCCTTTTTCATTGCCCAGCTTTCACATGCATATGAGGTGATAGAAAATACCATGGCTTGGGTAAGGAGTGCCTTAGTCATCAAAGTAATATCTTTGCCTTTTAAGATTTTAAAGAGGTCTTCTGCAGCAGATTTTCCCAACGCAATACATCATTTCATTTCTTACCTGCTGTTTCCATAGGTATTTGCAGTGCAATGGATGGTTTTGTGCAGCCTTTCTCACCATGGTCTTGCAGCTCCCACCCAAGTGATTAGGTGTGACTGTGCAAATAGGGTAAATGTGGCCCACCAAGAAAATTGGTCAGTTATGCCATTCCTCTGGGATTGAAATGAGCCATGCCATAGGCAGGAGAAAGAAGATCCCACCACCACCAAGGAAGAACAGCCAGGAGCAGACAGCGCGTCTTTTGGACCTGGGATCCCTGTGCTGAGAAGCTCCTGGAACCAGGAGATCGAGAGAGAGAGAGAAAGAAAAAGAGAAACAGAGAGAGAGAGAGAGAGATGTAACCAGAAAGACAGTGAGAAGTGGTGGCAGGAGAGACTGACAGGAGGCCAGACAGGGGCTTCCTGGCCCATGGAGCAAGAAAGTTGAGTGCCTGGGGCACCTCTGGGGACTTATTGGCAGGGACTGAAAGAGCTTTGTAACATTTGCCTAAGCAGGGAAGAGGTCTAAGGCCAGAGAGAGGTGTGCCTGCACAGCTGAAAAGAGGCTGTCCTGATGGAGTAACTGCATCCTGAGTGTTCCTGAGCCTGAATTGTAACCTATTACTTCCCTAGTAGACTCCATAATTGTGAGTATGGTCTGTGAGTTCTGTGTGGCCATTGCAGTGAAGAGAAGTAGAGTGCTGTGGAAGGGACGACTGGTGACAGAATTGGTAAAGATGGCGGAGAGAGGAGGCATGCCTGACCTCCGCCTCTTAGGAATCAGCCTTGGGCTGTTGATCTTTGATTCTCCTTCCCCCTTGTGAAGTTAGAGGAGGTCAGACATCACCCCCATGTTGAATGTTAATCCAAGTAGAATGAAATGCTTGATTATTTCAATTTCTTCACCGGTTATTATGATGTTTATGGGCACAGTGTGAGGATTTCAGTTTTCTTAAAGTTTCAGTGAAATCCATGTTGAAGGCCATAGTCCTTCACCTTCATCAGTAAGTGTTTCGAGTTGTCTTCATTTTCGGCAAGTAAGATTGTGTCATCTGCATATCCAGACTGTTAATGAGTACTCCTCCCATCTCGAATGTTTATAGCAGCTTAATTCATAATTGCCCTAAATTGGAAATGGCCCAGTCTACCTAAGGTCCACCTAAGGTCCATCAACAGGTGAAAGGATAAACAAACTATAGTGCCTCTACAAAAGTTGCTTGCCACTCAGCAATAAGAAGAATAAGATATCAATATACACAACATGAATGAATTTCAAATGCATTATGTTTAGTGAAAGGGAGGATTTAGAAGGAGCAAAGATGTTAAAAGTCCTTGTGATATTTGAAAGGGAAATAAAAATATTAATAAAAATTAGTCTTGTTAAATATAAATGTTAAGTTTCAAGAATAACTACCAAAATAATGGAACTTGTGTATAATCTCAAATAAATAGAATTAAAAAAATGGAATGAGGGGGAAAAAACCTCAGTTGTTCTAAAAGAAGGCTAGACAGAACAGGGGAAAAGAAAATCAGCATTATCTCAATTAATTAAGAAAAACTATTTGATAAGGCTCAATACTTATTTATGATTAAATGTCTAGGCAAATGAGAAATAAAAGAACTGGTGAAAAATGAATAGTTTGTGGTTAATAACATTGTGACAACTTTTATTTTCTGGTCTAATAATTACAATATTTATACAAGATGCTAACATTAGAGGAAGCTTGGCAAATCTAGACAGAAATCCTCTGTACCATTTCTGCAACTTTTCTGTAAGCTTAAAATTATTTCAAAGCAATGAACTTTTAAAAAATAAATTAAAGAAAACTTCCTTAATTGGTAAAAACTCTATTTCAAAAATCAACTGCAAATATTTTATTGAATGAAGAAACTTTAGCCAGATTGTATTCTCTGTTATATGGAAACCATCATCCGTGCATGAATTCACTTGGCACTGGACAACACTATAATAAAATTAAGGACTGCAAAGGGGGATATAAACTCACCATTATTTGCAGAAGAAATTATTATTATCTAGACAAAACAGAAGTATCAAATGACAACATAATACAGAAAATTCTCTAGATAAAGGATTAGCTTACAAAAAATGAATAATGTATCTCCATACCATCAATAACTGAGTAGAAAATATAATCTGAAATAAGATGACAATCACATAAGCAAGAATTACTATAAACTATCCTGAAATTAAGCAAGAATATATAAGTCCTTTTTAAGAAACTTAAAAGTCTGATGAAGAATACTGAAAATTAGCTGAGCAGTGGAAGGATATTCCAGGCTTTTGAATGATAAGGTTTAATATTATAAAGATATCAATGCCACCCAGACAAATCTATAAATTCTGTTTAACTGAAATTAAATTTCAGTTTGTATTATTTTAGGAATTTGATATACTCATTATAAAATGGAGCTTGATATATTTACTATGAATGTAGATGGACGAATATATTCTAAGAATAGGCAAGTGAACATTTTTAAAAAAGAGAGAAGGAGAGTAAAGGGGGGTGGCTTTCTCTACTAGATATTAAGACATTTAAATCCATAATAATAAACCAGTGGTTTGCTACTGGCAAAAAGGGGAGGGGACAAATAAAACAATAAAACAGGATAAAAAGCTCAGAGATAGGCCAGTATATAAATGGGAACTTATGTGATACAGTTGGTATCACAATTCAATTGCAAAATAACAGATTTTTCAGGAAATGGTGTTGGGAAAATTACTCACTGTATATTAAAATAAAAAACTGTATCCTATACAGTACCACATGTATAGGTGGACTCAAGATGGATGACAGATCAAAAGCTAAAAGGCAAAACAGATATAGTACTTTAAAGTCATATATTATAAACATTATATAATAAGTTTGTATTTCATCAAAATTAAGAAGCTCTATTCCACAAAATGCTACAAAAACAAAGTTCCTATAGAGATGATGGAATGGAGGAAGATATTTGAAATTTTAAAACTTTCTACAGTGATAGAAATGTGGCTTTAGTCACTTAAATTGTGATTAGTCCAACTGAGGAACTATATTTTTAAAAGTACTTAATTTAAAATAATTTAAATTTAAATATCCAACTGGGTAGGGCTGATATATGATGTAAGTTAAATTCCTAAAAATTAAAAAGAATTAACAAGCAAACAAAAAAACCCAATCTTAATAAAGAGCCCAGGATACAATTTACAGAAGAATAAAATCAAAAGTTAACTAAGCATATGAAGAATTTCAAGCTCATAAGTAGTCAGCGAAATTCCATCTCAGACAAACGTGAGATTTCATTTACAAGTTTTAAACTGGAAAAAAAATTGTAAAATTAGGTAATGTCAAGAGTACGCGGAGACGGAGAGAATTCCACGCACTGGCGATAAAACTGTAAACTTGCATTCTTTCTGGAGAGTAATTCACAAGACCCTAGGCAACTTCTGTATATGTACACCCCATACCCAAGTTAACTCTGCTCCTTGGTACATATCTGAAGGGAATACTTAAATGGGCGTTGTGAGAATATGTATAAAGATGTCCTCCGTAGTGTTGTTTATAGTAGTAAGATATCGAAGACGATCTGAGGATCCATTACAATGACTGTGGATAGGTTATATGTAGTTGACTCACATAACACAGGATTGCACAGCAGTTGGAAATAACAAGTTAACTATCACATGGCAACATGTATTAACTTTATTTGCATAATACTTCAAAATGTATCTAAAATGTGGCTGGGTCCATGCTACCATCAACTAACTGTCTTCTGGATTACTGCGATAAGCTCCCATCTATTCTTCCACAGGAGACCTGGTGGTGCAGTGGTTAAGCATTAGTATTCAGCTGCTAACCAAAAGTTCAGCAGTTCGAATCTACCAGCTGCTCCTTGGAAACCCTATGGGGCAGTTCTACTCTGTCCTACATGGTCACTATGAGTTGGAATCGACTCAACAGCAGTGGGTTTGTTTTTTTATTCTTCCATATTCTATTCTTGCTCTCAGTGGTCTATTCTCACAACATCAGCCAGAGTGATCCTTTAAAAATTGACAATATTGAACTTTACTTGAGCCCTGTGACCTTCGGAAAACAGCGATGGTTTAAAAACATCCCCTCCCTTTGTTTTCCAGAAAATAGCTTATTGCAAAGGACGATCCTTCCAAATATGACTTAGATAAAACTCACTGATGCCCACCTTATGACCTATGACAAAGCCCTACACAAACCCTCCAAATTACTATTCTTTGTCTTATAAGTGATCGACTGATTGTACTCACTGACCAATCTGGACATAATACCTGACTTGACCAAACTTTTGTTAAGCTTCTCTCCTTCCCTCAAGTTACTGAATTTATATCTGTTCTGTGCCAGCATACAGCCACTCTTTAATGGCCCCTCCAGAAAATCTGCTGAGCTCAGAGTAGACATTCTGAGTGAGATGGAAGAGTTTTAAGAAAAGGAGTGAGATTGTATGATGCATATTTTATCAAAGCAAAACAAATTTGGATTTATGTAAGGAGACAGTTCAGAACCAAAGACAAGCACAAACCAAAAACTCCAAAAAAAGCTAGTTGTGCTAGCCAAAGACCCAAGGAAAGGGTGACCTAAAAACAGAAATCCTTTTTTGGCAATACCTACCTTACTCCAGCCAAACACCAACGGAAAAAAAAAACAAATAAACAAACAAGAAAAAAATGACTTCCACCAACCTCACCATTGAACCTATCAGGAAGTTGATTCTGTACTGCTAGCCCATGGAAGCAGGTCTTATACCCCATCCCCCACCGAGATGGTCAGTGGAGCTGAGCAAGGAGTTCTTTTTCCATCCTGACCAGGCAAAGCAAGCTGTGCTTACATTCTCCTACCAGGTAGTGTCAGCGGTGTCTGTTATCGAGCTGAACCTCCACTCCCACCCAGAAGCAATAACATGTAATGAGGTGAGGGAGGCAGGGCTAGTCACCTCTAGGCTTTCACCTTCTTCTCCAGTGTCACCAGTGCCCAATGGGGAGCTGAGCCTCTAACCTCACCTGGCATCAATGAGACTGATCAAAGCAGTGCAAGACAGCCCCTGGGGTCAGTGGGGCTCTGTCAGGAGCTGAACCTCCACCCTAAGCAGGCATCAACCAGGTAGAGGAGGTGTGGTTAGTTGGCACTCAACTTCTCTCTTTCCTCCTCTGGTGTCAGCAGAGCCTAGCAGTGAGCTGAGCTTGCGCCCTTCTCTGCAACAACATAGACGTGTCACCCTTCTGCTTACTCCTTCCTTGTTGCACCTGAGCCCAGCAGAAAGCAGAACTTATACTCTGCACTCAGAGGTAAAGAGTCAGTAAGAGTTAATGAATTAATGACCCAGGTTCCAGTTTTGCTGGGAAAGATGGGAAGTAGAATGTCCAGCCTGCCCTTCTGTAACGAGGCAGTGGTAGTCAGCACTTATTGCCAAGGTGATGCTGGAGGGACCATCAGGAAGCTGAACGTATGCAACCACCTAGCCCTTTTGATACATCTCAGTGGGAGGACTGTCTGCCAATAACAGAAGATTATGTAGCAAGTAGAGTCTTACAATATCCAAAATGTCTGGGATATAATGAAAAATTACTCGACATACCAAGAATTAGGAAAATTACAACATGAATGAGAAAAGACAACAGAGGAAAACACAAGATACGTCAACACAAAATTATCTGACAAATATTTTAAAGCAGATATCTTACAAATGTTTCAACAAGCAATTAAGAATTTTCTTGAAACAGAAATTGAAGGAGAATCTAATCTAGTTGTCAGCTGATAAACCATTAAAAGTAATTTTTGATGATAGATTGTTATATGATTTTTTGGCATATAACTTGGATAGAGCTTGAATAATTAAACTACACTTCCACAGTAAAATATCTTCCAATCCCATCTATTTGTTTACATGAACAAAACTTCTCAGAGCTTACACATTTAAAAAGAAAAAGACAAGAATAGGATTGACTCTAAACCATTTCTCACTCACGCATTAAGAAATATTCATCCTCAAATAATTAAACTAATTAGAAAAAAACCAAGCCTCTTACATCTTACTAAAACAAACACACAAACTCGTTGCTGTCAGGTGGACTGTGACCCTATAGGACAGAGTAGAACTGCCCCATAGGGTTTCCAAGGAGAAGCTGGTGAATTCAGACTGCCGACCTTTTGGTTAGCAGCCGAACTCTTTAATACCTACACCACCTACATCTTGTTAGGAGATTCATTTCTAGAAATATTTATTTTTTATGTTTAATAAGCATGTATCAGATTTTGTAATATATTAATATTAGTTGTTTTCTATAGTTTGATAAATTGTATATTAACAAGTACTGTAATGAAAATTCAACCCAGAATAATTTATAGCACATAGGCAAAGAAGTAATTCATTGCATAAGTATATTGTTACAAATAAATATAGAGTGAAAATAAACTATTTTAGGCATTAAAAATTACATAAAATAAAATCGTATAGGAGAATTAGAATGGAAATATGAGTTTAAAGATAAAATGATGTAAAAATTCTGACTGTTAAACATGAGGTCTCTTCTGAAATGGATAATACTGGGTGTCAACTTGCTATAATGGTTACACCGGACATGTTTAAATATATGCTGAAACAATCTTATTTTAAAATTTCAATACTTACAATATTCTATAAACAATTATTTACAATTCTTTGAACAATGTATGGAGATTTTTAGAGCTCAATTATAAAAAACATGAGGGAGTGGATAGCTTTTCAAACAATTTAAGGGAATTTGAGGATAGAGTTTAACACCACTGACCTTCACTTCAGAAGTAAAAAGTAAAGGTTTAGAAGCTACTACCCATAAAAACATGGGCATGATGGGAAATTGAAAATAGAACATTTTATGTAAACCTACTTCGTGGAAGGAAGGAAGGAAGGTGTTAGAAAATGAGTGGGAGGTATTATTTTTGAAGATGAGTCAGAAAAAATTCTTTGATTTTGAATGGGAGGGAAGTGAGAGAGCAAGTCTTGTGAAGATTTGCAGAGAAAATAGTAATTTAAAATGTTCACTACTACCCCAAAAACTCTAAACGTCCCATGCAGGAAAAGCAATCACATTAGAGGTCTCCTCATTTTTGACTCCTGCCTTGAGGACTTCACCCTCTGTAGTGTGATGGATCACTTTTGTGTGGCCTTTCTAGCTACAGCCTTGTAACTCCCACCCAAGTAAATAGGTGAGACTGTGCAAATATGGTAATTGTGGTCTATCAAAGGAATTGGTCAATTTTGTCATCCCACTAGGCTTGAAATGAGCCACCCCAGAGGCAGGAAAGAGAATCCCACCACAGCCAGGGAAGAAGAGCTGAGAGCCAGCATGTCCTTCGGACCTGGGATCCCTGTACTGGGAAGCTCCTAGGACTAGGAGACACAGAGAGCGAGCGAGTTGTAACCCTGAAGATGGTGAGAAGCTGTGGCAGCAGAGACCCAGCAGCAGGAGACAGCATGGTAGGCTTCCCGGTCCTTGAAGATAGAAAGCTGACTGCCTTTGGGCAGAGCTGTCGGGCTAGGGAGAGGCATATCTGCAAGCATGGCTGGGAAGAGGCTGTCCTGATGGAAGAAGTGTAACCTGAGTGTTCCAGAACCTAAATTGCAATCTTCTACTTCCATAATAAACCCCATAATCATGAATATTGTCTATGAGTTCTGTGTGGTCATTGCAATGAATTATTGAACCCAGCAGAAAATTAGAGGTGCCGTGGGAGGGACAGTTGGTGTCAGAATTGGTAAAGATAGTGTGTAGGAGGTTTGTCTGGCCTCCACCTCATGGGAGTCAGACTTGGGCTGTTAATCTTGATGCTCCTTGTCCCTTGTGGGGTTACAGAGTGTCAGACACCCGCTCCATGCCATTTTTACACCCTCCAACCCAAACCTTGTATCAAGCTACTGCTACTGAACCAATCCAGTGGTATACCTGACATTTGGTGAACATGATAGTCTCTACCTTTTTATGTTTACATATAAGCAATATAGAAATATATTCTAATATGTCTCATAGATTGAAAAATAAAAAAGAAAGAAGAGAAATAGCCTGTTTGTTGATAATCGTTTAGGAAGTTGACTTATAAAACTCAACTCTCGATTCAGAATTTCCATTCTGTATTGCTTCTTCTAACCATTCTCCTGTTGTATTCTGGGAAAATAAACTGTAAAAACAATTTGCAAGATAAAATAAGTGTATTATGAGTCAGATTTTGTATGTGACTCTGTGGTTATTTAATATGGATGTTTTCTTCTCCTGAGTTTCTACAGTATTAAACTAGTTCTGCATGTAAAATGACCCTTCGAACTCCTGGCTGTGGGAATATATGCATAAATTTGATTTAAAACAAAAATAGGAAAAGCAAGTGAAAAAGCATTCACAGATAAAATATTAATTTCTGTGAGTGTACTGTATGATTAATAAAATGATTACACACAGTTCATTCTTGACTATTGACACTGAGATATAATCACAACACAGCTTAATCTGTTTATGCTTTACCATAAAAGTTTGAAGGAGTGGGATATGAAATACAAATACTGAGGACATCCAAAAAATTAAAAGATTCACAGTTGCAAAGTTATTTGTTTTGTTTTTCTTGGAGTTCTTTCTATATTCACCTAAATACATTTACAACAACAACAAGCTTATTGACAGCTAATACTCACTTGGTTCTCAAGTACCAAGTGTTAGTCTAAGCACTTATATGTTAACAACTTATTCTTACGTGTGCTTTGTTTTACGAACTTAGGTTCATTAGAAATGAATACAGAGTTATTTTCTCTTCCCGCATAACTAGGGTTTTATATCCTAGATTATTATGCTTTTGAATTAAGGGGACAGTAAAACAGGCCATGTTCTCAAAGACCTGGGCTCTCTGAGGCCAATAAATCTAGTGTTCTTAGTAGAGGAGGGGTAGAGGTGCACAACTAAGACAAAATGGAGAGCATGGCCTTTGAGAGGTGGATTCTCAGAGATTGAGAAGGACAGGGGTTCCCTAGGTGCATAGTTTCCCTGGGTAGCAAAACCTGGGAACACTTGCAAGCTTTGCAATGCATGTGGCAGATGCCATAAGTGGAGTCTGCATATGCACCTGGGATGACAGGATGTTAAGACCAACAAACTTAGCACCACTGCCCCCACCAACATCCCTCAAAGTTCTACATGGCGGAACATATTTGTCCTTGTAAGTCATTTTAGAACTTTTTTTTAATGAGAGTAGCCAGTCAACCTCTTTACAGTGAGCTTTAGAATTTTTAAATCACCATTCTTTGTATGTTGCATCTTTCTTTCCTAGCTTTCTATCTAATGTGGTTTTTTAACTTTAATCTATTTGTTTTTAAAACTGCTTTTGAAACGTGTCTCCTGGAACAATTTCTACTGCTTTGATATAATGATGTGAGACATTTATTAAATTTTATTTTTGTTTTTTGTCCTGTTGATTCACATTAGATGCTGTCTTTCATTTAGAGCACTCTATGGTGAAGAATTTTTTTTTTTCCTCATGAGCTCTGAAGTTATCAAAGCTACAGTTCATCTGGGATTTTAGAGTTTTAGTAGAAAGAATGCCCTCAGAGTTGCAAAGCCAATGCTGACTCAGCTGTTTAGTTTGTAAAGGCATGTCATCAGAGATGCTGGAAAATCTCCAGTCTTGTATTTACTTGTTAAAAATGTCTTGTCTAAAAAGATCTTGATCTTTGCTTCCTCAAGGGCACTTTTTGGGCTTGGCTCAAATTTACGTTAATGAACAGATAATCAAAGAAGAACAAGTGCTTCATAATAGATAGCTTCACTGACAGCTATGTCACAGATGTATGATATCAAACTAGCCTGGAAATTTGAGTTCTTAGGATTTATTTCCAAGTGCATCACTCTTAATATTTATCCAAGTTTGTGTTGAGGATAAAATGAAATAAAGTATAAGGAAAAAATGAGCAATCAAACTAAAATAATATTATATAACTTTTTTATATGGGGCACTGGTGGCACAGTGGTTAAGAGCTAAGGCTGCTAACCAAAAGGTTGGCAGTTTAAATCCACCAGCTGCTCCCTGGAAACCCTATGGGGCAGTTCTACTCTGTCCTGTAGGACCACTATGAGTTGGAATCAACTTGACAGCAACAGGTTTGGTTTATAAAGCTTTTCAGAATGCAAAGCAGGTTCACCCTTTTCTTGAGAAATAAGTATCCATAAACCTGGACACAATGATTTTAAGTTATTGCTTAGCATCACATACAGGTAAATACACAAAATATCAGCTCAGACCCTTACCTTCTAGTGCAACCTTGTGCTTTTTATATTATAATTCCTCTCCTTACCAATGATTCTATATAGCAATGAAAGTAAGATGATGAACATTTGCTTCAACACAGAGACAGTAAAATACAAATGTTTCATACTTATTCCTGAATTTATGTCACAGTTTTCACATGCAAGCCACTGTTGTCCAGGGATAAAAAAATTAAGGCACAGTTCCTATCTTTTAGGTACTCAATAACAATTCTTGACAATGCACATTCTACATATGTCAAAAAGTGAAATTGAAACTATATGTGTGTTACTGTTGTTAGGTGCTGTTGAGTCAGTTCTGACTCACAGTGACCTCATGTATACTAGAACAAAATGTTGCTGGGTCCTATGCAGTCCTCAGAATTGTTACCATGTTTGAGCTCATTGTTGCAGTCACTGTGTCAGTCTATCTCATTGAAGGTCTCCCTCTTTTTCTCTGACCCTCTACTTTACCAAGCATGATGTCTTTCTCCAGGGATTGGTCCCTCCTGATGACATGTTCAAAGTAAGTGAGACAAAGTCTTGCCAACCTCACTTCTAAGGAGCATTCCTGCCGTACTTCTTCCAAGATAGATTTGTTTGCTCTTCTGGTAGTCCATGATATATTCAGTATTCTTTGCCAACATCACAATTCAAATGCATCAGTTCTCCTTCGGTCTTCCTTTTTCATTGTCAAGCTTTGGTGTGCATATGAGGTGATGAAAAATACTATGGCTTGAGATAGGTCACTTTAGTCATCAAATTAACATCTTTGCTTTTTAAAACTAAAGGGATCTTTTTCCATGGATTTGTCCAATGTCATATGTCCTTTGATTTCTTGACTATTCCTTCCACGGTCACTGATTGTTGATCCAAGAAGAATGAAACTCTGGACAACTTCAATTTCTTTGCCATTTATCTTGTTGTTGTTCATTGGTCAAGTTGTGAGGATTTCTGTTTTCTTAATGTTCAGGTATTATCCATACTGAAGGGTTTATCAGTAAGTGCTGAATGTATTCTTAGTTTTTGGCAAGCAATGTTTTATATTCCGCACATCTCAGGTTGTTAATGCGTCTTCCTCCATTCCTGATTCTACATTCTTCTTCATATAGCCGAGCTTCTCGGATTATTTGTTTAGTATATAGATTGAATAAGTAAGGTGAAAGAATAAAATCCTGCCACACAACTTTTCCAATTTTAAGCCATGCAGTATCCCCATATTCTGTTTGAATAATTGCTTCTTGATCTATGTACGTGTTCCACATGGGCACAATTGAGTGTTCTGGAATTCCCATTTTTTGCAATGTTATCCATAATATTTTATGATCCACACAGTTGAATGCCTTTGTATAGTCAACAAAACACAGGTAAACATCTTTCTGGTATTCTCTGCTTTTGGCCAAGATCCACCTCACATCAGTAATCGTATCCCTAGTTCCGTGTCCTCTATTGAATCCAGCTTGTGTATAGACAGGCCGTTTCCTGTCGACATACTGTTATAGCCATTTTTGAATTGTCTTTAGTAAAATTTTGCTAGCATTTGATATTAATAATATTGTTCGATAATTTTACCATTCTATTTGATCACTTTTTTTTGGTAATTGGCACAAATATGGGTCTCCTCTAGTAAACTGGCCAGGTTGTGTGATTGGCTGAATAATGCCCCCTGTCCCCAAGATAGCCATACTTTCATTCCAGGACTCTGTGAATATGTTGGAGCCCTGGTGGCAGAGTGCTTAAGAGCTACAGCTGCTAACCTAAAGGTGAGTAGTTTGAATCCACCAGCCACTCCTTGGAAACTCTATGCAGCAGTTCTACTCTGTCCTATACGGTCCCTATGAGTCAGAATCAACTTAATAGCAATGGGTTTTTTGGTGACTATATTACCTTTTATGGCAAAAGGGATATTGCAGGTACGATTAAATAAATGATCTTGAGATAGGGAGATTCTTATTAATTATCCAGTTTGGCCCAATGATGTACTCACAAGTGTCTTTAAGAAGAAGGAAAAGAGACACACTACTACAGAAGAGGAGAAGGCTATGTGATGAAGGAAACAGATTAGACGGGTGAGCTTTTACGATGGAGGAAGGCCCACGCTCCAAGGAATACAAACTGCTTCTAAAAACTGAAAAAGGCAAGCAAATGGTTTCTCCCTCAGAGCCCTCAGAAGGAACCAGCCTTCCAACATCTTGTCTTTAGCTCAGTGATATTGATTTCATACTTTTGACTTCCACAACTAAAAAGAGGTCTATTATTATAAGGAGAAGAAATTTATGTTGTTTTAAGCAGCTACATTTGCGGTAACTTGTGACAGCAGCAAAAGGAATCTGATACAATATATTACAACAAATGAAAAATCAAAATGCCATTTGATAATAGTGAAGGAAGAAGTTGATTCACTTGTGATGGTCCTAAGAATACAAATCGGAGGGTACAAAGGCTTCCGGTTAAAAAGAGACTTAACATGTGCATTTATCTTTTCTTCTTTCGTAAACATAACTAAAATGATGGTAAATGAATAAAATACAGTTTAAACACCAAAGGACAGAAAAGAATGAGAAAGAAAATTACAGAACAGAAATGTAAACATTGTGAAAAATGGAAAGGCCAAATATGAATGATAAGTGATTTATCAATCTGATGCAAGGTAGGGATTTCCACTCCTTGACACAAATGAGGGACAATGTGTGGAAATACTCTCCCAGCTTAAGCAATAAGAAAACTGAACACAATACAAGAAAGAATTAATTTCAGACACTGTACACCAGGCTCACAGGATCAGAGAGGAATAAAACAAAAAACCTAGGAGAGCCCTTAAATCATTCATTCAGGATTTCTGCCTGAACCCTGCAATCACCCAGGACAGGAATATATGAAAGGGGAACAAAAACAGCTCATGGTTTCATGAGTTGAGGAGACAGGAAGAAAGCAGCATTTGAAAAGGTAAATGCAGCTACAATTCGTGGGGATTAGAAGAAAACATGCCAGAATGACTTTCAAAAATCTGCACAGCCATCCCTTTGATTCTTTGAATGGATATAAATCTATGTTTGCATAGGGTAGAATTCCACAAGCCATGTAAAGAAAAACTTCTGGGGATATTGTTCTGAACAGTTCCCCTGACTCAGAATAATTTCAATCCTGTCAGTTATAATGGCAAGGTATTGTTGAATTGTGAAGCACTCAGTACGGATCTCACACCTAAGCAGTAAGACTCAATTATTCTTAAAATAAAAGATTATACTCTAGACTCATTTTAAAAGAGATTTTTAAAAAGCCTTTGAATTAACTATCTGTCAGGACATAATTCATTACTCTTTAAAAGAATAGAACAAAATCTAGTACTAAAATATGCAAAATTCAAAACATCTTAACTACCATTAAAATTGATTAGACTAATGATAATAATATGATAAAAGTGCACATAACCAAGAGGAAAATAAGACATTTAATTAAAATTCAGAAATGATGATAGAATTACCTAAAAATGATAGTGAAATTACCAGTCAAGGATATTAAAATAACTATTATGAATATGTTCCATATATACAAAGACTTAAAAAAAAAGTACAACCAGGAGAAAAATGAAAAATATAAACAAAGAGCCATCCTAGAGATGTAAAGTATGGCATCTGAAATAAAAGCTAAACTGGATGGAATTAAAAGCAGATTAAACACTATAGGAAAAATACGACCAAATGTAGAGATAGAGTAATAGAAACTACATGAAATAAAACACAAAATGAAAAACATTTAAAAAATGAGTTAATTTATTTGAAGGAAATAACAAACAATCTAACACATGTGCAATTAGAATTTAAAAAGGGAGGGACACAAAAAATATTGAAGAAAATTTTCCAAATTTGATAAAAATTATAAACTCACAGATCCAAGATACTTAGAAATCTTGAGCAGGAGAAATAAAAGTATCCATACCAAGTACAGCATATTAAATTACTGAAACCCAGTGGGCGAAGAGAAGGTTTAAAACACACAGATGTAAGGCACGTTACATAGAGTGGAAAAAGCTAAGAATTACTACAGGCTTCTCTTCTAAACTGTACAAGCTAAAAAGATAATGAATCATCATTATCAAAAGGCTGGAAAAAACTCCAATCATATCAACCTAGAATTACATAATCAGCAAAAGTAGTGTCCTCAAGGGACAGGAATACTTTCCATTTCTAACTAGATGGAGTGAGCATTGAAAAACTACAGCAATAAAATTCCATGGAGAGGATTCTGGAAACATGGCAATCAGAATGCAACTCCCCTTTAATTACCTAACCTGAACCTGAAACTCCAAGAACCAAAGACTCTTGTGAGTAAATGAGACCATTGGCTTGACTGAGGTCTTTTGATAGGGATCTGGTGTAGGAAATCAAGAGGAGAATGGTGTCAGAACCCAGGGCTGAAGACCCAAGGGCCAATGATCTCTGGAGAAGGTTGATATTGAGGGGAATGTGGTTTTGTTCCAAGATTTGAGAATGAGAATGCCATCAGACTTCTCAAGAACAAGAGTGTAGTCTAAAACATAGAATAGAAATGTCTTCACAATTTTGAAGATAAATAATTCCCAATGTAGAAATCTACGTGCAGCTCAACTGTTGCATGCACTAGACACATTAGAATAACTGATACAGTAAAATCATTTAACATGCAAAATTTCAAGAAATTTCCCCTATTTACACTATCTCAGGAAAAGTATCTATCATTGTCTTAGTTTCTTAGTGCGACTGTAACACAAATGCCACAGTGGGTGGCTTTAAATTTACTTTTTCACAGTTCTGGAAGTTAAAAGTCCAAATCAGGGTCTCAGCCCTGTTGATTCCTTCCTAGTAAGTAGCCCCAGGCATTCCCTGGTTCCTTGTCAACCCTCATATGGCATCTATCTTTCCTCATGTGTGTGTCTGTCTCTGTGTCTATTCTGCTTTTTTTGTAATTCAGAAGTGATTACGTTTAGAAACCTCTCTACCGAAATATGATCAAATTAACATAACAAAAGATCCCTATTACCAACCACAATTATATCCACAGATATAAGAGTTAAGATTCCAGTACATATTTTGGGAAAACACAATTAAATCTATGACAGTTATCTATTCCACAATAATATTATATTGCAAAAAACAACAAACTTCAGCATCATGCAACTATATATGTATTTTTTTTTCTTTGTATGTGGGTCTACAGTTTGGTTAGTGTTCTCCCTGATGTGACTGATTTTCGAAGGATGCATACAGCTGGCAAGGTGTTTGGGGACTGGCTGGTATAGAAAACTCTTGTCTGGACAACTTGATTCTTCTCCATATGGCCTCTCAGCCTGCAGCACGCTAACCAAGGTTTATTATCACAAAGGTAGGAGGGATCTAAGAGAGAAAAAGCAAAATGCATGGGGCCTTGTGAGGCCTAATCTCAGAACTGGCACATTATCACTTCGCTATTGATCTACTGGTCAAAGTAAATCACAATGTTAGCCCAGATTTAAGGGGTGAGGAGATAGAATCTACCTCTTGATGGGAGGAGATGAAAAATCAATTGCATAAAGCATGGATTCAGGAAGGGTTGGAGAATCATGACTGTTTTTGTATTCCATCTATCACAGAAAGTTAGTGGAAGAGGGAATTCCACCAATGATGAGAACTGACAAGAACAAAGAAGCGATGAGATACAATAAAATGGAGTGCCAACAAAAGAGAAGAAAGGAAAATTTACACGGTAACAGCTGTGTAATAGATCTGGAGAGCAACCAGTCAGTGTGGTAATAGGTCAGATTGCACCATCAGTAATTTATCTAAAAATATGAAATTAATAAAATATATACTGTTTTGTACAGATTGAAAGGATATTTGTAGCACTGGCAGAAGTGTTTGCAGTTGATAACTGAGAAAATAGAGAAACAATGCAGTTATTGTGAGAAAAACACAAAAGTGTTTCCAGTAAACGAAAATTAATCTCAGTATTTATTGTTTGGCTCAGCTGTGCATAGGATTTGCATCAGGATAATATTTTATATTGATGTAACCAAAATTAGGATACATTAGGACAATTGAGGGAAAAGAAGTGCATATTTGTGTACCGGGGGTAGGAAGATAAAAGGGTTATATCCTTACAGTTTGTAATGAAAAACAATCTACCATACCTAAATATGAGATGACCAAGGAGTAGCAATATAAACACATTATTTGGCTATACCGAAGTGAACACTATATGGAACAGAAATGGCAATGGAGGGTAGAGAAACTTCTATTCACAAAAAGCATACTAGAAACTTTAATTATTTAAACTGGGTAAATGCATAAATGGTTAAATGCACCTGTTAAAGATTAATATACAATAACAAATCAATAGAATGACTCTCAAAGAGATATTACAGGTTCAAGGAGACAGAGAAACTAAATGATGTCATTTTAGAGCTAAAGAATAAATTAAAATAAGAAACACAACAGAAGCTAATAGATGCAAAGACAATACAATCTACCATATTATACTCAAATAATGTGCACATTCCACGTTTATTTGCCAACAGCTCCCTCCCCCAAGCAAAGTATTTTCAGAAGCACTGCTATGCCAATTATTTGTTACTTGTCAGTGTTAAAAAAAAAATTAGCATAGTGGGCTTGCGAAAATACATCCCAGGGGGAGGGAGCAGTTGGCAAACAAATGTAGCAAAAAAAAAAAAAAAAAAACACCAAACCCGTTGCCAGAGTGGTTTCTGACTCATAGCGACCCTTAGGACCTAGTAGAACTGCCCCATAGTGTTTCCAAGGAGCGCCTGGTAGATTCGAACTGCCCACCTTTTTGTTAGCAACTGTAGCTCTTAACCATTACGCAACTAGGGTTTTCAAAACAAATGTAGAATAGTTGCACGTTATTTGCATAAAACTACGGTAACTATAATCATATTTTAAAAAGAGGAAGACCAAAAATGGAAAAGAAAAAAAAATTAAAGAGATAAAAAGCAAAAAATATTTTTTTTTAATTGAAACAAACTGAATCTGCAAATAGAAAGAATGCAATGTGTTCCAGAAAAATATGACAGAGAACACTGAGCACTAAAGTCTTTCCTGGCTGAGTTATTGAACTTAAGTGATAAGTAGATTATGAGACTTCCAGCAGTTAAGCAAGTGGCACGC
The DNA here is from genome assembly GCA_030035585.1 of Dugong dugon. Taxonomy (NCBI): domain Eukaryota; kingdom Metazoa; phylum Chordata; class Mammalia; order Sirenia; family Dugongidae; genus Dugong; species Dugong dugon. The sequence goes on from CM057466.1 coordinate 66,742,784, forward strand.
AACAGCGGGGGGAAATAATCATGTTTGTTTTATAATTTTCCACACTTGAATTTAATGCTCAAATAAAATGTACTAAAGTTTACAAAGTTCTGAGGGAAAGGATGTATTACCTGAGAATATTGTATCACTCACCTAGATAATATTCAAGTATAAAGACAAAATGCGGATTATATCAAATGTGCAAGAATCAAAGGAATATAGCACCTATGCATCCTTTTGTAAAGCTGCTTGATTTTAAACAATAATGATTAAAACAACAAGGTACCATTTTTAAAATCATTAGTTAACAAAGATCTTGTAAAATGATAATACCTACAACTGGCATTGTCATATTCTCCGACAAACTTGTGAATTTATCCAATCTTTATTTAAGGATTCTGGTAATATATATCAAAATCTCTAGTAGTATATTATTTTAACAAGCAAAGTTTGCCTCTAGGATGCCATCCTGAAGAAATGACTGGCCATATAAGCAAAAATTCATGCATTTACTGTAAAGGATATTATTTAAAATTAGGAAGTCATCTAGATTTCCCACAAAAGGAGAATAATTATATTCACAGATCATAATATGATGCAACTTTTAAAATAATTTCTTCAAGAATGTTTAATGACATAGAGACATGTTGCAATATAATGTTAAAAAAATACAAGATACAAAATGTCCCATAGAATGTTCCTAATTTTGAAACACATTTGCAAAAATGTGTACCATAATATCAGTAGTGCTTTTTGGTTAGGTGGTTAGCTTACAGTAACTTTGATATTTCACTTTATAATTTCTGAGATGCTCAAATTTTTAATAAATGGCAGTGTGTTAGTTATAAATCCATACTTCGTTAACTTTTTACTCAGACAGAAGATATTGCAGCACATTTACCTTGGGAAGTATGGACCTCTTTAATGAACTATTTTGCCAATGGAGATTCAACTTCAGAATGTTAATAGAATTGTTAAGTTATTAGACTTGCTGATGAAGCTTTGAATTCTCTAAATTCAGGTGTCAAGAGTCCACAGAACTTATAGCTTCAAGTTCTGGCTTTTTTTTTTTTCCACAGGGGAGAAAAGGAAAATTATTTTCAATTATTTTTGATTGATAAGTCCTCTGAAGCAAAATACATATATGTATATATATATATGCCAAATAATCAATCAACAACCTACACTTGTACAATTACACAATTTCCAAAAGAATAATCTTTTAAAAAATCAACATTTTCATTGTGAAATAAAACATCATACAGAAAAATTCACTGAGTAGCAATATACAACCGAGTAAATAATTTAAAGCAAACACTATTCTGGAAATATTAATAAATAAAAGTAACCTAGAAATAAAACATTACCAGAGACCAGCAGGCACCCTTAAACCCTCCAAAATGACAACCTAGTTCTTCTCCACAGAGGTAACCGTTATCCTGACATTTATAGTAACAAATTTCTTGCTTTCTTTTATTCATTTCACTAGCCATACATGCATCGATCTACAATTTAGTTTAATAAACTTTACTAGAGGTTTTTTTTTTCATTTTGCTTCTTTCCCTCAATATTGTGTTTATAAAATCACCCATGACTTCTGCATTTGGCTATAATGCATTTATTTTTATAGCATTCTTAGTTTTCTATTATATAAATATACCACAATTAATTTATCCATTTCACAACATGCGACATGCAGATGACACAGCCTTGCTTGCGAAAAGCAAAGAGGACTTGAAGCACTTACTGATGAAGATCAAAGACCACAGCCTTCAGTATGGATTATGCTTCAACATAAAGAAAATAAAAATCCTCACAACTGGACCAATAAGCAATATCATGATAAATGGAGAAAAGTTGAAGTTGTCAAGGATTTCATTCTACTTGGATCCGCAATCAATGCCCATGGAAGCAGCAGTCAAGAAATCAGACAACACATTGCATTAGGCAAATCTTCTGCAAAAGACCTCTTTAAAGTGTTAAAAAGCAAAGATATCACTTTAAGGACTAAGCTGTGCCTGACTCAAGCCATGGGGTTCTCAATCACCTCATATGCATGTAAAAGCTAGGCAAAGGATAAGGAAGACCAGAGAAGAATTGATGTCTTTGAATTTTGATGCTGGCAAAGAATATTGACTATACCATGGACTGCCAGAAGAAGGAACAAATCTGTCTTGGAAGAAGTACAACCAGATAGCTTATTAGAAGCAAGGATGGTGAGACTTTCTCTCACGTAGTTTGGACTTGTTATCAGGAGGGACCAGTCCCTGGAGAAGGACATCATGGTTGCTAAAATAGAGGGTCAGTAACAAAGAGGAAAGCCCTTAATGAAGTGGAATGACACAGTAGCTTCAACAATGGGCTCAAGCATAGCAATGATTGTGAGGATGGTGCAGGACTGGACAAAGTTTCACTTCTATTGTACATAGGGTCGCTATGAATCGGAACCGACTTGATGGCTCCTAACAACAACAACAAAAACAACACAGCTGATGGACACTTGAATGGTTTCCAGTTTGAGGTTATTGAGAACAATGTTGTGTAAACATTTTTTACATCTATTCTGGTGTTCTTCTGCACACATTCTTTTATGACATATAGATCTGGAACTGAAACTGATGGGCCTAAGTTATCTGTATCTTCAACTTTACTAGATAATGCAAACTGTTTTAAAAGGATTGTTTGTAAAGAGAATTTATATTCTCATCAGCCCTGAGAGTTCCTCTTGCACTACATCCTTACCAGCGTATGTATCGTAAATTTTTTACTTTTGTCCATTTGATAGTACCTTATTATAGTTTTGAAGTCCTGGTGGAGAGGTAGTTAAGAGCTTAGCTGCAAAACAAAAGGTTGGCAGTTCAAATCCACTACCTGCTCCTTGGAAACCCTATGGGGCAGTTCTACTCTGTCTATAGGGTCGCTATGAGTTGGAATCGATTCAATGACAATGGGTTTGTTGTTGTTGTTGTTTGTTTGTTTGTTTTTGTTATAGTTTTAATCATTATCCTGTCTTTCTGAAGTGTATTCTCTTTTTACTGATGTGTCTGTACAAGTCTTTTGCACATTTTTCTATTAGGTTTTCTATCTATTTTGTCATTGAGTTATAGGAGTTCTACATTTAGTCATTATCTTGTTTCTCTGTCTTTTTAAAAATATTATCTATGTCTGTTTTATTTGTTCTTTTGTTTTGTTTTGCTTTTTCAGCTTCACTTCCTTCTAAGATTTAGGCCTCGTTAAACACTTTCATCTCTTTTGGAATCAGTCTTTAACTCCCAAATACTTTCTTGGCACATTCTTCCTCTCCTTTCCTGTTGGAAGTCTTTTTTAAACTTTTATTACAACAGAGTGAATTTCTATCCAGAAATTATGGCACACTACATTGCACCTTCTCTCCTGCTAAGCATCAGAGAGCTATCTCTTGCTCCTGCTGGATATCACTAATGGTGTTTGTGATTGAGTGCTGGTATTGGTTATTGTCATTCTTTATAAGAATTCTCTGGGCCTAGGATAAAAGATCTTGATCTAGAGAGGATTTTGTTTGCTTCCTCCATGCAGCTGTGCACAAAGCCAATTAAGGCCAACCTCAAACCAAGTATGGCTTTAAACTACCTGGCTTATCCAGGCTATGGATATTTGCGTTTTAAATCTGCTGAAGGGTTAGTGACTGAGCTGTGGCTACAACTTCTCAGGGACTTTTCCCATAAGGCTCTTATTTTGTGACTATTACTTTTGCCATACCTTTACCTGTTCTCCTATACCCTAACAAAAGCCTCTGTCCCTCTCCCTATCACCATTTTATAGAATGAACTTCCTACATCAGTATTAACATTATAATATCATTGCCATTATTACTGCATGCATATTTAAAGGTATTTGAAGAATTATTGCATGGTTTCAGGGTTTTCAGAACTTTTCATTTGGAAGTTTAAAAAGATTTTACATGTCAATGTGACATGCCTGCAAATATAATTAATCTATATATTTATTTGGAGTAAAAAGCTAAGGTTCTTAATTCATATACATTCTGATAACATCCACAGAACCCTCTGAGCATCCTGAGGCACACACCTAGCATATTTATGTTTATTGAATGAAATAGATATGCTACAGAGTCTCTGCCAGTTGCTTTAATCTACTAGTATATTATCTATTACAGGAAATAATCTTATCGATCTGTTTCTTGTTGCTGTTTTGTTGCCCAAGAGAGGGACCAGGCTATCATTGAACGGGGGCTATATAAATGATCTCTCTACATTGTTTTCTACTTTTGATGTGACATTAATGTCTGCATTACTCCTCCTTTTTAACAATATTTATTGAAAACAAATATGAGACACACACACAAAGACATCCTTTGTTGGGCCTTTGATGCCCCTGTGAGAGGAAAATGACTTAAAGAGAGGTAATAATCATTTGGTAATATTCCACAGTGACACAGTGTCTGGAGCAAACTCCCCTTGATTAAGGCATGCCAGTTTTTCTGCCCCCATAATGGCTAGTGGCTGTAAAAGAGACACTGAATCTGGAGAAGGGCAATATAAAATAATTGGCTCTGGGCCAACCTAAGCTGTTTCATGCCATCAACTTCTTCACATTTGGATCCAAATTAAAATCTAATTTAGAAGAAGCTTAAATTAAAAAAGCACACTTAATTCCTTCAATTTGCAGAACTATTCCATTCCATTAGGCAACTAATTTCTACCTGTCAGATTTGGAATGAAAGTGGTCTCTCTCAGGAGGAAACTTTTCACTTGTAGTAATTAGGTATGGGGAGTCTGTGATGATGCCTGTGCTTTGATAGCTGCTCATGTTTAACTCTCCAAGCTTATGAACCCTTGGGTAAACTCAACTGAAGTGTCAGCTTCAATACTTGCCTGATATGGAAAGCTGAAATGAGGTTACATATTTCATAATTAAATAACACAACTGTTTTAATTTTTATTAGAGAATCATGAAAGGTTACTTTATATAAAATCCAAAATCCCTTTTGTTGGTCTATTACTCTAAAAAGCTCCTGAAGAAAATCTGAAGAAGTCTTGATTACAATTGTATAAAAGCAGGGAGAGTGCACAAGTTCAACAATATCAGAGCAATAACTAAAATTAGCAAGTGGGATGAACTGTAAATGCTATGTCAAGCGGCTCTCGTTGATGCTGTTCTTGACTTATGCAAGGTGGCACGTTATACAGCAGAAGCCCTAGGTGTGTACACAGTCTTGAGTTCCAAGCTCTGCTACTTAAACTAGCTGTGAAACCTTGGCCAAAACACTTGCCCTCACTTTTCTTCATTATTCTATAATCTACAAGATGATTCTTTTTCTCCAATTCAGCAGAGGCTTAAAATTTATGTGGTTGAATACTTCTTTCCCAAAAGTATTTATCATATTCAGTGATGAATATAAAAGTTCTTGTTACTTTAAGCTACATTTTACCATAAGCTATTTTCATCCAAACTCAACCAACAAAGAAAAATTGTTTTCACAATTACTCTAAATATTCAGTATAAAGCGTATTCTTTTCTTTATTTCTTTAGTTATTTTTATGGGTTCATGCGTTACGTGGGAGCTATCAAAAAGAAGTGGGAAAATGACCCTCTGTGGATTATTTTATGGAGTTCTAAATATTCACATATTAATGTATATGAAATATTATTCCCCAAGGGAAGTATGTAGGATAATGTTTAAATTCAAGCAGTTTATTATTATAGATGAAATGTTTCTTGAGACACAATTGAGTGTGGAATACTTTCACTTAAATAAATTATAATTTTTAAGAACATCACACATAAATGATTGGAGTCGAGGGTAAAATTGTGAATTTAACGGCCAGGAACATTTTTATATGATAACTCAATGCTTCTTGTTTCTAAAATCTACATTTAAAATGTCTGCAAATCTACATAAGAGTAAAAATGGACCTTTCAGATTTCATATTTGAAAGATTCTTCACATGTCAAGTGTGGTAGATTTTGTTTACAGTGGTTTCATATCCTAACCAATTCTCTGAAAGAAGATGAATAGTGATTCATGATACTCGTGCAGAGCTCTTTTATTTCCACATTATTTTTGCATAATTAATTCAGAAATAAATGGCTATATTAAAAACACAGACAACCTGAAAAAAATCAATGGCATCATTTAAATAATACCCTATAAAGACAGGATAGGAAGTAAGAAATGCCATTGGCTTTTTTGTAGTATTAAATATATTTTTGTTTGCAATTTTTTTTCCAATTTTATTTATAACTAACTTTAATAAGATGAAGTCATAGACATTTTAAAATGTGGTTCACTGGAAACTTTTAGCAAATAATTGCAATTACAATCATGTGTTGCTTACTATCCGTAATACATTCTGTAAAATAGGAAATTATGCAATTTGGACGTTGTGTGAAATACCACATCATATGCAAGTAGTTCCCGGGTTATGAGCCCTGCCCGACTCTCTGTTCTGCCCTCCTGAGGAGCAGAAGAAGCCAGTCCGGCAACCCCCGCCACTCACCCTCAGGACAAAGCCTGAGAGATGTATTCACTGGATACAGGAGGCCGGTCTTGCTGAGTGAGTAAATGCAGGCCGGGCGGCGTCTGCGCAGGCAGACGGATTGAGACTTTATGCATGCCTGGAAGCAAGGCAGGCAGCGCATGGGAGTGCATAGTGATGGTCATGGGACCTGGCAGAGAGCGTATGTACAGCTGCCGGGAACTCAGCTGGCAGTGACCTGTTGGTGTGGCTGCTTCCTGAACTTGTGCAGCCATGGCAGCAGCCTGCAGGGGGAGCCCACCAGCACCTGGGGCTGGCCAGCTCCCGCACCAGGAGCTGAGGCACTCGACTCCAGGGGGGACTGGGATGCACCCTGGAGCCCTGCTGCTCATTCACTCTGGGGATTTGGGGTTTTTAAAACCATTAGGAGGAAATAATAAAGAAAAGGAGAGCTGCTTTTCCTTTTAAAAAAAAGTCTTATGGGACCATGGATATACATGCCGTTGGACGTTGCCCAAATGGACTTTATGTGGCACATACCTGTATTAATGAACAAGATAGATTAATCTGGATTAAGATAATGGCTAAATGTAAAATTCTAATATCCCAACACATTCAGCTTTTTATTAAAATGGTCATACAAAAGTATATGTAAGATGTTGTGATGGTTAATATTATGTGTCATCTTGACTAGGCCATGATTGCACCTTGCATTTTGTGATGTGATGTAATTATTCTCCATTTTGTGATATTATGTAATTATCCTCCATTTTATGTATTGTCAATCTTAACCTCTATAGGTTAATAAGGCAGAATTAGTGTAGGGTGTATCATGAGTCACATCCTTACTTGAGTCACATCCTTACTCAAGTATCTGATGTGAGGGAAGTTTCCTTGGGGGTGTGACTTGCATCTAATGTATATGGATGCTCTGGCAGAACTCTCTCTTGCTCTACATCCTGCATCTGGCCAGTCATCATCTGTCCTCTGGTTCTCGGGACTTGAGCCAGCAGCCTGCTCTCTGACCTGCCAGTTTTGGGATTGTCAGTCCCTGCAAACACATGAGTCATGAGACACATCTATCCTGATGCCTGACCCATGGATTTGGGACTTGCCAGCCTCCACAACCTCATGAGCCATTTCCTTGAGATAAATCTCTCTCTATGTCTATACGTAATTTTGCTTCTCTAGGACAACCCAGCCTAAAATAGATGTATAGATGTTTATATAGTCAGCTGTAAAAATTAAAGGTAAGCATTTCCACATATCAGAATATAGAAAGACTTTCTGCCACATAAAACTTATTATAAGATCTAATTGATTCTTTATCCAGGTGTCTGCTCAAATATTCATTTGGTAAAGAGATTTTTCTTGATCACCCTATTGAGAATAACAGTTATCCTCTTTTTCTCTTTTGCTTACCCTGCAATATTTCTCTCTCCATCCTTTATCACTACCTGACATTATATATATTTATGTATTGCCTAGTTTCCTAATTTGCATATAAGCATCATTTTTCTGTTTTGTTTACTCTGGATCCTGCACTCAGCAGTCACATAGAATACAGTTAATATCTTCACTGAATAAAACAAGAATTTTCTGTCCACCAAGAAGGTATTTCTCAATACAACATTATTTCACCAACAAATGTTCTTTTAGAAAAATTTTATGTTTTTATAGAAAATGTTATACATACTTATAAAGCACTCAATATCTTCAACAATACAATGTGTGGAGAAAGACTTGAGTTACAACCCAAGTATAATTGTAGACCGCCAGAATTCTGTGTAGTTATTTTGAATTGTGCTGAGTGTCGGTGCAGTGGGTTTTCTTCACACATGTTGCTGGTGCTACTGGAAGTCATAATGATGCTTGTACAGCGACTTCTAACATCCAACTGTCTGTTGATAGGGAAGTGATGCTTTAAGAGTTTAAAACTGACAGCTGTTACTTTTAGATAAGTATTTTACTGTGCTTATGTTATACTTTAGCAATTGGATGGGTTTGGGTTGGACATATTACAATTAAAAATTTCTTACTTAAAAATAATAGGAAATAAGTTCATGGTTAGTATTCTCTCTCTGACCTCTGATTTTCAGGAACAGAATATTAACATTAAGTGGACAAATCTAATTTTTAAAATTGAATTAGTGACTTAGACCTTTTAGAAGATAAATTTCAAGATAGGAAGAGCCACAATTTTAACTGAGAAAAATAATAAATTGTGCCCAATCAATCAAAAAATCCTAACCAATATTCCCAGTTATCACTAAAAGATTCTTAAACATTTATTTAACAACACACCAAGGATTTCTCACTGTATAAATTACTTAAAAATATATCACGTAATAATGCAACAGTGAATAATCTCATTAATTAAAGAGTGCATTAGCCAATGATTGTCTACAATATTGTATAAAATTTTACATTTTTCTTCTACACTACACTAACAGAATATATAAATAACCAATGAAATGGTATGCTATGAAACACAATTGAATAAGGGAAGGGTTAATTTGTGGTGGGTCTCTGGTAGCTCTATGCTTGACTCCTGAGAGGCTTAGAGCCAGAGTACTAACCATTGGCCAAATTAATGTATTAGCTAGTGATCTATAACAGTCTGTTTAAAGTCAGATATTCCTCAGCAGTCACTCTGTACCAACTTGTCTATATTGTTTATTGATAATGTAGAGATTGATGGTTGCACCTAATTTACCTGGTTACCCAGTCTGGTTTTAGAAAAGTTATAAATGGAATACCAAAGAAAAACTTTCAGTAACCATATGTCCTAAGAACAAATGATCTCATAGGTATCTTTGTGGTTCATGATCCGGAGGTGAAGATCATTTTGTGCAACTGAAAATGGAGCCTAGGAGCTATACCTGGAAATCTCAAACCTCTCCAAAGTTCGTTTCTTTTCTTTTTTTCTCCTCTCCTGCTCTCAGTATAATTTACCTTCTTCATTAAAATATTATATGAATATATCCTGTGGAGGCTCATGAGTCCTTTCAATTCCTGACTACTGCAATTATGCAATTATGAAAGCACATAGAGCTTACAAATAAAATCAAATGTAAAAAGTGTTACTAATGCTTAGGAATGGAGTAAAGATGGCAGTGATAAAACACACCACATTTAAATAATGTGATCATGAGACTTCTTGGCTAGGTTCACAGATCAAAAGCCTGTGTTATCAATTATTGAAAGTAGGGCATTGAAATCTCCAACTATTATTGTAGAACCATCTATTTCTCCCTCAATTCTGTCAATTTTTGCTTAATATATTTTGGGGTGCTGTTTGTAGGTGTGTATATGTTTATAATTATTATACCTTCTTGATGGTTTGACCCTTTATAAATGTATATGGCTTCCTTTGTCACTTATAAAAACTTTTCATTACAGTGTACTGTCTAATATTAGTATAACCACTCAAGCTTTCTTTTTGGTAATTGCTTGCATGGAATATCTTTTTCTTTTTCATCCTTCAGTTTTAACCTGTATTTGTCTTGGAATCTAAAGTGAGTGTCTCATAGGCAGCATGTAGTTGGATCATGATTTTTTTTTTTTTACCCATTCTGCCAATCTCTGATTATTAATTGGAGAGCTTGTTCCATTTGCATTAAAGGAATTACAGATAAGGACATATTTACTTCCTCTATTTTGCTCTTTTGCTATATTTATTATGTCTTTTTCATTCCCTATTTTGTCCCTTACTGTTGACATTGATGCTTAAAGGATTTTTTTTCTAATGTACTAATTTGATTCCCTTGTCACATTCTTTTCTCCATATCTTTAAAATTATAATCTTAGTGGTTTCCCTAGAGATTACAATTAAACTTTAAGTTCACAGCAATCTGTTCTGAATGGATGCTAAGAGCTCAGTTGCTAACCGAAAGATCTGCAGTTCGAATTCAACAGCTGCTCCTTGGAAACCCTATGAGGCAGTTCTACTCTGTCCTATAGGGTTGCTATGAGTAGGAATTTACTCGATGGAAATGGGTTTGGTATTATTTATTTCTTTTTTTTGGTACTTTAAAAATTACACAGAACCTTGCTCCTATATACCCTCATTCTTCCCCCTTTATATTTGTTTTCACACTTTATGTCTTTATACATCATGTGCCCATTAACACTGATTTGTAATTTTTAATGCAATTGTCTTTTAATCATGTAGAAGAAAAAAGATTTACAACCCAAAATACAATAATAGTAGCTTTTGTATTTACCTATCATAGTTACCTTTTTCTAGTATTTTTTATTTTTATTGTTTTGTATGGCATGGAGTTACTAATGTCCTTTCATTTCCACTCAATGAACTCCATTTAGCATTTAATGTAGGGAGTAACTACTAAGGACAAACTACTTTAGATTTTGTTTATTCGGTAATGTCATTTTTGTCTTTGTTTTTGAAAGGTCATTTTGACAGATATAGAATTGTTCATTGACAGTTCTTTTTTTTTTTCTTGCAGCCTTTTAAATATATCATTTATGATGGGTAAGGTTTTGTTTCAGCTTGGCTTGGTCATGATTCTCATTGGCTTGGCAGTTATATAATGATGTAGTTTGGTAGTTATGTAATGATATAATTTGGCAGTTATGTAATGGTGTGGTCATCCTCCATTTTGTGAGATAATCTAATCACCTCCATGATGTGAACTAATGTGATGAGCCAATCAGTTGTAAAGGGAGATTTCTCTGGGATGTGGCCAGCATTCAATATATATAGACATTCTGGCAAAGTTTTCTGACTTTTGCTCACTCTGGATCCTATCTATATTTGGCCTGTCATCATCTGACCTCTGGTTCTTGGAACTTGAACAAGCAGCCTGCTGTGTTCCCTGTTGATCTTGGGATTTGTCGGCCTCCACAGCCTGTGAGCCAGCAGCCTGCCATCTGACCACCGGATCATGGGTTTATCAGCCTCTGCAATTAAATGAGTCAAGAGAAGCCTCTATCCTATGCTGGACCCACACATTTGGGACTTGCCAGCCTCTACAACCATGTGAGGAATTTCCCTGAGATAAATACATATATATAATATACATATTTACTCTTCACTGGTTTTGGCTTCTCTAGAGAACCTAGCTTAAGACATTTGGTACTGAGAGTGGTTCTAGAGAAACAAAATTATAAGGATGAGTTTTCTAAATAGGTTCTCAAGTCTGGTTAGTCTTAAAGATGTCAATGACTTTACTTCCAGTCATAAAAAGGGCACTGCTAATCCATGGTTGTGAGGTAGCAATAGAATTGTGCAAAATATCACCACCAATAGATCAAGTATTGATGAGAGGTGAGGCGCTGGGTGATTGCATGTTTGATACTTTTCTACAATTTTGTCAGAATGAGAAGTATAAGGAATGTTGGTTGGTCCTACTTTTACTCAGCAAAATGGTGAAAGAAAGAGATGATCTCAGGGCTTCAGAGTCACAGCTCAGGCACCATACAAATGACCTCAAAGTTGCCACTTGTGCCCTTGAAGAAAGCCTCACTTCTTGTAGTAACAGAGATGATATTGCCAAAAGCCAAATCCAATGTCTTATCATAACAGTGGCTGAATTACAACGCCAACTGAATCCCCAAACTTGAATGGTGTTTGAAGTTAAAGTGAGGGCATTGATTTGGAAGAAATGGGATCCTGAAACTTGGGATGGAGACATATGGGCTGATAATCAGGAAGCTGGGAACAATGAGACCCTAAATTCTGTTGAATCACTCCTGCCAACAGAACCAGCTATCTCATTCCCATCAGGAGAGAGTACTCTATCTTTGTCTGCTAAGCTATCATCCCTAGTAAAACCATTACCCCCTACACCCCCATCTGATGAGATTAACCTAGTTGTGTCTGAAAAGACTTTGTCTGAGATATTACCTGAGGCAGTGTCTGAGTCATCACCTGGGGAGGCATCTGAGTGATTGCCTGAGGCATCGTCTGAGGCAGATGCTTTACAGACATTGCTGAATGTTCTCAGAACACATTCCCATCACCCATTTTTGCTTCTAGACCTATAACTAGACTAAGTCCCAGCCAGCCTCAAAAGGTGAGTTACAAAGTGTGACCCAGAAGTAGGTACGATACATTCCAAAAGAACTGCTTGATTTTTCTAATATGTACAAACAGAAACCTGGGTAATATGTGTGGAAATGGCTATTATGTAGGAAAATCCAAGTGGAAGCCATTAGAACTGCCCCTACCTAGTAAAATAGTAAACCAAAAGCAATACCACATTCCTGGAGGGATTGCAGAGATTACTGCCACCATCAAGGACTAGAAAGATACAGAGGTAGTGATTCCCACAACATCGCCATTCAACTTGCCTATCTGACTTGTGCAAAAGAATAGATGGATCTTGGAGAATAGCAGTGGATTATTGTAAACTTAAACCAGACAGTGACTATGATTGCAGCTGCTGTTCCAGATATGGTTTATTTTTTGAGCAAATTAATATATCTCCTGGCTGGTATGAAGTTATATATCTAGACAATGCCTTTTTCTCAATTCTGGTTTCAAAGGACTACCAGAAGCTGTTTTCCTTTAGCTGGAAAGACCAGCAATAAGCCTGCACTGTCCTACCTCGAGAATACATCAACTCTCCAGCCCTATGTCATAATTTAGTCCACAGGGAACGTGATCACCTCTCCCTTCCACAAGATGTCACACTGTTCCATTACATTGATGACATTATTCTGATTGGACCTGGTAAGGAAGAAGCGTCAGTGACTCTGGACTTATTGGTAAAATATTTGCATACTGTTGTTGTTGTTGTTGTTAGGTGCCATTGAGTCAATTCCAACTCAGTGACCGTAAGTACAACAGAAAAATACGGTGCTGGATCCTGCGCCATCCTCAGAATCGTTATGCTTGAGCCCATTGTTGCAGCTACTGTGTCAATCCATCTCATTGAGGGTCTTCCTCTTTTTCACTGACCCTCTACATTTGTGTAGTAGAGAGTTGGAAATTAATCTGACAAAAATTCAGGCACTCCCAGATCAATGAAAATTCTTTGGGTCCAGTTGTGTGGGAAATGTCAAGATATTCCTTCTAAAGTGAAGAATAAGTTATTGCATCTGGCCCCTCCCATGACTAACAAGAAGGTACAATGCCTGGTGGGCCTCTTTGGATTTTGGAGGCAACATATCCCTCACTTGGGTGTGCTACTGCAGCCTATCAAGTGACTCAAAAAGCTTTTTCTTCTGTGTGGGACCTATAACAAGAGAAGGCTCTGCAACAGGTACAAGCTGCCATGTAAGCCACTTTGCCACTTGGGCCATATGGTCTGGCTGATCCAATGGTGCTTGAAGTGTCAGTGGCAGATAGCAGTGCTGTTTTGAGTCTTTGGCAGGCCCCTATTGGTGAATCACAGTGCACAACCTTAGCATTTTGGAGCAAAGCCCTCTCATCCCCTGCAGATAACTACTCTTCTTTTGTGAAGCAGTTTTGAGCTTGTTACTGGGCCTTAGTAGAGACCAAACACTTAACCATGGTCCACCAAGTTACCATGCAGCCTGAGCTACCCATCATGAACTGGATGTTGTCTGACCCACAAAGCCATAAAGTTAGAAGTGCATAGCAACCCTCTATCATTAAATGGAAGTGGTATATATAAGACTGAGCCCAAGCAGGACCTAAAGGCACAAGTAAGTTGCATGAGGAAGTGGCCCAAATGCCCATGGTCTCCACTCTTGTCACATTACCTGCCCTCTCCCAGTCTGCACCTATGATCTTCTGGGAAATTCCTTACGATAAGTTGGCTGAGGAAGAGAAAACTCATGCCTGGTTTACAGATGGTTCTGCATAATATGCAGGCACCACTCAAAAGTGGACAGCAGCAGCACTACATCCCCTTGCTGGGATCTTCCTGAAGGTCAGTGCTGAAGGGAAATTCTTCCAATGGGCAAAACTCTGAGCAGTGCACCTGGTTGTTTATTTTTCTTTGAAGGAGAAATGACCAGATATATGATTATAAACTGATTCATGAGTTTGGGCCAATGGTTTACCTGGATGGTCAGTGACCTGGAAGGGACATGTTTGGAAAATTGATGACAAGGAGGTTTGGGGAAAAGGTATGTGAAATATTTGTGTCTCAAGTGAATGCTCTCCAAAGGGTGACCTCAGCAAAGGAGGATTTTAACTATGAATGGATAGGATGACATGTTCTGTGGAAACCAGTCATCCTCTTCCCCCAGCCACTCCTGTCATTTCCCAATGGGCTCATGAAAAAAGTGGCCACATGGATGGAGGTTATGCTTGGGTTCAGCAACATGGACTTCCACTCACCAAGGCTTACTTGGCTACAGCCACTGCTGAGTGCCAAATCTGTCATTAACAGAGACCAACACTGAGTCCATAATATGGCACAATTCCTCAAGGTGATGAGCCAGCAAACTGGTGGCAAGTTGGTTACATTGGACTGCATTCATCATGGAAAGGGCAGCATTTTATTGTTACTGGAATAGACATTTAACTCTGGATATGGATTTTCCTTCCCTGCACGTAATACTTCTGCCAAAACTACCATCCATGGGCTTACAGCATGCTTTATGCACTGTCATGGTATCTTGCACAGAATCACCTCGGATAAAGGGAATCACTTCACAGCAAATGAAGTGTGGCAATGGGCCCATGCTCATGGAATTTACTGGTCTTACCATGTTCCCCATCATCCTGAAGCAGTTGGATTGACAGAACAATGGAATGGCCTTGTAAAGACACAATTACAGTGCCAGCTAAGTGGCAATACCTTGCAGAGGAGAGGCAATGTTCTCTAGGAGGCTGTATATGCTCTAAACCAGCGTCCATTATAAGTTGTTGTTTTTCCCATAGCCAGAATTCATGAGTTCAGGAATCAAGGGGTGGAAATGGGAGTGGCACCACTCACTATTACCCCTAGTGTCCCACTCACAATATTTTTGCTTCATGCCCCTGTGACCCTAAGTTCTGTAGGTCTAGAGTTCTTAGTTCCAAAGAGAGGAATGTTCCCACCAGGAGATACAACACTGATTCCATTGAATTGGCAGTTAAGAATGTCACTCAGCCACTTTGGGCTTTTCATGCCTCTGGATTAACAGGCAAAGAAGGGTATTGCTCTATTGGCTGGTGTGACTGATCCTTATTACCAAGGGGAAATTTGATTGATATTACATAATGGAGGTAAAGAAGAGATGTCTGGAGTACAGGAGATCCCTCAGGAAGTCTCTTAGTACTACCACATGCCCTGTGATTAAAGTCAATGGAAAACTACAGCAACCCAATTCTGACATGACTATTAATGGTCCAGACTCTTCAGGAATGAAAGTATGGGTCACCCCCACCGGCAAAGAACTATGTGACCAGTTGCAGAACTGAGGACTGTAATTGTTACGAGCATTCCTTCCTTGTATATATGCATCAAATATTTTTGTTTTCTTCACTTATAAAGTAAGATGTAAACGAGGTTAGTGTGGTTTTGGTTGCATGCATGTTAGTTGTATCATGTTAGATGTAAGTATGACTTTGTAATTATCTTTATTTAGAGATTGTGTATGGTTTAAGGAGATGTATACACATGCCATGTTGACAAGGGGTGGATTCATATAGTGAAGGTTGTGTGTCAACTTGAATGGGCCATGAGTCTCAGTGTTTTGGCAGTTATGTAATGATGTAGTTTCATAGTTATGATGTAGTTTGACAGTTATGAAATGATGTAATTTGGCAATTATGTAATGATGTATTTATCACACATTTTGTGATATAATGTAATCATCTCCATGATGTGATGTGATGTGATCAGTCAATCAGTTGTAAGAGGAGTTTCCTCTGAGGTGTCACCTGCATCCAGTCTTGGGATTCGTGAGCCCCTGTAGCCTGAAAGCCAGTAGCCTAACATCTTACCTACTGATCTTGGATCCATCAACCTCCGCAGCCTGTGAGCCAGCAGCCTACCATGTGACCTACCAATCATGGGTTTGTCAGCCCCTGCAGCTACTTCAGTCAGGAGAAGCTTCCAGCCTGTCGCCTGAACCATGGACTTGGGACTTGCCATTCTCTACAACCCCGTGAGCCACTCCTTGAGATAAAACTCTCTCTCTTTCTCTCTGTATATATACACACACACATATATATATATACATGTATGTATATATATGTTGTTGTTGTTAGGTACTGTTGAGTCAGTACTGACTCATAGTGGCCCTGTGTACAACAGAACAAGACACTGCCTGGTCCTGTGCCATCCACACAATCTTTGTTATGCCTTAGCTCATCATTGCAGCTATTGTGTCAATGCATCTCATTTAAGGTCTTCTTCTTTTTCACTGACCTACTACTTTACCAAGCCTGGTGTCCTCCAGGGACTGATTCCTCCTGATAACATGTTCAAAGTATGTGAGACATAGTCTTGCCATCCTTGCTTCTAAGGAGCATTCTGGATGTAGTTCTTCCAAGACAGATTAGTTTGTTCTTTTGGCAGTCCATAGTATATTCAATATTCTTCACCAACACCATAATTTAAAGGCATCAATTCTTCTTTGGTCTTCCTTATTCATTGTCTATCTTTCACATGCACATGAGGTGATTGAAAACACCATGACTTGGGTCAGACACAACTTATTATATATATATAATAGCCATTATTGTATATATATGGAGCTCTGGTGGCATACTGTTTTAGAGCTTGGCTGTTAACCAACAGGTAGGCAGTTAGAATCCACCAGCTGCTCCTTGGAAACCCAATGGGGCAGTTCTACTCTGCCCTATAGGGTCACTATGAGTCAGAGTGTACTTGATGGCAATGGGTTTGGTATATGCTGCTTTTGCTTCTCTAGAGAATCCAGCCTTAGATACCATTCAACCGCCCTATGTCTTCCATGGTTTCTGCTCAGAAATATGCTGTTAATCTTTCTGAGAATCTCCTGTATTTGGTGAGTCACTTCTCTTTTGCTGCTTTTAAGATTTTCTCTTTGTCTTTAGTTTTCAACAATTTGATTATAATGTTTCTCAGTGTGAATGTCTTTGTATTTATCCTTTTTGGAGTTAGTTGAGCTTCTTGGATATGTATATTTTATGTCTACTATCAAATTTGGGAAGATTCAGCCATTATTTCTTCAAGTATTCTTATTGATCTTTTATTTCTCTGTTTTCCTCTTGAGACTCCCATTATATATATGTTGGTATACTTGATGGTGTACCAAGGGTCTCTTAGACTCTATTTATTTATTTATTTTTTCTCTCTGTTCTTCCGACGGGATAATATCAGTCGACTTGTCTTCCAGTTCTCTGATTCCTTCTTCTACCTTCTCAAATTTATTGTAGAAATCCTCTTGTGAAATTTTCATTTGAGGTATACTTTTCAATTCTAGAATTTGTTTGATTCTTTTTAACAATTTATATCTTATTTCCTGTGTGTTAAGACATTCTTCTCCTAATTTCCTTTACCTCTTTCTCTACAGTTTCCTTTAGATCCATGAAAACATTTAAGAAAGTTGAAAGAATTTATCTAGTAAGTCCATTGTTTGTGCTCATTTAAGAACACTTTCTGTCATTTTCTATTGTAAATGGGCCATACTTTCTTCACTGTTGTTGTTGCTTCTTTGAATGTTTTCCAGTTTTTATTTAAAACTAGACATTTTGAATAGTATAATGTAATAACTTTGTAAACAAGATTTTTTTATCTCCTCAGGGTTTGTTGTTGTTGTTCATTGGTCTGGGTTGTTGTTGTTTATTGACTTTTCAACTATTTTTTGTAATGATTATATTCTTTGTCATATGTGGATTTCTAAAGTTTCTATTCCTTCAGTATGTGATCAGATAGAGTTTTTTTTTAATTGTACTTTAGATGAAGGTTTACAGAGCAAACTATTTTCTCATTAAACAATTCATACTTTTTTATGTGACATTTGTTGCCAACCCACAACATGTCAACACTGCCCCCTTCTTGACCTTGGGTTCCCCATTACCAACTCTCCTATCCCCTCCTGTCTTCTCATGATTGCCCATAGGCTCGTGTGCCCATTTAGTCTCATTTCGTTTTACGGGCTTGTCTAATCTCTGGCTGAAGGGTGAACGTCAGGAGTGATTTCATCCCTGAGCTATGATGGTGTCTGGGGGCCACATTCTCAGGGTTTCTCCAGTCTGTGTC
Organism: Dugong dugon; assembly: GCA_030035585.1. Lineage (NCBI taxonomy): Eukaryota > Metazoa > Chordata > Mammalia > Sirenia > Dugongidae > Dugong > Dugong dugon. Next base: position 66,761,355 of record CM057466.1, read on the forward strand.
AGACCAGTAGATCTGGTCTATTTTTTTTTTTTTTTTTTTTTTTGTGAGTTAGAATTTTGTTCTAAATTTCTCTCCAGCTTTGTCTGGGACCCTCTATTGTGATCCCTGCCAGAGCAATCAATGGTGGTAACCAGGCACCATCTAGTTGTGCTGGAATCAGTCTGGCGAAGGTTGTGGTACTTGTGGTCCATTGGTCCTTTGGACTAATCTTTCCCTTGTGTCTTTGGTTTTCTTCATTCTCCCTTGCTTTAGATGTGGTGATACCAGTGGAGTCTCTTAGATGGCTGCTTACAAGCTTTTAAGACCCCACATGCTACCTACCAAAGTAGGATGTAGAACATTTTCTTTATATACTATGTTATGCCAATTGAGCTAGATGCTCCCTGAGACCATGATCCCCACAACCCTCAGCCCAGTAGTTTGATCCCTCAGGGAGTTTGGATGTGTCTGTGGAGCTTCCATGACCTCGTCTTGGACAATCTGTGCTGGCTTCTCCAGTACTGTGTACTGTCCTACCCTTCACCAAAGTTACCACTTATTTATTGTCAACTTAGTGTTTTTCCCTCTCCCCTTCCCTCTCTCTCAACCATCAAAGATTGTTTCTTTTTGGGTGTAAACCTTTTCATGAGTTTTTATAATAGTGGTCTTATACAATATTTGTCTTTTTGTGATTGACATTTCACTCAGCATAATGCCCTCCAGATTCATCCATGTTGTGACAAGCTTTGCAGATTCATCGTTGTTATTTATCGTTGCATAGTATTCCATTGTGTGTATGTACCATAGTGTGTTTATTCATTCATCTGTTGATGGGAACCTATGTTGTTTCCATCTTTTTGTTACTGTGAACAATTCTGCAATGAACATGGGTGTGTATATGTCTATTCATGTGACTGCTCTTATTTCTCTAGGATATAATCCTAGGAGTGAGACTGCTAGATCATATGGTATTTCTATTTCTAGCTTTTTAAGGAAGTGCCATATCGTTTTCCAAAATTGTTGTATTATTTTGCATTTCCATCAACAGTGCATAAGAGTTCCAAACTCCCTGCAGCTTCTCCAATATTTGTTATTTTCTGTTTTTTATTTGTGCTGGTAGTGTTGGGGTGAGATGATATCTCATTGTGGTTTTGACTTGTATTTCTCTAATGGCTAGTGATCATAGTTATTTCCTCATGTATATGTTAGCCACTTGAATGTCTTCTTTGATGAAGTGTTTGTTCATATCCTTTGCCCATTTTTTAATTGGATTGTCTTTTTGTTGTAGAGCTGTTGGATTTTCCTGTAGATTTTAGAGATTAGACCTTTGTCAGATTTCTCATAGCCAAAATTTATTTCGCCAGTCTATAGGTTCTCTTTTTACTCTTTTGGTGAAGTCTTTCGATGACCATAGTGTTTAATTTTCAGAAGATTCCCATTAACTTTATCTTCTGGTGTTTGTATATTTTTAGTTATGGTTTGTATCCTGTTAATGCCATGTATTAGAGCCTCTAGTGTTGACCCTATTTTTTCTTCTATGACCTTTATAGTATTTGGTTTTATATTTAGGTCTTTAATCCATTTTGAATTAAGTTTGTTTGTGGTGTGAGGTATGGGTCCTGTTTCATTTTTTTGTAGATGGACATCCAGTTTTTCCAGCACCATTTGTTAAAAAAAGACTGTCTTTTCCCCATTTGACGGACTTTGGGTCTTTGTCAAAGGTCAGGTGACCATAGGTGGATGGATTTACTTCTGGGTTCTCAATTGTGTTCCATTGATCAATGTGTCTGTCGTTGTACCAGAACTAGGCTGTGTTCAGCTAGACTTTTGACAGAGATTTCCTTGAATACCTGGGGCCAGAAGAATGAGAAGAAGTAGAAGAAGGAGAAGAGGAAGGAAAAGAGGTGAAAAAGACAGGATACTCTCTCAGCCTTTGCAGATTGGCTTTGTGTTGCTGTGCTCTATCTGTGACGGGCCAAGCTATTTGCATTTCTGCCTTGCCTTCACTTTCAGCTTTGCTGAGTATAAACATCAGACATAGGTGACATTTTAGGTCTTCTTAAACAGTTGTATATCTCGCCTGGATATTCTTGTAGCTTTCTAAATTCTCAGTATTCATGGGAGATTTTCAATGTCATACTTCCCCAAAGAATCTCTCTCCTCAGTTTTCCTCCTTGGCTTTTGTGTTTCTATTACTGCTTCAGTCGTAATCTTTTGTCCTAGAAGACCAGGGGTTCATGATTTTCAGTATTTTCAGTGAATGTCCTCTGCATAGCCACTTTTCTGCCCAGAGAGAGTTTTGAGTTAAACAAAGCAAAGGCGAGCACCTTGTGCCAGTCCTTCATGTAGCTCCTAGCCAGAGCACAATAGACAATTACTAATTCTGTAAAAACAAGGTATGACTAGCTCTCTGTGGAACCAGGGAATGCAGGCTGCCATTTTAAAAACTGTCAGCAAATCAGGAAGGAGGGTGAGACAGGGGTAAGTAAAAATGCTAAAAAACTTCCTTACCATTTTAAAGCTGTCTTTTTTTCTTTTTTTTTTTGAATTAGCATTCACTTAGTTGTTGTAAAACTTAGACTATTTTCCAGAGATCTGACAGTTGATTCTGACAAGTTTTGCTCAATTGTTGGTGTTTCTATGGAGGGACAGATTCTTGAGGCTATGTACTCCACCATTTTTGTTGACATCACTCCTTAAACTAATTTTTAGTAGAACAATTGCCTATTATCATGAAAATCACAATTATGTAAAGCATATTTTTTGTAGCAGTTAATCCAATGGAGAGATAATGATATTAAATTGCTTACCTCTGAGTACTGGAAGACAAATTTCCAACAAAAAAACCTTACACTAGGTTTTTAATCAGCCCTTACTTCAGCAATTAAATTACATCAGATCTTCTAAAACAAGCATAAATCTGTCAGATATACAACCATTGCTTAGTTTAGAATGTGAATAATTGACAACTTTAATTAGGAGAAATTGTACTTACATTCAAAAAGCATAGCTTCCCATTACTTGATTTATATTTGTCAATTTTTGCCGATACAAGAAAAGCAAAAACATAACAGCAATGCTGATGAAAAGGAAATTTTATTATTGACATCTATTTTTTATTATTTCATAAAGTCTAACACATGAAATAATTAGTAACTCAATTTCACTGTTTTGAAACCTGTAAATTTTTAAATAAATTTACGGATTTTCCTGGGGACAATTACTGGGGATACCTTACTTTTAAAGGCACGTATATATTTTTCTCTTTAAATTTGGTCACAGAGCATAATTATGACTACAACTCAACTTTAATATTCAAGTTTTTCCAACTATTTTATTTCATTTTGGAGAACTAACAATTAATTTGAAACCTATTTTAAAACCATTTAGTATTATGATTTACTATTAATACATGCATAAACCTATGTAAAACAAAAATAACTTTAAAAAAATCTATAGTAGTGGGAGGCGGGGCAAGATGGCACTCTAGGCAGAAGCACCACGCCGTCCCTCCACAGCAAAGATCCGAAAAACTAAGCCTAACAGAGAATCAACAATCCTGAAACCCTAGAACACCAAATGAAGAGATAAAGAACTCAGCCAAACACCAAACAGAGTAAGAATACTAAAAGAGAACGGAGAGCGAGGAGAGACTCATGCAGAGATTCCTTACCAGTTAACGCAGCGCGGATCCACCGTCTTGGATTCCTATCGGAGACCAGCGAACGGGAGAGCAGCCTTGCAGAGCATCCGGTGGGAGACAGAACGACCGGTAAACTGCAATGCGCGCTTTCCCACCCCCCACCCCTCTCCGCCTCGGCTGGGGCTCCCCTGCTTTCCGTGGCCAGGGTCCCTGGGCTGGGCGGCGCCGGTGCTTGGATTCCGCGCGCCCAGGGTGGCGGCTTTCTGAGAGTTGTTTGCTGGCCGCTGGCGAAACTTTTTCTGCCGCCTTCCCCTCCTTTTACCTGGGAGCCTTGTTCCGAGTGCCGTCTTTGCTCTCTCCTGCAGGGCTGTGGGGCTGGTTCGGGCGTGTGGCTGCTTCCGGGTCTGGGCTGCCGCTCTGGTGGGATCCCCAGGCCTTTGTTCGTTAGCCCCACTGCTTTCCGTGGCCGGGGTCCCTGGGCTGGGCGCAGGTGCTTGGATTCCGTGCACCTGGGCTGGCGGCTTTTTGAGAGCCGTTTGCTGGCCATTAGCGAGGCTTTTTCTGCCGCCTCCCCCTCCTTTTGCCTGGGTGCCTGGTTCCGAGTGCCGTCTTTGCTCTCTTCTGCGGAGCTGTGGGGCTGGTTCGGGCGTGTGGCTGCTTCCAGGTCTGGGCTGCCGCGCTGGTGGGATCCCGGGGCCTTTGTTCGTTTGCCCCTCTGCTTTCCGTGGCCGGGGTCCCTGGGCTGGGGGGCGCCGGTGCTTGGATTCGGCGCGCCCAGGCTGGCGGCTTTCTGGGAGCCGTTTGTTGGCAGCTGGCGAAACTTTTTCTGCCGCCTCCCCCTCCTTTTGCCTGGGTGCCTGGTTCCAGGTGCCGTCTTTGCTCTCTCCTGCGGGGCTGTGGGACTGCGTTCGGGCGTGTGGCTGCTTCAGGTCTGGGCTGCCGCGCTGGTGAGATCCCAGGGCCTTTGTTCATTTGCCCCTCTGATTCCTGTGGCCACGGTCTCTTAACCCCGAGACTGCCGGCTTCTTGGAATTTGCGCCCCTGAGTGGGGGCTCTCTGGGTCCCATTTGTTGGCACTGACTGCTGCTGTTGCTTTTTTTTTTTTTTAATTTTCTTTTTCTTTTCTTTTTTTATTAGTTTTCTCATCTTTTCCCTCTTTTTCCCTTTTGTCTTTCTTCATTGCTTAATTTCTCGTCTCTCTATCTCTTCCTTATCTTTCTGATCCCTGAATACCAGGCGATGTATGCCTCTGTACCTTCTGGCCAGGCTGTGCTGTGAAAACTGAGACCAACTCCCCCAGACCTCATAGCTGCATCGGTGGGATCCCTGGGAACTTTGCAGTTCTTTAACTTTTCTGATTTTTATTTGTTCATTCTTTCCTTTTCTTTCTCTTCCCCCTTCTGGTTTCCTCCATCCCATAGTCTCTCATCTGTACATTCCAACGACAAGCTCCCCTAGCATTCTTTTATGTTTGTATGCTTTTTGCTCCTCCTCCTCTCTCCTCTTTCCCATATCCAGCTTAGCTTCACACATAACCATCTTCCCGCTGCACCCTACATACCTGCACCGTGCACTAGACATCACACCTCCAAGCAGTGCAGGCACTCCCTGTTGGAACCTGCCCAGCCCTGACTACCGACCATCCTGGTGGCTGCGGTGAGTGCCAAAAGCAACCCGTCCCAGTGGCTCCTCCTCAGCTAGATCTGCCCAGCTGTACCACAAGGACGAAACAAACAAAAAAAAAAACTACAATCAATAAACGAGAGAAATATCTACTGAATGCCCTGAAAACAGCAAACAATATCAAAACATTTACAAAAACAAGACAAGATGGCTCCAATAGGCGTCCAAATTAAAACACCAGATAACTCTCCTGTGGAAGAAAATGCACTAGAAGTACCTGATAGGGAACTCAAATCACTAATACTCAGAATTTTCCAAGAACTGAGGGAAAAAGCTGATAAACATGAGGAAAAAATAGACAAACTCATGGAAAATACAGACAAAAAATTGGAAGAATTCAGGAAGATGATGCAGGAACAAAATGCCAAAATAAATTCACAACTCGAAATTATACAAAAACAACAATTAGAAATCCAAAAGATAAACAACAAGATTTCAGAAATGGACGGTGTCATAAAAGGGCTGAGAAGTAGATTTGAAACCATGGAAGACAGGATCAGTGCAACTGAAGACAAACACTTGGATAAAACTTTTTTTCAGGAAAACTCAGAAAAAAGAACAAAGAAAAATGAAGAGACCCTGAGAGTTATGTGGGACACAATTAAAAGCAAAAAATTACAGGTGATTGGCATACCAGAACAGGGGGAGAAAACAGAAAACACAGAGAGGATCATTGACGAACTGCTGACAGAAAACTTTCCCAATATCATGAAAAATGAAAAGCTGGCCATCCAAGAAGCTCAACGAACCCCATATAGAAGAGACCCCAAAAGAAAATCACCAAGACATATCATATTCACACTCGCCAAAACTAAAGACAAACAATCCTCAGAGCAGCTCGTGAAAAACAAGAAGTCACATACAGAGGAGAAACAATAAGACTAAGCTCAGATTATTCAGCAGAAACCATGCAGGCAAGAAGGCAATGGGATGACATATATAAAATCTTGAAAGAAAAAAATTGTCAGCCAAGAATAATATATCCTGCAAAACTCTCATTCAAATTTGATGGTGAAATTAGGTCATTTCCAGATAAACAGAAACTAAAGGAATATGCAAAAGTCAAACCAAACTTACAAGAATTATTAAAGGGAGTTCTTCGATCTGAGGACAAACAGCTTCAGCCCTCAGGCAGGACTTAGGACCTAGGACTCAGGTTCACATGAACCAGATACCACCCTAGGAACTGAACTACAGAGGACTTTCAAAAAACAAAAGAAATACAGCAGTGAATCACGGAAATCAATCAAAGGATGACAACAACGTCAAAACAATGAAAGAGGGAACAAACAGCATAGGTATAGAACCTTCTAAAGGAGAGGAAGGCAAGGCAATACCAAGTAAGGGTAGACTGCTTAAAACTTATAAAGATAAGGGTAAAATTCATGGTAACCACAAAAAAAGTTAACAAACCAACTCATAAAAATAAAGACGAAAAACATAAAGTCTCAACAAAAACAAAACCTACAAAAACAAAAGAAATGAAGACAAAATCCACAATCAAAAGTAACTCAGCACAAGAGAGTAAGAAGAACAAAGAAAACTTCAGCATCACAAAAAAAAAGCACTACAAAATGACAGCAACAAACTTCCATCTATCAATAATTACACTGAACGTAAATGGACTCAATGCACCCATAAAGAGACGGAGAGTGGCAGAATGGATAAGAAAACAGGATCCATCAATTTGCTGTCTAAAAGAGACACACCTTAGAAACAAAGATGTGAATTTATTAAAAATCAAAGGTTGGAAAAAAATATATCAAGCTAACAAGTATCAAAAAAGAGCAGGAGTGGCAATTCTAATCTCAGATAAAATAGACTTTAAAACAAAATCTACCATAAAAGACAAAGAAGGACACTATATAATGATTAAGGGGATGATCCATCATGAAGACATAACCATAATAAATATCTATGCACCCAATGACAGGGCTCCAAAATACATAAAAAAAACTCTAACAGCACTGAAAAGAGAAATTGACAGTTCCACAATAATAGTAGACTTCAACACACCACTCTCAGTAAAGGAAAGAACAACTAAAAAGAAACTCAGCAAAGATACAGAAGACCTAAAGGACACAATCAGCCAACTGGACCCCATAGACATATATAGAATAATCCATCCAACCGCTGCAAAGTACACATTCTATTCCAATGCACATGGAACGTTCTCCAGAATAGACCACATCTTAGGCCCCAGAGCAATCCTCAACAAGATCAAAAATGCTGAGATAATTCACTGTATTTTCTCTGACCACAATGCCATCAAGGTAGAAATTAACACTAGAAAGAGCAAGGAAAAAAAATCAAACACATTGAAACTGAATAATAATCTGCTTACACATCAATGGGTAATAGAAGAAATCAGAGATGGAATTAAAAAATGCCTAGAATCAAACGAAAATGAAAACACATCATACCAAAACCTTTGGGACACAGCAAAGGCAGTCCTCAGAGGACAATTGATAGCAATAGATGCACATATCAAAAAAGAAGAAAAGGACAAAATCAAAACATTAATTACAGAACTCAAACAAATACAAAGAGAACAACAAAAAAAGCCTACAACCACAAGAAGAAAGGAAATAGTAAAGATCAGAGCAGAAATAAATGAAATAGAGAACAGAAAAACAATAGAAAGAATTAACAAAACCAGAAGTTGGTTCTTTGAAAGAATCAGCAAAATCGACAAACCACTGGCCGGACTGACAAAAGAAAAACAGCAGAGGGCACAAATAACCCAAATAAGAAATGAAATGGGGGACATTACAACAGACCCAACCGAAATAAAAAGGATTATAACAGAATATTATGAAAAACTATATTCCAACAAATTTGAAAACCTAGAGGAAATGGATAAATTTCTAGAAACATACAGCCTACCCAAACTACAACAAAGTGATATTGAAAATCTGAACAGACCCATAACAAGAGAAGAGATTGAAAAGGTAATAAAAAAAAACTCCCAACCAAAAAAAGCCCTGGCCCAGATGGTTTCACTGGAGAATTCTACAAAACATTTACAGAAGAGCTCGTACCAGTTCTACTCAAGCTGTTTCAGAGCATAGAAGAGGAAGCAACACTTCCAAGTTCATTCTATGAAGCCAGCATAACGCTGATACCAAAACCAGGCAAAGACATCACAAAAAAAGAAAATTACAGACCAATATCTCTCATGAATATAGATGCAAAAATTCTGAACAAAATTCTAGCCAATAGAATTCAGTATCATATCAAAAAAATAATACACTACGACCAAGTAGGATTCATACCAGGTATGCAAGGATGGTTTAACATTAGAAAATCCATCAACGTAATCCACCACATAAATAAAAGGAAAGAAAAAAATCACAAGATCATCTCAATTGACGCAGAAAAGGCATTTGACAAAGTCCAACACCCATTCCTGATAAAAGCTCTCAATCAAATAGGTATAGAAGGGAAATTTCTCAACATAATAAAGGGCATCTATGCAAAACCAACAGCCAACATCATTCTTAATGGAGAGAGGCTGAAAACATTCCCCTTGAAAACAGGAACAAGACAAGAATGCCCTTTATCACCACTCCTATTTAACATCGTGCTGGAAGTTCTAGCTAGAGCAGTAAGGCAAGAGAAAGAAAGAAAGGGCATCCAAATTGGTAATGAAGAAGTTAAACTCTCCCTGTTTGCAGATGATATGATACTATACAAAGAAAACCCTAAAGACTCCACGAGAAATCTACTGGAACTAATAGAAAGATTCAGCAGAGTAGGAGGATACAAGATAAACATTCAAAAATCAGTTGGATTCCTATACACCAGTAAAGAGAACGATGGAAAGGAGATCAGGAAATCAATACCATTTTCAATAACCCGTAAAAAGATAAAATATTTAGGAATAAATCTGACCAGGAATGTAAAAGACCTATACAAATAAAACTACAACACACTGCTGCATGAAACCCAAAGGGATCTACATAAATGGAAAAACATACCATGCTCATGGATAGGCAGACTCAACATGGTGAAAATGGCAATTCTACCTAAAGCAATCTACAAATACAATGCAATCCCGATACAAATACCAACAACATTCTTCAAAGAGGTGGAGAAACTAATTATTAACTTTATATGGAAAAGGAAGAAACCCTGAATAAGTAAAGCACTACTGAAGAAGAAGAATAAAGTTGGAGGACTCACACTACCTGACCTGAGAACCTACTATACAGCTACAGTACTCAAAACAGCCTGGTACTGGTACAACAACAGAGACATTGACCAATGGAACAGAATTGAGAACCCAGATGTAAATCCATCCACCTACGGTCACCTGATCTTTGACAAGGGCCCAAATACATCAAATGGTGAAAAAACAGTCTTTTTAACAAATGGTGCTGGCAAAACTGGATATCCATTTGTAGAAAAATGAAACAGGACTCATACCTCACACCATATACAAAAACTACTTCAAAATGGATCAAAGACCTGAATATAAAGCCTCAAACTACAAAATTCATAGAAGAAAAAATAGGACCAACACTTCAGGCCTTAATACATGGCATTAACATGATACAAACCATAAACATCAACACAAAAAACCCAACAGATAAACTAGATAACTGGGATCTTCTAAAAATCAAACATCTATGCTCTTCAAAAGATTTCACCAAAAGAGTCAAAAGAGAGCCTACAGACTGGGAAAAAATTTTTGGACAGTACAAGTCAGACAAAGGTCTAATCTCCATAATCTACAAGAAAATCCAACACCTCTACAACAAAAAGACAAACAATCCTATCAAAAAATGGGCAAAGGAAATGAACAGACTTCACCAAGGAAGACATTCAAATGGCCAACAGACACATAAGGAAATTCTCGCGATCACTAGTCATTAGAGAAATGCAAATTAAAACCACAATGAGATACCATCTCACCCCGGCATTACTGGCACGAATCAAAAATACTGGAAATAACAAATGTTGGAGGGGCTGCGGGGAGATGGGAACTCTTATACACTGTTGGTGGGAATGCAAAATGATACAACCATTTTGGAAAATGATATGGCGTTTCCTCAGAAAGCTAGAAATAGACATACGATTCGATCCAGCAATCCCACTCCTTGGAATATATCCTAGAGAAATAAGAGTCCTCACTCGAATAGACATATGCACACCTATGTTCATGGCAGCATTGTTCACAATAGCAAAACGATGGAAACAACCTTGATGTCCATCAACAAATGAATGGATACACAAACTATGGTACATACACACAATGGAGTACTATGCAACGAGAAAGAACAACAATGAATCTGTGAACCATCTCATAACATGGATGAAACTGGAGGACATTATGCTGAGTGAAATAAGTCAATCACAAAAGGACAAATATTGTATGAGACCTCTATTGTAAAAACCCATGAAAAAATTCACATGCAAAATGTAACAATCCTTCTTGGTTACCAGGGATGGGAGGGGAGGGGGGGAATACTAAATAGGTAATAGATAAGTGGTAACTTGGGTGAGAGGTGAGATAGTACACAGTACAGGGGAAACTAACACAACCTGCACAAGGAAAAGCCATGGAGGCCCTATAGACACATCCAAACCCCTCGAGGGACTGAGTTGTTGGACGGAGGGCTCTGGGGACCATGGTCTCGGGGAACATCTAGCTCAACTGGCATGACACTACTTATAAAGATAATGCTCTACATTCTACCTTGGTGAGTAGTGTCTGGGGTCTTAAAAGCCTATGAGCGGCCATCTAAGATACTCCAGTGGTCTCATCCCTTCAGGAGCAAGGGAGAATGAAGAGAACAGGATTCAACGAAAAGATTAGTCCAAAGGACTAATTGTCCACAGCTACCAGGGCCTCCACCGGACTGAGTCCAGTACAGCTAGATGGTGCCCGGCTACCACCACTGACTGCTCTGACCAGGATCACAACAGAGGGTTCTGGATAGAGCCTGAGAAGGATGTAGAGCATAATTTTAACTCCCCCCCCCCCAAAAAAAAGACCAGATTTACTGGCCTAAAGAATACTAGAGAAACCTCAAGAGTGTGGCCCCCAGACACCCTTTCAGCTCAGAGGTGAAGTTACCTTCGAGGTTCGATGTTAAGCCTGGGAGTGGACAGCCCAGCAAAACTAAATGGGACTAACAAGGTACAGGAGTCTGGTGACAAGGGCCAGAAGGCAGAGGGGGAGTAGGAAACTGATGATAAGGAACACAAATTGAATAAGGACGCTGTCGATGTATTGTGAGATTGTTGACCACTGCTATAGGGCAACATTTGTAGTAACTATTAAATGGGAGGCTGTTTTGTCCTGTAAGCCTTCATCTTGGGTGAGAATGGCAGCACAATTGGAAGATCATAGTCAATATCACTTAAATGTGTAAGTAAAAAGTTTTGAAATGGTGTTATGTTAAAATAAAATAAAATAAAAAAACCAAATGAGACTAAAGAGGTACAGTAGTCCAGTGACAAGGGCCAGAAGACAGAAGGGGACAAGGAAGTCCCCTGGTGATAGGGAACACAAGGTGGAGTAAGGATATTCTTGATGTGCTGTGAGATTGTTAACCATTGTCATAGGGCAACATGTGTAGTAACTGTTAAATGAAAAACTATTTTGTTCTGTAAGCCTTCATCTTAAGTGAGAATAACAGCACAGTTGGAAGAGCGTAGTCAAAATCACTGAACTGTGAATGTAGAAATTTTTGAAATGGTGTATCTTTGGCTATCTGTATTTTCATCAAAAAAAAAAAAAAAAGGTTGAGAATTTAGAGGCTTAATATGTTGTGGGGTTGTTAACCAATGTCATAGAACAACATGTGTACTACTATTCCATGAGAAACTATTTGCTCTGTAAGCTTTCACCTGAAGTACAATAAAATATAAAAAAAAAAAATCTATAGTAGTGAATACTTATTGTTTTCTTATGTAAGTTTTGCCTTTCAACTGAACAGTTTTAAAATTCAGGTCACTTTTTTTTTTTTTTTAAGAAGAGAACAATATAAGAATAAATTTTATTGAAAACATGTTTGGCATAACATAATATACCTTATAATTTGGGGAAATTTTTTAAAAAAGAGGAAAGCCCAGAAGTTCTAATTCTGTAATCTATGACTTGATTTAAAAAGTATATCTGCACTAAGGGACCACAGCTACCAAGGCCTCCACCAGTCTGAGTCCAGTACCGCTAGATGGTGCCCGGCTACCACCACTCACTGCTCTGACCAGGATCACAACAGAGGGTTCTGGACAGAGCTGGAGAAGGATGTAGAACTTAATTCTAACTCACAAAAAAAAGACCAGATTTACTGGCTTAAAGGAGACTGGAGAAATCCCAGGAGTATGGCCCCTGGACACCCTTTTAGCTCAGTGGTGAAGTCATTTCCAAGGTTCACCATTCAGCCGGAGAGTAGACAGCCCCATAAAACCAAATGGGACTAAAGAGGCACAGCAGTCCAGGGACAAGGTCCAGAAGGCAGAAGGGGACAGGAAAGCTGGTGATAGGGAACCCAAGGTTGAGTAAGGCTAGTGTTGATGTATTATGGGGTTGTTAACCATTGTCATAGGGCAACATGTGTACTAATTGTTAAATGAGAAACTATTTTGTTCTGTAAGCCTTCATCTAAAGTGAGAATAGCAGCACAATTAGAAGAGCATAGTCGATGTCACTGAACTGTGCATGTAGAAATTTTTGAGATGGTGTATCTTTGGCTATCTATACTTTCACCAAGAAAAAAAAGGTCAAGAAGGGAGAGGGTTGACATGTTGTGGGGTTGTTAACCAATGTCATAAAACAATATGTGTGCTACTGTTTCATGAGAAACTATTTGTTATGTAAGCCTTTACCTGGAGTACAATTTAAAACAAAAAAGGGAAAAAAAAGTATATCTGCAAATGCAAAGATTCGAATTACTCAAATGTCCCTGAGTGTATGTGCATGTGTGTGTGCGTGTATAGTTTTTAGCATAAATTCTTATGACTAAGCATTCTATATTGAGTCATGCATGTCTCATGGTCTGTTTTAGCAAATTATACTGATGCTATAAATCTGATAAGTCATGTTTTAGAACTACATTAAATATAAAAATTAATTACGTAAAATCAAATGCCTTTGTAGCTTAAAAAATAATTTCATGTACTAGTCTATTTGTGATAAGTCAATAAAAGACCAGTAAAGTGGTTCAATTACAGAAGAAATTCAGACTAAGTAGCACTCATTATAACATATAAATTCCAATGTGACCACTTAACGAATACGACTCTGAAAAATGTTAATACTTATAATAAAAATCTAGGTTCAATCAAAAGTTTTCTTTCAGGCCTTTTAAACATTTCCTTGCTCTTAATTCCTTCCTGCATCTCTGACTTTCTAAATCTGGTCATTATACTTTTGCCTGAAGAAAGATTTTTAGTACCTCGTTGGTATCATTCTTGTGTCAAATTCTGTTACGTTTTAGTTTTTGAAAATAACTGTAGTTCATCTTCATTTTAAAATTGTATTTTCTAAAGTATATTGTACTAAATTGATAATATTTTTTCTTCAGGACTTTAAACTCAATGGTCTCTGGTTTAGATACTTTTCTTGGAAAGTTAGATAATCTATCCATTGCTCCTTTATCCACTTGTATTTAAGACATTTTCTTTGTCTCTCATTTTTCATAAGTTTTACTATGATGTGCTTAGTGTGTACTATTCTTTATTCATAATGCTTGAGTATTTGAATCAGTGATTCGGTTCTTTCATCAGTCTTGTAAAATTATTAGCCATTACCTAAAAATGTTACTTCTGCCCTATTTTTTTCCTATTATTCCCCTTTGGGAATTCAGTCACATGTATGATAGAGCTTCTTGTTGTATATTCCATGTTTCTTGCCCTCTCACCCCTGAATATTTTCCATCCCTTTGCTACTCCATACTTCATTCTGAATTACTTATGTCTACCCTATCTTCTAGTTCACTAACTTTCTTTTTACCTGTGTCTAATCTGCTAAAACTATCCATTGAAATCTTAATTTATGTTATTAACAATTTTTAATTTAGAATATCTTTATAAATATACTATGTCCTATTTGATTAATATTTTTGTGTAAAAATTCATAATCTTGCCTTTCATCATCTTGGACATAATACATAAGTATTGTTATTTTAACCTGTGTCTAATCATTCCAATATCTGGAGCTTTTCAGACATGTTTCTATTATGTCTGATTATTCTCATTCACAATGTATTTTCTCATGAGGTGCCTAGTTAGTTTTTCTTGTGTGAAAGATAATGTGTCTTAAAAATTGTTTGTAGAAATAATTTGAAGGCTTGAATGATTTTAATAAGCTTTTCTCAGGTGCTTGTCTCCCTTAATATTCTAAGATCATTTTATTTTCAATTTAAATCATGTAAATTATTTAATATCTATTTCATTATTGCTCCCCAATTTCTTTTATGTTATGTTTGGTTCTATATTGTTAGAGTCACAGCTAAAATAGAATAAAAAATAAACAAAAAACCCCACAAACTTTTCCGTCTCCATACTGAATTCTAATTGTTTGTTGACTATTTGGAATACTATTTAGCTTTTACAATGGCAAATTATCAAATCTATGTTTCTACAGCTAACACAAATATGTTTAATTTAAAAGTATGTGTTGAACAAAGAAATATTTCTATAACATTTAGTTAGGCAGAGTATCAATTTGATTATTGTAATATCAATTAATCATTATATTGTAAATCAATTAATCATTATAATTCATAATGTTTTAGAATTTAGTTGATTTCTTAATACATTATTAAATTAATAGACTCTTTTAATTATAAATAAAAGCTCAGAATCATACAAAAGTCATAATAGTGAGTAGTGAGTTTTCAGGATTTTTAAATAATCTGAGAGTTCAAGTGATGTTATTAAATTTGAATAGTTTTTACAAGATGCCAACCCTCTCTCCTCCATCATCTAAAGTGGAAGGCAGTGGACCAAAGGAAATAGTACAAGATTTATGACCGACTGGTGAATATATTATGATGAATCATTGCCATACACTTTAAAAGAAGTCTTAAGGTGAAACCATGTGAAAGGCAATTTGTACTGCATACTGGGTTGAATAGTGTTCCCCAAAATTCATGTCCATGTGAAACCTCAGAATGTGACCTTGGTGTCTTTGCATATGTAATTAGTTAAGATGAAGTCATATATGATTATAGTGGGCCCTAAATCTAATGTGACAGGTGTCTATATGAAGAGGAAAGAATATAGAGACGTGCATACAAACAAAACAGAACACCATGGGAAGAGGGAGGGTGAGATTGTAGTTATGCTGCCACAAACCAAGAATGCTAAGGATTGCCAGCAACCACCAAAAGCTATGTGGCGTGGAAGGATTCTTCCCTATAGCCTTTGGAGAGAGCATGGCCCTCCTGACACACTGATTTTATCTTTCTAGTCTCCAGAACTGTGAGTGAAACAATTCTATTGCTTTAAGCCACCCATTTTGTGATTTGTTGTGGCAGATCTAGGAAACATACACACTGCTTACAATATCTGTTCCTTCTCAATTTCATCTCCTCCCATTATACATCCTTTATTCTCTCACCTATCCCTCCCGTTTTAGAGGAAATTGTCCTGCAAAAGGTTAATCCATTGAACTGCACTCAGTATCTCTTAAGTAGTGGTTTTGAAACCTGACTATGTAGGTAAATCACACGGAGAACTCAAAAAAATTTTTCAATGCCCAGGTTTTACTCTAGACCAGTTAAACCATAACTATGTGGAACAGACCCAGACATGAGTAAAATTTTTAAAGCTCTCCAGGTAATTTCAATGTAGAATCTATTGCCGTTGATTCTGACTCATAGCAACCCCGTAGGACAGGGTAGAACTGCCCCCATAGGGTTTCCAAAGCTGTAAATCTTTACGGAGGCAAACTGCCACTTCTTTCTCTGCAGAGACGCTGGTGGGTTTGAACTGCAGAACTTCTGGTTAGCATCCAACCGCTTTAAAAACTGCATCACCAAGGCTCCTTTTTCAATGTATAGCCAAGATTAAAATCCACTGTCATAAAGCAATACTTCACAAAAATACTATGCAGAACTTGGTAAACTGCAGATTCTCAACTGCATCTCCAGATATTCTGTATCTGAAGGGTGGGATGAGGCATAGGAATCTAATTTTTTTAAAATAATAAATCCCAAATGATTTCAATGCAGGTGTTATGTAGACCACAATTTGAGAAACACTGCCACTTGGGGATTTTACTTCTTCTGCATTTCACTTTACCAATTATCTCCTTTTCAATTGAAAAGGACTTTTGATGTCCGTCCAATGGATTTTTCTATGCATATGAATTTGTTCAAGTTTTTACCACATAAGTACAATTCGTCTTGTCTTAGTTTGCTAATGCTGCTGTAACAGAAATACCACAAGTGGGTGGTTTTAAAGAACTGAAATTTATCTCCTAATAGTTCTGGAAGCTAAAAGTCCGTGTTAGGGTCTTGGCTGTGTGGGTTCCTTCTTTGTTGATAGCCCTGGGTGTTCCCTGGTTGCTTGGCTTGTAGGTGATCCTCACATGGCATCTATCTTCCCCTGGGTATGTCTCTGTGTCCATTCTGCTCTTTTATAACTCAGAAGTGATTAGATTTAGAACCCACTCTTCTTGAGTAAGATGGAATTAACATAACAAAGAAAACTCTTTATCCAAACAGGATCATATTTATAAGTATAGAAGCCATGATTTAAATATATTTTTTAGGAGGGACAAAATTCTATTCCTAACATCTCTCTCTTAAGAAAAAATATTTTTTTAAACACAAGTCTTAGTCATATCTCTTCATACTCTCTTCATTCTTCCACTTTGGGCCAGCTTCATTGTGTGTAATCTGTGGAATCACACAGAGCCCTAAGTTCATAAGGAAGCTGCACATGGTTTAGTGCTGTGCTGTCATGGTCTTGAAATTCTTGATAATTTTTTAAACAAGGGTCCCTGTACGTTCATTTTGCACTGGGCCTTGTAACTTATGTGGCTGGTTCTGCTTTCACCGTTAATTCTGCATTATAAAAGGTCTGAATTATCCTATGTCCCACATTAAGCTTGAAATAAACCATAGCCAGAGTCACTTGGTGCACACAGGAGCTTAACAACAAAATGATCCTTAGGTAAACGGGTCACCTAATCCCCTGACATTCTGTAGAGAGGCGTGCTTGGGTCAAGGTACAGATAAACACATCTATAGACTAAGATTCAGTGGGGAGACGCTGCTTACCTTTTTTAGTTTAGTTTATGGAGCAAACTGGAGATCAGTCTCAAAAATAGACATTTTGGACTTAGAGATCATGCATTCAGACCTCAGGTGCCTACAGTATAAAAGTCTGCTAGAAATACCAGCTGTCTAGAAGTGAAGATTTTCATCATCCTCACACCTATGAGGCATGTCTTTCAAGGGGAAAAATGATCTCAGTACTAAAAGAAGTTTCAATCCCTTCAGCTGGGAGTAAGGAAGTATGTCACAGCTATATATATAATATATATATATAATATATTTTTATACCATGTATTATAGACTAAGTTTTTTTTTTAATTTGTAATTTCTGTCTTACGTATTTATCCCAAAAGATAATCCTTAAGTATGATAAGATTGTATCATAATTTCTGGTGTCTTTTTCTGTATTTCCCTTTAGATAGTAAACCACCTGAGGAAACCTTTATTTTGTTCATCATTGATTTCTTAGTGTCTAGCTCAGTGCCTGACCTATGGATTAGTCATCTTCACAATAATCAAAATATTCCCAGATATAATAGTGTATTCAGTTTGGTAAAATTGGCATCAAGCATTTTGCTATTCCTCAAATATACATGTAATTGTGAAAGGAATAAATACTATTGATGTTTATACTATCCCAGCTTTTTCACCGCTTTGCTCCTCTATCACTACCACCAAGAAAAACAGAAATTGTTCTATATTCTAACTTTGATTCCTAAACTTTTGTAATGGAAAATGAGGGCAAAGGGTAGAGGAAAACAAAAATGATGGAAGTACTTGTAGAGATATGCAGACTAACAGAATAAGTTTGAATTAGATGAGAAAACAAACACGAATCGTGCTTCAAGGAAAAGGTGAGAGGGGAAAGAGAAGAGCATATGTAAATAGTGACTGAGAGAATTTTTGTTTGACAGCAAAGTTTTGGGAAGAAGGTGCCATTTGTGTGGAGGATAGTGAACAGATGTGGATACCCTGATGAGGTATTACACCTTTGGGTGTATATTTTGAATCTATTGCCCGTCCTTGCATTATTGCCTGGTGATTATTGAGAAACAGCTCTAAGTCTGCTATTTGGACCATCCTTGGTTGCCATTGGACCATTTTGGTTCTAATTTTGTTACATCATATTTAGGAAGCAGAAAAAATTCTTAAAATTATTAAAGGAATTAATAATTTAATTAATGTCAAATCTTTTAAACTTTTATTTAGACCTGTTTTGAAATGAATTTGCATGTTTTATTTGAAAACTGAGGAACAAACACTCGACTTAAAACTCCTTCCACAGGTGGATATTCTGTGTTGTTTAGTGAAGCAGATCTCTCTCTCTCAAGCAGCTCTCAAAGCTTGGTATTATATTCTGTGGGTATTTAAATTCTAATTGGCGATTATATGAATTTCATTTGAATTTTCATTTTCTTTCCTCTGGCCACACTAAAAGACATTAAAGCTAACCATCCTAAAGTCCCTTTACTCGATTGTTTTATCATACCTTTTAATTTTTCAGGAGATTAAAATAACAAGAGCCCCTTTGAGAGTCCTATATCTAGGTTGGCAGGTGGGTAAATGATTCTCTGGAGTGACATTCTTTCTTACTGATGAAATTCCTTCTATCATCTAAGTTCCTGTTAGATATCTGGCATCATGGTTTCAAATGATGGTTTCTATTATATCTATAGAAGACTCAGAGCATATCCTCTACAGTTCTCCCACCCTATGCTGACCGAAAGAGTACGTAGAGAACCAGAAAGAAATTACTCCTTAAGTTATCATTTATCTCCCAATAAGCACATGCCATCATCTTAGTATGAACAGTATACCTTGAATAATGTGCTTTATTTGGTCCCCCTCTAAACCAGGAAGGCAAGCTTAAATTGGCTCAATTTTTAACTATCTCAGAATAAAAAATTATTCCATTACACATTTCCTATGTATATTTTCTCTAATTTCTTTTTAGCTGAAATTGGTGTTATTTTCAAATAATCGAACATGCCTTACGTAATAATATTATGTTGCAACCAAAGTGGCAATGTTCCAATTAGTTAGTATGCAGGACTATTATTTAAACCCTACATTTTATTTTCTCGTATTTTATAAATTTTGGTAGGTAAATCACCTATCTTGAATGAAAACAATTAGTATATGGTAAAATATTTAACTCTTTAACTTTTATACAAATGTTCTAATAACAGTTAATTTATTTCATTTTCTCTCCAATATTAACCTTTAGTGAGAGCTTTACATGCATTTTAATTTATCCAAAATTTACGCGAAAATAAACTAGCGTTTCCCAGCGATCATTTGTTTTACATTTTTGCTTTCAGCCATTTTTTAAACCACCTGCTGCATTTGCCTTATGCTCTAAGTATGCGGTTGACAGTTACTAATAATGCAGGTTAAATTTGCTCATGATGACAGGCAAAGCACTAAGTAAAAACAAAACAACATAATCCTGCATTTGTTTTCTCTGTTTAAGTGGTAGATTAAAAGAAACACATCTAATTTGCAGGGGCGCTAATGTATTACCATTTGGCAAGTTTTGATGAACTGAGACATAGACAGTACGTGAAATTGAATATGATTGTACATTGTACATTTTTTCAAATATTCTGTTTTATAAAACTCAAAAAAAAATGCATGCAGCCTAAAAAATATATTCAGGTTCTTTTTATATTTTCAGAAGTCATTCAGATCTGTCACTGAAATATAACATCATTAGTAAATTAAATCATCTAGGCTAAACATTTCTGAAGGCAAACATTTTCTATTCTGCATGTAGTTTGGCTTTATTCTTCTTGGTGCACACCTAATAAAAGCAGCACAAAACAAGTACTTCCAAAGTTTAAAAGACAGTGATTAAGACGTGGCACAAGGGATATCTGTTCTACTTTGTACTCTTGTATTTGTATAGCAGCACGAATGATGGATGTGGTAGATAATTATCCCTGGGATCTATATATTGCAGAATTAGTCCTGCTTTCATAAACCTTCACTGTGAATTGTGGTTATATCTGATGTTTCCATTTATTTAACAAGAAATATATATGGACACTCATGATCCAGTAGTCCCTGACACACGATTGCTTCTTGGATGCTTTTAACTCAGGGATTAATTCTTTGAATTCAGGGAGGCAAAAGCAAGACAAGCAAATTAGATTCAATTTATCCTTGTAAATAACATAGAAATTATGAATTTTTATGCAGCATTCTCATCTATAAATGTCAAAAATACATTTGTTTTCATTTTATATTTAACATCGAAATAAGTTTGTCCATATGTGTTATTCTGATATATATTTTATAGAGTTTTGTTTTAAAAACATGCACAACCAGACACTTACGGACTTTTTCAAAATGCGTGTACATTTTTGTTTGGTCAATTAAGTACTCAGTTGTAGCAAGAATAAGAGAACTAAAAATTATATTCAACATGATTTCTAATAATTTTCTAACACTGATTTCTTAAATTTCAATACTCTGTATGTGCAAGACCTTGTGTTAATAGTCCTAATTGATGTTTTATTTAATTATCACATGCTTGTAAGGTAGATAATACCATTTACCTCCATTTTGTAAATAAAAAAACAAACAGTCCCCCTGCCCCTGCGGGGTAAATTGTGTAAAATTGGAACTCTCAGTCAAACACTGTCAAATGATTTCAGAACCTCCATGGTACTATCTATACTCCCCTCAACAGGAATAGGGAGAATGGGAAACGTTCAGTAGGACATTAGGAGAGGCACTGTATCAATTCACTGACCTAAACCTTTTCCTTCTCTTATGTGTGCGATAATAACAGGAGGAGGCAGAATATGCAGTGGCCAAAAAAGAGACTTTTGGAGGCAAAGGTCCTAGCTTTAAAGGGAGCATTTGGCAGTTGTTGTTGATGTTAGTGGCAGTCAAGTTGGCCCCCGAGTCATGGCAACCACATGCACAATGGAACACAAGCTGCCCAGTCCTGAACCATCCCTGTGATTGGTTGCAGATTTCACCATTGTGATCCGTAGGGTTTTTTGTTGGCTGATTTTTGGAAGTAGATCACCAGGTCTTTCTTCCTGTCTTAGTCTGGAAGCTCGGCTGAACCCCGTTCAGCATCATAACAGCACAAAAACCTCCACTGACAGACAGGTAGTGGCTGCACATGAGGTGCATTGGCTAAAAATTGAACTCAGGTCTTCTGCAAGGAAAGCAATAATTCTACCACTGAATCACCAATGTCCTCATTTACTTGTTAGCTCTGTGATGTCTAAGTCTTCTGAGCCTCCGTTGTCTCATCTCTTTCCTGGGAAAAATAATACCTATCAGCAGACTTCTCAGCAATGACACTCAGAGCTAGCTGGCAATGGAATAATATTTTTAAAGTACGTAGAGAAAATAGTTATAAAGTATAATTTTTTATAACCAACTAAACTACTAACAAAAAATGAAGCTAAAATAAAGTTTTTGTTGTGGATCAACAATAACTCAGAAAGTTTATCACCAACAAGTTCTTGCTGAAGAAACTTTGAAAGAATGCATTCCAGAAAGAAGGAAATTGAGGCCACAAGGAAAGAATGGCATACAAGTAGGAATGATGAGCAAGCTTTTAAACTTGTGGCAAATCTGAACAGCACTGACTGCGTGAGGCTTGACCTCTCCTTCTTAGAGTTTAAGATCTAGTCAGGAGGTAGACATTAAATAATTAAGTACAATTTTCCTAGATCGAAAAACCACTATGTAGTTTGTAGACAGAGATACAAGTAGCATCCATCTTTCTGAATTTTAATAAGATAAATTTAATCTAATATATAATCCATGTCACACAATTTAAAGACCAGTAAAATGTTTGAGCACTGAAATGGGGGCTCTTTCATCACCAACCTTAACTCCTATCACTAGTCATCTACACCCCTCCTTCTATAGTTTATGCTTTCACGTGTAGTTTCTTGAACATGTCACACTATGGCTTTCAGTCTTTGCTTGTACATTTGGCGGAAGCCCACACTTTCACCTACTTAATTCATTTATACCTTTCTAGACTGTGCTCCGGTGTCATCACCTCCTGTTGACCTTTCCTGCCTAGGCCTCATCTATCCTCATTCACTCCTGCCTGTTGTTGTTGCTGTTAGGTGCTGTTGAATTGGGTCTGACTCATAGTGACCCCACATACAACAGAATGAAACACTGCCCCATCCTGTGCCGTCCTCACAATCATTGCTATGTTTGAGCCTATTGTTGCAGCCACTGTGTCAATCCATTTCATTGAGGGGCATCCACTTTTTCACAGACCCTTTACTTTACGAAGCATGACGTCCTTCTCCAGGGACTGATCTCTCCTGAAAACATGTCCAAAGTATGTGAGATGATGTCTCGCCATCCTTGCTTCTAATGAGCACTCCTCCCTACCATAATTCATTTAAGTTAGATGCCCCTCTTTGGTGTCCCCAGAATATATTCTTAACTCCTTCTTAAGTTTTCATGAATTATATTAACCATATTTGTTTATATGTTAGTATTCCCCAGTAGGTGTTATGCTAGGGAAGATAATACGGTATTGCTGTTTCTTCAGTGATCACCTTTGGCCCCATTTTGAGGAACGCTGTCCAACACAGTTACCTAAAATATAAGACAAAACGTCATTAGTGCTATCAATAGCAACAAAAATGCTGATGTGGCTCAGATGAGATGTCATATTATATGTTAATAACAACCCAAACAATTACATGGCAATACTGAACCAATAATTTAGTAACTTGAAGAACAAACTCCAAAAGTACCAATGTTTAAACATTGATGAAAGGCCCACTGATTCCAACAAGTTTCTAAAGATCTGTCTACTGTCCACAACTTCAGGTTTTATAGTGGAGCATTATTTTAATTTTAATTTTTAAAGATAATACATTATTCCCATTGCATTTTATCTTAGGCTTTTCAGCATGGTAATTTAGACACAAAAATAATTTTCAATTTTGATTCTTTTTAATTGTTGTTGTTGTTAGTTGCTGTTGAGTCCATTTCGACTCATGGTGACCCGTGTGTGCAGAATAGAACTGCACTCCATAGGGTTTTCAAGGCTGTGACATTTTGGGAGAAGATTTCCAGACTGGCTTCTAAGGCATCTCTGGGTGAGTTCAAACCGCCAAACTTTCAGCTTCTAGTCAGAACACAGAACCATTTGCAAGGAATCCTAATTTAATATATTTTTTTAATTTTGAAATAATTCCTAACTTACAGAAAACTTGCAAGCATAGTACAAAGAATTCCCTTATAATCTTCATCTAAAGTTACTAATTGTTAATGTTTTGCTACATTTGTTATTTCTCTGTCTATAAATTATTACTCTTATCACTACTATTTTTGCAAAACCATTTGAGAATATCTTGAGTATATATACTTTGTAATATGCTAAGAACAAAGACATTCACTTGTATAAACAGTATTATTATCAAATTCATAAAATTAAAAATGAATACATTTTATTACCTAATAGCTAGCCCACATTAAAATGTTCCTTATAGTCTAATTATTTTCTTTTATGTATTTTCTGTTTTCAGTCCCAGAATCCAAGCCAAGATCCCCCGTTGCATTTAGCTGACATATGTCCTCAGTCTCTTTAATCTGGAAACAGTCTTTATTTTTCCTGATATTTCTGTTTTTGAAGATACAGACTTGTTCTTTTGTAGATTGAGGTTGTCTGCTGTTGTTCATGATTGAATTCAAGTTATGTCTTTTTGGCAGGAACACTGCAAGAGTGGTGTTATGTTCTCCGAGCATCCCATCAGGAGGTCTACTATGTCAGCTTGTACCCAATATCAGTGATGTTAACTTCACTCACTTGTGAAAATCCTGTCTGCCAAATTTCTCAATCATAAAATTTCCATTTGTAATATGAGGAGGATATAATTCAAGCTTTAATAAAAGTTAATTCTCCACAAAATTTACACTGGCTATTTTTAGCATCTATCAACGATTCTTGGCTAAATTAATTATAACTATGCTGTTTTCAAAAGAAGATTTTCTCATCATTTTCTTCCTGCTACTCAATGGCAATGGGGTTTATATTTAGTAGTCTGCATTTTATTTTCTGACTTATTCGTTTATCTATTTATGCACCTATTTATATACTTGAACTCACAAGTTCTTATTTTTTTTCCCTTGGGTTTTCATAATGTCAGTATTCATTTTGGTGCTCAAATTGTCTCAGATCTGACCAGTGGAAGCCTCTTCAAATGTGCTTCTTGGCCTTATGACATGCTGTCATTATTTTTCAACAAGTTATTACTTTCCGACATCCTAAGATATTCCAGGCTTACGAAACGGAGGATGACTATGTCATTAAAAAACTGCTAAATTATATTATTTTATAACTACCAAACCACTGAGAATATGGCCTAGCCAAGCTGACACACACCCTTAAACCATCAAAGGCAGCGCTACTCTCACTTCGCACCCTTGGCTTTCATTACTGCCACACGTAAGTCGTTAACGTGCAAAATAGTGGGGTAGTAGATTTTCTACTGTCGTCATGAATGTGAAATGTTGGATAACAAGATAGACGGTAAGTGAGAAGGTGTATTTAGAAACAA
The DNA here is from genome assembly GCA_030035585.1 of Dugong dugon. Taxonomy (NCBI): domain Eukaryota; kingdom Metazoa; phylum Chordata; class Mammalia; order Sirenia; family Dugongidae; genus Dugong; species Dugong dugon. Next base: position 66,786,461 of record CM057466.1, read on the forward strand.
ATATCTGTGTACTAGGTGTGTCTGACTCAAGCCATGGTGTTGTCAATTGCCTCATATGCATGCGAAAACTGAGCAATGTATAACGAAGACCGAAGAATTGACGCCTTTGAACCGTGGTGTTGGCGAAGAATATTGAACACACCATGGACTGCCAAAAGAACGAACAAATCTGTCTTGGAAAAAGTAGAACCAAACTGCTCCTTAGAAGGGAGGATTGCAAGGCTATGTCTCACATAATCTGTACATGTTGCCAGGAGGGATCAGTCCCTGGAGACGGACATCATGTTTGGTAAAGTACAGGGTAAGTGAAAAAGAGGAAGACCCTCAACGAGATGGATTGACACAATGGCTGCGACAATAGGCTCAAGCATAACAACCATTGTGAGGATGGCACAGGATCGGGCAGTGTTTCGTTCTGTTGTTCATAGTGTCCCTATGAGTCAGAATCAACTCGAAGGCACCTAACAACAGCAACAGGTATGCTCATTTCTACTAAGAAACCATTGCTTTCAGCAGACCAAACTACTAGGAAATACATAAATATAGGTAGAAGTTTTACACAGAGAGAGATATAAATCATTAATTTTGATACCTCTATTTCCAACTTAAAACTGCAGAATTATTTCACATATGAACCTTCCTCCATTCCATAGCAACATATTCCTTCTTATACAGTGAGAACTCAGGTTCCCAGAATCCATATGTTTAATCATTTGCTTAGTTCTTCACACACATACAATTTCTGACTTGCTCTACCCATATTGCAGTGAACAACAGCCTTACTAATTGGTGTTCTAGATTCCTGAGGCTCTTTTTATCTTCATACTGAGAGACTATAGTCTAAGTGGTGTGTTCAAAAGTTACTTGTATTTGTTTTATTGTATTTTGTTTTCTTCTATGTGGTTGTATTGCTTGTTTAAAGTATAGTTCATTTTTTTTCTTTGTATTCAATTTTACTTTTTTCTTTTTATACAATTCTACTGATTTAATTTCACTGATGAATATGAAAATATGACTACTTCCTAAATCAAGCTATGCAAACAGGCATATGCAAAGAAGTATCACTCCCGTCCTTATCCTTTTCTCCTTATTTACAAATTATCCTCTGTTGGTAACTAATTTTATTAGTTTCTTGTTACTGTTGGTCTTAGGCTGGTTCTCTAGAGAAGCAAAGCCAGTAAAGCATACAAATAGATACAGACTGAGATTTATATCAAAGAAACATCTCACGTGATTGTAGAGGCTGGAATGTCCCAAGTCCGTGGATTAGTATAGAGGCTTCTCTCAATTCACATAGCTGCAGGGGCTGGTGAATCCAAGATTGGCAGGTTGAAAAGCAGGACTCTGCTCACAGGCTGTGAAGATCTAGGAATCCCAGGATCAGCAGATAAGCTTCTAGCTCAAGTCCCAAGAACCGGAGGTCAGACGAACAGGAGGCAGCCGCAGGATCCAGAGCAAACAAAAAGCCAGAATGTCTGCTCATACTTGGATGCAGGCCACATCGAACTCCCTTTCAACCGAGTGGCTACTCACAGCATAGTCAATCATGGGAGTGATCACATACAAACACTGATTATCATGACCCAGCCAAGCTGATGCAAAATCTTAACCATCACACCATTCTATGTTTCTTAATCATAGCATCATACTATACATGTACACACATACATGCATGAGCACATTTCCCATTCTTTCTTACTTAAATTACGGCATGATGTTTTTTTCTTTAATTAACAATATATCCTGGAAATCATAAATTTTTACAGTACATTTCATAGCTATCAGCTTCTTTCTTTGCATAGCTTCATAATATGCCAATGTCCTAGGTATGAATATTCAAGTTTGCAATAAAAATAATGCCACAATAAATAAACTTGTATGTATGTAATATTATACTGTGTAAGATGCATCTTTATGAGGCATTTCTTAGAAGTGTGATTGCCATGTATACAAATGTAATTTTCTTAGATGTTTTCAAATTCTCCTCTATAGCTATTTAACCATTTTTTATTCCTATTAGCTACGTATAACAACTTTGCCAGCTCACTGTTTTTATCCATCTGGCAAATGAGAGATGGTAGAGCAGCATAGTTAATATCTGCATTTATCTTATTACAAACGCATTTGGAGTTGTCTGTAACTCGTCTTTTTCTTGCAGCTTATATTCAAATACCATCAAATCCTGTTAGCACTACCTTTAAAATTATTCTAAATCTTACTTCTCTTCACCTCTGCTGCTAACATCTTTAAACTAAAGGGCTGTAATTTCTCACCTAGTTTATTGCAATTGCCTTCTAGCTGGATTTTTGCTTCCTTCCTCTCGCCATTGTTGTGTATTCTCAACAAAGCAGTCAAAATGACCTTTTTAAATTGTAGCAGATCATGCAACTCCCTACTTAAAACTCTGCTATGGTTTCTTATCTCATACAGAATAAGAACCAAAGTCCTTGCAATAGTCTTCAAGGTGCCACATAACCCTGACCTCATTCTCTGCTCCTTCCCTCACTTCCTCTTTCCCTCTGCTCTAAACAAACTGCTTTTCTTCCTGTTCATAGAAGGTGTAAGGCCTACTTTCCCCACAGAGCTCTGCACTTGTGTTCTCTCCATCTAGAAGGCCCTCACTCCAGACATTCACATCACTAACTACTCATAAAATGCCTTCTTTCAAATGTCCCTTTCTTGGGAAGGTTTTCCCTAACTACCTTTCTACCTTTTTTCTATTACTTCCCACAAGTTACTTAGCTGACTTCCTTTATCATAAGTCTGCCCACTAGGATATGTAAGGTCTTTGAGGACAGGGAGTGCCTGGTGCTTTGTAAGATTTGATGAATGAATGAATAAGTAAGATACCAAAAAACCAAAACTCATTGCTGACGAGTTAATTCTGACTCATAGTGATCATATAGGAAAGAATAGAACTGCCTCATAGGGTTTCCAAGGAGAGCTGGTGGATTCAAACTGCCAACCTTTCGGCTGGCAACCCAACTCTTAATGACTGCGCCATTAGAGAGACTATTATATTACTGGACTGTGAGTTTTATTTTATTTATTTATTTTTTATTCCAGCGACAAAGACAGTACTAGGGTTATAGCCGGTATTTAACAATTATCCAAAAAAAGAAAAGAAAGACTATTCATGAGGACAATGTTTCTCACATTATTAACATTTATGCATGTACTTAAAGAATGGCTAGATGCATCTCCATTTAAGAGCAAGATTCTTAAGACTAATATTAATGAAATTTTTTTCATAAGTAAAACTATATATATGACATATTTATTTTGCATTTTATTTCATTAATATATATTTAAATTTGTATTATATTAAATTAATAGTAGGGTTAAGCATATTTGTATATATTTTTTTTTTCTTTGCATTGTTTAGGTACATTTTCAAATTTTCTATTTCTAATTAACTTGTAACAGATATTTTTTGGAGGAGGAGCAAATAATATTTGATCACATAGCTTAAAAATTTCTTGATTTTTTCCCAAATATTTAGCCAATAGCAACAACATTATTTATTGAGTAATCTTTACATCTCTTTATTTCATATGGCATCTTATATAGGTCTATTATTAGATTCTATATTTTGTTTGATTAATATAATTGTTCTTTTTTAGCAAAGAACCTCTCTGTTTTAATTGCTGTCATTTTGATGGCTGGTCAGTCAGATTCCAGCCTTTCTTTTCCAACATTTTTGGCTCTTTTCTTAAATTTACACTTTCAAATTGACTTATTAATAATTCTAATTCCATTAAGATCATTTACAATTGTAGGAGAATGAAGAACACCACGGACACAAGAAAAGTATTAGCCCAAGAGGCAGAAAGGGCCACATAAACCAGAGACTTCATTAGCCTGAGACCAGAAGAACTAGATGGTGCCTGGCTACTACAATGACTTCTCTGACACAGAACACAACAAAGAGTCCCTGAAGAAGAAAAGTGGGGTGCAGAACTCAAATTCTAGTAAAAAGACAAGACTTAATGGTTTGATTGAGACTGGAGGGATTCCAGAAGGCGTGGTCCCTGGACTCTCTGTTAGCCCATAACTAAAACCATTCCTTCAGACAAAGATTAGACTGGACTGTAGGACATAATATGATATTCATGAAGAGTGTGCTTCTTAGCTCAAGTACATACATGAGACTAAATGGGCAGCTCCTGTCCAGAGGTGAGATGAAAATGCAGAGAGGGTCAGGAGCTGGTTGAACGGACATAGGAAATCCGGGGTGAAAAGGAAGAGTGTGCTGTCACAGTATAGGAAGAGCAACTAGGGTCCCAAAACAGTGTATGTATACATTTTTGTATGAGAGACTAACTTGAATTGTAAACTTTCACTTAAAGCACAACAATAAAAAAAAGAAGTGAGGATGGTAAAAAAAAAAATATATCATCAACAATTTTGATTACAAGTGCTTTAAATATATCTATTACTTTGGAGGAATCGACATCTTTCAATATATAATAAAAATATTTTGAAGACATTTGAGAAATCATTTTCAAGTTAAAAGTAAGAGTATTTCTTCAATCCATTGCTGTACAGTGCAAGACTGGTAGAGGTATAATACCAAAATTATGCATAAGAAAAGTAAAAGCAACGCCAGAAAATTTAGAGTGCAATAAATTCAATATTGCAGTTAATGTTTAAACACAAAATACACAAAATATTTCTGTGCCTTCCTGTTAGCAAAAATCATGTTTGAATATTTACTGTATAGGGTATAGAATCTAATTGTAATTCTACATCTATTGGGAAAAATTAAGTGCAATCCTCTAGATCCAAGGGAAATAAAGCAGTTACAGATTTAAAAAAAAAAAATTAGTTCAAAATTAACTCTGCTTTTCCTAAAGGATAAAAAACTTACTATTAAGTCACCCTAAAATATCCAAGAAGAACTCTTTTTCTGACAATAACCTTCAGATACTTCAATAAATAAAACCAAAAAACCAAACCTGTTCCTGTCAATCAATTCAGATTCATAGCAACCTTATAAGAGAGAGTGTTGTTGTTGTTGTTAAGTGACTTCGAGTCAGTTCCGACTCAGAGCAACCCTACGTACAACTGTCATGGATTGAATTATGTCCCCCCAAAAATGTGTGTATCAATTTGGCTGGGCCATGATTCCCAGTATTGTGTGGTTGTCTTCCATTTTGTGATAGTAATTTTATGTTAAAAAGGATTAGGGTGGGATTGTAACACCACCCTTACCCAGGTCACATCCCTGATCCAATGTAAAGGGAGTTTCCCTGGGGTGTTGCCTGCACCACCTTTTGTCTTACAAGAGATAAAAGGAAAGGGAAGCAATAAGAGAGTTGGGGATCTCATACCAACAAGAAAGAAGTGCCAGGAGCAGAGCATGTCCTTTGGACCTGAGGTTCCTGTGCTGAGATGCTCCCAGACCAAGGTAAGACTGATGCATCACAAGGACTTTCCTCCAGAGTCAACACAGAAAGAAAGTCTTCTCCTGGAGATGACACCCTGAATTTGGACTTGTAGCCTACTAGACGGTGAGAGAATAAATGTCTCTTTGTTAAAGCCATCCACTTGTGGTATTTCTGTTACAGCAGCACTAAATAACTAAGACAACAGAACAAAACGTCTTCATGTTTCTTGTTATGTTTGAGCCCATTGTTGCAGCCACGGTGTCAATCTGTCTTGTTGAGGGTCTTCCTCTTTTTGGATGGCCCTCTATTTTACCAAGCGTGTCCTTCTCCAGGGACTGATCCCTCCGAATAGCATATCCAAAGTATGTGAATTGAAGTCCCATTGTCCTCACTTCTAAGGAGTATTCTGGCTAAACATCTTACAAAACAGATTTGTTCATTTTCTTGGCTGTCGTAGTATATTCAATATTCTTCACCAACACCATAATTCAAAGGTGTCAATTCTTCTTCGATCTTCCTTATTCATTGCTCAGCTTTCATATGCATATGACATGATTGAGAAAACCTGGCTTGGGTTGGGCACACTTCAGTCCTTAAAGTGACATCTTTGCTTTTTAACACTTTAAAGAGGTCTTTTGCAGCAGATTTGCCCAATGCAATATCTCCTTTGATTACTTGACTGTTGCTTCCATGGATGTTGATTACAGATCCAAGCAAAATTAAATCCTTGACAACTTCCAACTTTCCTGTTTATCATGATGTTGTTTATTGGTCCAGTTGTGTGGATTTTCGTTTTCTTTGTGTTGAAGTATAATCCATGCTGAAGATTTTGGTCTTTGATCTTCATCAGTAAGTGCTTTAAGTCCTCTTCAGTTTCAGCCAGCAAAATTGTGTCATCTGCATATCACAGGTTGTTAATCAGTCTTCATCCAATCCTGATGCCTGTTCTTCTTCATAAGTCCAACTTCTTGAATTATTTGCTCAGCATACAGATTGAATAGGTATGGTGAAAGGATACAACCCTGATGCACATCTTTCCTGACTTTAAACCACAAGGTATCCTCTTGTTTTGTTAGGATGACTGCCCCTTGATCTATGTACAGGTTCATCATGAGCACAATTAAGTGTTCTGGAATCCTCATTCTTCTCAATGTTATCCATAATTTGTTATGATCTACACAATCAAATGCCTTTGCATAGTCAATAAAACATAGGTAAACATCTTTGTGGTATTGTCTGATTTCAGCCAAGATCCATCTGATATCAGCAATGATATCCCACGTTCCATGTCCTCTTCTGAATCCAGCTTGAATTTCTAGCAGTTCCTACTGCTGCAACCATTTTTGACTGATCTCCAGCAAAATTTTACTTGCCTATGATATTAATGATATTGTTCGATAATTTCCACATTCATTTGGATCACCTTTCTTTGGAACAAGAATAAATATGGATCTCCTCCAGTCGGCTGGCCAGGTAGCTGTCTTCCAAATTTCTTGGCATAAATGAGTGAGCACTTCCAGTTTTGCATCCATTTGTAGAAACATCTCAATTGGTGTTCCGTCAATTTTTGAAGCCTGGTTTTTCACCAATGCCTTCAGTGCAGCTTGGACATTTTCCTTCAGTACCCTAGGTTCTTGATCATATGCTACTTCCTGAAATGATTGAACATCAACTTTTTGATACAATTACTCTGTGTATTCCTTTCATCTTCTTTTGATGCTTCCTGTGTCATTCAGTATTTTGACCATAGAATCCTTCACTATTGCAACTCAAGACCTGAATTTTTTCAACTCTACTTTGAGGAGGCAGCTCTTCCCCAGTCATCTTTTGAGTGCCTTCCAACCTGAGGGGCTCATCTTCTGGCACTATATCAGACAATATTCTGCTGCTATTGATAAGGTTTTCACTGGCTAATTTTTTTCTGAACTAGACCACCAGGTCCTTCTTCTTAGTCTGTCTTAGTCTGGAAGCTCAGCTGAAAACTGTCCACCACGGATGAGCCTTCGTATTTAAACACAGGTGGCATAGTTTCCAGTATTGCGGCAACATGCAAGCTCCCAACAGTATGACAAACTGACAGAGGCGTGGGGGGAAAATAGAACAGAGTAGAACTGTTAATTGTTATTATTTTAGAGTATGTTTTAATGGCTGCTGGTCAATTTCTGGCCTTTATTTTCCAACAGTTTTAAGCTGTAATCTTTACAGAAGCCAACTGCCACGTCTTTCTCCCGCGGAGCAACTGATGGTTTCAAACTGCCAACCTTTTGGTTAGCAGCTGAGTGCTTAACCATTGTGCGACCTGGGATCCTTTCAATAAATAAGTTGAGAACAAAATCAATCTGTAATTATACTTAAAATAGGTGTTCACACATATAACTCCCCCCCACATGTAGTTTCTATTTTTTATGAACTATCATTTTCCGCCATCAATTTATTAATTATCATCACATAACAGACATTTACAGGTAAAGGATACTCTATGACTTACAATAGTAGTTTTCAGCCTTGACTTCACATTAGAATTATTTAGAGAGCTTTTAAAAAATACTAATGTCCAGGTCCCATTCCAGGTAATTAAGTCAGAATTTTGGATGGAACCCCGAAACCTATTGCCGTCGAGTCAATTGCGACTCATAGTGACCCTATACAACAGAGTAGAACTGCCCCATAATGTTTCCAGGGAATGGCTTTTGGATTTGAACTGCCAAACTTTTGGTTAGCAGCTGAGCTCTTAACCACTGTGCCGCCAGAGGTCCACAGTCATATGTAATTGTTAAAATCTTGCAAGGTCGTTCCATTGTGTACCCAGGGCTGAGGATCTTTCATTTGAGATTGGAGATAATTGAGGCACAGTCAGGAAGGTTCTGGAGGTATCAAAGTCAAGCTCCCTTCTCTCTCCTCATTCTAGCTAAAAAGCTTAGGTTGTAAACTGACTAAATGAGCTATTCCTAAAAGTAGCTCATTAAATGTAGTTGGCAGAAAGCGCACTGATGAGAATCATTCATTCAATAAATACTTAATGAAAGCTCATTCTATCCAAGCACTCTTCTGTCACTGAGAATTTAGTGGAGAACAGATGTGTTCTGCACTTTCAAATTATATGTATATATATATATATATATAGTGTACTAACTTACTTTAAAAGTGTATGAATATTTTATATATATTTAAAAGAAATATATAATACCTATTTTGTAGACTGCCAGTTCAAATAATTTGCCATGTTTTCCTATTAGTCATAGATCTTTTTCATGTTGATTAGTAGAAACCATATGTCTTAAGGAAATTAGATCTTTTAGATATAGGTCACAGATATTTTCTTCTTGGTTTGCCATTTGAATTTTAACTTTGTTTATATTGATTACTGTATTCATAACTTATTAATTTATATGTAGATAAATGTATAAGTTCTTTATGTTTCAGCCTCTGGTTTGTGTCAAAAAAATTATGAATATTTAAAATGAAAAAAATAAATGAAATTTAAAATTACATTGAAATAATAGCTGATTGTTAAATGTTTGATGAACATTTGTTGATAAATATATAAACAGGCAACCATATATTACTGGTGGGAACATAATTGCATTGTAGTAATATTTCTAAAAATTGCAAATGTTTATGCCATTTGAATCAATATTTCTTCTTCCTGGAATTGATCTACAGAGATAATCAAACCTATGCAAATCGCCATATTTAAAAGTGATTCATCTTTTATAAAAGAATGAAAGCTATGTATGACTGTTATAAAAAAAATTGTTGCTAATAAAAGTTATGCAAGGAACAGAATGGATATTATTATGCCATTTTTTAAAAAAAGAAATATTTAACGGATTTGATTATATGTGTATAGAATATCCCTTAAACTATATACAAAGAAACCTGAGAGCAGTAATTGCCTGTGGAGAAGGTAAGAGGTTGGATGAGAGGCAGGCTGAGAGAGACTTCACTATTTACTTTTCACAGCATATTCAAAGAATAAATAAATAAGAATACCTTGCATTGACAGCATCTATAGTCTAGTAATACTTTCAGTCTCCTTACAACGTCACTTAATTGATTAGAATCACTTTCATTAATTTCTCACATCCATACTTTATTGCAGTCAGGAGAAGAACAAATAGATATATACGGGAAAATGAGAATGGCATTATTTTTCAGAAGCAAATATCACTATCAATCTACTACAAGGTAAAACAATGGTTTGTGTAACTGCACCGATATGAAATAGTATGATCATTCTCCATGGATAGATAATTACACATTCTTGTTAATGGTAAATATTTACTAGATTTTCAGTAACTGAAATGTGTTGTTCAATATCTGGAATGTATTGGTGCATTACATGTTATTGAACTAGCATCTACATTTTTATTTTTATAAGAGAATTTGATTTGGGAATATTGACTTGTATTACTTACAATATTATAATATATAATATTATAGTATTACTTATGTGAATAATAATAATAGTAATTTGAATCTCTGAGAGATTTGTTGAGCCTTTAAATGAATATTACTTTTTTCAAGTAAGTTAAGTTTAGCACAGTTAATATTCAAATCTATGTACCACTCATTATCTTTTCCTAATGACAAACAAAATTTCTATAATTATTTCAACCATCTGTGACTGAATCACAAACCAGAAGCAATCCTCTAGTGGAGACATATCACATTTTGTTTCATGGTGGATCCTCACGCCAACCTGCTGATTTTAAATACTTCTGCATAATAGTTAAAACAGCAAACACTTCTTATATATTTATCATATTACAAACGGAGCACTATGAACTTTATATCCAAACTTGCTATCCATTAAGTTACCTCAAGAGCAATCTCTGGGTCACCTAGCAATTAGCTGGATATGAATTGGGGCTCCTTGCCCCAGGAGAGGTTATCCTTGACCACTGCTTCGAAGGAGATAACAGCATTGGGTACTCATAGTCTGGCTGGAAAACCCATCTACCTACATGCTCTAGGGAACAAGAACATTCCTTCCACCCAGGCACTAAGGGGCAGCAGTCAGCTCCCACCTTGATCATCACATGACCCCCTACTGCAGCCAGATACTTGTGCCTTCCCCAGTCACCCATGCCCATCTAAGACTGTAGGTGAGAGCTTGCACCACACACTTTGTCACCAATGACCTGGACACCTGAGCTGAATCCACACAAGAAAAGTAAACAGACTCTTGGTTTTACATACCTAAATAGTAACAGCTGTAGTCATCTGGAGACAAGACGTGAGAGCTTCAAAGATGCCAATAATCAAACAAGGTCACACGACCAGCCTATTTGGGCATATCAAAACAAAATAAAATAAGACGCTAGGACACAGTAAGCAAACATAAAAGAAATAAATATAATAACTTATTGCTTGCTCAGAGGCAACAGTCAATATCAAATCACGTAAAGAGGCAGACCATAGTGGCTTCAGCAATCCACCAAAACAAAACATCACAAAACCTCTGGAAGAAGAGAACTTACTGAAATTACCAGAGGTAGAATTCAAAAGACTAAGATACAGAACTCTTCAAGAAATTAGGAAGGAGATCAGACAAAATGCAGAACAATCCAAGGCACATACAAACAAAGCACTAGAGGAACTTAAGAAGGTTATTAAAGAGCGTAATGACAAACTAAACAGGTTGCAAGAATCCATAGAGAGACAGCATACAGAAATCCAGAAGATTAACAATAAAATCTCAGAATTAGACAACTCAATAGAAAGTTATAGGAGCAAAACTGAGGCAACAGAAGTCAGAAATAGTGAGACTGAAGATAAAGCACTTGACATCAACTTATATAAGAAAAAAATCAGTTAAAAGAATTTAAAAAAATGAAGAAACTCTAAGAATTATGTGGAATTCTATCAAGAGGAATAACCTAAAAGTGATTGGAATACCAGAATGGGGGTTAGGGGAGTAACAGAGAATACAGAGATAATTGTTGAAGATTTGTTGGCAGAAAACTTCTCTGATATCATGAAAGATGAGAAGCTACCTATCCAAGAAGCTCATTGAAACTCACACAAGGTAGATCCTAAAAGAAAGTCACCAAAATATATTATAATCAAACTTGTCAAAATCAAAGATAAAGAGAGAATTTTAAGAGTGGCTAGGAATAAATGAAAAGTCACCTACAAAGGAGAGTTAATAAGACTAAGCTCTGAATACTCAGCAGAAACCATGCAGGTGAGAAAGCAATGGGTTAACATATACAAAGTCTTGAAGGAAAAAATTGCCGGCCAAGAATAATATATTCAGCAAAACTGTCTCTCAAATATGATAGAGATACTAGGGCATTTCCAGACAAACAGAAGTTTAGGCAATTTGTAAAAACCAAAACAAAATTACAAGAAATGCTAAAGGGAGTCCTCCAGTTAGAAAATCAAAAATATCAGATAACAACCCAAGACTAGAACACAGGACAGAACAACCAGATATCAACCCAGTTAGGGAAGTCACAAAAAAGAAAAAAAAAAAGCTAAAACACTGAAAATAGTGGAAAAAAAAGTCAATATGCAAAAGATGATAACATTAAAACAAAAAAGAAGGATTAAAAAATGTAGTCATATATCCGACATATGGAGAGTAAGTTAAGGAGATATAAGGAAATAAAAGATTGATTTAAACTTTAAAAAATAGGGGTAAATATTAATGTAACTACAAAGGAAACTAACAATCCTACACATCAAGATAAAAAACAATAAAAACATAAAGACTCAGCAAATAAAATATCAACAACCAAGAAAAAGATGAAAAGAAAATACCTTAAAAAAAACTACTCAGCACAGATAATTAAATGGAACAAAGAAACTGTCAACAACACACACACGAAAACTACAGCAAAATGACACCACTAAACTCACATCTATCAATGATTACGCTGAATGTAAGTGGACTAAATTCACCAATAAAGAGACAGAGAGTGGCAATATGGATTTAAAAACACAATTTGTCTACATGCTGCCTACAAGAGACACACTTCAGACTTAAAGACACAAACAAACTAAAACTCAAAAGATGCAAAAAAATATATCAAGCAAACAACACTCAAAAAAGAGCAGGAGTGGCAATATTAATCTCTGACAAAATAGACTTTAAATTCCACCACAAAAGATAAGGAAGGACACTATATAATGATTAAAGGATCAGTACCTGAGGAGCACATAACCATAACAAATATTTATGCACCCAACAACAGGGCTCCAAGATACATAAAACAAACTCTAACAGCATTGAAAAGAGAAATGGACAGCTCAACAATAATAGTAGAAGACCTCAACACACCACTTCTGGTGAAGGACAGAACATCCAGAAAGAAGCTCAGTAAAGACCTGGAACATCTAAATGCCGCAATCAACCAAATCAATCTCATAGACACATGCTGAACACTCCACCCAACAGCAGCCAAGTATACTTTCTTTTTCAAGGCACATGGAACATTCTCCAGAATAGACCACATATTAAGCCATAAAGCAAGCCTTAACAGATAGTCCAAAGCATTGAAATCTTACAAAGAATCTTTTGTGACCATAAAGTCATAAAAGTAGAAATCAATAACAGAAAAAGCAAGGGAAAAAAATCAAATACATAGAAACTGAATAACACCTTGCTCAAAAACTACTGGGTTATAGAAGAAATTAAGGATGAAATAAAGAAATTCACAGAATCAAATGAGAATGAAAACATACTCTACTGGAACCTTTGGAACACAGAAAAAGCAGAGCTCAGAGGTCAATTTTTAGCAATAAATGTAATAAAAAAACTCTCAACCAAAAAAAGCCCTGGTCCAGATGGCTTCACTGGAGAATTCTACAAAACATTTACAGAAGAGCTTGTACCAGTTCTACTCAAGCTATTTCAGAGCATAGAAGAGGAAGCAACACTTCCAAATTCATTCTATGAAGCCAGCATAATGCTGATACCAAAACCAGGCAAAGACATCACAAAAAAAGAAAATTACAGACCAATATCTCTCACGAATATAGATGCAAAAATTCTGAACCAAATTCTAGCCAATAGAATTCAGTATCATATCAAAAAAAATAATACACCACGAGCAAGTAGAATTCATACCAGGTATGCAAGGATGGTTTAACATTAGAAAATCCATCAACGTAATTCACCACATAAATAAAAGGAGAGAAAAAAATCACATGATCATCTCAATTGACACAGAAAAGGCATTTGACAAAGTCCAACACCCATTCCTGATAAAAACTCTCAATAAAATAGGTATAGAAGGGAAATTTCTGAACACAATAAAGACCATCTATGCAAAACCAACAGCCAACATCATTCTTATTGGAGAGAGGCTGAAAACATTCCCCTTGAAAACAAGAACAAGACAAGGATGCCCTTTATCACCACTCCTATTTAACATTGCGCTGAAAGTTCTAGCTAGAGCAATAAGGCAATAAAAAGAAATAAAGGGCATCCAAATTGGTAACGAAGAAGTCAAACTGCCCTTTTTGCAGATGATATGATACTATCAATAGAAAGCCCTAAAGATTCCACGAGAAATCTATTGGAACTAATAGAAAGATTCAGCAGAGTAGCAGGATACAAGATAAACATTCAAAAATCAGTTGGATTCCTATACACCTATAAGGAGAACAATGAAAAGGAATCAGGAAAACAATACCATTTTGAATAGCCCCTAAACAGACAAAATACTTAGCAATAAACGTAACCAGGGATGTAAAATACCTATACAAAGAAAACTACAAAACAATACTGCAAGAAACCCTAAGGGATCAATTTAAATGGAAAAACATACCATGCTCATGGATAGGTACACTCAACATTGTGAAAATGACAATTCTACCCAAAGCAATTTACAAATACAATGCAATCCCGATCCAAATACCAACAACATTCTTCAAAGAGATGGAAAAACTAATCATTAACTTTATATGGGAAGGGAAAAAGCCCCGAATATGTAAAGCACTACTGAAGAAGAAGAATAAAGTTGGAGGATTCACACTACCTGACTTCAGAACCTACTATATAGCTACAGTAGTCAAAACAGCCTGGTACTGGTACAACGACAGATACATTGACCAATGGGACAGAATTGAGAACCCAGATATTAATCCATCCACCTACAGTCACCTGATCCTCTACAAGGGCCCAAAGTCCATCAGATGGGGAAAAGACAGTCTTTTTAACAAATGGTGATGGCAAAACTGGATATCCATCTGCAAAAAAAACGAAACAGGACCCATACCTCATGCCGTATACAAAAATTACTTCAAAATGGATCAAAGACCTGAATATAAAGCCTAAAACTATAAAGTTCATAGAAGAAAAAATAGGACCAACACTACGGGCCTTAATACTCAGCATTAACAGGATACAAACCTTAACCATCAATGCACAAACCCCAAATGATAAGCTAGATAACTGGGATCTTCTAAAAATCAAACGTTTATGCTCTTCAAAAGACTTCACTGAAAGAGTAAAAAGAGAACCTACAGACTGGGGAAAAATTTTTGGACAGTACAAGTCAGACAAAGGTCTAGTCTCCATAATCTACAAGAAAATCCAACACCTCTACAACAAAAAGACAAATAATCCTATTAAAAAATGGGCAAAGGAAATGAACAGACACTTCACCAAAGAAGACATTCAAATGGCCAACAGACACATGAGGAAATGCTCGCCATCACAAGCCATTAGAGAAATGCAAATTAAAACCACAATGAGATACCATCTCACCCCGGCATTACTGGCACGAATCAAAAGCACTGGAAATAACAAATGTTGGAGGGGCTGCAGGGAGATGGGAACTCTTAAGCACTGCTGGTGGGAATGGAAAATGATAACAACCATTTTGGAAAATGATATGGCGCTTCCTCAGAAAGCTAGAAATAGACATACCATTCGGTCCAGCAATCCCACTTCTAGGAATATATCCTATAGAAGTAAGAATCTTCACTCGAATAGACATATGCACACCTATGTTCATGGCAGCATTGTTCACAATAGCAAAATGATGGAAACAACCTAGATGCCCACCAACAGATGAATGGATAAGCAAACTATGGTGCATACACACAATGGAGTGCTATGCAATGAGAAAGAACAATGATGAATCTGTGAAGCATCTCATAATACGGATGAAACTGGAGGACATTATGCTGAGTGAAATAAGTCAATCACAAAAGGACAAATATTGTATGAGACCTCTATTGTAAAAACCCATGAAAAAGTTCACACACAAAATGTAACAATCGTTTTTGGTTACCAGGGATGGGAAGGGTGGGGGGGGAAATACTAAATAGGCAATAGATAAGTGGTATCTTGGGTGAAGGGTGAGACAGTACACTATACAGGGGAAACCAGCACAACTTGTACAAAGAAAGGTCATGGAAGCTCCATAGACACATCCAAACTCCCTGAGAGACTGAATTTCTGGGTGGAAGGCTGTGGGGACCATGGTCTTGGGCAACATCTAGCTCAACTGGCATAACACATTTTAAAAAGACAATGTTCTACATTCTACCTTGTTGAGTAGCGTTTGGGGTTTTAAAAGCCTGTGAGCAGCCATCTAAGATACTCCACTGGTCTCATCCCTTCGGGAGCAAGGGAGAATGAAGAGAACAGGATACAAGCAAAAGATTATTCCAAAGGACTAATGGACCACAGCTACCAAGGCCTCCACCAGACTGAGTCCAGTACAGTTAGATGGTGCCTGGCTACCACCACTGACTGCTCTGACCAGGATCACAACAGAGGGTTCTGGACAGAGCTGGAGAAGGATGTAGAACAAAATTCTAACTCACAAAAAAAGACCAGATTTACTGGCCTAAAGGAGACTGGAGAAACCCCGAGAGTACGGCCCCCAGACACCCTTTTAGCTCAGTGGTGAAGTCATTTCTGAGGTTCACCATTCAGCCTGGGAGTGGACAGCCCCATATAACCAAATGGGACTAATGAGGCACAGCAGTCCAGGGACAAAGGCCAGAAGGCAGAAGGGGACAGGAAAGCTGGTGACAGGGAACCCAAGGTTGAGTAAGGATAGTATTAATATGTTGTGAGATTGTTAACCATTTTCACAGGGCACCATGTGTATTAACTGTTAAATGAGAAACTATTTTATTCTGCAAGCCTTCATCTAAAGTGAGAATAGCAGCACAATTGGAAGTGCATAGTCGATGCCACTGAACTGTGCATGTAAAAATTTTTGAAATGGTGTATCTTTGGCTATGTATGTTTTCATCATAAAAAAAAAAAAAAAAGTTGAGAAGGGAGAGCGTTGACATCTGGCGTTGTTAACCAATGTCGTAAAATAATATGTGTACTACTGTTTCATGAGAAACTATTTGTTCTGTAAGCCTTCACCTGAAATACAATAAAAAATTTAAAAAATTTAAATAAATACTTATTAGCTGTTCTGAATTGAATTGTGTTCCCTAAAGTTATACTGATGTCCTAACTCCTGTACCTGTAAATATGACCCTGTTTGGAATTAGGGGAGCCCTGGTGGCAAAGTGGTTAAGTGTTTGGCTACTAACCAAAAAGTCAGTGGTTGAATCCACCAGCCGCTCCTTGGAAACCTTATGAGGCAGTTCTACTCCATCTTATAAGGTCACGATAAGTCAGAATCGACTTGAAGGCAATGGGGTGGTTTGGAAATAGGGTCCTACTGGAGTAGAGTGGGTCCTAATCCTGTCTGACTCCTGTCCTTATAAAAAAGGAGAACTGACCAGACAGCGTGAGAGAGACACAATGGGAAAATGCCATGTGAAAACGCATCTCAAGTCGAGGAACACCAAGGATTGTTGGGAGCCAAAAGAAGCTAGAGAGAAGCATGGAACAATTCCTCCAGAAGTCTGAGACAATAAATTCCTCTTCTTTAAATCCCTCACTTTTACTGACAAGGGAAATGAGGTTATCCGGGTTGGTTTAGATAGTACCATTGATCACCTGAGACCAGAGATGGGCTGATCAATACCTAAAATAGACTAACATCAGTGTTCTGCTGTCAAGAAACCTAGCAAGATCGCTGCAACAGGTGCCTTCAAGGAAAAAAAAAAAAAAAAAAGAAGGCTCTTCTAGGGTAACAATTTAACATACAGCCTTAGAACATAACCACTCTGGAAGACAGGCTTCTGTAAAAAGAAACAAAAAGAAAACAAAAAAAAAAAGCTTTCAAACCATGCCTTAGAACTGAGGCATATGAAAATGTAGTATTTTAAAAATGTAATTGCTAATTCTAAATATACTTCAAGGTAAAAAATTAAACATTTAAGAGCCGCATTTTAATAACTGAGCAATTACTATGAATAGACATTGTAATATGCAGTTTATATAGATTATCTCATAGATTATCAACACCATAAGGAGTATTAGCAATCCTCAGCTCACAGGTAAAAAGCTGATGCTTAGTTCAAATAACTTGCCCAATGTTCTCCAGCTAGTGAGAGACCAAGCTATACTTAAACTCTGGTTTGTCTGATGCCATCTTGCTGAATTTCCTCAAATATGCTGTATAACAAATCATAGCACATTGAAGAATACTAATATGTTAAGAAGGAACCCTGGTGACCCAATGATAAAAGTGCTTGGCAGCTACTTGGTGGCAGAAAAGACCTTGAGATCTGCTCCCATCAAGATTTCAGCCTAACAAACTCTATGGGGCAGTTCTACTCTGTCACATAGGGTCGCTAGGAGTCTGAATCGGTTTCCTGGCACCTAACATCAACAATATGTTAAAAAATGGTGAGAGTTATTGAAGATATTGAAATATGTTTCTTTCTTTTAAAAAAATATGATGTAAATGTGTCTATGAATAGAAAAATAGCCTCCTCCCGCCATTATGTATGGCCTTCGTTTTGAAGTTCTTGTAAAAGTGATCAAGTCAGTGGACAACTAGACCACCCATGTGTCATGTGCCATGAAATGTCAACAAGTGTTAAGTGCACATGATCTGTGAATGAGTTTCACATGGCATGAAAGTTGTCCAGTAATGAGTGAAGGTTTAACACATTGTGTAATATTAAACATGCTGTAAATCCTTTTGGAGTTGTTTCCCTGTTTTTGTTTTTAAGCGTGGGTATTTCTTGTCTGACATTTAAAGTTATGACTAGTAATGCTTACAATTTTGATATTGATAATAATTCTATGTTGAAAAGAAACTTTCCTAATACTTTCTTTTAAATGCTGCATTTTTTAATAAACAGGACACTGAAATAGTAAGACAAATTGTTTTTAAAAACTTTCCATTTGCAACTTCTTAGGTGTGAGAATCAATTTAGGAGGTGGGAGGTGTTAAGGGGGAACAGGGCTGGAAAGTGTTTGTTTATGTATTTATTTTTAAAATATCAGAAAATATCGATATAGATTTGTAAGCTCCAATTAAAATGTGTAAGAAGCCTTGTGAAATCCAAAATGCTAGGCTACCCCAAGAAATCAAGGGGAAAAAAAGATAAGAGAAGTTATCTATTTCAGTTATCTCAAAAAAAGAAAAAAGAACTCTACTAAATGGGGTAAAATTTTTCTACAATTAAACTGTGCTTTTTTTTTTTTTTTCTGTCTTGCACTCAAAATTATCCCCCAGTTTTTACTCATTAATGGGAAGAATTAAAACTGGTAAATGTAATAGTGTAACCATTTAAACATTTAAGCCATGTTGTTCTCAGGAAATTTTATTCATCTATTTATTAAAGTTATATATTTTAGATGAAATTAAGCTTGTTCATTTAAGCTGAGAAACAATCTCATGGGCCTTGTTTTTATTTGCTATAGATACATATTGTATGGATTTTTTTTTCTCTACTACTTATAAAATTCTCAGACCCTTGGGCCTAATTTTCTGTTTTATAAATTTGCAAAATGCAAGTCAAGAAAATTGTCCCCTTAATGGAGTCAAGTTCAAATACAACTTGAAACCCTATTCGTCTATGTTTTTTCTCCTGCCAATGGTGGCAAAGAGTTAACCAAAGAAAAAAAGAGAGAAGCTTCAGTTTGAAAGATTTAAAAAAAAATCTTTTGTTTATTCATCCAATAAATATTTGTGGAGTTTACTCTCTGTGCCAGGAAACAGTCTGCATAGTCCCGGCTGTTGTCAGATAGCTTTCATAGCTTTGAAAGCAGCTGAAGAATTGTGCCAAAGTTTGAATTGAGATGGCAGCTCAGCTCCATCTTTACTTGTCCATGTTACCTTTTGCCAATGAGTCAGTTCTAACTCATAGCAACCGTATAGGACAGAGTAAAACTATCCCATAGGGTTTCCAAGGCTGTAATCTTTTTTATTTTTTAATATTTTTTTATTATGCATTAGGTGAAAGTTTACAGAGAAAATTAGTTTCCCATTCAAAATTTTGTGCATAAAGCATTCCATGACATTGGTTGCATTCTCCACAAAGTTTCAGCACTCTCGCTATTTCCATCCTAGGTTCCCCACTTCCTTTTGCCCCATTTTCTGTCCCTTCCTGCCTTCTCATCCTTGCTTTTGGGCAAATGTTGCCCTTTTGATCTCATATAACCAATGGTTCTAAGGAGCACATTTCTCTTGGGTGTTATTGTTTATTTTATGGGCCAGTTTATGGTTTGGCTGAAAGGTAGTCACTAGGAATGGCTTTAGTTAGAGTTAGAAGGGCCCTAGTCTCGGCGGCTCTTCCAGTCTATGTCAGACCAATAAATCTGGTCTTCTTTGTGAATTTGATTTTTTGTTCTACAGTTTTTCTCTTGCTTTTTGCAGCATCCTCTGTTGTGATTCCAGTCAGAGCAAACAGTAATGGTAGCCAGACACCATCTAGTTCTTCTGCTCTTGAGGTCATGTAGGCTGTGGTTCATGTGGTCCATTAGTCCTTTAGACTAATTGCTCCCTTAAGTCTTTGGTTTTCTTCATTCTCCTTTGCTCTGGATGGTAAGAGACCAATAACTGTATCCTAGATGCCTACTCACAAGCTTTTAAGACCCCAAATACTACTCACTAAAGTAGGATGCAGAACTTTGTCTTTATGAACTATGTTGTTCCAATTGACATAGATCTCCCCCCTGAATCTGTGGTCCTTCACCTCCAAGCCTAGGAACTTCATCCTGTGAGGTGTTTGGTTATGCCTAAGAAGTTGTTCTGACTGTGGTCCTTATGTGCTGTATTGTCTATATTAATATATAAGCAGCATCTACAGTTATGTACCCCACAAGTCTGTCAGTTTGTTGTACCCTGGGGGCCTTTGTGTTGCTATGATGCTGGAAGCTATGTCACTGGTATTTCAAATACCAGAAGGATCACCCAAGGTGCACAGGTTTCAACTGAGATTCAAGACTAAGACAGACTAGGAAGAAAGATCTGGAACTCTACTTCTAACAAAATTAACCAATGATAATCTTTTGAACAGTAGCAGAACATTGTCTGATATAGTACCAGAAGATGAACACCTCAGGTTGGAAGTCACTCAAAATGCGACAGAAGAAGAGCCGCCATCTCAAAGTAGAGTAGACCTTAATGAAGGTGATGGAGTCAAGCTTTCAGGACCTTCATTTGCTGATGTGGCATGACTCAAAATGAGAAGAAACACCTGCAACATCCATTAATAATAGGAAAGTGGGATGTACAAAGCATGAATCTAGGAAAATTGGAAATCATCAAAAATGAAAAAGAATGCATAAACATTGATATCCTAGGCATTAGTGAGCTAAAATGGACTAGTCTTGGCCATTTTGAACTTGACAATAACAAGGTATACTATGCAGGAATGACAAATTGAAGAGGAATGGTGTCATATTCATTGTCAAAAAAAAATATCAAGATCTATTCTGAAGTATAACACTGTCAGTGATAGGATAATATCCATACACCTAGAAGGAAGACCAGTTAATACAAATATTATTCAAATTTACTCACCAAAGACTAAGGTCAAAGATGAAGAAATTGAAGGTTTTTACCAACTTCTGCAGTCTGAAATTGATAGAACGTGCAATCAATATGCATTGATAATTACTGGTGATCAGAATTTGAAAGTCAGAAACAAAGAAGAAGCAGTGGTAGTTGGAAAATATGGCCTTGGTGTTAGAAATGATGCTGGAAATTGCATGATAGAATTTTACACGATCAGTGACTTCTTCACTGCAAACACCTTTTTTCAACATGAACGGCAACTATGAAGGTGGACCTCACCCGATGGACTACACATGAATCAAATCGACTACATCTGTGGAAAAAGACGATGGAGAAGCTCTGTATCATCAGTCAGAACAAAGCCAGTGGCTGACTGCAGAACAGACAATCAATTGCTCATATGCAAGTTCAAGTTGAAACTGAAGAAAATTAAAACAAGTCCACGAGAGCCAAAGTACAACCTTGAGTATATCCACCTGAATTTAGAGACCATCTCAATAGATTTGATGTATTGAATGCTAATGACAAAAGACTAGATGAGCTGTAAGATGACAACAAGGGTATGACACATAAAGAAAGGATAAAATTACTAAAAAGACAGGAAAGAAAGAAAAGATCAAAATGGATGTCAGAAGAGACTGAAACTTGCTCTTGAAAGTACAGTAGCTAAAGAAAAAAGAAAAAACGATGAAGTAAAAGAGCTGAACAGAAGACTTCAAAGAGTGGCTCGAGAAGACAACGTAAAGTATTATAATGAAATGTGCAAAGAGCTGGAGTTAGAAAACCAGAAACAAAGAACACACTCAGCATTTCTCAAGCTGAAAGAACTGAAGAGAAAATTCAAGTCTTGAGCTGCAATATTGAAAGATTCTATGGGGAAAATATTAAACGATGTAGGAAGCATTAAGAGAAGATTGAAGGAATACACAGAGTCACTGTCCCAAAAAGAAATGGTCAAAGTTTAACCATTTCAGGAGGTAGCATATGATAAAGAACTGTTGGAACTGAAGGAAGAAGTCCTAGTTGCACTGAAGGCATTGGTAAAAACAAGGCTCCAGGAATTGACAGAACACTAATTATGATGTTTCAGCAAATGGATGTAGTGCTGGAGGTGCTCACTTATCTATGCCAAGAAATATGGAAGACAGCAACCTGGCCAACTGACTGGAAGAGGTCCATATTTCTACCCATTCCAAAACAAGGTGATCCAACAGAATGTGGAAATTATCAAGCAATATCATTAATATCCATGCAAGTAAAATTTTGCTGGAGATCATTCAAAAGCAGTTACAACATGCGTCTACAGGAAACTGCCTGAAGTTAATGCCTGATTCAGAAGATGACCTGGAATGATGGTTAAAATTGATAATATCAGATGGATCTTGGCTGAAAGCAGAGATTACTACAAAGATGTTTACCTGTGTTTTATTGACTATGCAAAGGCAATTTACTGTGTGGATCATAACAAATTATGAATAACATTGCGAAGAATGGGAATTCTAGAACACTTAATTGTGCTCATGAGGAATCTGTACGTAGTCCAGGAGGCAGTCATTATAAGAGAACAAGGGGGTACGGATTGGGTTAAAGTCAGGAAAGGTGTGTGTCAGGGTTATATCCTTTCATCATACCAATTCAATCTGTATGCTGAGCAAATAATTCGAGAAGCTGGACTATATGAAGAAGAATGCAACATCAGGATTGGATGAAGACTCAGTAACAACCTGCGTTACGCTGATGACACAACTTTGCTTGCTCAAAGTGAAGAGGACTTGAAGCGCTTACTGATGAACGTCAAAGAGCACAGTCTTCAGTATGGATTACTCTTCAACACAAAGAAATCAAAAATCCTCATAATTGGCACAATAAGCAACATCATAATAAATGGAGAAAACACAGAAGTTGTCAAGGATTCCATTTTCCTTAGATCCACAATGAATGTCCATGGAAGCAACAGTTAAGAAATTAAACGACTTATTACTTACGAAAAATCTGCTGCAAAAGATCTCTTTAAAGTGTTAGAAAGCAAAGATAGCACTTTAAGAACAAAGGTGCGACTTACCCAAGCCAAGTGCTTCAAATCCCCTCATATGCAGATGAAAGCTAGAAAATGAATAAAGAAGACAGAGGAAGAACTGACACCTTTGAATTATGGTGTAGGCGAAGAACGTTGAACATACTATGGACTATCAGAAGAAGGAACAAATTTGTCTTGGAAGAAGTACAGCCAGAATGCTCCTTAGAAGCCAGAATGTGAGGACTTCGTTTCACATACTTTGGACATGTTATCAGGAGGGATCAGTCCCTGGAGAAGGACATCATGCTTGGTAAAGTAGAAGGTCAGCAAAAATAGAAAGACCCTCAACGAGATAAATTGACACAGTGGCTGCAACAATGGACTCAAGCATAACGACCATTGTGAGGATGGTGCAGAACCAGGCAGTGTTTTGTTCAATTGTGCATAAGTTCTGCAACGAGTCGGAACCTACTCGACAGCACCTAACAACAACAGTTATGTATGTAGAAATATCCACCACCAAACCTATATCCGAAGGTGGGAGTATTTCCTTACCTCCTCCTCCAACATCTCTTGGCATCTATCTACCTATGTATTCATTTGTAAATTAGTGTTTTGCAGGATTGTCTATGCTATAGTAATTACCATTGTTGCCCTTTGTTCTTGTGTTCCTCTCAGTGTCCTTTCATGCCTTGATCATGTTTTGCTGACTTCCCCTATATTGTGTATTGCCTTTCCTTACATCAAAGTTAACACTTGTCTACTATCTAGTGATTCCCCCTCCCCATTCCTCCCTTTCTTCATAACGATCAAAGATTTTTTTGTTTGTTTGTTTTCTGTGTGTAACCCTTTTCTTGGGTTTTTATAATAGTGGTCTCATACAATATTTGTCCTTTTGTGATTGACTTATTTCACTCAGCATAATGCCCTCCAGATTCATCCATGCTGTGATTCATCATTGTTCTTTCTCATTGTGTAGTATTCCATTGTGTGTATGTACCATAAGTTGTTTATCCACTCTACTGTTGAAGGGCACTTAGGTTGTTGCCATCCTTTTGATATTGTGAATAATGCTGCAATGGAAATGGAAGTCCACGTGTCTATTCTTGTCATCGCTCTCATTTCTTTAGGGTGTATGCCTAGGAGTGGGACTGTTGGATCATATGGCATTTCTTTTTCTAGCTTTTTAAGGAAGCATCATATCATTTTCCATAGTGGTTATATCATTTTACATTCCCACCAGCACCGTATAACACTTCCAGTCTCCCCACAACCTGTCCAATATTTGTTATTTTCTGTTTTTTGTTTGTTTTTTATTTTTTCAATTAGTGCCAGTAATGTTGGGGTGAGATGATATCTCATTGTAGTTTTAATTTGCATCTCTCTAATGGATAATGATTGCAAGCAATTTCTTCATGTGTTTGTTAGCCATCTCGATGTCTTCTTAGGTGAGGTGTCTGTTCATATCCTTTGCCCGTTTTTTAATTGGATTGTTTGTCTCTTTGTTGTTGAAGTATTGAAATTTTCTATAAATTTTAGAGATTAGACCCCTGTTGGATATGTCGTAACCAAATTTTTTTTCCCAGTCTGTGTAGGTTCTCTTTTTACTCTTTTGGAGTGGACTTTTGATAAGAATATGTATTCAATATGTAGGTTCTCTTTTTACTCTTTTAGAGAAGTATTTTGAAAAGAATATATGTTCCATTTATCTAGATCATCTTGTGCTGTTTGTTCATTTTTGGTTATGTTTATTATTTTATTTATGCAACATGTTAGGTCTCCCTAGCATTGGCTCTATTTTTTCTTTCATGATCTTTATAGTTTCACTTTTTATATGTAGGTCTTCAATCCATTTTGAGTAAGCTTTTGTGTACGGTGTGATGTATGAGTCCTGTTTTATTTATTTATATTTTTACAAATGGACATCTAGTTTTGCCAGCACAATTTGTTAAAGAGACAGTCTTTTCTCCATTCAGTGAGCTTTGGCCCTTTGTCAAAGATCAATTGTCCACAAGTGGATGGGTTTACTTTCGGGTTCTCAATTCTGTTCCATTGGTCTATGTGTGTGTCATGGTAACAGTACCAGGCTGTTTTTAACACTGTCGCTGTTTTTTCTACCTCCTACTTTGTTCTTCTGTAAATGCTTTAATTATCTGGGAACTCTTTCTTTTCCATATGAAGTTGGTGGTTAGTTTTTCCATCTCGTTAAAGAATGCTGTTGGTGTTTGGATCAGGATTGCACTATATCTGTAGATCATTTTGGGTATAATTGACATTTTCACAAAGATGAGTCTTCCTGTCCATGAGCATAGACTGTTTCTCCATTTATGTAGGCATCTTTTGGTTTCTTGCAGTAGTGTTTTGTAGTTTTCTTTGTGCATGTCTTTTACGTCCTTGGTTAGATTTGTCCCTAAATATTTTATCTTTTGAGGGGCTATAGTAAATAATATTGTTTTCCTGATTTTCTTTTCAAAGTTCTCTTTCTTGGTACAGAGGAATCCAACTGAGTTTTTATGTTGATTTTGTATCCTCCTACTTTGCTAAATCCTTATATTAGTTCCAGTAGCATTCTTATGGAATCTTTGGGGTTTTCTATGTATAAGATCATACCTTCTGTGAATAGGGATAGTTTTTCTTCTTCCTTACCAAATTGGTTGCCTTTTTAAAATTTTTCTTGCCTTATTGCTCTAGCCTGGTCTTCCGGCACAATGTTAAGTAAGAGTGGTTATAAAGGGCATCCTTGACTGGTTCCTGTTCTCAGGGGGAATGCTTTCAGTCTCTCTCCACTGAGAATAATGTTGGCTGTTAGTTTTGTATAAATACCCTTTATTATGTTGAGGAATTTCCCTTCTATCCATATTTTTCTAATAGTTTTTCTTAGAAATAGGTGTTAGACTTTATCAAATGCCTTTTCGGTGTTGATTGAAATGGTCATGTGATTCTTTTGTTTTATTTATATGGTGAATTACATTGATTGATTTTCTAATGTTGAAGTATCCTCGC
Organism: Dugong dugon; assembly: GCA_030035585.1. Classification (NCBI taxonomy): domain Eukaryota; kingdom Metazoa; phylum Chordata; class Mammalia; order Sirenia; family Dugongidae; genus Dugong; species Dugong dugon. Next base: position 66,812,722 of record CM057466.1, read on the forward strand.
ATATCTGGTAAAACTCCCACTTGGTCATGATGTATTATTATTATTTTCTGATGTACTGTTGAATTCTATTAGCTAAAATTTTATTGCGAATTTTTGCAACTGTACTCATGAGGGATATTGGTCAGTAATTTCCCCCCCTTTTTTGTGGTGTTTTTGCCTGGCTTTGTTATCACGGTTAGGTTGGCTTCATAGAATGAATTTAGGAGTGTTCTATACTCTGAAATACTTTGAGAAGTACTGGTGTGAGCTCTTCTTTGATTGTTTGGTGTAATTGTCTAGTGAAGCTATCTGGACTAACATGAACTAAGAAGAAAGTCCTGGTGATCTATTTCAGAAAATCAGACAATGAAAACCCTATGAATCACAACAGCCTGATGAGCAACCATTCATTGGGATGGCACAGACTGGGCAGTGCTTTTTGTCCTTTGTGCATGGGGTCTGGACCAGAACTTTTGTATGTGTGTGTGTGCTGGGAGGTTTCTTTCTTTCTTTCTTTTTTTTTTTTTGTTAATTACCTCTTCAATTTCTTTTGTTATGGGTCTGTTCAGTTTTTCTACCTCAGTGTGTGTTAGTTTAGGTAGGTAGGGTGCTTCTCGAAATTTATCCATTTATTGTAGGTATTCAAATTTGCTGGAGTACAATGTTTCATAATATTCTCTTATCCTTTTTATTTCAGTTGGTTCTATTATAATATCACCAATATCATTTCTTATTCAGGTTATTTGCTTCGTCTTCTTCTTTTATTTTGTTAGTTTGGCCAGTGGATTGTTAAATTTGTTGATCCTCTCAAAGAACCAACTTCTGGTCTTGTTTATTCTTTCTTTGGTTTTTCTGTTCCCTATTTCATTTATTTCTGCTCTAATCTTTATTATTTCTTTTCTTCTGGTGACTTTTGGCTTCTTTTGGTGCTCTCTTTCTATTTGTTTGAGTTGTAGGGTTAATATTTTGATTTTGCCCTTTTATTCTTTTTTTGATGTGTACATTTATTGCTATATATTGACCTCTAAGAACTGCTTTTGCTGTGTCCCAAAGGTTTGGGTGAGATGTGTTTTCATTCGCATTTGATGCTGGCTATTTTTTTATTCCATCTTTGATTTCTACTATTACCCAGTGGTTTTTAAACAAGGTGTTATTCAGTTTCCATGTATTTGATTTTTTTTTCCTTGTTATTTCTGTTATTGATTTTTACTTTTATGGTGTAGTGATCAGAGAAAAAGATTTGTATCATTTCTATGTTTTTAATTTTGTTAAGGCTTGTTTTGTGGCCTAAAATATGGTCTATTCTGGAGAATGTTCCATGGGCATTGTAAAAGAATGTATACTTTGCTGCTGTTGAGTGACGTGTTCTGCATATGTCCATGAGGTCAAGTTGTTTGATTGTGGCCTTTAGATCTCTCTATCTTTGTTGAGTTTCTTTCTAGATGTTCTGTCCTTTACAGTGGTGTGTAAAGTGGTATGTTGAATTCTCCTACTATTATTGTGGAACGGTCAAGTTCTCTTTTCAGTGCTGTTAGAGTTTGTTTTATGGGTGCATAGATATTATTATGGTTATGTCTTCACAGTGAGTTGACCCTTTAATCATTATATAATGTTGATACCCATCTTTTATGGTGGATTTTGCCTTAAAGTCTATTTTATCAGAGATGAATATTGCGACTCTTGTTTTTTAGTTATAGTTTCCTTGATAAGTTCTTTTCCATCCTTTGATTTTTAATATATTTATGTCTTTGTGTCTAAGATGTGTCTCTTTTAGACAGTATATTGATGAGTCCTGGCTTTTTTTTTATCCGTTTTGCTACTTTATGTCTCTTTACTGGTTCATTTAAGCCATTTTCATTCAGTCTGATTATTAATAGGTTTGAATTTACTGTTGTCATTTTGTTGTACTTCTTTTTTGTGGTGTTGACGGTTCCTTTGTTCCACTTAATTTTCTGTGCTGAGTTCTTTTTGTGTCTGGATTTTCTTTTTATTTCTTTTGTTGTTGTTGATTTTGTGTTTATTGAGTCTGTATGTTTTTCTTCTTTTTTATTTTGGTGAGTAGATTTGTTAACTTTCTTTGTGGTTACCTTGAAATTTATCTTTATCTTCCTAAGTTTAAACCAGTATTTTATTTCTTGATAATGCCTTGACTTCCTCTCCATTTGAAAGTTCTATAACTACACCATTTATTTCCTCTTTTTTGTTTTGAGGTTCTCATCATATACAGATTGATGTCTCTGGTTCTCTGTTTTCAGTCTTTTAGCTTGTTTTATTTTTGAGAATTCTTTATCTGGGATGGTATCTGAATGATGCTGTCCTGTGTCATAATCTCAGGTTGTTGTCTAATGTTCTTGGTTCTATCCAAAGGACTCCATTTAATATTTCTCATAAGTTTGGTCTGGTTTTTACATATTCCCTTAATTTCTGTTTATTGGGAAATGTCCTAATTTTGCCATCGTATTTGAGGGACAATTTTGCTGGATATAGAATTCTCGGTTGGCAATTTTTTTTTTTCTTTCAAGGTTTTATATATGTCATCCCATTGCCTTTTTGCCTGCATGGTTTCTGTTGAGTATGTAGAGCTTAGTCTTACTGGTTCCGTTTTGTAGGTGGCTTTTTGTTTTTCCTGAGCTGCTCTCGGATTTTTTCTTTGTCTTTAGTTTTGTCAAGTTTGATTATGACATGTCTTAGTGACTTTGTTTTGGGGTCTATCCTGTATGGAGTTCGATGAGCTTCTTGGATGGATATCTTTTCATCTTTCATAATATTGGGGACATTTTCTTCCAGCAAATCTTAGACTATTCTCTCTGTGTTTTCCATTGCCTCTCCCTCTTCTGGAACTCTGAACACATGCAAAATTTTCCTGTTGATAGTGTCCCACATAATTCTTAGGCTTTCTTCATTTTTCTTCATTCTTTTTTTCTGGTTTTTCCTCAAACAAATTTGTGTCAAGAGATTTGTCTTCAAATTTACTTATTCTGTCTTCCATTATTTTAATTCTGCTCCTGTATTCTTCTATTGAGTTGTCTATTTCTGAAATTTTATTGTTAGTCTTTTGGATTTCTAGTTGTTGTTTTTGTGTGGTTTCTAACTATCTATTTGGGTTTTTTTTTTTTTTCCCCCTCTGAATTTTTTTGTTGCTTTGTCTGTGTTTTCCTGGATTTGGGCTATGTTTTTGTCTGTGTTTTCCATGATTTTGTCTATTTTTTCCTTACCTTTGTCTGTGTTTTCCATAATTTCTTTCTTGATCTCTCAGAGAGCCCCATATATTAGTCTTTTGAATTCTTTATCAGGTAATTCTATTGCTATTTCTTCCTCTGGAAAGATTTCTGGTTTTTTATTTTGGTCAATTGATGGAGCCATTTTGTCCTGCTTCTTTATTTGATTTGATATTGTCTGTTGTCTCTAAGTCATCAAGAAGTTATTAAATTTATTTATTTATTATGTGTTTGTTTGCTGCTTCCTGAATTTTTATTTTATTTTGTTTTGATAAATCCAAGTAGACTGGGCATGTCTGCTACTCTGGTCAATAATCTGTCTAAACTGAAGCTCTCACCTCCTGGGTGGGGCAGCAAGTGAGTTTGTGTGCATGGTTCTCTGTGTGCTGCTCTTGTGGGGCTGTTGAAGACATAGCTTGTGTTTCTGGTGAGGTGATGTATCTGTCTGGCCTGTCTTCTGGCTGTGGGTACAGGGGACATTCTCCCTGGTGATTGGATTGAGTATTGTGTGTGTGCTCTGTCACTTGCCATGTGGTCAGAACAAGGGTGCCCATGTTGTTGATCACTGGGTAGGTAGTGCAGAAACTCCCACAAATGGTCCCAGGCAAGCAGGGCTGTGCAGGGTGTTCAGAGCAGGCATAAGCTTCTGGTTACTGGGGGAAGAGATACAGAGGGAGAGAAACAGGGTTGTTACCTGTCTATGGGTCCCCAGTTTGAAGTCATACCCCTGTCCATTAAGACACATAGTCAGGGAGGTTTTGTAACCAGTCCTCGAACCCTGGTGCCAGCAGCAGTGGGGAATAGGAGGCACTACTGGTCCTCAGTTCCCTTGAGTGGGTGGCTGGAGGGAGTATAAGGCACCACCAGCCCTCAGGCCCCAGGTGTGTGTGGCTGGATAGAGTGGGAGGCACCATCGGCCCTCAGATCCCTGCTCTGGGTGACTGGGGAGAGTAGGGAGCACTGTTGGCCCTGAGGGCCCCAGTATAGGGGCTGGAAGGAGTGGGAGGCACTTCTAGCCCTCAGGCCTCCAGTGCAGGTGGCTGGAGAGAGCAACAGGCACTGCAGGTCCGTGGGCCCTTGGTGCAAGAGGCTGAGCGAAGGAGCAGTTGCCTCTAGTCCATGGGCTCCCTGTTTAGGGGGCAGGGCAGTGGTGTATACTGTCAGACTGTGGTTGCACATGGGAGAAGGATGGGCGAGGAGAGTGGTGGGGCCCCACAGGCCCATGGGCCGTTGGCATAGGGGACTGGGGTGGGCACAGTGCATGGGTGCATGTGCTTAACTTTTGTATGGTGGAAAACACTTTTGCCTGGCTCTGGACTTGAGTGTAGAGCTACTCCTGCTTGGCTGCATCAGGTGATGTAGGTTTTTGCTTGGAACACTGTTTACTTTGTCTGAATATAGCTGTGCTGTGCAGATTCGGCCAACAGGGTGTCTGTGATCCATATTTCCCCATGTCTGCTGTTTTTATACTGTCTCTCCTTCCTCTTGGTTTTCGGTCTGATTCTTCAACCTTTTTTTTGATGCTCAGGGTTCCAAAGTTGTCATCTATATCCAATTCACTTGTTTTCTCTGGTCTTTGTTATAAGAGGGACGTTATGAGGCATCTGACTAGTCCACCGTCTTAGGCTGCCTCCCAAATCTATAATCCTTATGGAAGCAGATGGACATATCTTTCTCTGCAGAACAGTTTATGGGTTTGAAACACCACTCTTTCAGTTAACAGCTGAGCACTTAACCACTGCACCATCAAGACTCTATTTGTCCATGTTAGCTACCAGTTCATTGGCCTGGTATAGATATTATAGCTCATGGGGCCCAGTGGAATTCGTTAGCAATATTAGCTTAGTCTTGGAATTTAGAATGTGTATATGGGATTCTGAAAGCCCCAACCAGCTACTTAACTTCTTCAGAGATCAGAATAGTGGCTCAGCTGGTACTGTTTAGAAAGAGGCTAGGGAGAAGGGAATTATGAATGGAGTAGGAGTAGAGATTAGGATGGTCAACCTACAGTGCCAGCCATAATATTCTTAGTAACTTTTTTTCCCTACTTCTATCATCTATTGTGAGAGATTGTTAAAATCTGCCATTATGATTGTGGCCATGTGAGCTTCTTCGTTGAACTTCTGTCACTGTTTACTGCATGCAAAGTTCGAAATATTTATGTTCATATCATATCTTTATTCTTAATAAGGCTTTTTGCTTTGATGCCTGTTTTCTGATATTTATACATAGCTTTTCATTTTCTTTTTTTATATATCTGTCTTCTTTATCTTTAATGTCAAGTTTTCTTTGTTCTTAAATTTTAGTCATACCTTCTGTAAATAGAATATAGAAACAAATTTCTAGTTCGAACATTTTGAAATCTTCAGCTTTCAAATTTCTGAAGTATTCAAATTAATTACTGCCATTTAATTTGTTTTAGTCTCTTTAGAGACACCAGCCACCTTTCAGTATTTTATTGCATTTTTTTCAAAAACAGACTTTATTTTTCAGAGCAGGTTTAGGCCTACTGAAAAATTATTCAAAAACTACAGAGAACTCCCATATATCTCCTCTCCCCCTTGTACACTCTTTCTCCTATTACTAATATCTAGTATTCCTGTTGTACATTGGTTACAATTAATGAATCAGTATTGATACATCATTATGAACTGAAGTTCATAGTTTACATCAAGGTACACTCTTTGTGATGTGCAGTCTTATAGGTTTTGACAAGCATATTGTCATGTGTCCACCATCACAGTGTCATACATGATAGTTTCACTGCCCTAAAAATACTCTGTGTTTCACTTATTTATACCTCTCTCCCTCTCCTGAAGGCCTGGCAATCACTAATTTTTTTACTATCTCTATAGTTTTGCCTTTTCCAGAATCATACAGTATGTAGCTATTTCAGACTAGTCTATTTCACTTAGAAATATGCATTTAAGCCTCCTCCATGTCTTTTTGTACCTTTATAGGTCATTTATTTTTATCACTTAATCCATTGCACAAGTGTAGCAAGTTTGTTTATCCATTCACCTATTGAAGGACACCTTGGTTGCTTCCAACTTTTGGCAGTTATGAATAATGCAGCTATAAATATTTGTGTGCAGGGTTTTGAGTGAACATATATTTTCAACTCATTTGGGCCAATCCCTAGGAGCATGACTGCTGTATCAAGTGGTATGCCTATGTTTAGCTATGTAAGAAAGTTCTGGGCTATCTTCCAAGTTGGCTGTACTATTTTTGCATTTCCATCAGCAATGAATTAGAGTTTCTATTGCTCAACATCCTCATCATCATTTTGTATCGTCAGTGGTTTGGATTTTAGCCATACTAATAGGTGTATAGACACATGTCATTTTTGTTTGAATTTGCAATTTTCTAATGACATATCAGGTTGAGCATCTGTTCATATACTTATTTGCCATCTGTATGTCATCTTTAGTGAGACATCTGCTTAAGAATTTTGCCTATTTATTAAATTACTTGTTTTCTTTTTGTTGAGTTTTAAGGGTTCCTTGCATATTTTACATACAAGTCCTTTATCAGACAGATATTTTGAAATTTTTTCTCCTAGCCTGTGACTTGTCTTTTCATACTCTTAATAGTCTTTCACAGAGCAGACGTTTTAATTTTTTTTAATAATATTTTATTGTATTTTTGGTGAAAGTTTATGCAGCAAATTAGGTTCCCATTTGACAATTTCTACACAAGTTGTTCAATAACATTAGTTACATTTTTCACAATGTGTCAACATTCTTATTAATTGCATTATGGTTGTTCTGTTTCCAGTACCCTAGTTTCCCTAACTCCCTTGTTTTTCATCTCTGCTTTAGAGTAATTGTTGACATTTGGGTTTCATACAGATGATTTTTTAATGGAACCCTCTACTCACAGGTAATACTGTTTATTTTGTGTGTTAATCTGTTATTTTGCTAAAAGGTGCCCCAAGGGATAGTTTTGGTTCAAGGTTTAAAGAGTATCTCAGGGAGATAGTCTCAGGGAGTTCCCTAGTCTCAACTGGTCCAGTAAGTCTGAACTTCCTAAGAATTTGAGTTCTGTTCTGCAATTTTTTTCTTGTTCTATCCAGGTCCATCTATTGTGGCCCTGATCAGAGTGGTTGGTAGTGGAAGCCAGGCCCATCTAGTTCTTCTGGTCTCAGGGTAGGTGAGGCTGTGGCTTGTATAGGTTATTAGTCTATAGACTAACTTCTTCTTGAGACTTAGATTTCCTTCTTTGTCATTTGCTCCTAATGAGTAGAGACCAATAGTTGTATCTTAGATGGTCACTCACAAGCTTCTAAGACCCCAGACACTACTTACCTCACTAGGATGCAGAATGTGAACTTTGTGGTGCCAATTGACTGAGATGTCCCATAGGACTACTTTTAATGAAGTCAAATTTATCCATTTTTTATTTTATAGATAGTTGCCATTTCATTCCGTGCTTCCTCTAAAAGAATAGAGAGATGACAGACAGATAGATAGCTGCCATTGAGTTAACACCAACTCATAGCAGAATTTTATACAACAGTATGAAACTCTGCCCAGAACTAATATAAATGCCCTAAATATTATTTTAATATATTGAGTTAAGGGAGGAATATTTTGATCCTTTCCTTTTATTGATAGTGTAGTACATTTATGATCAAAACATTGTGATTTTTCAGTCCCAATTCCCACCCTGAAAAGTCCAAGATCTCATATCCCACCCCTACCATGAATTGACTTCAAAAAACAAGTCTAGACAAAACTTCAGCCTCCCCAGGGGTAGCCGTAGTGCCAGATGAACTCTCTGCCACATGTCCTTACAGGTTATAATTCTCTTTGGTTGTACCAGGCAATGATCATTTTTATTTTCTAAAAATAAAAGAAAATAAAACTAAGTTATGAATATAATACATGTTTTTGTAGTCTATTCTGCACTTGTCAGTTTTGTTAGGAGAAGATTTTGTCTTTTTTAATATATTCATTTTCCAGTTAGCATTTGTAATAAAAATGATACCATGTCAGTGTAGAAAGTTCAGGCAAATATTCAGCCCATTCCTAAATGAAGGAAAGTCATCTTTCAGTTTCCCTAGATAAGCAGTTTCCCTGGACAATGGTTCCTTCTTTATTCCATCTCCCCATGTAGTCCAGAGAATACTTTTTTGCTAAATATCTTTATATTTATCTTAATAACATAGTTTTCAAAAATCTTACTGTCTATGCTTTTAGTAAATAGAAGCAGTAATGACTGCAGCTATCATGGAGCATTTATTTTTGTCCAAACATAAATGTAACAGCTCATTTACCAATGTGCTTTAAAATGCAATTATAAATAATTAAAATTAAATGATAGTTGTCAGGATAAATGAAAAATGTGCCTTTTGCAATATGTTTGTATATGTACACAGTTTTGACACTTCTTAATAAGTACCAATGATTAGGATTTTTATAAAACAAGTACTTTGAATGTAAGGTGGAAATGCAATAGCAATGCATAGCCATTGACTACATTAATGGGCAAGGATTGAAATGATTTTCAAGAACAAATCACGAATAAAAATTCATATTCTGAATGGACCAAACTAAAGAGAATTTCTGCTCCAGATAAAGGAATACCTTGGTCACAAAAATGTTTACTCAAGAGGAGTTCCGGCAAAATGGCACTCTAGGCAGAAGCACCACGCCGTCCCTCCACAGCAAAGATCCGAAAAACTAATCTGAACAGAGAATACAACAATCCTGAAACCCTAAAACATCAAATGAAGAGATAAAGAACTCAGCCAAGCACCAAATGGAGTGAGAAAACTGACAGAGAACAGAGAGCGAGGAGAGATTCATACAGAGGTCCCCTACCAGCTAACGCAGCGTGGATCCAAAACCTTGGACTCCTATCGGAGACCAGCAAATGGGGGTACGAGAAAGCAGCCTCACGGATATTCCAGCAGGAGACAAAACAACCGGTAATTTGCGATGTGCGCTTTCCCACCCCTCACCCCTCTTCACCCCGGCTCGGCCTCCTCTGCTTCCCACGGCCACGGTCTCTTGACCAGGAAGCACCAGCTGCTTGGATTCCACACACCCAAGTGGGCAGCTCTCTGGGTGCCATTTGTTGGTTGCTGGTGTTGCTTTTTTTTTCTGCTTCTTTTCATTTCTCACGTGCCTCTCTCCATCTCCCCCTCCTTTCACTCGAGTGCCTGGCTCCATGTGCCAGCTTTGATTCTCCCTGAGGGGCTGTAGAGTGCCGGCAATTTGTGATATATGCTTTCCCACTCTCTGCCCTTCTTCACCCACACTCAGCCTCCTCTGCTTCCCGCGGACACAGTCTCTTGTCCAGAAACAACAGCCCGCACTAGCTGGCCCTCTGAGTGCCATTTGTTGGCTGCTGGTGTTGCTTTTTTTTTTTTTTTTCCTGCTTCTTTGGATTTCTTGCTTACCTCTCGCCACCTCCCCCTCCTTTTGCTCGAGTGCCTGGCTCCGTGTGCCATCTTTGCTTCTTCCTGAGGGGCTGCGGAGATCCATTCGAGTGCGGCGCTGCTTCCCAGTCTGGGCTACCGCGCTGGTGGGATGCTGGGGGTTTTGTTCCTTTCTTCGTTTTGAATTGTTTGTTTGTTTTCTTTTCCTTTTCTTGAGTTAGGAGTCCTTTCTGGCCAGGCGGAGCTGCATGGCAAGGAACTCCCGTTCAGCTTCCATGGACGTGAGGAGGGATCCCTGAGGGCTTTTCTTTGTTCGTTGTTTTTTCTTTTTTCTCTTTTTTGGGGGGCCTTCCTTGTTCTTTTTTTTTGTTTGTTTGTTTTGTTTTGTTTTCTTTTTCCTCTTTTTCCCTTTTTGTCTTTCTTCATTGCTCACTTTCTTATTCCTCTATATGTTCCTTCTCTTTCTGATCCCTGAGTACCAGGCGTTGTATACCTCTACGCCTTCTAGCCAGGCTGTATTGCAAAATCTGAGAGTGCCTTCCCCAGACCTCATAGCTGCTTCAGTGGAATACCTGGGAACTTTGTGGTTCTTTAACCCTTCTGATTTTTATTTATTCATTCTTTCTTTTCTTCTTCTTCCCCTTTCTGTTTCTCTCCATTTCATAGTCTCTCATCTCTCTATTCCAATGGCAAGCTCCCCTAGCATTCCTTTTTGTTTGTTTGTATGTTTTTGGCTCCTGTTCTTCTCTCCTCTCTCCCATATCCATCTTAGCTCCACATGTAACAATCTCCCCGATGCATCCTGCCTACCTGCACCGTGCGCTTGACATCACATCACCAAGCAGCATGGGCACGGCCTACTGGAACCTTTCCTACACTGATTACCGACCCGTTCTGGTGGCTGTAGTAAGTGCCACAAACAACCCTTCCCAGTAACTCCTCTTCAGCTAGACCTGCCCTGCTGTACCATATCTGAGTGACTTACCCAGCCAGTTGGGGAAGGAGGCGAAAAGTATTGAGCACACAGATGAGCAAACAACAAAGAACGCACAGTCCGCCTGCTCAGACATACTCAAACTTTTTTTTAAACAGGGGACAAAACAAAAAAACTACAATAAATAAAGAAGAAAAATATTTACTGAATGCCCCAAAAACAGCAGACAATATCTAAACATTTACAAAAACAGGACAGGATGGTTCCAGTAGGCATCCAAAATAAAACAACAGATGACCCTTTTGTGGATGAAAATGCACTAGAACTACCTGATAGGGAATTCAAATCTCTAATACTCAGAAATCTCCAAGAACTGAGGCAAAAAGCTGTCAAACATGAGGAAAAAATAGACAAATTCATGGAAAATACAGACAAAATTGGAAGAATTCAGGAAGATGATGCAGGAACAAAATGGCAAAATAAATTCACAACTAGAAATTATACAAAGACAACAATTAGAAATCCAAAAGATAAACAACAAGCTTTCAGAAATGGATGATGTCATAGGAGGGCTGAGAAGCAGATTTCAAATGGTGGAAGACAGGATCAGTGGAATTGAAGACAAACACTTGGATACAACTCTGTTTCAGGAAAACTCAGAAAAAAGAACAAAGAAAAATGAAAAGACCCTGAGAGTTATGTGGAACACAATTAAAAGCAAAAATTTATGAGTGATTGGAATTCCAGAACAGGGGGAGAAAACAGAAAACACAGAGAGGATTATTGAGGAACTGCTGACAGAAAACTTCCCCAATATCATGAAAGATGAAAAGCTGGCCATCCAAGAAGCTCAAAAAACCCCATATAGAAGAGACCCCAAAAGAAAATCCCCAAGGCATATCATATTCACACTCACCAAAACCAAAGACAAACAAAGAATCCTGAGAGCAGCTCGTGAAAAACAAGAAGTCACATACAGAGGAGAAACAGTAAGACTAAGCTCAGTTTATTCAACAGAAACCATGCACGCAATAAGGCAATGGGATGACATATATAAAATTGTGAAAGAAAAGAATTACCAGCCAAGAATAATATATCCTGCAAAACTCTCATTCAAATTTGATGGGGAAATTAGATCATTTCCAGATAAACAGAATATGTACAAGTCAAAACAAACTTACAAGAATTATTAAAGGGAGTTCTTCGATCTGAGGACAAACAGCTTCAGCTCACAGGCAGAACCTAGGACGCAGGTTTGTACCAGCCAGATACCAATATAGGAAATGAACTCTCGAGGACTATCCAAAACCAAAGAAATAAAACAGGGAATCAGAGCAGTTACTCAATAAATGACAACAACATCAAAACAATAAAAGAGAGAATAAACGGCATAGGTATACAACCTTCTAAAGAAAAGGAAGCCAAGGCGATACCAAGTAATGGTAGACTGCTTCAAACTTAGAAAGATAAGAGTAAAATTCATGGTAACCACAAAGAAAGTTAACAAATCAACTCATAAAAATAAAGACGAATAACATACAGTCTCGGCAAAAACAAAACCTACAAAAACAAAAGAAATGAAAAAAAAATCCACAAACAAAAGTAACTCAGCACAAGAGAGTAAGAAGAACAAAGAAAACTTCAGCACCACAAAAAAAGCATGACAAAATGACAGCAATAAACTTACATCTATTAATAATTACACTGAATGTAAATGGATGCAATGCACCCATAAAGAGGAGAGTGACAGAATGGATAAGAAAACAGGATCCATCCATATGCTGTCTACAAGAGACACACCTTAGAAACAAAGATGTGAATTTATTAAAAGTCAAATGTTGGAAAAAAATATATCAAGCTAACAACTACCAAAAAAGAGCAAGAGTGGCAATTCTAATCTCAGATCAAATAGACTTTAAAACAAAATCTACCATAAAAGACCAAGACGGACACGATATGATGATTAAGGGGATGATCCATCATGAAGACATAACCATAATAAACATCTACGCACCCAATGACAGGGCTCCAAAATACGTAAAACAAACTCTAACAACACTGAAAAGAGAAATTGACAGTTCTACAATAATAGTAGGTGACTTCAACACACCACTCTCAGTAAACGACAGAACAACTAAGAAGAAACTCAGCAAAGATACAGAAGACCTAAAGGGCACAATCAGCCAAATGGACCTCATAGACATATATAGAACACTCCATCCAACCAATGCAAAGTACACTTTCTTTTCCAATGTGCATGGAATGTTCTCCAGAATAGACCACATCTTAGGCCACAGAGCAATCCTCAACAAGATCCAAAACATCTTCTCTGACCACAATGCCATCAAAGTAGAAATTAACAATGGAAAGAGCAAGGAAAAAAACTCAATTACATGGAAACTGAATAATACTCTGCTTACACATCACTGGGTAATAGAAGAAATCAGAGATGGAATCCAAAAATTCCTAGAATCAAATGAGAATGAAAACACATTATACCAAGACTTTTGGGATACAGCAAAGGCAGTCCTCAGAGGACAATTTATAGCAATAGATGCACACATCAAAAAAGAGGAAAGGGACAAAATCAAAACATTAACTACAGAACTCAAACAAATAGAAAAAGAACAGCAAAAAAAGCCCACAACCACCAGAAGAAAGGAAATAGTAAAGATCAGAGCAGAAATAAATGAAATAGAGAACAGAAAAACAATAGAAAGAATTAACAAAACCAAAAGTTGGTTTTTTGAAAGAATCAACAAAATCGACAAACCACTGGCCAGACTGACAAAAGAAAAACAGGAGAGGACACAAATAACCCAAATAAGAAACGAAATGGGAGACATTACAGCAGACCCAACTGAAATAAAATGTATTATAAAAGAATATTATGAAAAACTATACTCCAACAAATTTGAAAACCCAGAGGAAATGGATAAATTTCTACAAACATATGGCCTACCCAAACTACAATAAAGTGATGTTGAAAATCTGAACAGACCCATAACAAGAGAAGAGATTGAAAAGGTAATAAAAAAACTCCCAACCAAAAAAAGCCCCAGCCCAGATGGCTTCACTGGAGAATTCTACAAAACATTTACAGAAGAGTTTGTACCAGTACTACTCAAGCTATTTTAGGGCATAGAAGAGGAAGCAACACTTCCAAATTCATTCTAGGAAGCCAGCATAATGTTGATACCAAAACCAGGCAAAGAAGTCACAAAAAAAGAAAATTGCAGACCAATATCTCTCATGAATATAGAAACAAAAATTCTGAACAAAATTCTAGCCAATAGACTTCAGGGTCATATCAAACAAATAACACACCACGACCAAGTAGGATCCATACCAGGTATGCAAGGATGGTTCAACATTAGAAAATCAATCAATGTGATCCACCACATAAATAAAAGGAAAGAAAAGAATCCCATGATCATCTCAATTGATGCAGAAAAGGCATTTGACAAAGTCCAGCACCCATTCCTGATCAAAACACTCAATAAAATAGGTATAGAAGGGAAATTTCTCAACATAAGAAAGGGCATCTATGCAAAACCAATGGCCAACATCATTCTTAATGCAGAGAGGCTGAAAACATTCCCCTTGAAAACAGGAACAAGACAAGGATGCCTTTTATCACCACTTGTATTTATCATTTTTCTGGAAGTTCTAGCTAGAGCACTAAGGCAAGAAAAAGAAATAAAGGGCATCCAAATTGGTAATGAAGAAGTTAAACTCTCCCTGTTTGCAGATGATATGGTATTATACCTAGAAAACCCTAATGACTCCACGAGAAATCTACTGGAACTAATAGAAAGATTCAGCAGAGTAGCAGGATGCAAGATAAACATTCAAAAATCAGTTGGATTCCTATACACCAGTAAGGAGAACAATGCAAAGGAAATCAGGAAAACAATACCATTTTCAATAGCCCCTAAAAAAATAAAATACTTAGGAATAAATCTGACCAGGGATGTAAAAGACCTATACAAAGAAAACTACAAAACACTACTGCATGAAACCCAAAGGGATCTACATAAATGGAAAAACATACCATGTTCATGGATAGGCAGACTCAACATTGTGAAAATATCAAATGTACCCAAAGCAATTTACAAATACAATGCAATCCCGACCCAAATACCAACAACATTCTTCAAAAGAGATGGAAAAATAATCATTAACTTTATATGGAAAGGGAAGAAGCCCCGAATAAGTAAAGCACTGCTGAAGAAGAAGAATAAAGTTGGAGGATTCATACTACCTGACTTCAGAACCTACTATACAGCTACAGTAGTCAAAACAGCCTGGTACTGGTACAACGACAGATACATTGACCAATGGAATAGAATTGAGAACCCAGATGTAAATCTATCCACCTACAGTCATCTGATCTTGGACAAGGGCCCAAAGTCCATCAAATGGGGAAAAGAAAGTCTTTTTAACAAATGGTGCTGGCAACACTGGATATCCATCTGCAAAAAAATGAAACAGGACCCATACCTCACACCATATACAAAAACTACTTCAAAATGGATCAAAGACCTGAATGTAAAGCTTAAAACTATAAAGTTCATAGAAGAAAAATTAGGACCAACACTACAGGCCTTACTACATGGCATTAACAGGTTACAAACCATAACCATCAACACACAAACCCCAACAGATAAGCTAGATAACTGGGAACTTCTAAAAATCAAACACCTATGCTCTTCAAAATACTTCACTAAAAGAGTAAAAAGAGAACCTACAGACTGGGAAAAAAATTTTGGACAGTAGAAGTCAGACAAAGGTCTAATCTCCATAATCTACAAGAAAATCCAACACCTCTACAACAAAAAGACAAATAATCTTATTAAAAAAATGGGCAAAGGAAATGAACAGACACTTCACCAAAGAAGACATTCAAATGGCCAACAGACACATGAGGAAATGCTCGCCATCACTAGCCATTAGAGAAATGCAAATTAAAACCACAATGAGATACCATCTCACCCCGGCATTACTGGCACGAATCAAAAACACTGGAAATAACAAGTTTTAGAGGGGCTGCGGGGAGATGGGAACTCTTATGCACTGCTGGTGGGAAAGCAAAATGGTACAACCATTTTGGAAAATGCTATGACGCTTCCTCAGAAAGTTAGAAATAGACATACCGTTCGATCCAGCAATCCCACTCCTAGGAATATGTCCTAGAGAAATCAGAGTTGTCACTCGAATAGACGTATGCACACCTATGTTCATGGCAGCATTGTTCACAATAGCAAAATGATGGAAACAACCTAGATGCCCATCAACAGAAGAATGGATAAACAAACTATGGTACATACACACAATGGAGTACTATGCAACGAGAAAGAACACCAATGAATCTGTGAACCATCTCATAACATGGATGAAACTGGAGGACATTATGCTGAGTGAAATAAGTCAAGCACAAAAGGACAAATATTGTATGAGACCTCTATTGTAAAAACCCTTGAGAAAGTTCACACACAAAATGTAACAATCTTTGTTGGTTACCAGGGATGGGAGGGGTAGGGGGGAAATACTAAATAGGCAATAGATAAGTGGTATCTTGGGTGAAGGGTGAGACAGTACAAAATACAGGGGAAACTAGCACAACTTGTATAAGGAAAGGTCATGGAAGCCCCATAGACACATCCAAACTCCCTCAGGGACTGAATTGCTGGGCTGAGGGCTGTGGTGACCATGGTCTCGGAGAACATCTAACTCAATTGGCATGACACAGCTTATAAAGACAATGCTCTACATTCTGCCTTGGTGAGTAGTGTCTGGGGTCTTAAAAGCCTGTGAGCGGCCATCTAAGATACTCCACTGGTCTCATCCCTTTGGTAGCAAGGGAGAATGAAGAGAACAGGATACAAGGAAAAGATTAGTCCAAAAGACTAATTGTCCACAGCTACCAAGGCCTCCACCGGACTCAGTCCAGTACAGCTAGATGGTGCCTGGCTACCACCACTGACTGCTCTGACCAGGATCACAACAGAGGGTGCTGGACAGAGCTGGAGAAGGATGTAGAACATAATTCTAACTCACACAAAAAAGACCAGATTTACTGGCCTGAAGGAGACTGGAGAAACCTCAAGAGTATGGCCCCCAGACACCCTTTGAGCTCAGTGGTGAAGCTACCTACGAGGTTCACTATTCAGACTGAGAGTGGACAGCCCCGTAAAACCAAATGAGACTAATGAGGTACAGGAGTCCAGTGACAAGGGCCAGAAGGCAGAAGGGGACAAGGAAGCTGGTGATAGGGAACCCAAGGTTGAGTAAGGATATTGTTGATGTGTTGTAAGATTGTTAACCATTGTCAGAAGGCAACATTTGTAGGAACTGTTAAATGAGAATCTATTTTGTTCTGTAAGTCTTCTTCTTAAGTGAGAATAACAGCACAATTGGAAGAGCGTAGTCAATATCACTGAACTGTGCATGTAGAAATTTTTGAAACGGTATATCTTTGGCTATGTGTATCTTCACCAAAAAAAAAAAGGTTGAGAAGTTAGAGGGTTAATATGTTGTGGGGTTGTTAACCAATGTCATAAAACAACGTGTACTACTGTTTCATGAGAAACTATTTGTTCTGTAAGCTTTCACCTGAAGTGCATTAAAATAAAATAAAAAAAGTTTAGTCAAAAAGTCTTGTTTCTACTGTCTTTCTTTTTAAAGAAAAAGAAAAATGTCATCACCTTTTAAAAATATTGCTTTCTCCAATCATACTTAAATATCCTTTTGTTTTCAGAAATATTACAGCTCATTTTACATTCAAAAAAGTATTCCATTCTGAACAGTATCCTTAAAATCCTTGCAAGATAATTATAGAATTAAAAAATAATTTTTTAAGAGAATAAAAATTGTTTTCTCTTCAGTCTAATGTATTTCTGTCATTTTGTATTATCATGACACCTGTCTTTGTTAGAGCATAAAGACTTAAACAATTTTAAAAAATTTAGCCCACATCTTTTGTTTTTTTTTTTTGACATATGAAAATTCAGAAATCAGTTATCTTGGCTAACTTAAGACATAATTCTTATCAAGAACAAGATTTTTTTTTTCCATTGCCTTTCCAAGTTATCTGCATTATAATAAAGCCAAGCTATTTCTAGTCGTTTATAAAACACTTTATTATATATGATTTCATTTGATAATTAAAACTACATGATGTGGGTAAGGCAATTATTAAACAGACAAAGCTTGCTGGTCCTAGCTCAAACACGTTTTTGATGAATTCTTCCCTAACCTAAAATTCACAAATTCCTTCCTCTGTGCTGCCTAAATAAGCAGATTTTTAACCATTTCATTCACATCTGTTCCGTATACCCTGCAATTCTGCATTCAACTTCTGCTTTCCATAAATAAGATAAACACTGTAGAGCCTTTTCTAGCACTCTGACCCAGAAGCTCCCCACCTTGTGGTTAAGGGACACCGCCTAGATTCATAAGATGCCTTCCACTTCCCCTCTCTCTTTTATGAGTTCCCTTGCCCTCTTCCCCTTCTAGTGCCTCCTCCCAGCAGCCCCCACCCCCAACATCACTACTCTGGAGGATCTCCTACTAAAAGGGACTGCTCCCTTCCCCCATGCAAATCTGTCAAAGCATGGTCCCAATAAATAACTTGTGCAACATGGGTCGTATATATTTTCCTTTACCAGCCCTAATATCTCTTGAACTCACTACAAAAAGTTAGCAGCAAGTACAAAGCATTTGAGGGAAAAATACTCTTGATAATTTTTGAAAAACAGCAAGAAAGCCAGTGTGACTGAAGTGGAGTGTGGGCAACAGTAGTAGAAAAGAAAGTCGGAGAGGTAATGGTTTGGGAGAGCACCAATTACGTAGAATCTCTTAGGCTATTGAAAGGAGTTTCAATTTTATTTCAAGTAAAGTATTGAGCAGAGGGAGGATCTGATTTGACTTTTTTTTTTTTTTTAAAGTATCTTCCTGATTGCTATGGTGAGTATAGACTCTGAGTGGCAATGGGAGAAGCAGAGAGGCTTTTTAGGAAGCTAGTTTAATAATTCAGGTGAGAGATGATAGGGGTTTGGAATAAGTGATGGGGTTTAGTAGCAGTGGCTTGGAGAGTTGATATGGTGTTGGTATCAACAGAGATAGAGAGAAGTAACTGTTATCCTCATGATTTGAGGGTAGAGACAATAGAATTTCGTGACAGATTAGATATGGAATGAAAAGGAAATAGAAAAGTCAAAAATAACCCCAAGGTTTTTATCCTGAGCACTAGAAGGATGAAGTTCTACCATACCTACCAGTAAAGTAGGTATGAGGTTGGAAGATTAAGGGATTCATGTTAGACACGTTGAGTTTGAGATGTGTATTAGACCTCCAAGAAGAGGCATGAAATAGGCAAATGGATATATGAGTCTGAAGCCCTATCTAATATCAGTATTTTAGTAGTATGGTTTTGTTCTAATAAGTTATCCTTTCTGAGTCTTGCTAACTGACTTTAAAGTAAAGAATTTGATTTTGGTGATGTCTTTATTACTTCTAGCTCCATAAATCTCTGAGACTATGTTAACCTGATAGGCCAAACTTAATGCGTAATATTGAAGAAAATCTATATATGGTTTTATCCACTAATTTATGTCCCTTGGTGGTGTAAATTGTTACCACTCACCTACTCGCTGAAAGGTTGGCGATTCAAATCCACTCAGAGGTGCCTCGGAGGACAGGTCTGGCAATCTGCTTCTGAAAACCTGGCCTTGAATACCCTTATGGAGTGGTTCTACTCTGCACACATGGGGTGGCCATAAGTCGGTTGGTTGGATGGCAACCGACAACACCCCCACTAACTTATACTTCCTAACAAAATATCCTGTGTTCTTTCATTTCATTATTTTTCTTTTCTTTTTTTCTGTTTTATTGCCATTGGTATTTTCACCTTGATTACCTACATTGAAATTGATTCTTAGTCAATTTTTTAAAGGGGAATTCATAAAATAGATTAGTCAAGTTTTAGTTCTAGGATGCCTGACTACACAGAAGTGAATCATTCAAGTATCATCATATACGTATACTGTTTTAAGGTAAAATAATAATAGTAATAATAATATTTCAGTTCTATAGAGAAGTACAACAAACTAAATGAAGTTTGGTTTAATACATGGTTTGGATTTAATAAATATTGATTTACATAAGCTTTAAAGACTTGTGTATATAAATTCTGATTTTATATTTATATATAAAATTAACGTGGAATACTGAACGGCTTGGGGAATTATGTTCTCTACCGATGAACACTTTAAAACTCATGTGTTTTCAGAGACCAAAATAATTTTTTTAATTGAATATATTTTAGTGTATTTGCTAACATATGTGCTGAAGACCAAATACGCTTTGCTATGGTCTAAAATTCTATCTATAGCATATTTTCTATGATCTAAGCAATGGTCTACAAAATCTAATAGCATGTCTCAAATCTTTTATTTTTAAGAATTTCTTCATCTTTGTTTTCTTGGGAATTTTTGAAGTAGTTTTCATTAATTGGACCACAAGTTTTATTTTTATATTGTGGATTTCTTTTTCTATATTGTATTTGGTAATTTTATTTTTCCTTTAATAAAGTATGAATCTAAGCTAATTCAAAGTTTCTAGCAGTACTTGCCATGCTTCCAAATTTTCAATCCTTAAAATCTTTTTGCCTTAGAAACCCTTTCCATCTTCATATAATTTAGGACACAGATTTGGCTTCTGTAACAAAGAAAATTAAAAATATAGTGGATTGAACAAGGGATAAATTTATTTCACAAAAAAATTACGTCTGCCATGGTGTAGCAGCTAGGTGGAGTCAGGGACCAAGTCTCACTCTCTCTTAACATTCTTCCTTCCTCAGTTTGTGGCTTCCATATGGTAGTGCACAATGACCGCTCCAGTTTCTATATTACAGCCAGCAGGATGCAGAAGGAAGCAGTGGAACACAGACATAACGCAGTTATGGTAGACAGGGCAGTGTCCTGGGTGCTGCTTGAGGAGGGGTGCTAATGAGCAATTTCTATTGGCCATTGCAGTTTCCATCTCCAACTGTGAGAGATCATTCAGCAATTTAAAACTGATCACCATAGGTGCTATAGGCCCCTGGTGGAAAGTACATACAATTCTTTTAAGACATGACCTAGAGGTTGCGCATCCCACTACTCTCACACCCATTGGCAGAACTTAAAGCTTTGGCTACACTGGGCTGGAAGGGAGGCTCAGAAATGTAATCTTTAACTGAGCAGCCATGTGATAAAGCTTAAATTTACTAAAGTATAAGGAGAGAACAGATATTAAGAAACTATCCATCTCTGTCATAGTCATCTTTTCTACCCAACCCTTGTCCATAATTCCAGACCTAGCTCATAAGTCTTTTATGACTTTCCTAAACTGTCACTTGCTTCTATTTCCATGTCCCCACAGCACTCTGTTATTATTGGTCTCTACATATCTGTATTCCTCTTTTAGAATGTATATCTTCAAGTATACTCTCTGAATCTTATGCATCTTTTTATTTACTGTGCTTATGCTTTGTTGAGGGATAAGTGGATGAATAAATTAATATTTTGAAGATATTTTAAGGGAATGAGATAGATAAAGAGAGCTTCCAAACCATTAGCAAATAGTAGAGAAGAATTTAATCCGTTGTCTGGAATATTCAAGGAAAACCATAAAATAAAATTTGCTTTCATCTGAGTACTCCGTCTATTCCAAATAGTTGTTTGCCGGGGCCAGTTGAATAATTTCTTCTGACACCTTTCACATATTAGTATACCATATCTGTAAGTTTTATGTATGTATGTTTACATTAAAAATACCCTTAGAATTTTTATTCAGTTTTCAGTTTTTTTAAATTTAGTGAATAATTTAATTTGCATGTAACTACTGCAAGTATTAATATTATTTAAATTTACTATTCTTTTATCTGTAAAGTTTTACTCAGTAAAGGAGTAATCATATCTATAAATAAAATATATCAAAGACACGGTAATATAGAACAGATTAATTTGAATGGAGTTGGATGCACACTCTATGCATCCTCAGCTTTCTAAAAAGAATTTTTGTCATCAAAAAATATATGCCTGAAAACCAACTTTCTATTATCAATGAAATATCTGATTAGAAAACAAAAGTTTAAAATATTCAAGTACTTATGTACAAATTAAACCACCAGAAAGAAAAGTATTGCTTTAGTTTTTGTAAAAAAAAAAAAAATCTAAAACAGGTCTAATGAGGCACAGCAGTCCAGGGACGAGGACGAGAAGACAGGAGGGGATTAGAAAGCTGGTGATAGGGAACCCAAGGTTGAGAAGGGACAGTGTTGACATGTCGTGGGGTTGTTAACCATTGTCATAGAGTAATATGTGTACTAACTGTTAATGAGAAACTATTTGTTCTATAAACCTGCATCTAAGGTACCAAAAAAAAAAAATTATTTATGTGAGATAAAATTGACAACAGCAACTCAAAAGGTTTGATGGGAAGCCTAAGGGGCAGTGAGTTGAAGATAATGGTGATGGAATAATTTGGAAAAGGATAGTGAGAATAGCAGCACAACTGGAAGAATGTAATCAATGTCACTGAATTGTACATGTAGAAACTTTTGAAACGGTGTAACTTTGGCTATGTATATTTTCACCAAAAAAAAGAAAAGCCCCTCCAAGGTCGAGAAGGGAGAGTGTTGATATGTCGTGGGGTTGTTAACCAATGTCATAATACAATACATGTACTGACTGTTTAATGAGAAACTGTTTGTTCTTCAAACCTTCACCTAAAGTACAATAAAAAAAAAGATTAAAAAAATAAAAAAGCTTATAAACCCCTCACACACACACACAAAAATCTAGTTTACTTCAGCAAATTGTTATAGAGTCCTACTAAGTCGCTATGAGTCAGAATCGACTTAATGGCACACAACAACAACATCAGCAACAACTAAGTATAATAGGTCCCTAGGTGGCACAAACGTTTTTGCTTAACTGGTAGTTAGAGCTCAGCCAGCGGTACTGTAGAAGAAAAGTCTGGAGATCTGTCTCTGTTGAGATTACAACCAACAGTAGGGGTTCACTTGTTGCTGTTAGGTGCCATGGAGTTTGTTCCAACCCATAGCAACCCTATTTACAGCAGAACGAAACACTGCTCAGTCCTGCATCATCCTCACAATCGTTGTTATGCTTAAACCTATTGTTGCAGTCACTTTGTCAATCCATCTCATTGAGGGTCTTCCTCTTTTTTTTGCTGACCCTCTACTTTACCAAGCTTGATGTCCTTCTCCAGGGACTGATCCCTCCTGACAACAAGTCCAAAGTATGTGAGACATAGTGTCACCATCCTTGCTTCTAAGGAGCGTTCCGGTTGTATTTCTACCAAGACAGATTTGTTCATTCTTTTGGAAGTCTATGGTATATTCAGTATTCTTCTCCCACACCACAATTGAAAGACATCAGTTCTTCTTTTGTCTTCTTTATTCGCCATCCAGTTTTCACATGCATAGGAGGTGATTGAAAACACCATGGCTTGGGTCAGGTGCACCTTAGTCTTCAAGGTGACATCTTTGCTTTTCAACACTTTAAAGAGGTCTTTTGCTGCAGATTTACCCAATGCAATACATCTTTTATATTTCTTGACTGTTGCTTCCATGGGTGTTGATTGTTGATCCAAGTAAAATGAAATCCTTGACAACTTCAATTTTTCCCTGTTTATCATGATGTTGCTTATTAGTCCAGTTGTGAGGTTTTTTGTTTACTAAAATTCACTTAGTAATATGCATTTAAAGTCCCTCTATGTCTTTTCATGACTTGATAGCTCATTTCTTTTTATCATTGAATAATCCTCCATTGTATGGATATATCACAGTTTGTTTATACATTGACCTAGTAAAGAACATCTTGGTTGCTTCCAATTTCTGGCAATTATGAATAAAATTCCTAGAAACAACAAGGTTACAGCCATGAAAACACTATGGAACAGTTCTACTTTGTAACACATGGGGTCGCCATGGGTCGGAATTGATTCAGCAGCAACTATCAAGAAGAATAAGTATAATAGGAAAAAAGCCTGGTGATCTACTTCCAAAAATCTGCCAGTGAAAGTCCTATGGATCACAATGACCTGATGCCATTGTGCATGAGGTCGCTGTGAGTCGGGGGTAAACTGATGCCAGCTAATGACAATAATTAAGTATAAGAACAGTTTTAAATGTTGCATCGTCAACAAAGATAATTATGCCACAGGAACTAGCTTCAAAAATTTTATTATTTCATGAGTGGTAGACCACTAACTAACAGGGTCTGTGGGACTCCATAATATTTTATCTTAGAGACATTCAATGTCAATGTGTTCTAAATTGAGCTCATTTTGCTTTTGCACCAAAATGCTCAATGTATGACATCACCATTCACCTCCTCATACAAGGAACTTCACTGTGTATAACCAGCTAACCAGAAAGAACTGTTAAATCTAGCGTCTGCATATCTTTCAATGCACCGATTTCTCTCCATCTTCACTGGTAGTAAATTTCTAGATTTTGTTGCCTCCCAATTCCCTGTTCTGTGTCTTTTCTTTCACTCTGTTTTCTGCAAGAGAGATATAATCCTTCTAAAATATAAATAGCTTCCCATGGCCTTTCTTAGTTCTGTCCATTAAATAGCTTTAAGGTCAGTGACAACTTAGCAGCAACAAATAAATCTCCTTTTCTTCAAAAATTAGCTCCTCCTTCATATTTTTAGTGACCCACCCAGAAGGAAACGCTTCTGTCTTTCTTTGAAAATTTATTCGTCTTCTAAGATAAGACAATTTAACATGAGCATTGATAATGGGCAAAATCTCTCTTTCGTATTTGATCGCAAAAGTTAAAAGTTTAACTTATTTTTTTTTTTTTTGCTTTTCCAGTTTTCCATTAAAATAATTGAATGAACATAACCTCAATAACCTTACCAAATCATCCTGATTAGTTAGGATTTGGTTTGTATGAAGCATACATATCATCTTCATTTTACTTTGGTATGTAGTGTAAATATTGTTCCCCATGCCCTTCTCTCCTGCTAATTCTAAATTTTCTGGAGACTACAATATTTGTAAAAAAAAAAAAAAAAAGTACTCTACATAACACTAGCATAATAATTTGAACCCAGATATTCAACAAAAATTGTGGAGAATGAATAAATGAACGAAAATTTGACTAATTTGTAGAAATTTTTGGAAATTATATTTTATGAGTTAAAACGCGTATAGTAATTACATACTAAAAGTAGGAAAACAGGTTTGTGTTTTTATTTCATGATTTTTAATAAGTATTCCCAATTTTCAATAATTATGTACCTACTATAAGTCTTCATGTGTTCCAGAATGTGTTTACATTTTAATGAAGAAAAAGAAGTAAATCATTCAATGAAGGACAAAGATATCTACAAAGAAAATGATGTATGTAATATATCAGTCTAAAACTAAAGAATGGACAAACCAAAAACACACCGCAAAACCATATACACTCACAAACAAATAAAATACAGAACTAAAGAGAAACGTGAAGAAGAAAGCAAATGATAAAACTGATATTTGTCTACTTTACAAATACAAATGACTTTCATTTTAGTTAATTATTCCCATTATAGCTCCCAGATTGGCCTGTCCCTAAAGCTTTTCTTTTACTTTGTGTACAGAAGAAAATAAAAAATAATTTATTTATTGGTATTTGCAAAACTTTTGTTTAACTTTGTACTGTATAGCGGTAGTACTATCTAGCAAGCTAATCTACATTAATCTACTGGATAAACCCTTCCACACAGACTTTTGAAATGTGCACTGCCATTGACACTGACACTTTCCATTATCAGCAAGTGGTTTGTTTCAATTCAAAATGGCATAATTAATTGGAGGAGAAACTCTTTTTACAAAAAGAAGTAATTCTTTTACTAATGGAACATGTTTTTGTACATCTTAAAAATGCAGGTGTGATCTGTTGATTTATATTCAGATTTGATTAATCTGAATTTCTAGAATCTGTTGTAGGTTGTGTTTTCTGGAGGTAGACTCTGGTGAATTTTAGCATGCAATATATTTATTAGGCAGTAAACTTGGTTGGGGTTAACACCTGTGGAAGGGAGAGGAAGAAAGTAGGGGTGGACAAAGGATGAAGTCCAGCTGTGATGCAGGCCTGGAAACAGCCTGATCTGAACCCATGATGAGCTCTGGTCCTAAGATGATCCATCAGGGTTGTGTCAAATAGCCAGGACTTTATATCCCACCTCCATCAGACGTTGGATACGTGTGTCCAAGGAAAGATATGACCTTGAGGGAGATAGCCCTCCTACATGTGAGGCAATCTGAGAAAGAGTCAACAGCTGACGGCTGTCATTCATGACAATGAGTGACCAAGTCCCTTTTTGAAGCAGGACTTAGGCAGCATATTGCACATTTACTATAGATTCTAAGTGTAATTCTTAGCTGGTGATATACTGAAATCATGTAGAAAATATTATCTAGAAATAATAAATTTATCACGATACCAATCTTGGGTATATGCTATAGAGAATTAAACATTATGTAGAAACTTAAATGAAGAAATAGGAGTTAATATACTGTAAGTAATATAAACTCTTCCACCCAGTCTTCACATTCACATTCGCCATTGGATGTGAAGCATTCAGAAAGTCTTCTGTAGTCATTGTAGCCTGATTTAACAAACTGTGAGAGTGGTCAGAGAGTTTCTTATAATGGAGCTGAATAATGAACAATTTTACCAAAATCACAGCACTAGCTCTCATATTCCCCATTTATAAGGATAAAAGCATAACTTTATTTGCTACTGGTTGTTTCTTAGTCCACGACAGTTAGTCTACAGCATACATTTGGAATATAATCTTACTCCCCTTCACCATGGCATACAGTATAAGGTAGATTCTAACACTCATTCTCATAGAATCAAACCATATTAGAACATCAGAACACTTAGTTCTGGTTACTTCATTCAGTCTTTTCACTTCTACAGATTCACAGTACTTCTCCATCTTTGATGACAAAAACCTTCTGCTAGAAATCAACAATCTTTGATGGTTACTAGAGGGCAGTGCTGGAGAGGGAAAAATACTAACTAAATAATAGATAAGTGGTAACTACGGTGAAGGATAAGACAGTACACAATACTGGGGAAGTCAGCACAACTTGACCAAGGCAAGGTCATGGAAGCTTCATAGACACATCCAAACTCCCTAAGGGACCAAATTACTGGGCTAAGGGCTGGGGATCGTGGTCTTGGGGGTCACCTAGCTCAACTGGCATAACATAGTTTATAAAGAAAATGTTCTATAGCCTACTTTAGTGAGTAGCATCAGGGCTCTTAAAAGCTTGTGAGTGGCCATTTAATATACGCCACTGGTCCTACCTTGTCTGGAGCAAGGGCGAATGAAGAAAGACAAAGTCACAAGGGAAAGATTAGTCCAAAAGACTGCTGGATCACAACCACCACAGCCTCCACCAGACTGAGTCCAGCACATCTAAATGGTGCTCAGCTACCAGCACTGACTGCTCTGACAGGGACCACAACAGAGGATGCTAGACAGAGCTGGAGAAAAATATGGAACAAAATTCTAACTCACAGAAAAAGACCAGACTTACTGATCTGACAGAGACTAGAGAAACCCCAAGTGTATGGCCCCCGGACGTCCTTTTAACTCAGTACTGAAGTCAGCCCTGAAGTTCACCCTTCAGCAGAAGATTAGAAAGGCCCATAAAACAAAACGAGAGTAAATAGGCACACCAGCCCAGGAGCAAGGACTAGAAGGCAGGTGGGGACAAGAAAGCTAGTAATGAGGAACTCAAGGTTGAGAAGGGGAGACTGTTGACATGTCATGGGGTTGGCAACCAATGTCACAAAACAATATCTGTACCAATTGTTTAATGAGAAACTAATTTGCTCTGTAAACCTTCATCTAAAGTACAACAAAGAAAAAAAAACCTTCTGCTAGTGGTGATTATGAAAATTTTTCTTTCCTTCACTCATAGCTCCTTTTATCTAATCAATTTTTTTTCTAATGTAACTCACCTCTCCCACCTAAAAATAATTACTGTCACTTTACTGACTGTTTTGCTCCCTGGTTTGTCCTTCCCCAGTCACTGTTTTTAATTATCTCCTGCGCATGGGTCATACACAACACTTAAAAACAAGTTATATGATTTAAAACATAAATTATCAAGTTCCAGCAAAATGGCGCTCTAGGCAGGAGCACCATGCCATCCCTCCACAGCAAAGATCCGAAAAACTAAGCCAAACAGAGAATACAACAATCCTGAAACCCTAAAACATCAAATGAAGAGATAAAGAACTCAGCCAAGCATCAAATGGAGTGAGAAAACTGACAGAGAATGGAGATCAAGGAGAGATTCACGCAGAGGTCCCCTACAAGCTAACGCAGTGTGGATCCGCCATCTTGGGCTCCTATCGGAGACCAGCAAACAGGGGGCACGAGAAAGCAGCTTCACAGAGCTTTCAGCAGGAGACAAAACAACCGGTAATTTGCAATATATGCTTTCCCACCCACCACCCTTCTTCACCCTAACTCAGCCCCCTCTGCTTCCCGTGGACACAGTCTCTTGTCCGAGAAACACCAGCCCGCACTAGCTGGTTCTCTGAGTGCCATTTCTTGGCTGCTAGTGTTGCCTTTTTTTCTGCTTCTTTTGATTTCTTCCTTACCTCTCACCACCTCCCCTCCTTTTGCTCAAATACCTGGCTCCGTGCGCCATCTTTGCTTCTTCCTGAGGGGCTGTGGAGCTCCAATCGAGTGTGGAGCTGCTTCCCGGTCTAGACTGATATGCTGGTGGGATCCCAGGGCTTTTGTTCGTTTGTCTGTTTTGAATTGTTTGTTTGTTTTCTTTTCCTTTTCTTGAGTTTGGAGCCCTTTCTGGCCAGATGGAGCTGCGTGGCAACAAGACTTCCCCTTCGGTTTGCACAGACTTGCATAGGGATCCCTGAGGGCGTTTCTCTTTTAGTTGGTTTCTTTTTTTTTTTTTTCTGTTTTTTTGGGGGCCTTTCTTGTTCTTTTTTTTTTTTAATTTGTTTTGTTTTCTTTTCCCTCTTTTTCCCTTTTTGTCTTTCTTCATTGCTCAGTTTCTCATCTCTCTATATCTTCCTTCTCTTTCTGATCCCTGAATACCTGGCTTTGTATACCTCTATGTCTTCTAGCCAGGCTGTACTACAACACCTGAGAGCAACTTCCCCAGACCTCATAGCTGCACCGGTGGGATCCCTGGGAAATTTGCAGTTCTTTAACCTTTCTGATTTTTATTTATTCTTTCTTTTCTTCCTCTTCCCCTTTCTGTTTTCTCCATTTCATATTCTCTCGTCTCTCCACTCCAATGGCAATCTCTCCTAGCATTCTTTTTTCTTTGTTTGTATGTTTTTGGCTCCTGTTCCTCTCTCCTCTCTCCCATATCCATCTTAGCTCCACACATAACAATCTCCCCGCTGCATCCTGCCTACCTGCGCTGTGCGCTTGACATCACACCACCAAGCAGCACAGGCACGGCCTACTGGAACCTGCCCTGCACTGATTACTGACCCTCTCTGGTGGCTGTAGTAAGTGCCACAAACAATCTGTCTCAGTAATTCGTCTTCACCGAGACCTGCCCTGCCATACCATATCTGAGTGACTGACCCTGCCAATTGGAGAAGGAGGCAAAAAGTATTCTGCCCACACATGAGCAAACAACAAAGAACACACAGACCACCTGCTCATGGACAAACTTTTTTAAAAAAGGGACAAAACAAACAAACCTACAATCAATAAATGAGACAAATAACTACTGAATGCCCGAAGGCAGCAGACAATATCAAAACATTTAAAAAACAGGATGGGATGGTTCCAGTAGGTGTCCAAAATAAAACACCAGATGACTTTCCAGTGGAAGAAAATGCACTAGAACTACCTGATAGGGAATTCAAATCTCTAATACGAAGAATTTTCCAAGAACTGAGGCAAAAAGCTGACAAACATGAGGAAAAAATAGACAAATTCATGGAAAATACAGACAAAAAATTGGAAGAATTCAGGGAAATAATGCAGGAACAAAATGCCAAAGTAAATTCACAACTAGAAATTATACAAAGACAACAATTATAAATCCAAAAGATAAACAACAATATTTCAGAAATGGACGGTGTCATAGAAGGGCTGAGAAGTAGATTTGAAAGGGTGGAAAACAGGATCAGTGGAATTGAAGACAAACACTTGGTCACAACTCTGTTTGAGGAAAACCCAGAAAAAAGAACAAAGAAAAATAAAGAGACACTGAGAGCTATGTGGGCTACAATCAGAAGCAAAAATTTGTGAGTGATTAGAATTTCAGAACAGGGGAAGAAAACAGAAAACACAGAGAGGATCATTGAGAACTGCTGACAGAAGACATCCCAAATATCATGAAAGATGAAAAACTGACCATCCAAGAAGCTCAATGAACCCCATATAGGAGAGATCCCAAAAGAAAATCACCAAGGCATATCATAATCACACTTGCAAAAACCAAAGACAAACAAAGAACCCTGAGAGCAGCTCGTGAAAAACAAGAAGTCATATACAGAGGAGAAACAATAAGACTAAGCTCAGATTATTCGGCAGAAACCATGCGGGCAAGAAGGCAATAGGATGACATATATGAAATCTTGAAAGAAAAAAATTGTCATCCAAGAATAATATATCCTGCAAAACTTTCGTTCAAATTTGATGGTGAAATTAGGTCATTTCCAGATAAACAAAAATTAACGGGATATGTAAAAGTCAAACCAAACTTACAAGAATTATTAAAGGGAGTTCTTCGATCTGAGGACAAACAACTTCAGCTCACAGGCAGAATCTAGGATGCAGGATCATACTAGCCAGATACCAATCTAGGAAATGACCTCTCGAGGACTATCCAAAACCAAAAGAAATCCAACAGGGATTCAGAGTTGTTAATCAGTAAATGACAGCAACATCAAAACAAAAGAGGAAATAAACTGCATAGGTATAGAAACTTCCTAATGGAGAGGAAGGCAAGGCGATAACAACTAATAGTAGACTGCTTCAAACTTAGAAAGATAACGGTAAAATTCATGGTAACCACAAAGAAAGTTAACAAGCATACTCATAAAAAAAGAGGAAAAACATAAAGTCTCAGCAAAAACAAAACTTACAAAAACAAAAGAAATGAAAAAGAATTCACAAACAGAAGTAACTCAGCACAAGAGAGTAAGAAGAACAAAGAAATCTTCAACACCACAAAAAAAAGCACCACAAAGTGACAACAACAGACTCACATCTATCAATAATCACACTGAATGTAAATGGACTCAATGCACCCATAAAGAGACGGAGAGTGACAGAATGGATAAGAAAACAGGATCCATCCATATGCTGTCTACAAGAGACACACCTTAGAAACAAAGATGTGAATTTATTAAAAGTCAAATGTTGGAAAAAAATATATCAAGCTAACTGCTACCAAATAAGAGGAGGAGTGGCAATTCTAATCTCAGATCAAATAGACTTTAAAACAAAATCTACCATAAAAGACCAAGACGGACACGATATGATGATTAAGGGGATGATCCATCATGAAGACATAACCATAATAAACATCTATGCACCCAATGACAGGGCTCCAAAATACATAAAACAAACTCTAACAGCACTGAAAAGAGAAATTCACAGTTCCACAATAATAGTAGGAGACTTCAACACACCACTCTCAGTAAAGGACAGAACAACTAAGAAGAAACTCAACAAAGATACAGAAGACCTAAAAACACAATCAGCCAACTTGACCTCATAGACATATATAGAACACTCCATCCAACCACTGCAAAGTACACATTCTTTTCCAATGCACATGGAATGTTCTCCAGAATAGACCACATCTTAGGCCACAGAGCAATCCTCAACAAGATCCAAAACATCTTCTCTGACCACAATGCCATCAAAGTAGAAATTAACAATGGAAAGAGCAAGGAAAAAAACTCAATTACATGGAAACTGAATAATACCCTGCTTACACATCATTGGGTATTAGAAGAAATCAGAGATGGAATCCAAAAATTCCTAGAATCAAATGAGAATGAAAACACATTATACCAAAACTTTTGGGATACAGCAAAGGCAGTCCTCAGAGGACAATTTATAGCAGTAGATGCACATATCAAAAAAGAGGAAAGGGACAAAATCAAAACATTAACTACAGAACTCAAACAAATAGAAAAAGAACAGCAAAAAAAGCCCACAACCACCAGAAGAAAGGAAATAGTAAAGATCAGAGCAGAAATAAATGAAATAGAGAACAGAAAAACAATAGAAAGAATTAACAAAACCAAAAGTTGGTTCTTTGAAAGAATCAACAAAATCGACAAACCACTGGCCAGACTGACAAAAGAAAAACAGGAGAGAGCACAAATAACCCAAATAAGAAATGAAATGGGGGACATTACAACAGACCCAACTGAAATAAAAAGGATTATAACAGAATATTATGAAAAACTATACTCCAACAAATTTGAAAACCTAGAGGAAATGGATAAATTTCTAGAAACACATGGACTACCCAAACTACAACAAAGTGATGTTGAAAATCTGAACAGACCCATAACAAGAGAAGAGATTGAAAAGGTAATAAAAAAACTCCCAACCTAAAAAAGCCCTGGCCCAGATGGCTTCACTGAAGAATTCTACAAAACATTTACAGAAGAGCTTGTACCAGTACTGCTCAAGTTATTTCAGAACACAGAAGAGAAAGCAACACTTCCAAATTCATTCTATGAAGCCAGCATAACGCTGATACCAAAACCAGGCAAAGAAGTCACAAAAAAAGAAAATTACGGACCAATATCTCTCATGAATATAGATACAAAAATTCTGAACAAAATTCTAGTCAATAGAATTCAGTATCATATCAAAAAAAAATACACCACGACCAAGTAGGATTCATATCAGGTATGCAAGAATGGTTCAACATTAGAAAATCAGTCAACGCAATCCACCACATAAATAAAGGGAAAGAAAAGAATCACTGATCATCTCAATTGACGCAGAAAAGGCATTTGACAAAGTCCAACACCCATTCCTGATCAAAACTCTCAATAAAATAGGTATAGAAGGGAAATATCTCAACATAAGAAAGGGCATCTATGCAAAACCAATGGCCAACATCATTCTTAATGCAGAGAGGCTGAAAACATTCTCCTTGAAAACAGGAACAAGACAAGGATGCCCTTTATCACCACTCCTATTTAACATTGTGCTGAAAGTTCTAGCTAGAGCACCAAGGCAAGAAAAAGAAATAAAGGGCATCCAAATTGGTAATGAAGAAGTTAAACTGCCCCTCTTTGCAGATGATATGATACTATACATAGAAAACCCTAAAGACTCCACGAGAAATCTACTGGAACTAATAGAAAGATTCAGCAGAGTAGCATGATACAAGATAAACATTCAAAAATCAGTTGGATTCCTGTACACCAATAAGTAGAACGATGAAAAGGAAATCAGGAAAACAATACCATTTTCAATAGGCCCTAAAAAGATAAAATACTTAGGAATAAATCTGACCAGGGATGTAAAAGACCTATACAAAGGAAACTACAAAACACTACTGCATGAAACCCAAAGGGGTCTACATAAATGGAAAAACATACAATGCTCATGGATAGGCAGACTCAACATTGTGAAAATGACAATTCTACCCAAAGCAATTTACAAATACAATGCAATCCCGATCCAAATACCGACAACATTCTTCAAAGAGATGGAAAAACTAATCATTAACTTTGTATGGAAAGGGAAGAAGCCCCAAATAAGTAAAGCACTACTGAAGAAGAAGAATAAAGTTGGAGGACTCACACTACCTGACTTCAGAACCTACTATACAGCTACAGGAGTCAAAACAGCCTGGTACTGGTACAACGACAGATACATTGACCAATGGAACAGAATTGAGAACCCAGATGTAAATCCATCCACCTACGGTCACCTGATGTTCGACAAGCACCCAAAGTCCATCAAATGGGGAAAAGACAGTCTTTTTAACAAATGGTGCTTGCAAAACCGGATATCCATCTGCAAAAAAATGAAACAGGACCCATACCTCACACCGTATACAAAAACTACTTCAATATGGATCAAAGACCTGAATATAAAGCCCAAAACTATAAAGTTCATAGAAGAAAAAATAGGACCAACACTTCAGGCCTTAATACATGGCATTAACAGGATACAAACCATAACCATCAATGCACAAACCGCAATAGATAAGCTAGATAACTGGGATCTTCTAAAAATCAAACACCTATGCTCCTCAGAAGACTTCACCAAAAGAGTAAAAAAGAGACCCTACAGACTGGAAAAAAAATTTTGGACAGTACAAGTCAGACAAAGGTCTAATCTCCATAATCTACAAGAAAATCCAACACCTCTACAACAAAAAGACAAATAATCCTATTAAAAAAAGGGGAAAGGAAATGAGTAGACACTTCACCAAAGAAGACATTCAAATGGCCAACAGACACATGAGGAAATGCTCGCCATCACTAGCCATTAGAGAAATGCAAATTAAAACCACAATGAGATACCATTTCACCCTGGCATTACTGTCACGAATCAAAATTACTGGAAATAACAAATGTTGGAGGGGCCGCAGGGAGATCGGAACTCTTATGCACTGCTGGTGGGAATGCAAAATGATACAACCATTTTGGAAAATGACATGGCGCTTCCTCAGAAAGCTAGAAATAGACATACCATTCGATCCAGCAATCCCACTCCTAGGAATATATCCTAGAGAAATAAGAGTCGTCACTCGAATAGACATATGCACAATTATGTTCATGGAAGCATTGTTCACGATAGCAAAACGATGGAAACAACCTAGATGCCCATCAACAAATGAATGGATAAACAAACTATGGTACATACACACAATGGAGTACTATGCAACGAGAAAGAACAACAATGAATCTGTGAACCATCTCATAACATGGATGAAACTGGAGGATATTATGCTGAGTGAAATAAGCCAAGCACAAAAGGATAAATATTGTATGAGACCTCTATTATAAAAACCCATGAAAAAGTTCATACACAAAATGTAACAATCTTTGTTGGTTACCAGGGATGGGAGGGGTAGGGGTGAAATACTAAATAGGCAATAGATAAGTGGTATCTTGGGTGAAGGGTGAGACAGTACACAATACAGGGGAAACCAGCACAACCTGTACAAGGAAAGATCATGGAAGCCCCATAGACACATCCAAACTCCCTGAGGGACTGAATTGCTGGGCGGAGGGCTGTGGGGACCATGATCTCGGGAAACATCTAGCTTAATTGGCATGACACAGCTTATAAAGATAATGCTCTACATTCTACCTTGGTGAGTAGTGTCTGGGGTCTTAAAAGCCTGTGAGCGGCCATCTAAGATACTCCAGTGGTCTCATCCCTTCCGGAGCAAGGAGAATGAAGAGAACAGGATACAAGGAAAAGATTAGTCCAAAGGACTAATTGTCCACAGCTACCAAGGCCTCCACCGGACTCAGTCCAGTACAGCTAGATGGTGCCCGGCTACCACCACTGACTGCTCTGACCAGGATCACAACAGAGGTTTCTGGACAGAGCTGGAGAAGGATGTAGAACATAATTCTAACTCACAAAAAAAAAGACCAGATTTACTGGCCTAAAAGAGACTGGAGAAACCCCGGGAGTATGGCCCCCAAACACCCTTTTACCTCAATGGTGAAGTTATCTCCAAGTTTCACCATTTAGCCTGGGAGTGGACAGCCTTGGAAAACCAAATGAGTCTAACAAGGTACAGTAGTCCAGTGACAAGGGCCAGAAGGCAGAAGGGGACGAGGAAGCTGGTGATATTCAACCTAAGGTTTAGTAAGGATATTGTTGATGTGTTGTGAGATTGTTAACCATTGTCATAGGGCAACGTTTGTAGTCACTGTTAAATGAGAAACTTTTTTATCCTGTAAGCCTTCATCTTAAGTGAGAATAACAGCACAATTGGAAGAGCATAGTCAATGTCACTGAATTGTGCTTGTAGAAGTTTTTGAAATGGTGTATCTTTGGCTATGTGTATTTTCACCCAAAAAAAGGTTGAGAAGTTAGAGGGTTGACGTGTTGTGGGGTTTTTAACCAATGTCATAAAACAATATGTGTACTACTGTTTCATGAGAAACTATTTGTTGTGTAAGCCTTCACCTGAAGTAGAATTTAAAAAAAAATTATCTTCTTGGACTTTGAAAGAATATTAATTCTCAAGTGGACAAAATAAAATAAAATATCTTTACCTTTGGAGAGCTTAACTGTCCCTACTACCATTAAAAAATATGAATTGGTTTATTTCAGGAGTTTAATTGTCTTTAAAAGTATTCATGGGACTACTAAATTTTGAAAGGCTAGAACTAAAAGACAAAGTTATCAGCCTAAGGAAGTCTGTAGGAGACAAGGTAGGTACTGGGAAAAACCAAAGTTTTCCTTCATAATTTCAGAGTGTTTCACCCAGGAGACCTAGTAAGGAGAATTAACTTCTTCTCATGATATGCTGCTTGATTCAATTAAATTAGGAATGGAAGTGGATTGTGATCTCTAAACCTTCAGTTAACTTTAAATGTATGTATATGTTTAACTTCAGTTAAGTAAAAACATACGTATATTTATTGGGACTCAGTTCATAAAGCATGTATATCTAATTGCTTAGATATCAGAGGGTGTCACTTTTAAAACATGGCCAAAAATTATTTCACACTCATGCTCTTGAGAGGATACCCTCCCCTTCTATATGCATGGGCTCATAACAGTTTTGAAAGAACGTAGGGTAGGAGGGACTCTGTGTGATTTCCAAGGCTAAGTCAGTAAGCCATGTGTCTTTTGCCTTGTTCACTAGAATACTTTCTTTTGGAGCCATGGGACATGACGTAAGAAGTTCAACTATTCTCAGGGCACAACACTTTGAGGAAGCCCAAGTCATGTGGAGAGGGCTCAGGCAGGAACTCAACTCAACAGCCCCACTCGTGAGTCCAGGCTTTGAGTCACTCCAGCTCAGATGGCAAACTTGTGAGTGAAAAAGTCTCCGGATGTTTCCATTCCCTAGCACTTTCAGTCACCCCCAGCTAATTGATATCTCCTGCTAGGGACCCAGACATTGCAAAGTAGAGATAATCCATCCTCACTGTGCATATTCAAATTCCTGACCCATAGGTTCTGTATACATAGTAAAATGGCTGTGGTTTATGCCACTAAATTCTGAAGTGGCTGTTATGCACTAATAGGTACCTGGAAGACTGAGATACGCAATTATATGAACTAATATTATCCCAATAAGATGAAAAAGGAGTGAAACTCATGATAAATTATTTATTTCAAAAATACCAGCATGGTTCCCTAATACCAGATGTTCAGAGAGAGTCAGACCCGCAGTAATGTCAGTAAATTTGGCATGCAAATTAATACTCAAACTTATAAGCTGTTTTTCCCTTTTAAAAGTTTCTACAAAGTTTAACTAGATTAAAAATCTTTCTATTATTTTGAGGTATTTTCTCTATTAAACATATACCAAGCAATTTTGATATATGTACAATAATAGTTAGACAAAAATATAAATGATTTGTTAGCAGTGATTTAATCACGATTGTTTGATTACTCTGTTGTAAGGAACTGAGATGAATATTACCTAGAGGAATAATGTAGCAACTTGGGATTTTGCTTTTGAGTGTGTTGCATAGGTGTTTCAATAAGATAATTATTGAATGAAAATAGACATTTCAGTAGAACTGTTTTCAGGATAAAAGAGTTAATAGCTTTTCCTATTCCTGTAAATAACATTTCACCTGTGTTGGAAAAAAAAGCAATCCCTTCTGACTTAGCATTTTCTTTTTCAAACTTTTCCTCAGACTTAGAGTTTACTGGCTAATTAGCAAAACTCCTGTAAGCACTTATCTAAGAAGAGAGAATGAAAGAATTATAAAATTACTACATACATTCAAGTCCTTAGTGATTTTGAAATTTTATTAAAAGTTTGCTGAGAATTCCAGCTCTCTATAAGCCTGAAGTAACACCAAGCTACTGATATGTTCCCTGTCTGACTCTCAAATGGCAT
The DNA here is from genome assembly GCA_030035585.1 of Dugong dugon. Taxonomy (NCBI): domain Eukaryota; kingdom Metazoa; phylum Chordata; class Mammalia; order Sirenia; family Dugongidae; genus Dugong; species Dugong dugon. The sequence goes on from CM057466.1 coordinate 66,850,352, forward strand.
TAGATTTGGCCTCCATTCTTAGAGTACTTCATAAATGCCATGGAGTATGGGTAATGTTATGCTCAGACCTACGAGCTGTCAGAACTGGAATGAAAGTTGGTGGTCTAATTTAAATTATCAGTTTACTTCTGTAGTTGAATTGTTTCACTGAGTATGTTACTGGTTCAACTACCTTAAAAAGAAGTTGCTTGTGATATTTCCATCACCGTTAACTCCTCCCTCCCCTCCTTTCTGCCCCTGGTAACCACTAATTAAACTTTGTTCTTTGTACATTTGCCTTTTCTTGTCTTTTTATATAAATGAGGTCAAACAGTATTTGTCCTTTTTTGATGGACTTATTTCACTCAGCAAAATGTCTTCCAGCTCCATCCATATTGTAGCATGTATCAAGACTTCATTTTTCCTACTGGCTAAGTAGTATTCCATTGTATGTATGTACCACGTTTTGTTTATCCATGTATTTGTTGATGGACATTTAGGTTGTTTCCACCATTTGGCTATTGTGAACAGTGCTGCAATGAACATTGGTGTACAAGTCTCTGTTTAAGTCTCCGCTTTCAAGTCTTTTGGGTATATACCTAGGAGTGGAATTGTTGGGACATATGGTAGTTCTATTTTTAGTTTTTTGAGGAACCGCCACAGTTTTCCACAAAGGCTGTACATTTTGCATTCCCACCAGCAATGGGTAAGGGTTCCAATTTCCCCACATCCTCATCAGCATTTGTTACTTTCTTTCTTTTTTTTTAATCGCAACCATCCTCAAACCAAAGCAAACCTGTTGCCGTAGAGTCAATTCCGACTCATAGCAACCCTGAAAAACAGAGTAGAACTGCCCCATAGAGTTCCCAAGGATCGGCAGGTGGATTAGAACAGACTACCTTTTGGTTAGCAGGCAAGCTTTTAACCACTATATAACCAGGCCTCCTAACCAACCTAGTGGTGAATTTGAGTTCTGCACCCCTTTTCTCCTGCTCCGTCAGAGACTCTCTGTTGTGTTCCCTGTCAGGGTGGTCATTGGTGTTAGCCCGGCACCACCTAGTTCTTCTGGTCTCAGGCTGATGGAGTCCCTGGTTTATGTGGCCCTTTCTGTCTCTTTGGATAATATTTCCCTTGTGTCTTTGGTGTTCTTCATTCTCCTTTGCTCCAGGTGGGTTGGGACCAGCTGATGCATTTTAGATGGCCGCTCTCTAGCTATTAAGATCCCAGACACCACTCACCCAAGTGGGATGCAGAGCATTTTCTTAATAAAATTCGTTATACCAATTGACCTAGATGTCCCCTGAAACCATGGTCCCCAAGTCCCAGCCCCCACTACTCTGTCCCTCGAAGTGTTTGGTTGTGGTCAGGAAACTTCTTAGCTTTTTGTTTAGTCCAATTGTGCTGATTTTCCATGTACTGTGTGTTGTCCTTCCCTTCACCTAAAATAATTCTTGTCTACTACCTAGTTAGTGAATCCCCTCTCCCTCCCTCCACACACTTGTAGCCATCAAAGAATGTTTTCTTCTGTGTTTAAACCTTTTCTTGAGTTCTTATAATAGTGATCTCATACAATATTTGTTCTTTTGTGACTAATGTCACTCAGCATAATGCCTTCCAGATTCATCCATGTTGTGAGATGGTTCCCGGATTCATCGTTGTTCTTTATCATTGCATAGTATTTCATTGTGTGAATATACCATAATTTGTTTATCCATTCGTCCACTGATGGGCACCTAGGTTGTTTCCATTTTTTGCTATTGTGAATAGTGCTGCAATGAACATGGGTGAGCATATATCTATTCTTGTGATGGCTCTTGTTTCTCTAGGATATACTCCAAGTAGAGAAATTGCTGGGTTGTATGGTACTTCTATTTCTAGCTTTTTAAGGAAGCACCAGATGGATTTCCAAAGTGGTTGTACCATTTTGTATTCCCATCAGCAGAGTATAAGTGTTCTAGTCTCTCCACAACCACTCCAACATTTATTATTTTTTGTTTTTTGGATTAATGCTAGCCTTGTTGGGGTGAGATGGTATCTCATTGTAGTTTTGATTTGCATTTCTCTAATGGCTAATTATCTTGAGCATTTCCTCGTGTATGTGTTTGCCGCCTGAATGTCTTCTTTGGCGAAGTGCCTGTTCATATACTTTGCCCATTTTTTAATTGGGTTATTTGTCTTTTTGTTGTTGAAGTTTTGCAGCATCTAGTAGATTTTATAGATTAGATCCTGGTAGGATATGTAGTAGCCAAAAATTTTTTCCCAGTCTTTAGGTCATCTTTTTACTGTTTTGGTGAAGTCTTTGATGGGCATAAATATTTAATTTTTAGGAGCTCCCAGTTATCTAGTTTCTCTTCTGGTGTTTGTACATCATTACTTATGGCTTATATTCTGTTTATGCCATGTTTTAGGGCTCCTAGTGTTGTCCCTATTTTTTCTTCCATGATCTTTATCGTTTTGGATTTTATATTTAGGTCTTTGATCCATTTTGAGTTAGTTTTTGTGCATGATGTGAGTTATGGGTCTTGTTTCATTTTTTTGCAGATGGATATCCAGTTATGCCAGCACTATTTGTTAAAGAGACCATCTTTTCCCCAATTAACAGACTTTGGGCCATTGTCAAACATCAGCTGCTCATAGGTGGATGCACTTATGTCTGGACTGGCAATTTTTTTCCTTCAAGGCTTTATATATGTCATCCCATTTCCTTCTTGTCTGCATGGTTTATGCTGAGTAGTCAGAGCTTAGTCTTATTGACTCTCCTTTGTAAACAACTTTTTGTTTATCCCTAGCTGCTCTCAAAATTCTCTCTTTATCTTTGGTTTTAGCAAGTTTGTTTATAATATGTCTTGGTGATTTTCTTTTGGAATCTACCCTGTGTGATGTTTGATAAGCTTCTTGGATAGATATCTTCTCATCTTTCATGATATCAGGGAAGTTTTCTTCCAACAAATCTTCAACAATTCTCTCTGTATATTCTGTTATCACCCCTGTTCTTGTACTCCAATCACTCATAGTTTATTCCTCTTGATGGAGTCCCACATAATTCTCAAGATTTCTTCAACTTTTTAAAAATTCTTTTATCTTATTTTTCCTCAAATAAGTTGGTGTCAAGTACTTTATTTTCAGTCTTACTAATTCTGACTTCCATTGCCTCAGTTCTGCTCCTATGACTTTCTATTGAGTTGTCTAATTCTGAAATTTTATTGTTAATGTTATTAATTTCTCTTTGCTCTCTCTTTGTATTATTGCAGCCTGTTAAATTTGTCATTATGCTCTTGTATAACCTTCTTAAGCTCCTTTGTTGCTTTGTCTGTGTGTTCCTTGGAATGGTCTGTGTTTTGCATGATCTCTTTCCTGATTTCTTGAAGAGGTCTGTATATTAATCTTTCAAATTCTACCTCCAGTAATTCCAAGAAGTTCTCTTCCTTGGGAAGGTTTTTTGATTCTTCATTTTGGTGGCTTGCTGAAGCCATCATAGTCTGTCTCTGTGTGATTTGATATTGACTGTTGTCTCCAAGCCATCAATAAGTCATTACACTTATTTATTTTATGTTTGCTTACTGTGTCCTAGCTTCTTGTTTTGTTTTGTTTGAATATGCCCAAATAAGCTGGTCTTGTGAGTTACTTTGATTATTGGAGTCTTTGAAGCTCTCACGTCTTGTCACCAGGTGGTTGGAGCTGTTACTAGGAATGTGAGCCCAGGAGTCCATTTACTTTTCCTGTGTGGATTCAGCTCAGGTGCCCAGGTTGTCAGTCACCAAGTGTGTGGTGCAGGCTCTCACCTACAGTCCTACAGTGGCAGAGATGATTGGCGTAGGCACAGGTGTCTGGCTGCAGTTGGGGATCATGTGCTGAGAAAGGCAGGAGGCTGAAGGCTGCTCCTGAGTGCCTGCGTGGAAGGTATGTCCCTGTTCCCTAGAGTGCATAGGTTGGTGGGTTTTGCAGCTGGACTTTGGGCACCCAGTGCTGTTGGCTGTAAGTACTGGGAGGAAACACTTATTCTCAGACCCCTGTTGTTCGTGGCTAGGTGGAGTGCGTGGCGTCACCAGTCCTCAGACCCCTGATATGGGTAAGTGAGGAACCCGCTTAAAGGGCAAGGTGGAGTCAAATGTCACAAATCTGCCACTCCCCCTTATCTGTTGCAGGTGAAAATAGGCTTCAAGTATATACCCTATTGTGTACTGTGCTAATGAGGGCCTATGCTATTGAAATGGGCCCACACAGGTTTAGGCAGGGGTAAAAGGCATTTAAAGTCTGTAGACCCCTTATGCCTGTGCCTAGGCAAAGGGGGCTTTGCCTGTCCTAAGTTCCTAGCTTAGGGGAGCTGGCAGATTATTTTTTCTTGTTGTTAATTTATTCCATCTCCAAAGCCTGGAGAATAGCCTGGGGTGTGCAACAGGTCCTACTTCTGTCCCGGGGGCTCACCAATCACTGAAACCAGTTCAGGGCCCAGAGCAGAGCAGGATGGGGCAGGTAAGTGGGAGAGAGATACTTCCCAAAGAGGGGAAGAGTTTTTTGATCCACACAGTAAGTTAGACGCTTGTACTTATCTTTCGCTGATTCAGTGCTGCTTCTCCCTGGTTTTGGAAGCTTGAGTAGACATTCCACCGCTCGGTTTCTCCCAGTGTGGAAAACGCATATTGAGCACTACTGCTTGTTCCAGCCCACATGCACCAGCCAATCCAGCCTGCAGGGTGCCGGCCAGGTCATGTCTGATGAATCCTCATTGCTTCTGAACTGTTGGTACCTCCCCCGCCGCTCTGTCTGACTCCTCAACTTTATCTTTGATGTTCAGGGCTCCTAGATTGTCATATATAATCAACTCACTTGTTTTTTCATGTCTTTGTTGTAAGCAGGACCACAGGAAGTGTCTGACTACTGTGCCATCTTGGCCCAGCCTCTTTTGTTGTTTTTACTCTTGTTATTATGTTAGACAATCCATTATTAAAGCTAGACCTGACAGATTTGCCCCTGCTTTTTCTCTTAAGAATTTTATGGTTTTAGTTTGCACACTTAGGTCCTTAATTGATTTTGAATTTGTTTGCTGTCAATAAGTTGTACATCTGTAAAAAGTTGAATTGGCAAAAGTTGTGTGATGGATATGTTTACAGCAATGAGAAAAAAAAAAAGAGTAGTTGCTAAGGCTGCTTATGTACAACCAAAAACCTCATATGTTTAGTTTCTTGGTTTGAAGGTTTAGAGTCATGGTTTCTTGGGACATCCCAGTTAATCAGCCTAATAACATGTTTAGTGCTTCTGTTCTGCCTCCTAGTTCAGTATGTAATGCCTGGGGTCTTAAAAGCTTGCAAGTGGCCATCCAACACACAACAATTTGTTTCTAATTGCCTGGAGAAACAGAGGAAGAAGAAGAGTCAGGAATAGGAGGAGGATATGGAATGTGTGGCTAATTACCTCCACGAACAACTGCCTCCTTTGCCATGAGATCCGGAGATCTGGACAGTGCCTGGCTACCATCACTGAATATTTTCATCAAAGATTTCATAGAAGAATCCTGATCCAAAGGGAGAAAATGCAGAACAGAATTTCAAATCTTCATAAGCTCCAAACTTCCTAGAGCCAGGAAGATTGGATGAACCCTGAAACTATTGCCCAGAGATAATCTTTCAACCTTCAACCAAAAATATCCTCTGAAGTCTTCTTAAAACCAAACAATAGTTTAGCTTAACTAGTAAAATATGTCTGCCTTAGCGTTGCGCTCTTTTAAGAACTACCTGTATTAGATCAAAATGACAACAGCAAGTTTAAACATTAGATAGGAACCTTACATGTTAACGAGGGAGGAACAGCTGAGAAAAGAGGGTGATAATGGTTACACAACTTGAAGAATGTAGTCAAAGTCACTAAATGGTACAGGTGGAAACCTTTGAATTGGTATATGTTTTGCTGTGTATATTCTAAATAACAAGAAAATAAGTAAAACTATGTAGAAAAAGAAGTTTCTTGCATCTTTTCCACCGGATCAGGTTCCAACAAAGTCACAAGAAAACCCATCTGTTGAGTGCAGCTTGGATTCCTAACATTGGAAACCAGTCCGCAGATTTTAGAGAGTTAACTGCAGCACAACCAGAATACTGACACCTCATTTTGCCATATTTTTTTCAATTGGTAGCAGAAAAAAAAAAAAAAAACTTGCAAGATGTTACACATAAATAAACATCCACATGCATGCCAAAAGAACTCTTTTAACAGCATTTTCAGACAGAGATTTACTCTTAGTTTATGGTTATTAGTATGTCTTTGTTCGTCAGTTCACAATTTATGCTGCATTCTACCATCGTAGAATTTTGTTTGACTATGTCTTATCACTAAGAGATGGACATCAACAAGGCCGGTATTTACTAGTCTATTCTATTTCCATTCTTAAATCTCTAGGTTAGTAAAACTTTTAAAGACAAGTTTGGCAAGAAAAATTGTAAGCAGCACTGAAGGTAAAGACTTATATAGAAATATGAAGAGAGAATATAAAATAAATCTGATGGGACATATCAGAAAGCTGAGACATAAAGCAAACATACAGTCCTCTTTTCAGATTTTATAGGTATTCTGGACCTAAGAGCCACAAATGCTATATGGGAGTCCTTCAGGGATTACAAGATGTTAGATGTCAATTCTTCAGAGGCAGAGCTATGAGTAGACTTCATTACAGTGGCTGAGGATATTACATTTTATCAGGCTCAATAACTTGATAGCTCAACAAAATAAATAAATAAATAAGATATATTTCCCAAGACTTGTCACCAATAGAGGAAATGGTTGTTGTTGTTAGCTGCTGTTGAGTTGGCTCCCGACTCTTGATGACCCCACGCACAAGGGAACAAAGCGCTGCCCAGTCTGTGCCATCCTCATGACTGATTGCTCATCAGGCTGTTGTGATTCATAGGGTTTTCATTGTCTGATTTTCTGAAATAGATCACCAGGACTTTCTTCTCAGTTCATGTTAGTCTGGAAGTGACACTGAAACCTGTTCAACATACAGCAACGTGTAAGCCTCCACTGGCAGATCGGTGGTGGTTGTACACAAGGTATTGAACCCAGGTCTCCCACATGGAATGCAAGAATATTACCACGGTACCACTCTTGCCCCTCAGAGTAAGTGGTATACAAATATTGGTAAGCCAAACATAAGAAACTTAAATAATACAAAATTCAGATGTATTGAATGCCAAAAAATCAGTAGGTACTAAGTCACATTGTACTGCTAGGCAGTTGTGTTTTCCTATTAAAAGCACAACCATTTGCTCTATCTCTAGGAGAAAAATAGAACTTGTTTCTTCTTCATTCTAACAAATATCACATATTTGAGAGATGAAATTCTACCCTCAAGTACAGAGGGTAAAAGCGCAGTTTCTTTATTCCATATCAGATTAGAGTGATATGTTTGAATGACAGCTCAGACTCAACAAGTAGAAGTTGAAAGTGCATCTAACACTTTTGTATTAGCCAATCTAGAAGACAAGTAAATGTTTTTAGGGAAGATTACTCTAAATACTTGTTTTTTTTCAAATAGAGAATATATAACCCTCTTATTTGTAGCTTCTCAAAATACATGATAACTTTCCTACATGTAAGAGAAAGTAATATCCCATCAATATGTAACTATTTTTGAGAATGTGAGTCGTAAAATTTGAGATCTCGAGTCACACATATGATAGCAATAATCTATACATGATGTAAAGGGAACTCATTGTGCTTGACCATGAGGGTTCAGCAGTAAACAAGACAGACAAGGTTCTTCCCTACAGTGAGTTACAGTCTAGCAAGGGAAGAGAATTTGTCAGTAAGTAAACAGAAAACAAAAAAAAAATATTTAAATTTGTATTAAGTCCAATAAGGGGAATTGATATTCTGGTCTTCTATAAAGTAGTAGGGTGCAGAGGCACTGCTTTAGAAAGGACATGTAGAGAAGCCCTCTCTGAGAAGGTTATATTTGAGCTGTGGCCTGAAAAATGACAAGAGAGTTCATTCAAAGAGCTTGAGTGAAGCAACTTCAGGGAGTGGGATGAGCATGTGCAGATACCCAGGTGGCTGAAGTGGATAAGTGGGAATAGAAAAGTAGAAGAAAAACAGGGCCAATGGTGGTTAATAAACTGGTTAGTCATCCTAAAGAGTACCCTTTGTAGAAATAATTCTTAGCAAAGAGGGCTAAAGAGTTTCAATCTATCATAGCTTAGTGATTAAAAGGGAATGGTGGTTCATGGTTAAAGAGCTTGGCTTCAAACCCACCAGCCGCTCCACAGGAGAAAGATGTGGCAGTCGGCTTCTATAAAGATTTACAGGCTTGGAAACCCTATGGGACAGTTCCACTCTTCTCTATAGTGTCTCTATGAGTCGGACTTGACTCAGTGGCAGTAGGTTTTAGGCAACCTTATTGTATAATCAGAAGCTTGTGAGGTCTGTGGAATCTGGGTTATATACAGTATGTGAGTGAATAAACATTTATCTCAGTAGATAGTGTGGTGAACAGCACAGTGCAAAGAATTGTGTGGCAATTTCCTTAAAAATTCCTTGTCATTGAAACAGCTCTGTTGAGTTAATCCTACAAGTGAGTCGATTTGGCTTATTCAGCATCCATTCATTTATTTTATCAATCATTCAAGAAACATTTATTGAGCACTTGCATATTTGCCAGACCCCTTTTCTTCCCTCCAACAGAGAGACGAGTAAAGAGCCCATTACCAACAAAGCTGATGAGGCATCATACTTGGGAAGGAAGACCTGAATTGGTCAACTGGATCAGAATTCCAATCATGGAGGCTTGCTCATGATATGATCACAGCCCATAGGTGATAAATAGCAAAACTGAGATCTGAGTCTTTGTCTACACAATCTCTAGTTCTTTTCCTTTTTCATTCTTTCTCTTTGGTTATTAGATTCTTGCTTGCTGCTTTCTTTCTCTCTTTTCCTTTCTGTTTTTATTTGATTTTTCTTTCTTTTTTTTTTTCTGAATATTTCATCCTTTTTCCCTTGACTCTGCCCTCCTATATGTAAGTTATCTTTTCAATAAAATCTCTTTTTCTGAGCCATCTGGGGAAAACTGTGTTTCCTTTAGGGGTTCCACTTGATAAATTTCTCAAAACCCTGAAATATCAGAATGTCAAAAGGGACACTCACATGTGGGGCAGGGTCACAGAGAAAAGCAGTGGGACAGGAACTAAAATCTTCAATGAACAAAACTGTGCAATCAGGATGTTGGCAGATGACAGGAATTTTGCCAAGTGTCAAAGGATCTAAGTTTTCTAAAAGAGAAATGAGGAGAAATGACTTGAAAATGACAAATGAGGAGGAAGGAGCTCATCTACTCCCTTTCCTGACTTTGAGTTCTTGGGAGGCATGCAGGTAAGGGTGTGTTCTCAGGAGGCAGCAGGTTTAAGTTAGGGCTGGAAATGACTAGAGAGAAAAACAGAAGAAAAGGAAGCACCAGAAACACATATCCAAGGGTATAGAGACCAAGTAATTCAAAGCCTGGGAAATGCAAAAACTGAGGGAAAAAAAAAGCTTTTAGGCAGGAGTTTTGAAAATATTAACAATAACAGTAGTTCTTTGAATTCAGAGGTCAAGGGGAAAACTTTTAGCAATAGACATTATTGATGAGTTTAAGTGGCAGCTGTTACTTAGTACAGAGCTATAAAAAAGACCTGGGGTTTAGAAATACAGAGAGAAAGTAGGATATTTGTATCTGTGGCTTACGCAGCCATGTGGCAAAGTTTTGAAGTTAATAGAAGAGACTGTCAGCTGTCCATCAAAACCCATTCTCTTTCTCTTCCCTTGTAATGAAGAGCTATCCAGCTAGAAAGCTCTGTCCAGCTACCCTGACAGTTAGGTGGCCACGTGACTGAGTTCAGAACAATGCATGTGACAATTATGAGACTTTTAAAGATCTTAATATATTTCTAGAGTTCTTTTTTTGGAAATACAAACAACTAAGAATCAACATTTTCTTTTTACATCTTTTTTATATAAATGTAACATACTCTACATTCTCTGAGCAATCTTTTTTTTTCATTTAACAATATATCTTGAAGATTTTTTCCAAAGAACACAAACGTGTATCATTGTTTGACTTTTTTGTAGTGCATAGTCTATTCTCTTTAAAGTCTTTACCATATTTTACCTAACTACCCAGCTTTAATGGAGTTTGGGTTTATTTACTACATCAACAAACCTTTAGTAAGTGCCTCCTATGTACTAGGGTCTGTGTCAGTCCTTTAGCAGTGAATAAAACAGATAAAGATTAAAACCTTCCTAGAATTTATATTCTAGATGGGAGAGACAGATGATCTGGAAACAGTGATCCAATAAAAGGGAAAGGCCTTATTTCAGCACATCCTTGACATGTTTGAAGAACAGCAAGAATGACATTGTGTCTTGAGCAGAGTAGGTACAGAGAAGAACAGTAGAAGACAAACAGGAGATCAAAAGGAGGGCCTCAGTGGCCACCGGAAGTACTTGAATATTTTCTCTGAGTGAAATGTAGACCTATAGCAGGGCTTTAAGCAGAGAAGTGAGTTGATTTCATTTACATTTTTATCACTGCAATAAATAAGGTGTGCATATGTCATTTGTACATGTGCAAATATCTTTTTAGGATAATTCCCAAATATAGGATTATAGAGAAAGGATATGTGTTTTTCGTAAATGTAATAGATATTGTCAAAAATGCCTGCCCATTAAAATTATATCATTTAACACTCCCATCCACCATATACGAGTGTCTGTTTCTGTCTTTTCTTTTTTTCCTATTGTTTGTATATGTGTACATGATCATTGTTGTTTTAAGACGAAAGAGCTTGCTTTTTATTTTTCCCTTTGTAATGATACTGTTACATCAGGTAGGAGGGATTTGAACAAGCTCATATAAAGATAAACAAGATCCTGGATAAAAGGAGTGGCTTGATATTCTGGAAGAGTGTTCATTGATTAATAGTGAGAGGTCCTAATGAGTGAAGACAGGACAACACACATAAACCCAGGAGGAATTATGGGCCTGACATTGGCTGATGGGTTTCCATTTTAATAAAAGAACCAGGTGAGTATAGATGCAGGTAAGGCTGTTGGTTTGTTGGAAGCTAGAAGTGGATTTTACTTCTCCATGTATTAGGTTTTCTTTGTAAAGTAAGGAGCTAGATCATTTATGGAGAATAAAAGCGATTGAGGAAGAAAAGGAAACAAGGATAGAAGACAAAATATCCATAGTGGGGAATGACAAAGAACATTTCCTAGTGAAAAATAATTCCTTTGCAATCACTGTTAGAACACAGATGAAACAGTTGACCATGAATGTATAGCATCACCAGTCAGCTCAGGTGTGTGGATTTTGGCAGCGATCTCATAGGTCTATTTACAGACAAAGAGCACGGGTAGTAGGATTTATTAAAAGCTAGATGCTTGTTGGACAGGTGGGATGAAAAGACATCAGATGAAGGTTGTTTCAAAATTCTTAAGAGAGACTTTGAGTTACTACTGGACTGTGAAATCTAAGCTAGAAAGGAGGGAAAAGCATTCTAAAGGTGAAAAAGAAAAATTTTGTTCCATCTTTCCATTTAGCACTGCATATTATGACCTGTATCAAGTCTTGTATCAGACACAAAATATTTTGACTGACATCCTTAATTTACAAAGTTCATGGAAGGTAACCAAAGTAGAAGCTCATTTTCTTTCTCATACCTCTTAAATCTACTCATGAATAATCCCTCTCTTGCCACAAGATGATGCTCAGGCAGTCCCTCAGTATTTCTTATCACTCTCAGTTCTTTTTTTTTTTTTTTTAGTTCTCTTTTTAATTTAAACTTGTCCTAAAAAAAAAGAAGGTATATTAGCAACATTCTGTAGGCCCAAATCTATACAATATATTCTTCATATACATATGAAGAATGCCAGTGTAGAAATTTCCTCACAAGAATGTAGGGGTTAGCAAGTCAAAATCCCTAGGTCAAGTGACAGAATGGAAATTCCGGTAGTCTTATGTCCCAAATCCACAGATTAGGCAGTTAAGGGAGGGATTCCAGCAAAAAGTCTGTTTATAGTCTGGAGACAATTTCTTTCTTTCTTTGAAAATTGTAGTGTTTTACTTTTAAGATCTTCAACTAGTTGGAAAATACCTGCCCACATTAGGGAGGGTAATCTAGTTAAAGTCAACTGAGTTAGATGCTTCTTCTTCGGTTTGTTAGATGCATCGAGTTGGTTCCAACTCATAAAGACCCATGTACAACAGAAGGAAACGCTGTCCAGTCCTGTGCCATCTTCACAATCATTGCTATGTTTGAGCCCATTGTAGCAGCCACGGTGTCAATCCATCCAGATAAGGGTTTTCCTCTTTGCCACTGCTTCTCTACTTTACCAAGCATGATGTCCTTCTCCAGGGACTGGCCCCTCCTGTTAATACATTCAAAGTATGTGAGATGAAGTCTCACCATCCTCGCTTCTAAGGAGCATATTGGCTGTACTTCTTCTGGGACAGGTTTGTTTATTCTTCTGGCAATCCATGGTGTATTCAGTATTCTTCTCCAACGCCATAATTCAAATGCATCAATTCTTCGTTGGCCTTCTTTATTCATTGCCCAGTTTCCTCATGCATATTAGGTAATTGAAAATATGGCTTGGGTCAGGTGCACCTTAGTCCTCAAAGTGACAACGTTGCTTTTTAACACTTTAAAGACTTCTTTTGCAGCAGATTTGCCCAATGCAATGCAAATGTCTTCTGATTTCTTGACTGTTGCTTCTATGGATGTTGATTGTGGATCAAAGTAAAATGAAATCCTTGACAACTTCAATCTTTCCTCTGATTATCTTGATGTTGCTTATTGGTCCACTTGTGCAGATTTTTATTTTATTTAAGTTGAGGTGTAATCTGTACTGAAGGCTGAAGTCTTTGATCTTCATCAGTAAGTGTTTCAAATCCTCTTCGGTTTCAACAAGAAATGTTGTGTCATCTGCATATTGCAGGTTGTTAATGAGTCTTCCTCCAATCCTGACGCCATGTTTTTCTTCATATAGTCCAGCTTCTCAGATTATTTACTCAGCAAACAGATCGAATAAGAGTGGTGAAAAGATACAAGCCTGATGCACACCTTTCCTGACTTTCAACCATACAGTATCCCCTTTTTCTTTTAAAACCACTGCCTCTTGGTCTATGTACAGGTTCTGCATGAGCATAATTAAGTATTCTGGAATTCCCATTCTTCACAACATTATCCAATATTTATTATGATCCACACAGTCGAATGCCTTCAAATAGTCAATAAAACATAGGTAAACATCTTTCTGGTATTCTCTACTTTCAGCCGAGATCCATCTGACCTCAGCAATGATATCCTTCATTCCATGCTATCTTCTGAATCCAGCTTGAATTTCTGGCAGTTTCCTGTGGATATACTGCTGCAACAATTTTTGAATTACCTTCAACAAAATTTTACTTGTGTGTGATATTAATGATGTTTTTAAATAATTTCTGCATTCTGTTTGATCATTTTTTTTTTGAATGGGCACAAATATGGATTTTTCCAGTCAGATGATCAGGTAGCTGTTTTCCAAATTTCTTGGCAGAGACAATTGAGTGCATCCAGCATTGCATCCATTTGTTCTAGCATCTCAGGTAGTATTCTGACAGTTCCTGGAGCCTCTTTTTTTGCCAATGCCTTCAGTGCAGCTTGGACTTCTTCCTTCAGTACCATCAGTTCTTGATTATATGCTACCTCCTGAAATGGTTGAATGTTTACTGGTTCTTTTTTGTACAGTGACTCTGTGTATTCCTTTCATCTTGTTCTGATGCTTCCTGTGTCATTAAATTTTTTGCCCAGAAAATCCTTCCATACTGCAACTCAAGGCTTGAATTTTTCTTCAGTTCTTTCTGCTTGAGAAATGCTGAACTTGTTCTTCTCGTTTGGTTTTCTAACTCCAGTCTTTGCACATTTCATTATAATACTTTTCTTTGTCTTCTTAAGTCGCCTTTGAAATCTTCTGTTCAGCTCTTTTACTTCATCATTTCTTCCATTCACTTTAGCTACTCTAGCTTCAGGAGCAAGTTTCAAAGTTTCTTCTGACATTAGTTTTGGTCTTTTCTTTCTTTCCTGTCTTTTTGATGACCTCATTCTTTCTTCATGTATGGTGTCCTTGATGTCATCCCAGGATTTGTCCAGTCTTCATTAGTGTTCAATAGGTCAAATCTATTCTTGAGATGGTCCCTAAATTTATGTGGGATATACTTAAGTTTGTACTTTTGCTCTCATGGGCTTGTTTTAATTTTCTTCAGCTTCAGCTTTAACTTAACTTCTGAGCAATTGATGGTCTGTTTCTCAGTTGGCCACCGGCCTTGTTCTGACTGATGATATTGAGCTTCTCCATTGTCTCTTTCCACAAATGTAGTCAATTTGATTCCTGTGTATTCCATCCGGTAAAGTTCAAGTGTATAGTTGCCGTTTACGTTGTTGAAAAAAGGAATTTCCGATGAATAGATCATTTTCCTTGCAAAATTCTATCATACAATCTCTGGCATCATTTCTGTCACCAATGCCATATTTTCCAACTACTGATCCTTAGTCTTTGTTTCCAGCTTTCACATTCCAATCACCAGTAATTATTAATGCATCTTGATTGCATGTTTGATCAATTTCAGACTGCATAAGTTGGTAGAAACTTCAATTTCTTCATCTTTGGTATTAGTGTTTGGTGCATAACTTTGAATAACACTCATATTAACTAGTCTTCCTTGTAGGCATATGGATATCATCTTATCATTGACAGTGCTGAAGTTAAAAATGGATCATGAAATGTTCTTTTTGACAATGAATGTAATGTCATTCCTCTTCAATTTGTCATTCTTGGCATGGTAGACCATATGATTGTCCTATTCAGAACGGCCAATCCCTGTCCATTTCAGCTTGCTAAAGCCTAGGATATCTATCTTCAAGTGTTTCATTTCATTTTTGACAACTTCCAATATTCCTAGAGTCACACTTCTTGCAATCCATGTTCTGATTACTAATGGATGTTTGCAGCTGTTTTATCTCATTTTGAGTTTTGTCACATCACATGTGCTGATTAAGGTCCCTAAAGCTTTACTCCATCCACTTCTTTAAGGCTGACTCTAACATGTGGAGGCAGCTCTTCACTAGTCATATTTTGATTGCCTTCCAACCCGAGGGGCTCATCTTCTGGCACTGTATTAGACAATGCCCCGCTGTTATTCCTAACATTTGCACTAGCCAATTCTTTTTTTATATGTAGAGATCCAGGTGTGACTTCCTAGTCTGTTTTAGTCTGGAAGCTCCGCTGAAACCTGTCCACCATGGGTGACCCTACTAGTATTTGAAATACCAGTGGCATAGCTTCCAGTATCAAAGCAACATGCAAACCACTACAGTGCAACAAACTGACAGACAAGTGTAGCTGCTAATCATATTTAAATACCTTCACAGCAGCATCTAGACTAGTGTTTGGTTCAAACAAATATCACTGCATCCTAGCCAAGTTGACACACAAAATTAATTATCACAAAATAGTACTCACACTGATCTCATCCCTTCGGGAACAAGGGAGAACGAAGAGAACAGGATACAAGGAAAAGATTAGTCCGAAGGACTAATGCTCCACGGGACTGAGCCCAGTACAGCTGGATGGTGCCCGGCTACCACCAATGACTCCTCTGACCAGGATCACAACAGAGGGTTCTGGGCAGAGCTGGAGTAGGATGTAGAGTATAATTTTAACTCCCAAAAAAAAAAAAAAAAAAAAAAGAAGACCAGATATACTGGCCTAAAGAATACTAGAGAAACCTCGAGACTGTGGCCCCCAGACACCCTTTCAGCTCAGAGGGGAAGTTACCTTCAAGGTTCGATGTTAAGCCTGGGAATGGACACCCCAGTAAAACTAAATGGGACTAACGATGTACAGGAGTCCGGTGACAAGGGCCAGAAGGCAGAGGGAGAGTAGGAAACTGATGATAAGGAACACAAATTGAATAAGGACACTGTCGATGTATTGTGAGATTGTTGACCACTGCTATAGGGCAACATTTGTAGTAACTATTAAATGGGAGGCTGTTTTGTCCTGTAAGCCTTCATCTTGGGCGAGAATGGCAGCACAATTGGAAGAGCATAGTCAATATCACTTAAATGTGTAAGTAAAAAGTTTTGAAATGGTGTTTAAATAAAATAAAAATAAATAAATAAATAAATAAATAAATAAACAAATGAGACTAAAGAGGTACAATAGTCCACTGACAAGGTCCAGAAGACAGAAGGGGACAAGGAAGCCCCCTGGTGATAGGGAACACAAGGTGGAGTAAGGATATTCTTGATGTGCTGTGAGATTGTTAAGCATTGTCATAGGGCAACATGTGTAGTAATTGTTAAATGAAAAACTATTTGTTCTGTAAGCCTTCATCTTAAGTGAGAATAACAGCACAGTTGGAAGAGCGTAGTCAATGTCACTGAACTGTGAATGTAGAAATTTTTGAAACGGTGTATATTTGGCCATCTGTAATTTTCATCAAAAAAAAAAGGTTGAGAATTTAGAGGCTTAATACGTTGTGGGGTTGTTAACCAATGTCAAAAAACAACATGTGTACTACTATTTCGTGAGAAACTATTTGCTCTGTAAGCTTTCACCTGAAGTACAATAAAATATATATTAAAAAAAAAAAAAAAAAAAAAAAAAATAGTACTCATATATTTGTTGGTTGTCCAAAGAGTGTGTGAATTTGGGGGTTTATGGGCAGTATATAAGTGTGAGTTAGTTGTACAAAGAAATTTAGGGGTCTTTCTTTGTAATGCTCAATGTGATCTGACTAATACCTCCCTTTGGAATTTCACATATATTTTACCTTGTTACTTATATTCAAAACTGCCAATTAAATATCCTGTTATAAGCATATATGTCTAGCCAATAAGGAATTTCCAATCATGTTAAGAAACAATATGACTATATAAAATAACCAGAAAGTAAACATATAAACAGGAGCACGGGTGGCAGAAATGATTTGCCAACCTGAAGGTAGACAGTTGAAAACAACCCAGAAGTTCCATGGATGAAAGGCCTGACGAACTGTTTCTGTAAATATTATAGCCAAGAAAATCCTACGGAGCAGTTCTACTATGTAGCACACAGGGTTGCCATGAGTCAGGGGCTGACTACATGCCAGCTAACAACAATAACAAACATATAAACTATAATCAGTGATATGTAATCTATCACTCCATGTATAGAGATTAACTCAGAGTGGACAGAAAATTAGATGTTACTGCTAAAACTATAAACTCTTAGAAGAAAACATAATAGTAAGTCTTCGTGACCTTGGATTAGGCTTTATTAAATATTACACCAAAAGCACAAGCAATAAAAGAAAAAAATAGACAAATTGAACTTTACCAAAATTAGAACTTTTGTGTTTCCCGGGCATCATCCAGATAGTAAAAAGACAACCTAAAAGAATGGGAGAAATATTTACCAAACAAATAAGGAACTTGTATTCAAAATGTAAAAAGAATTGTTGAAATTCAACAATACAAAGACAAATAACCCAATTTTAAAAATAGGCAGGTATTTAAGTAGACATTTCTTCAATAAAGATATACAAGTGGCCAATAAGCACATGATAAGATGCTCAACATCATTAGTCATTACCAAAAACAAACAAACCAACCCATTGCCATCGAGTCGATTCTGATTCAGGGTGACCCTATAGCACAGAGTACGACTACCCCATAGGATTTCCAAGGAGTGATTCAAACTGCCAGCATCTTGGTTAGCAGCCAACATCTTAACCACTGTGCCACCAAGGCTAAAAATCAAACCCACAAAGAGATACTACTTTCTTTCCACCAGAGTAGATATACTAAAAAATATGGACAATAACAAAGACGTGGAGATATTGAAACCTTGTAAATTACTGATGGGAACGTAGAATGGTGTACCATCTTTGGAAAAAAAATAGTGGTTTGATAGTTCCTCAAAATGTTAAACATAGAATTACCATCCAAAACCAAAAATGCCACTCCTAGGTTAAGTACCCAAGAGAAATGAAAACATATGTACACACAGATACTTGAATCTGAATGTTAATTTAAAAAAAAAATTAGTCATAACATCTAAAAAGTGGTAATAACTCAAATTTCCATCAACTGATAAATGGGTAAACAAAACATGGTCTATCCATACAATGGACTACTATGTTAATAAAAAGGAATGAAGTACTATCAGGTACTACAATACGGATGAACCTTGAAAATATTGTTAAGTGAAAAGAGCCAGTCACAAAAGATGCATATTTTATGATTCTATTTATATGAAATGTCCAGAATAGGCAACTCTATAAAGACTGAAAGTAAATTAGTGGCTGCCTAGGCCTGGGTGAATGCGGGGATGCAGAATAGGCAGTGACTGCTAATGAATAGGAGGTTTCTTCTGGGGGTGAAGAAAATGTACTAAAATTCAATAGTAGAGATGGTTGCACAACTCTGTAAATATACTAAAAACCACTGAATTGTATACTGCATTGAGGGGAAGCTTATAATATGTGAATTATTTCTCAATATAGTTACTTTAAAAAATAGTGCAAGACTTCTGGGCAACATGGCACTATAGTCAGAAGCACCTCACCGTCCCTCCACAGCAAGGATCAGAAAAACTAAGTCAAACAGAGCCATAGGTCAATCCTGAAACCCTAAGCATCAAATGAAGAGATAAAGAACTCAGCCAAGCACTGAATGGAATAAGTAACTGACAGAGAACAGACAGCATGGAGAGATACATGCAGAGGTCCCCTATCAGTTACCTCAGCACGGATATGCCATCAAGCATCAGCAAACAGGGGGCATTAGAAAGCAGCTTCATGAAGCTTCCAACAGGAGACAGAACAACTGGTAGCCAGCGATATACGCTTTCCAACCACCCCCCAACCCTTCTTCGCCCCCACTTAGCCTCCTCTGCTTCCTGCAGCCACAGTCTCTTGGCTGGGAAGCACCAGCTTCACCCCGGAGTCTCTTGGATTCCACCCACCTGCACTGGCCGGCTCCCTGAGTGCCTTTTTTTGGCTGCTGGTGTTGCTTTTTCCCGCTTGTTTCGATTTGTTTCTTACCTCTCACCACTTTCCCCTGCTTTCTCTCAAATACCTGGCTCCATGTGCCATCTTTGCTTCTTCCTGAAAGGCTGTGAAACACTGCTTCACTGTGAAACTGCTTCCAGGCCCATGCTGTCATGCTGGTGGTACCCCTGGGGCTTTTTGTTTGTTTGTTTGCTCTGATTTGTTCTGTTTGGATTTGTTTGTTTGTTTTCTTTTTCTTTTCTCTGCTTGGGAGCCCTTTCTAGCTGGGCAGTACCACGCTGCTTGGAAGCTACTCCCTTACTCTGCGCAGATGCACAGGGATATCTCTGGGGGCATTTCTTTTTTCTTGTTTTTGTTTTTTTGTTGTTTTTTTGGTATCTTTGTTTTGTTTACTTCTCTATCTTATTCCCTTTTTGTCTTTCTTTATTTCCAGACTCTCAATTTATTCATTTTTTTCCTTTACCTTTTTTCTTTTTTTTCCCCACCATTTCTCAGTCTCTCATCTCTCCACTACAATAGCAAGCTCCCTTAGCACTCTTTTTTGTTTGTGGGTATGTTTTTGGCTCATGTTCTTGTCTTCTCTCTCAGCTTTCCCATACCCATCTTAGCTCCACACATCGCCATCTACCCCCTCCTTCCTGCCTACCTTCACCGTGCACTGAACATCACACTCCCAAGCAGTAGAGGCACGGCCTACTGGAATCTGTCCTTCACTGGTTCCCAGTCTGCACTGTCAGGCCTGGTACATGCCACAAACAACCCATCCCAGCAACTCCCCTTCAACTGAACCTGCCGTGCTCTACCATACCTGAGTGACTGACCCTGCCCACTGGAGATGAAAAGTATCGTGCCCGTAGAGAGCAAACAACAAAGAACGCACAGCCCGCCTGCTCAGACATAACCAAATAAAACAAAAAAGCAGGATGAAACAAATAAATCTGCAATCAGTAAATGAAAATAACCACTAAATGCCCCAAAGATAGCAGACAATATTCAAACATTTACAAAAACAGGACAGGATGGTTCGAGTAGGCATCCAAAATAAAATACCAGATGACTTTCCAGTAGAAGAAAAGGCACTAGACCTAACTGATAGAGAATTCAAATCCTTAATATTCAGATTAATCAAAGAATTGAAGCAAAAAGCAGACAAAAATGAGGAAAAAATAGATAAATTCATGGAAAAGACAGAAAAAGTCATGGAAAATACAGACAAAAAATGGAAGAATTCAAAAAAATAATACAGGAACGAAATGCTAAAACAAATTCACAACTATAAACCATACAAAAGCAACAATTAGAAATCCAAAAGATAAACAACAAGATTTCAGAAATGGACAGTGTCATACAAGGGCTTAGGAGCAGATTTGAAATAATGGAAGATAGGATCAGTGAAAGTGAAGAGAAACACTTGGATACAACTCTGTTTGAGGGAAAATCGAAAAAAGAACAAAGAAAAATGAAGAAATCCTGAGAATTATGTGGTATACAATCAAAAGCAAAAATCTGCGAGTGATTGGAGTTCCAGAACAGGGGGAGAAAACAGAAAACACAGAGAGGATCATTGAAGAATTGCTGACAGAAAACTTCCCCAGTATCATGAAAGATGAAAAGTTGACCATCCAAGAAGCTCAACAAAGCCCATGTAGGATAGACCCCAAAAGAAAATCACCAAAGCATATCATAATCACACTCGCTAAAACCAAAGACAAACAAGGAAACCTGAGAGCAGCTTGAGAAAAACACAAAGTCAGATACAGAGGAGAAACAATAAGACTAAGCTCGGATTATTTGGCACAAACCTTGCAGGTAAGAAGGCAATGGGATGACATACATAAAACCTTGAAAGCAAATATTGCCGGCCAAGAATAATATATCCAGCAAAACTCTCATTCAGATATGACGGCGAAATTAGGTCATCTTCAGATAAACAGAAATTAAGAGACTATGTAAAAACCAAACCACACTTACAAGAGTTATTTAAGGGAGTCCTTTGATCTGAGAACAAACAACGTCAGACCACAGGCTGAATATAGGAGACAGGATTGCACTAGCCAGATACCAACCTAGGAAATGAACTCTTAAGAACTATGCAAAAACAAAAGTACTACAACAGGGAACCAGAGAGGTTAATCTGTAAATGACAACAGCTGCAGAACAATAAAAGAAGGAATAAACGGTGTAGGTATAGAGCCTTCTAATGGAGCAGAAGGCAAGGTGATACCAAGTAATAATAGACTGGTTCAAATCTAGGAAGACAAGAGTAAATGACAATGTAACTACAAAGACAGTTAACAAACCTACTCATCAAAATAAAGAAGAAAAACATAAAGTCTCAGTAAAAACAAAATCTACAAAACCAAAAGAATTGAAAAAAAATCCACAAACTAAAGGAACTCAGCACAGGACAGTAAGAGGAACAAAGAAAATGTCAGCATCACAAAAAAAAAAGCACTACAAAATGCAATCCCACTCCTAGGAATATATCCTAGAGAAATAAAAGCCGTCACACTAATAGACATATGCACACCCATATTCATTGCAGCACTATTCACAATAGCAAAAAGATGGAAAAACCTAGATGCCTATCAACAGATGAATGGATAAACTATGGTAGATACACACAATGGAGTATTATGAAAAGATAAAGAACAATGATGAATCTGTGAATCATCTCATAACATGGATGAAACTGGAGGACATTATGCTAAGGGAAATAAGTCAGTCACAAAAGGACAGAGATTCTATGAGACCTCTACTGTAAAAACTCACATAAAAGTTTACACACAAAAAGAAACAATCTTTGTTGGTTACGAGGGATAGGAGGGGTGTGGAGGGGACTAAATATACAATAGATAAGTGGTAACTTTGGTGAAGGGTAAGGCAGTACATAATGATGAGGAAGCCAGCACAACTTGTACAAGAAAAGATCACGGAAGCTCCATAGACCCTTCCAAACTCCCTGAGGGACTGAATTGCTGGGCGGAGGACTGTGGGAACCATGGTCTAGGGGAATATCTAGGTTAACCGGCATAACACAGTTTATAAAGACAATGTTCTACATTCCACCTTGGTGAGTACCGTCTGGGGTCTTAAAAGCCTGTGAGCATCCATCTAAGATACTCCACTGGTCTCACCCCTTTGGGAGCAAGGAGAATAAAGAGAACAAGATACAAGGAAAATATTAGTCCAAAGGACTAATTGACCACAGCTACCCAGGCCTCCACCAGACTGAGTCCCGTAAAGCTAGATGGTGCCCGGCTACCACCACTGAATTCTCTTACCAGGATCACAATAGAGGGTACTGGACAGAGCTGGAAAGGGATGTAGAACAAAATTCTAACTCACACACACACAAAAAAGACCAGATTTACTGGCCTAAAAGAGACTGGAGAAACCCCAAGAGTATGGCCCCCAGACACCCTTTTAGCTCAGTGGTGAAGTCACTCCTGAAGTTCACCGTTCAGCCAGGGATTGGACAGCCTCATAAAACAAAACAGGACTAATGAGGCACAGTATTCCAAGGATAAGAACTAGAAGGCAGGAGGGGACAGGAAAGCTGGTGATAGGGAACCCAAGGTTGAGAAGGGATATTGTTGACATGTCGTGGGGTTATCATAGGGCAATATGTGTACTAACTATTTCAACGAGAAACTATTTGTTCTGCAAACCTTCATCTAGTGTACAAAAAAAAAAAAAAAAAAAGAAAAGAACTATCTATGTGAGATCAAATTGCCAATAGCAAGTCAAAAGGTTTGATGGGAAGCCTAGGTGGCAGTGAATTGAAGCTAATGGTGATGGAATAATTTGGAAAAGGATAGTGAGAATAGCAGCACTACTGGAAGAACATAATCAATGTCACTGAATTGTACATGTAGAAACTATTGAAATGGTATATCTTTGGCTATGTATATTTTCAACAAAAAAAAGTTCCTCAAAGGTAGAGAAGGAAGAGTGTTCACATGTTATGGGGTTGTTAACCAACGTCATAAAACAATATGTGTACTGACTGTTTGATGAGAAACTATTTGTTCTGTTAACCTTCATCTAAAGTACAATAAAAAAAAAATGAGAGGAAAAAAAAAAAGAACAACCTTCAAAACCCACACTTATGTTTGAGCTTAGTAGTTAATACATCTGAATCTGAGTTGGATATCTGTTGGGATTTGTCCTAAGCCCCAGGTATTCAACATTTGCCCTTGGGCCAGCCACTGCCTGGCTCTAGGATGCAGCCTGTCTGAGATATTAGGTCTTAAATTTTGCTTTATTAATGTTTTTAATGTGTGTCACACAGAAGCAGAAAGACAACTTGTTAAGGAAGCATTTTGTTAGGGAGTTGCTTACTTGGATTTACTCATTCTGGCTGAGCACCGGCAACTTAACCATAATAGTCAAGTATAGTCTCCTCAGGTCAGGAGCTTCTACCTGAAGAGATTTTTAATTTGGAATTTTATGAAGACATGAATAGGTTTATTCGGAATGAATCAGCTCTGACTTTTTAATTAGAACTTCGTAAAGTATTGATGTGTTATATACTATGGATTCTGGTATCAATTTTCAGTAGCTTCTCAGTAGGAAATTGGTGACAATGCTGGAACTAAGATTTGGCTATTTTTCTTCTTTTATATTGAGGGATTCTCTTGGGTCCTGCAAGAACTTACTCTGTGCCATTTTATGCTGGGATGTTTGCTTCTTTCTTCATTGTCCTTATTTCTTAATTCTTAATCCTTACCTATAATTTGCTGAAAATACCATCTTCAGGTAGAGTCTTCATGAATTTCCTCCTCCGACTGTTCACCCTTATGCCAGCATCCTCCAGAAAATGCTGCATGGCTTCTATTTCCTCTAATGGGGATTCCAGAAGGAGCCTCTGCTTCTGGTCTCTCCAGCTGGAAGGTTCTATGTGTTCTCTTGGACAGCTACCTTCTCTTTACAGCCCTTCCCTTTCCATTTTGTCAGTGGAAGGGACACTTCAAATCTCTCTAAGGGTAAAGAGCCACTTTTTGTTATAATCTGAAGTGAAAACTGATCCTGCATTGCACATTTGCTGTGCAGTGTAATTAAACATGCCTCTGGTCGTGGGAGGCCAGGGCTGCCTTAAGGGCTTGCTGCTTAATCACTTTATGCTCGAGACTTTGAACCTAGAGGCTGGGAATTTCTAATCCACCCCCTGCTGACTGCCCCTGCCCAGCTTACCATCTGTGTCCCCCTAACAGGCTTGCCTCTTCAGTGGCTGGTTTTGTAACTCAAGCTGAATGTAACCAATTCTATAATTCTGAACTGTTTAACATTTAATTCTGCTAAAATGACATCATGAAACTAGGTCACTGTGAAAGATTCCTAATAAAAGAAAAATAGATTTGACTAAAGCCTCCATAGTCCTTGACTCATGCTTGAATCACATGCCATACCTGCCCTTCAAATTTATATTCTCTGAACTCAGCATTATTATGGATTCTAGATCATGGGGTGAGTGCTGAGGTGGACACCCAGTCCTAAGCTCTCTGCCTTGAACTCTGGAACAAGAGTTCTTGCTCTTTATTTGCTTCTATCTTCTCAAATGCACACATTACATGAGGATGACTTGGGTTAGGGGCACAGACAATTTACATGTTAATTCTTCTGTAAGAAAGCCAAGTGGTTGGCTCAAGTCAGGATCTTCTTCAGAGATTTTATTTCTACTAAAACATTTGGAAAGTACAGAAATCTTCCTTTTGCCAACTTGCAAATGGCATGCCTCTCAGTGTCCATATGTCCCTTAGAAGGAGCCTTCTCAGTCTGGAGGTTTGAACTATTCCATTGCAGTTGGCAAGGGACTCAGATGATGAAATCTTTACACCAATGACAAGACTCTCACACTCTAGGAACCTTTAGGAAAATGTATATAAAATGGCATTTATTTTGCAGCCCCTAAAGAGCTCTTGTGGAGTCAAGAGAAAAACCACCAAATTTGAGGCTTTTGGCCCAGTAAGTTTCTGGCACTGGGGAAGATTTCACCCATCATTTGACATCCCAGACTTTTCCATAACACAGGACATCGCTGCAGTTATCCAGGAAGACTACAACACCAGAACTTTGTGAGCCTCATTTAGTGGAGAAAGTATTTATGAGTATATGTGCAGGTGTTTGAAAGAGGAAATGAAGCTTTTGAAGTGCCTGAATGAAGCATGGATATTCACTCTGTTACCCGCACACATAGTTTCAACTCTCTTGGGATTTTGTTTCTCTCTTCTGTTCTAGAAAAGAAAAAGTAGCCAGGTGTAGTGGGACAAACAAACATTCTCCAGCTAGACAGAAAGTTCTATGATTCAGTTATGCCCTCAACTTGGCAAGTAACTTAACATCTCTGAGCCTCCATGTCGTCATCTGAAAGATGAGGGTAATTAGACCTACCTCAAAAGATTGTTCCAAGATTTAAATGTGAAGTAGATAGCAGAGGTCTTGGGTGGTGCAAACGGTTAACAAACTCGGCTGCTAACCGAAAGGTTGGCAGTTTAAGTCCACCCAGGGGCAACTTGGAAGAAAGACCTAGTGATCTACTTCTGAAAAATCAGCCATTAAAAACCCTTATAGAGCACAGTTCTCCTCTGACACAGATTGGATCACCATGAGTTGGAATCGCCTTGATGGCAACTGGTTAAAGGTCAGTACTATCCACATTTTAACTCGGGGACCTTACCTCCTGATGAACATGGACCAGCGGAGTCAGGATCTCCCTATCTCATCAATCAGACAAGTGAGTCTACCTCCTAGGTCAAGGAACCAGTGTAAGGTGGAGAGGACTTACAGTATTTTCTTCATAATTGCTTCCTTTGGAAAGAGCTTCATCTGGAAACAAGACAATAGAATTCTTATTAGTCCCAACACTGGTTCACATTCTTGGCAATGCTTCAAAGGAGTTGAGGTGAGGCTTAAAAGGAGGGCAGTGTTAAGTACCTACTTAAGAGTATAGGACCTAAGATCAGCAGCTATTTCAAATCCTCAGCAACTTGTCTTCTTCCATCCCAGGGGCTTTGGCGTTCTCTAATGTCACATATGTCTCTGTCTGTGAATGGGGCCATCTTGTCATAATCTGCCTTCTCATCATAGTGATTGAACAGTCTAGATCAGTGCACTTCAACCTGATTTTATTTGCACATGGAAACCAGATATGAAAATCTGATAAAAGTAGAACCTCCATAGTTGATATAAACACATTTGGTATGTGTCAAAATGTCAGTAAAGTCTGAATTCTTCTGGGGACATTTCCAATGTCAAAGGCAGGATGTTGAATGGGCCAAGATGCCCAACATCCACACAAAACGGATTGGATGTGTCTTCTTCACATTTGGGAGCAAAGTTTATACCCACAGCTTTAACTCTCCTTTCTCTGCTGTTCCTTGCTGCTTATTAAAGCATGAAGATTGTTATGGTTGTTCAAGGCAGTTGGATTGGGAGGGGAGAATGGTCATTATAGAATGCCTTTAGTTTTTTAAAATGAGAGAAGATTGAATTATAACATGATTGTGCAATGTGAAGGGAAGCTTAACTTGTATAAATCTTTGTAAAAAAAAAAAAAAACAGTGCAAGAATTTTTAGCCTGAGATGAGGTTAATTGAAAGCCACCTTGTAAAGGAAATCCACTTTTAGGATGTGGTTATGAAATTGAAAAGCATAAATTGAGAATTTTAAATTAGATTAAAATATCTATATCTTAAGGTTGTGTGTGTGTATGTGTGTATGTGTGTGTAAGCATGCTAGTGTGTGTGTGTGTGTGTGTAATTCCTCTTCTTGGAAATAAGGCTCTTTTTTAAAATGCTAAATGATTGAGACCGTTTACTTTGATTTTATACAAATGTTGTTATTGTTAGTTCCAACTCATGGCGACCCCATGTGTACAGAGTAGAACTGCTTCATAGGGTTTTCAAGACTGTGACCTTTTGTAAGTAAGTCAGCAGGCCTATCTTCTAAGGTTCACAACCACCAACCTTTCAGCTAGTAGTTGGGTGCTTGACCATTGGCGCCACCCAGGGACTCCACATACAAATACTAGCACGATTTTATTTTAATTAAACATGACAGTTTTATTCTCATTCATGTATCTCGCTAAAGGAAGACTTCCTGAATCTAAAAATCATCAAAGATAAGTAGCCTGATTCTTCACAGGACATAGACTGAAACCACCTTTCATTTCCATCAAGAAACCATATTGCTCTCTGTTTGTGATGAGGTACAAGCAGGGTAGAGACGGCATAGTTATTAGGTTGTAAACTTATTTAACATCTCTGTTAATCATGTAATGGGGGGAAGAGATGTAAGTTAATGAAATCTAAATCACAATAGATTGCCAAGTGTTTTAACACCAATTAGTAGAAAAATGACAAAAAGGGAACTTCAGTGATTTAAGGGCAACCACAGAATGCAATTCAATGTGGAAAACGTGACTGGCAAGTAGCCCTTGGAAGTAAAAACTGAAATGTGTAACTGTTTTAAGGTCCTCATTCATTCCAAAGATAAGTGAAGGATATTTAGTGAAACAGCAAAATCTTATTTCTGCAATGAATAATTTCATGGCTTCCATTTCTGAACTGAGAAGCTTCAAGGATAACTTTCAAAATATACAATGATAAAAACCATAATACATATGAAGTATGACGTTTTTCACACCAGAGTGTTTTATGTTACAAGGTATGGGAAAGTAACAGTTTTATGAAAATTACAAAGTAATTATTTCGTCTTCAGAGGATAGACACTATTAAGGATTACATTATGTCCCCTCAAAATGTGTGTCAACTTGGCTATGCTATGATACACAGTATTGTGTGATTGTCCATGATTTTGTCATCTGGTGTGATTTTCCTATGTGTTGTAAATCCTACTTCTATGATGTTAATGAAGCAGGACTCAATCTACAAGATTAGGCTGTATCTTGAGTCAATCTCTTCTGAGAGATATTTTTGAGAGAAGGGAGCAGAGAGGCAAGGGGACCTCATACTACCAAGAAAGTAACACTGGAAGCAAAGCATGTCCTTTGGACCTGCAGTCCCTGTGGTGAGAAGTTCCTAGACGAGGGGAAGATTGATGACAAGGAACTTCTTCCAGAACCAACACAGAGAGAAAGCCTTTCCCTAGAGCTGGCACCGTGAATTTGGACTTCTAGCTCCTAACTGTGAGAGAATAAACTTCTGTTTGTTAAAGCCATTCACTTGTGGTATTTCTGTTACAGCAGCACTAGATAACTAAGACGGATATCTTTTAAAATCTTAAAATAATATGGTTTTGTGGGGAAAGATTTCAAACAATAAAGAATAAAAATAAGTTTTTCTTATGACAATCAATGCCAAGAATATACATATTTTATTGCTTTGCACAAAACAGTGATTACCTTTTAAAGTGAGAATTATTTCACTGGAATCAATGCTGTTCCAGTAAAATATTTAAACAGATAATCGAGATGACAGTATTATGAACTATTCTATAGGAAGCAGTTAAATTACTGACCTCTGTACTTTAGAAAAATATGAAAGTGCAGTGACTATTCAAAAATCGAACAGCTGTATTTAGGAATCATTCCACATTGGGGCTGATTAACATCTACTTCTGCATCCCCTGCAAATCTTTACTGTGTACGGTCTTCCCTTTCAAGTTATGACAGCATGAGACCAAATGAAAAATAAAATCAGGATAAATGGCAGTGAATTTTTCAAAGACAACAGCAGATGGATTATCTGTATTTATAGCTATTCACCCTAACATTCCCTTGGCTATACAATAGAATTTATAGATGAAAATCATTTTTGAAAAATAATTTAACTTTGGCTAATGTCTTTTTTGGAAGTGTAAAACTAAAATTACACTTTGGTCCTTAGCATGAACCTTCACTTATCTTTGACCCTAGATTCTCATTTTCTCCCACTCATTCTATTTCCATACCCATGCATTTTAGTTTGTTTATAATGACATAAAAATGTGTCCTAGTTTAACATCTTTATTTTCATCTTTTTTTTTCCAAAATGCAGATATATTTTATCCAGTTATAGGGTAGGCCTCCCCTTTTAGTGTCTTGGTTCTGTAGGATCATGTGTGGTGAGATCATTACTAGTCTCAATTCATGGGACCACTTTTTCCCTCACTTTCACTCGGGCATCAATCCAGGCATCTCTCAGCTTCATATTTAAAAATGAGGCACCTCTTCCAGGCTACAAAGAATTCAGAGTGTGGTGGTCTTACAGTGGATTAAAGTACCATCAGCATGGAGATGAGGAATATTCCAGTCCAAGACTATCAACATCCTTCTGGAGCAAATTTGTTGCTTCCTCCTTGGTCTTGAAAACTTTAGAAAGGCTTGAGATCAGAATAAATTCTCTAGAGAAGCTGTAAACTGCCTTTTGATTCATTTGTGTTCACCTTAATTGAAACAATAGACCTCTCACACAACCCAAGGTTACAATTGGCAAAAATTTTCCTGATGTCTTTAAAAAGCCCATCTCAGTATACTGTCAATTGAAGTACTCCAAGAATCCTAATTCTACTTGAAGGTTTATGTTAGGGATTTATTTTTTCAGAAAATTTAAAAGATTAAGTAATCTCAGTAAAATTGGCATGCAAGTACAATGTAATATTTGTATAGTAAGATAATTATTTAAATATTTACATATGAATTTAAGTGAAATCAGAGTGAAAATTTCACATTCAAAATTTGGTCATGATTTTATAAGAGTATGAATAAATTTTGTTTTATTTAATGATTAGCTACTATATGCCAGGCACTGTCCTCAACATTTAGATGTAATACCACATGGATCTATACAGATACTTTATGAGGTAGTTACTGTTGTTGTTGCTGTTAGGTGCTGTCAAGTCAGTTCTGACTCATAGCTACACTGTGTACAACAGAACGAAACATCGCCAAGTCTTGCACCATCTTCACAATCTTTGTTATGCTTGAGCGCATTGTTGCAGCCACTGTGTCAATCCATGTTGTTGAGGGTCTTCTTTTTCACTGACCCTGTACACTTACATTTTATCTTTACTAAATGAAACAAGGAAGCTGAATAATGAGTCATGTAGACTAATTATGCTATAGCAACAAAATAAACTGTCCAAATCTCAGAGGATTAAGACAATAAATACAAATTTCTTGCACACAGAATGTCCACAGTAGGTGCAGGTGACACTTTAGGACAGCTGCTCTCCACGTGTCCATTTGGAAATCTATTAACCAAAAGGGGGCTGGGAAACAGGTTGTGTGTGCCCATGAATGATAGGGCACTTCCTAACACAGGTAACAACGCTGAGCCTAACTCATCAGGTGGTAGCAGAGTTTGTTGGACTCTTTAGCAAACCTGATTCCTTTACTTTCTGGCACACAGCTTGATGACATTTCCCAGCTTCCCTTGTGGCCTGTGACTGAGTTCGGACAACAAAATTTGAGTAGTAGTGATATGTTCCCCTCCCAGCCCTGGGTCGTACAAAATCTCCAGGCATAATTCCCCAGGTTTTTTTCTCCCTTCCACCATCTTGATGCACATGCGCACAGGGACCTTAGAAATCATGTGTTGAGATGGACCAGATCCAGGATGGAAAGAGTCTGGATCCCTGAATCGTATCTTGGAGGTGAGGCTTCCACAGTGAGAAACACCCAGAAACATGAATATTATGGTAGATATCTTTTCTAATTGCAATTACAGTGTGTTGGTAAAAGCTGATTTTTTAAAAATGAGTTTTCTGCTATTTAGAAAAGCCAAGGTCCATGATATAAATTGGTAATATTTCACACATTAGATGAGTGAGAAATAAACTTCGATCTTGTTTTATCCACTATAGCTTCTTCATTTCATCAATTCTAAGACACATTTCATTTACACAGTTTAACATCTCTGAAGTCAGGATGCATTTTACAATAAATTATTCCTTAAATGTTTCTTTCTTAGTGATTTATAAAATAATGTTAATTCTTACAGTCTATTGTGTCTTAGATTTGATGATATATAGTAAAACATTTGACACCTGGATTTCAAAAATCCATAATCTTAATCACTGCATAAATTATTTATCCTCTTCAGTGGTGGACTGCATTGTGTAGGCAACTATTCAGTTCAAAGATGGCACAGTTGTCAGACGCTTCCTGTGGTCCCTCTTACAACAAAGACCTGAAAAAAACAAGGGAATTGATTATATATGAGTCCTGAAAATCAAAGACAAAGTTGAGGAGTCAGACTGAGCGGCAGGAGGAGGGAGAGACAGTTCAGAAGCAGTGAGGATTTGCCACACCTGACCTGGACTGCACCCTACAGGCTGGATGGGCTAGCACATACAGGCTGAGACAACCAATAATACTCAGTACCCGTTTTCCACACCAGGAGAAACTGAGTGGCAAAGAGTCTGCACAAGTCTGTGGAATCAGGGAAAAGAGGTGCTAGATCTTCAAAAGTTAAGTGCAAGCATCTAACCTACCATACTGGATCAAAAAAATGCTTTCTCCTCTGGGAAGTATCTCTTTCACATTCACTCACCCCCTCCCCACTCTGCTCCAGTCCTGGAACATCTTCAGTGATTGCCACCCCCACGGAGGGGTAGTGGGACCCATTGTGCACCCTGAGCTATTCTCCCAACTTTGGAGAGGGAACAAACTAATAAATAACAAACAGGAAAAAATAATCTACCAGCTCTCCTGAGCTGGGACCTCAGGGCAGGCACAGCCCCTTTGCCTAGAAACAGGCATAAGGCGGCCATGGGCTTTGAATGCCTTTCACCCCTGCCTAGACCAATGTGGGTCCATTTCAACAGTGGAGGCCCTCATTAGCATAGTACAACAGGGTGTATACCTGAAGCCTATTTTCAACTGCAATAGCTAAGGGGGAGTGACAGATCCCTGACATTTGACACCACCCTTCCTATTAAGCAGGGTCCTCACCTACCCATATCAGAGCATGAGGACTGATGGCTCCACGCATGACAGGGGTCCAAGAATAAGTAGTGTCTTCCAGTCCTTAGAGCCAACAGCATTGAGTGCCCAAAGTCTGGCTGCAAAACCTACCTACCTACAAGCTCTAGGGAACAGGGACACATCTTCCATCCATGCACTAAGGGGCAACTGTCTGCCCCCTATCTTGCTCAGCAAATAACCCCTACTGCAGCCAGATAACTGTGCCTACTCCAACCACCCCTATGCAGTCTTGCCCATCTAGGACTGTAGATAAGAGCCTATACCACACACTTGGTGACTGACTACCTGGACACCTGAGCTGAATCCACACTAGAAAAGTAAATGAACTCCTGGGCTCACATACATAGTAACAGCTCTAACCACCTTGTTACAGGACATGAGAGCTTCAAAGACATCAATAATCAAAGTAGCTCACATAACCAGCCTATTTGGGCATATCAAAACAAGACAAAACAAGAAGCTAGGACATAGTAAGCAAATATAAAGTACATAAATATAATAACTTATTGATGGCTCAGGGACACCAGTCAATATCAAATCACATCAAGAGGCAGACCATGATGGCTTCAGCAAGCCACCAAAACAAAGAATCAAAAAACCTTCTGGAAGAAGAGAACTTCTTGGAATTATCAGAGGTGCAATTCAAAATATTACTACACAGAGCTCTTCAAGAAATCAGGAAGGAGATGAGGCAAAATGCAGGCCAAGCCAAAGAACACACAGGTAAAGCAAAAGAGGAACTTAAGAAGGTTACATAAGAGCATAATGACAAATTTAACAGGCTGCAAGAATCCATAGAGAGACAGCAAATAGAAATCCAAAAGATTAACAATAAAATTTCAGAATTAGACAACTCAATAGAAAGTCATAGGAGCAGAATTGAGGCAATGGAAGTCAGAATTAATGAGACTGAACATAAAGCACTTGACACCAATTTATTTTAGGAAAAATTAGATAAAAGAATTTTAAAAAATGAAGAAACCCTAAAAATTATGTGGGACTCTATCAAGAGGAATAACCTATGAGTGATTGGAGTACCAGAACAGCAGGGCATAACAGAAAATACAGAGAGAATTGTTGAAGATTTGTTGGCAGAAAACTTCCCTGATATCATGAAAAACAAGAAGATATCTATCCAAGAAGCTCATCGAACCTCACCCAGGGTAGATCCCAAAAGAAAGTCACCAAGACATATTATAACCAAACTTGCCAAAACCAAAGATAAAGACAAAGTTTGGGAGTGGCTAGGGTTAAATGAAATGTAGTCTACATAGGAGTCAATAAGACTAAGCTCTGACTACTCAGAAGAAATCATGCAGACAAGAAGGCAATGGGATGACATATATAAAGCCTTGAAGGAAAAAAATTGCCAGCCAAGAACTATATATCTAGCAAAACTTTCTCTCAACTATGATGGCAAAATCAGGGCATTTCGAGATGAACTGAAGTTAAGGAAATTTGTAAAAATCAAATCAAAATTACAAGAAGCACTAAAGGGAATCCTCCAGTTAGAAAATCAATGACATCAGATAACAACCGAAGACTAGAACACAGGACAGAACAACCAGATATCAACCCAATTAGGGAAGTCACAAAAATAAATCAAAGCTAAAACACTGAAAATAGGGAAACAGAGACATCAATATGTAAAAGATTACAACATTAAAACAAAAAAGAGGGACAAAATAAAATAGTCGTAGATCTTTCATAGGGAGAGGAAATCAAGGCGATATCAAGAAATAAAAGATTGGTTTAAACTTAGAAAAATATAGGTAAATATTAAAGTAATCACAAAGGAAACTAATAATCCTACCTATCAAAATAAAAAAGAAGAAAAACATAAAGACTCAGCAAATATAAAATCAACAACAATGAAACAGATAAAAAGAAAATACATACAGAAAAATGGCTCAGCACAGAAAATTAAGTGGAACAATGAAAGTGTCAACAACACACACACAGAAATACATGAAAATGACACCTCTAAATTCATACTTATTAGTAATTACGCTGAATGTAAATGAACTAAACGCACCAATAAAGAGACAGAGAGTGGCAGAAAGGATAAAAAAACACAATCTGTCTATATGATGCCTACAAGAAACACTCTTTAGACTTATAAACACAAACAAACTAAAACTTAAAGGATGGAAAAAATATATCAAGCAAACAACACTCAAAAAAGTGGCAATATTAATCTCTGACAAAATAGACTTTAAAGCAAAATTTACCACAAAGGATAAGGAAAGATGTTATATAATGATCAACACACCAGGAGAACATAACCATAATAAATATTTACACACCCAATGACAGGACTCCAAAATACATAAAACAAACTCTAACCACGTTGAAAACAGAAACAGACAGCTCCACAATAATAGTAGGAGACTTCAACATACTACTTTCGGTGAAGAACAGAACATACAGAAAGAAGCTCAATAAAGACATGGAAGATCTAAATGCCACAATCAACCAACCTGATCTCATAGACACATATGGAACACTCAACCCAATAACAGCCAAGTATACTTTCTTTTCCAATGATCATGGAAAATTCTCCAGAATAGACCACATATTAGATCACAAAGCAAGCTTTAACAGAATCCATAAAATCAAAATATTACAAAGCATCTTTTCTGACCATAAAGCCATAAAAGTAGAAATCAATAACAGAAAAAGCATGGAAAAACAAATCAAATACATGGAAACTGAACAACACCTTGCTCAAAAACTGCTGAGTTGTAAAGGAAATCATCAAGGACAGAATAAAGAAATTCACAGAACCAAATGAGAATGAAAACACATCCTACCAGAACATTTGGGATACAGCAAAAACTGTGCTCAGAGGTCAATTTATAACAATAAATGCACATATCCAAGAAGAAGAAAAAGCCAAAATCAAAACATTAACCCCACAATTCAAACAAATAGAAAGAGAGCAACAAAAGAAGCCCATGGGTACCAGAAGAAAGGAAATAATAAGAATTAGAGCAG